>JAKSZU010000003.1:52646225-53246225 GCA_026018925.1 Tupaia tana
TGTTTGATCAAAATATGGGAATGGCTCATATTTCAGGTAAAGGGGCGAGTCAGAGTATATGGAAGACCACAGGTTTCATTTTTTTTTTTTTTTTTGAGAGGTTTTTGCTATAGGGCGCATGCACTCGCCAGACAGAGAGAGACAGAGAGACAGAAAGCAAGAAATCACCCCCCAGGGGGGATGGCCACGCCGCAATCCCTTCTCCTCCATTCTCCTCTCAGGATCTTGGGCACGCACGCACACGCGCTTGGTGTGGTTTTAAGCCACCCGGTCTGGGACGCAAACTGCGGTCGACTACATGTGAGTCCAGCGACATAGCCATTACGCTAACTGCTGTTCTCAGGTTTCATATGTTTTGATGAAGATTTTCGTTTGCTCTTTAGAATCTAAGGGGCACTTAATTCATGTCTATAACCTTAAATAGGGTGTGAGAACATTGTCTAAGTTCAGAAGAAAAGTGTTTATCTGTGTCTAGAATTTTCTTAATCAAGGCCAGTTAATGAGAATCAAAATAGGCTCTCCCTTCTTTCCTCCCAATCTTCTTCCCCTTTTCCTCTTTTCTCCCTTCCCCCCCCCCTTTCTTCACTCTGTTCTTCTTCCTCCTTTCTGTCCTCCTTCCTTCCTTTATAAACCTCACCTTTCAGGAACTGGTCTAAGCTTCGCATAAGCCAAAAAAAAAAAAAAAATAAGTCAATTTAGGGGCCAGCAGTTAGAATAGTAGTTAAGGTACTGGACTCCCACATGGCTGACCATGGTTCAAGTCCCAGATCCAGTGGTTTGGGCACATGTGTGTGCTCGCCCCAAATCCCAGGAGGATAATGGAGAAGGAATTGTAGTGTAGCCATTCTCCCTGGGGAGTGACTTCTCACTTTCCCCTCTGACTGTCTCTGTATCTCTCCATGACCTATGATAAAAACCTTAAAAAAATGGGGAAATGCTATTTGTCTATAAGAAAGAAGTAAGTGTCTGTATATTTCTTCATGGCTCACAGTTGAAATGCTTGATGATTTAATTTATATTGACCAGGTGCTTAATCAGTATCTGAGACAAAATGTTTGTTTTTAATGAGTGAACTAGGGTTGAATGAATAAACAAATTCAATGGAAAAAGAAATAGCTATAGTGTCTTTATTCCCCCAAACATTTCCAATAAAAGGGTTTCTCATAATGTCATATTCGCTTTTCCTAAATCATACTAAATTTTATCATTTATAATCCCCAGCAAAGCACTAGTTCAGCAGAATTTCCCTGAAGTTTCCATGTACAACAAACATCTTCAAGAAAGCATTTTGTAGCATATCTATTTTCGACTTTCTAGCACTCTCCTGCTGATAAATGTTCATAATTCCAGGCAAGGTTAATACGAGAAGGGAATTCCCCTTGAGAAGATAATAAATGTTGGTGAGGATTCTAAGCACAAATGGTACAGTGTTTCAATGCAATTAAATCTAGTGGACTCTACTAAACCGAGACTACAACTGTTATTTAGTATTCCAAAAAACACTGATGGTATCCATGGTTGCTCTAAGGGGAAATAAAGTATTAATTTGCCAAAGTGTGATTACTATTTTAAATGATATTCTAAAAATCACTTATGTGTACTGAAGAAAAGGGTTAGCAGGAGAACAAAGTAAAAATGCAAGATTAATTTTCTTTTTAAAATAATTTATGTTTCCCTTATGATAAAAAAGATCTTTCAAGAGCAATAATGTATTTTGTAGCAAAAATAAGGATTTTTGTAGCAAAAATAAGGATTCCTAATACTTCTCAAATGATTTAACTGTAAGTTTTTTCTCTCATTCACTGTAACTAACTCAGGTTTTTAAATGATAAAATGTGGATAATACAAGCATCTTCCTCACTGTTCTATTATGAAGATCAAGTGACTTATTACATGTAAATCAACTCTAACAATGACAGATACTAGCCATCGAATGAATAAAAAAAGTTAACTGCTATGATCACTAAGTCAATTTATAAATATCCCAATTCTCTCTTCTTCCCAGATAAGATAGGACTGCTATCTCCATGCCTTTGACTTTGGGTGAGTGTAGGATGGATGAAAATACCTGTTAGAAATTCAAAGAGTATTTCTGGGATGTTAGAGTAGAGTATTGAGATGCTGAAGGAGGAGCTGGAGAGGTGATGAGTTCAGTTTTAGACACTGTGTTTGTACTAACAGTGGCCAACCAGGGAAATGCTTACTATGCAGTTGGATAAATAAGTCTGGGATTGAGGTAGAATTGAAATCATTAGTTTATAAGTAACTATTAGAACCATGGGGCTTAAAGGAATCACCCAAGAAAAGTTTACAGAGAAATCTTGAAGAGAACTTATGAAATAAAAATCTGAGGAATTTCAGAACTTGGAAGGTCAACTAAGGAGGAGTGAGAAAGAAAGTACATGCAAAGAAAGGAAAAAAACTAGAACAAATATATCATAGAAATCAGTACAGAAAATAAAGTTGAAAAACATCCCATATTAATGGTGAAGATGTATTCATGCTGGGAAAAATCATGTTGAAAACTGTAAAGATGTACAGTGATTAAATGTAAATTAAAAAAATTAAAATTGTAAAATGAATAAATAAAATGACATTAGTTTAAACGCACGCGCACGCACACACACACACACACACACACACACACACAAAAGCACAGGGAAGAAAATTCCTGCAATGAGGATAGAGGTACAAGTATTTTGGAGAAGGTATTTTTTTTTTTTTGAAAGGATTACTTTGCTTCAAGGGGAAAATCTAGAAGAAATATAGATAATTAAGATTTTGTGCAATTATCAAAATGCTCCTTTTAAAACTATTAGTACTTAATTTATTGTGATTTACTTTTTCTATTTAAATAAGTTCCATATCAATAAAAAATTAATGGTTCAGATTTTACTGCAAATATTTTGAGATGAAATGTGTGAAGCATCCCTATTTCTCATCTGCTACCTAAGCAAGCTAAATTTTCTGTACTAAGTGGATGAAGATATAGTATTTCATCTCCATAGTGCTCACTGTGAAGATAACATGGTTGTTCTAGGCGCAACAGTGGTTGTCTAAGAGCCAAGGTGCTAAAAGGCATTTCCCTATAGGTATTAATCACAAATCAAGCACCTCAGATATGAGGAATAAGGTTGAATGAATACAATAAACTCTGCATTTATGATGCCATTAGTTCTGGTAATTTATAACTTCTGTTGTGTTGTCTGAAATCTACCTTACTTGTCATGCCATGAGTTCGTCTTTAAATAAAACTGAATATGTATTATTTAAGACACTGAAGATATATCTCTTCAACTTCATATGTATATATAAAATATATGTCAGTGTTTAGAAAAGTCATGAGGTATTTTTCAATGTTTTTCTATGCACAACACACACACAGGTTGAGTATCTGAAATGCTTGGGACCAGAAGTATTTTGTATTTTGGATTTTTTCAGACCTTGGAATATTTGTGTATACATAATAAGATGAGATGGGACACAAGTAAAAACACAAAATTCATTTATGATTCACAAACCTTATAGGTATACTTTACACTTATAGCCTGAAGTTATGTTTGTATATTTTTGTATGGCTGTATCTTGATTGTGACCCATCACATGAGGTCAGGTGTGAAATTTTCCACTTTTAGCATCAGGTTGGTGTTTGAGAAGTTAGGTTTTAGAGCATTTTGGATTTTCAGCTTAGGGATGTACAGCCAATGTGTGTGTTTGTGTTCAGTGAGCAACCTTGAACTAGAGAAGTAAAATCAGTTCATTAATGAATTATGGTCTATTTATTTATTTATTTTGGGGGGGGTTTAAAATATTTTATATAGAAGAGTCAATCATCACATAGTTTACATTAACTCAGTTACTATGTCTGCAGTGTGGTGCACATTTTCTTTTTTTTTTAATTAATTTTTTTTCATTTCATTTTCTTCCATACATTCAATCACATTATTATTTGTCTTACAAAATGGATATTTCAACAGTTGAACATTTGAATTATGGTCTATTTATAATCTCACCAAATTGCTTGTCTCATTGGCTAATACACAACCCTAATCGTAAAGCATCAGTATGTATGAAACTGTGGAAAGATTCTGTATGTATACAGAATCAGAAATGGTGTGTCATGGTTAAAAACATGAGACATAGGGCCATACTCACTCTAACTGTCAGGACTGAGACTAGAAATCAATTTTACCTAACTTCCATTTTTGTTGATGAAAAAAAATAATAAGCCTGGCAACTTTTCCAAACCCAAGTAACTAAGAAATTTAAGAACAAAGACTTAAAGATGAGAAATCTTGGAATTTGCCATGTAAGAATTGTTTGAAAACACATTTTCAGTCATAATTTATTGCATGGACTTTTCATGGATGTAGATTTTTTAAATAAAAAGTGACAGAAAGGGGTCATATTAATCACTCACTCAATAAACATTTTGGAGATATTATCAAGTGCCAGGCATTGGGCCACAGAGAGAAAGATGTAGATGATGGTCTCAAAGAGAGACGAGAGACAATTGGATTAACAACGGATATGGTGAGACCACTGATAAAATTACTTTCCATATGTTCAAATTCCTTTTTCTTATTTTAGTCAGGGTTATTTTTTCTGACTTACTAGTGACTAAAAGATAGCAGAAGGAATAAAACACAGATGTTAGTTTTCTGTTAGAGCTCTCACCAATTCTTTTCAAACCTGTTTCTTAACTGTAAGTTCAGAGGGAAACTACAGCAGACTTGAACTGGCTTGTGAGCCAGCTATTAAATACCCAGGAATTTTACAAGATGGATATTAATATTTCTGATAGCTTGAAATCAGCCACAGCAAACATATTTACATCACAGATATTGGCAAACACTGCCAATTGAAGCCTACTTTTCTTTTTCTGGGAAGAGGTGATTTCCCAGTGTACCACAGTTTCTACTCAAGGATGAATCTAAAGTCGCATAACCACTGATTGTCTCCTCATGAGTTATGTGTAAGGACTCTTCATATGACAATGACAAACTTCCCTTCAGTGGACTGTGAAGAAGCTGATTCTCATTTTGTTTGCAAATCTAGTGTTCAGGTGAATATTTTTTGGTCATGTGCACCAACATTATTCTGGAAGAAGAAGGGAAGAAACCGAAAGTAGATCATTTATTTTTTTTCCCTATGATAACATGACTGGGTTAACCTGTCTTAGTCTAAATTTTTTCAGTAAGTGGAGAGAGATCAAAATCAACCTTTCTGTTTCTATTATTTTAGTTTTGAAGTTTTGTATCTTCCATGAGTGTGCACACAAAAGAGAAAAAGACAGAGAACCGAGTGTCTTGTCACTGATATCCATCCCCAGTCATCAGCCATCCCTGATCAAAGACACACATGTACCAAATAATTAAGGGAGGTCCCTGGACTTGAACAGGAAACCTCCTATGCAGAGCTGCCCTAGTGTTATATTTTACTGCTTTGCCACCATCAGGACCCTGAAATCCAACTTTTCTAAAGTAAATGCTTTGAATAAGGCTTTAAATGGTTTTTCCAATGATGGAAAGAGTGTCTGTTAATTTTCTCAAACAGGCAACAAGAACACCTAACTAGTTGAGTTCTAGTGGAAACTTATCATTAATTGAGTATATGATGTAGAAAAAATTTAATATAAAGTTCCTACTTTAAGCTTTCTGCATTAAATGTACTAAATATTTCAAAAATCATCTCCATTTATATAAAACATCCTTAGAGTATATGTGCCACACTTTTTCAATCCATTCCTCTGTTCATGGACATTTGGGTCGGTTCCATGTCTTAGCAATTGTGAATAATGCTGTAATAAATATGAATGTGCACGCACTTTTCTGACTAAGCATTCTTCTGTCCTTTCGGTAGATACCAAGGAGTGAGATTGCTGGATCATATGGTAGTTTTATTTGCAGATCTTTGAGGAATCTCCATATTGTTCTCCACAGTTGCTGGACCAATTTACATTCTCACCAGCAGAGTAGAAGAGTTGGCCTTTTACCACACCGCCACCCTCATCCTAGCACTTATGTTTCTTTCTTTTTTTTTTTTTTTTTTCAATTTTACTCATTTTGACTTGGATTAGGTGGTATCTCATTGTGGTTTTCATCTGTATCTCCCTTATAATGATGTTGAGCATTTTTTTTCTTTTTTTTTTTTTTTTTTTTTTGTGTGTGTGTGTGATTTGTATGTCTTTCTTCGAGAACAGTTTTTTTCAACTCATTCTCCTATCTTTTAATTGGGTCAATTATCTTTATTTAGGAAAGCTGTTTGAGTTCCCTGTGTATTCTGGTTATCAGTCCTTTATCTAAAACATAATTTACAAAAATATTTTCCCATTCTGAGAGCTGTTGAGTCACACTAATTACTGTGCCTTTTGCCATACAGAAACTTCTTAATCTGATGTAATCCCACTTGTCTATTTTTGGGATTATTGTCTGTGCTTTGAGAGTCTTATTTAAGAAGTCTTTGCCTACCCCAATGTCTCCCAGAGTTTCTCCAGTGTTTTCCAGCAGTAGTTTTATTGTTTGGGGTCTTAGGTTTAGATCTTTGATCCACTTTGAGTTGATTTTTGTCAATGGTGGGGGCAGGGGGTTAGAGTCATCTTTCTGCAAGTGGATATCCAATTTCTCCAGCATCATTTTCTAAAGAGGTTTTACTTTTTCTACTGGATTGACTGGTACCCTTTGTCAAAAATCAGTTGGCTGTGTTTGAGAGTTAATTTCTGGGGTCTCTATTCTGTTATATTGGTCCATCTGAATATTTCTGTGCCAATACCATGCTGTTTTGATGATCACATCTTTATAGTATATTTTAGGTCACACTATGAAATACTACTCGGCCATTAAAAAAAAAAAAAAGACAACCCTGGCTTTTGACAAAATGGGTGAATATGGAAGATTTACTGCTGAGTGAAACAAGCCAGGCTATGAAGGAAGGACACTGTACATCCCCACTATTAATATATACTGACTGTCCACTTCCTATAGTTGAAACTGAATGACTAGAGGATATAGAAACATAGAAAGTGGTTATAGATATCAGATACAGTGTGAGAAGAGGGTCGTAGAAGGAGGAAAGTCTGGAGAAAGACATTAAGGAGAAAAATAGAGAGGCAAGACATTATGGGACAAATGGGTTATTATTATCTGTTGAAGATAACGTGTATAGTGTTTTCAACTGGATTGGTGAGAAATGTATTTATGTTGGAATATTCATTTTATAAGCTAAGTGACATATGTGATTGAATGTATAAAAGAAATTGAGATAAAAAATATAAAAAATTAATATCCTAATATCAGGAGTCATCTGTGATATTATATGATAAACTTAGTACATTCGAGTCATTTTTAAAAGATTTATTCTTTTTAATTGTCAGAGGGTACGCATACTTGCCAGAAAGAGGAAGGAAGCACCCAGCAATCAGCATGGTCATCCTGTAATTGTTTTGCCTTAGCTTCTCCACTCTGAAGGGATTTGGAGCACACATACACTGGCACCTGGCACGTTTTTCACGTTGCTGGGGCTTGGACTCAAACCACAGCTGGTCATGTGGGATCTAGCTTCCCTTAACCACAAGGCTATGGGGCTGACCCAAGAGATGAAAAGTTTCATATCTGTACACGTTTTATGCAACTCAAATACAGTTGCATCCATATTGAATAAACAAATCCTTTCCTTAAATAATTTATATTAACTTGAGAATACAAAATTAATGTGTGTTGAGCACAAAACAATCAGCAATGATGTTAATCAATGTAAATTATATTAATAGATACCCACATTTGCCTAGAAGATCAGTATAAGAGGCAAATGTGGGTAGTAAGAGAGTTTGGTGAAGGTATTAGAATTGGAACCAGCCTTGAAATAATGCATAATGGTTGTTTTTTGTTTTGTTTTGCTTTTTCCTTAAGAGTCTAGGGAAGTGCACCGTAAGTAGGAAAATAACAACAGAAAAGGTAAAGAGGAATACCTATGTGAGCACAACAGACTCAGATCAATGGGCTTAGACCAAGGCCTGAGCAAGCTGGTGTGGGGGTGCCCTGCAGAACACTGGGGATGGTTTTTGCCTTCCCAGAAGCAGACCTTAGCCTCCTTTGCCCTGAATTCTCATTTCTAGCTCTGGAATATATCTTGTGAGATGACGGAAGAAACCAGCAGTCACCGAAACCACCACCTATAGCTGAACACAGCTGTGTTTACCTTTTCAAAGAGCTACCCGCTTGCCAAGGGAATAGGACGTGAGGGTTTAGAGGACTGCTAGAGAATGAGATAGCAAAATGAAAGAATAAAAGTAAACTAGCAAAGAATAAAAGGGCCACATAGGGCAAAGTGGAAGGGGGAAAATGAAGGGAGGATGATCACAGATAGCATTTTAAAATTATACCAAGTTACCGAGATTTTCTAAAATGTAATATTTTATGAGTGATGTGTTATTAATACAATCATTCCCAGAATAAACTAGGAGGGTGGATTTAAACTACACATATTTGATCTACCTAAATCTGGTTTTTAGTGTAATTATAACCTCTGAGTCTAAAAGACTGCCAAGTTCTACCAGATACTACTTGAAACTTTACACTTAACACTCATTCTAAAAGTAACAATAATACCTATAGGCATTGATTCTCAAACGTTGTTTCTCTATTTAGAAATTCTTATGATTCAAATACGAATAGTTTAACAGATTGTATTTGATGTGTATGTCTTTTTATGAAACAAGCAACTACATTTAAATGTGCAAAAACTCGACTCTGGGTGATTTGCATTCTTATATCCTATTACAGAGTCTCCTATTTGAATTTCCATCTGGTCTCTAATATCTTTTTGTGTTTATTATTGCTTTAATGAGATAATCCTGCTTTTATATACCTAGATTTCATTACTATTTGGCAAAAGCAATCTCTCTCCTGACTTTGTGGCCATAAATACCATTGTCTTACCTTGGAGCTAAATGCAGTCTGGTACGAGATACTTTTAAAATAGTAAAATGGAAAGAAACAACTAAAGTAAAATGTAAATAAAGATTAGTCCTTTACCTCTTAAAGTCATAACAGATAGACTATTTTTCTTTATAAGATGAATCTATATATACCTATATAATGCCTCGTTAAAGATTTAATGAGATAAAGGACTGTAATATGTTGGTATATATTGAATTGAAACAAAATTTGAAAAATTTAAGTGTATTCTATGCAAATTTTCCAGTGATGGAGACTGACAGGGCTTAAAATTGATAATTCACTTCTTATTTAATAGTCATAATGTTATCTTCAATCTGTGCTATCAACTAAAAATTTGTTTATTCAAATGCATTCACATTCTTTTTTTTTTTTTTTTTTTTTTTTGAAGACTGGAAACAATTCCTGAAACACAGAAAGAACTCAATGAAAGAAATTAAGATCCATATCCACTTGAAGGTTTATTCACTGATAAGCAAACTCTACTATAGGCTTAGTCTGCCAATAAAATTCTAATTTTGAAGCCATCATCTTTGTCTTTTCTGACTTCTAAGCATGACAAAGTAAAACGATAATGCAAATAAATCACTAAATATTTACTCAGTTATTATTTGTGATGAAAACACTACGCTTCTCTGCTATGCACTTTTTTAAGTGCTTAATACATGGTAATTCATCTCATCCTAGATGTCCTATATCCTATTTGAGACTTAATAGGAGAATATTTAGAAAAAAGGAGTTTAATGAGGTGCCTCTAAATATAAGCCCTCTATATTTTGTTAAGAGCAACTTTAAAAATACTAACAATAACTGCTATTTATCGAGGGCCTTCTAAGTCGTGAATTATTTCCATATATGTTAGCTCACTCTCATATCAACCCTTTAAGACAGGTATTATTAACTCCATTTTATGAATGAGTAAATCCTTAGTCCCATAATAATATGCACCAGAGCCAGGTATGATTGCTTCTAAAATGTACACCTGCACTTTGACTCTTTAACATTTGGACTTTTAAAGCATTTTGAACATTATAACACGTATTTCTTTTTAGCTCCCCTAGTAGTTTACTTTCCTTGATGTTGCTTGGTCACATACTTTTCTATTCTAAATCTTTCTCCTGTGTTCTTCTCTCTATCCTAGCTATGAGCACACTAGTTAAACCCCTTATCACATTTTAGTTTTGCTTCTGTAAAAGACTCTTCAGTCTCCCTTTTCCAGTCAATTTGCCACACTCCTGACAAGTCAATCTTTAGAAAATAGAAATCAGGAACCAGCAGTTGGTATGGTGGTTAAGGTGCTAACTCCCACATGGCCAACCAGGGTTTGAGTCCCAGACCTGGTGATTTGCTTTATCTGTCTGTCTCTGTCTAGTGAATGCACATGCTCTATAGCAAATTAAAAATAATAAGGTAGTTGATGGCAAAGTAGTTACATCGCTGGACTCCCACATGACTATCTGCAGTTTGAGTCCTAAACCTGGTGGCTTGAAAATCACTCCAGGCACGTGTGCATCTGTGCCCAAGATTCCAAGAGAAGAATGGAGGAGAAGGGATTGCTGCATAGTCCTCCCCACTGGTAGATGGATTTCTCACTTTCTCTCTCACTGTGTTTATCTTTCTTTCTCTGGTGAGTGTATGTGCCCTAAAGCAAAAACCTCTAAGAATAGTAATAAGTAAAAATCAAATTATTTTTAAAAAAAAAGAAAATAGCAATCTGATCATGTCCCTATCTTGATGAAAACTTCTTGAATGTCCTCCACTGCTTCAGTATAAAACCTCACATCTTAACCATGGATATACAAACCCTCTAATGAAATGGAGAATGCTGACCAGTGCAGCCTAGTTCTCCCCAGTGTGCCCAGAACCCCCTTTTCTCACCTGTAACACACATGCATGTGTACACATGCACACACGTGCTCTTCATGCTTCCACTAGATGCACAACTCCTGTCATGCTGCTATCTTCGTAACTCTGTGAATTATCATCTCTCTGCTGGAGTGCTATTTATCTCTTTCCTTTTTAAGCCCCTGTGTGTCCTTCTGTACTTACCTGTGATATTATCTCCCATGGGAAGTTCTCTCAGACATCTCCGTCCTAGGCCTCTGTTTCCCTAGTAGAGCCTTCATCACACTTTCCCCATGCCTATGGCCCCAACTTCAGTTCACATTTATTTTTGAACTATACTGATCACCAAAACAACCTAGAACACACAATGTAAATTCCATACACTACCCCAGTCCTCAATGAGTCTCTCACGTGCCGAGTTAAAAATAGTGTTGGGGAACAGCCTCATAGAAGTAACATGTGACTGAATATATAAAAGAAAATGAAATAAAGGAAAAAAGAATGAAGCAATTATATGGTAGGCAGAGGCTGCATCTCACAGCTGACCGGAGTTCAAATTCAGATACCAGAGGCGGCAAGCTAGGTACACACATGTGTGCCCGGGATCTGACAAGATGGAGAAATGGAGAATGAACGATTACCATGTCTGATCAGGCCCCAATGGGAGGTGCTTTATCTCTGTTTTTCTTTCTCTGTATCTCTTCTTCTCTCTTGTGTACACATATACTCTTGGACAATAAATAATAAAATTGCAGTTAAATGGCCATAAAGTACAACACATAACTATATGTTCAGAAGGGAGGAAGGAAGGAAAGAAGGGAGGGAGGACAGAAGGAAGGAAGGAAGAAAAATAAATCTCAGGGACCAGGCAGTGGCACTGCAGGAATGTGATGGAACCCACCCTGGAAATGCACTGGTTTGTGTGCTTAGACCTCCCTGAGAGGACGGGGTGTGTGCACATGTACCCATGATCCAGACTGCCTGGCGCAGGAAGTGGACTATGGTACGAGGACCCTGCTGGGAGTACCTTTCTTTCTCTCTCTAATGAAAGAAAGAAACTTTAAAAAAAATAGGCCTTAAAAAATATGGTTTGTTATCTAGCAAGATTCGCTTGTGTTTATGCCGTAGGTATTTCTCCTGATTCTACGTCTTCAGCCTCTGTTCTCAGCCATATCTCCTGGTATCTTCAGTGCTTTGCTCCTGGCATTTACACATGAATTTCTGGTATTGACTTTTCCCTCCAATCTTAGTATCTTGGATTACAGATTAAATCCTGCTCACTCAGGACTTCACAGAATGGACCCTGCACCCTGGGTTTTCTCCAATGTCAGGCAAACATCCAACCAGGTGAGAACAGCATTTTTATGACAGTTCCTTTGGATTACAAACCTAGATGTTGTGAAGTCTTCAAAGGGAAGCCTTCAAGTTATTAACCTAATCAAGAGAGAATTCAGCCCTCAACGAGATTAGGATCTTTCAAGTGAGTGTCCTCATATTTAATATCTACTGCTAATAGAATGGGTATTTCTATTAATAACTACTTTACAAGCATATGTTACATTATTGAATCCTCATAAAAGGTAACATAGCACTTACTTTACAAAAGAGGAAACAATAACTCAGAAAGATTACCAAGTAGTCCAAATTCACACAGGTAATGACCAACGAACTCTAGTTACTTGAAAAATTCTAGACTAACCCCCACAAACCTCTGCACACACAAAATCCTGTTTGAATGTAAGTACCTCAGGAATTTCCAGGTCATAGCACAGGATCCTGTGTTTGAGGAGAGGGAGTAAGTAACAGGTGCAAAATCAAGCTGTACTACCCCATCAAAGAATGTGTCTTGATCCATTCTTAGAGATAATATGTATGTAATATATAATATGTATATTATAATATGTATAATATGTAATATACATATTATATATTATATACATGTTATCTATAATATATTACCATATATTATATGTTATATATTATATATAATATGCTATATATATGCATAAAGCAAGTTTAATCTTTAAATAAATCTGGAGTTTTATTTGTCAATAAGTAGGTACAAAAATGGTATTCACACCGCACACAGGATATTGCAAGATGTATTACAACATGATACTAAGGAGTCATAGTGACCAAAGGAAGATGGGAGTTAAAAAAAATTTGTTTAACAAGGAAAATGCTCATGAATTACAGAATGTTACTACTGATGGAATAATTAGGTAGTGCTTAATTAGGTGGTACAAAAACATGCAGCTCTTGAAAGTCAAAAGGGGCAAAGACTTGTGTGTCATAGGAATTGTCAATCCATAGTAATCCCCTGTACCTGTAATTTCAGAGTTTCATCCATGCTATACAAATTTGATGACTATTATCAAAGGAATCGGAACATAAGCCTGAAAACTAAATCAAAGGTAATGCTATTATCATCTAGGAAATACTTAAACACCACAACTTTAAAACAGAATCAATGGATGTTTGACAGGTAAGCTCTGAGGATATAATTAATTTGGCAACTGAAATTCTAACTAAATCTTTTTAAATGCTCTATGTAATCCAATGCATGACAACAATAATACCACACACTTACAGGACTCTGCAGTATACAAAGGACCAAGATTCATAATCACATTTAGTGATATGACATTTACAGGAAATACATATGTTGAACTATATGTTAATGAAGTATACAATTCAATTAGACTCAACCAGGACACATTCATTGTCTATTGCGGGCCAGGACTGTGACAGTGCTGAGCGTAATTGGTGTGAGCCCCCTACCAGGTCTCACACTAGAAGAGGTATCAGAGACAAGCAGATAGTGTCAGAAAAGTGCAAACAACAATTACAAAGCAACATTAAAAATATGTGCAAGGAAGAGATGTTTCAGAGAAAAAGGAGATATTACTACTTTGGAGGAGTAACTTTATAATATTTCAGTTTCTTCATCTGTAAAAGAGGGATTGGATTCGAATGGGCAAACCAAATCATCTCTACAGTCTATTTGTGCCATATAGTTTTATACTCTTTATACATTTGCTAGATTAATTCCATTTGTTCTATTTTCTTTTATTCCCACTTAAAACCTTATTTTCTGATAAGACCCTTGGAAATGTTGTGTTGAAACATCTCTACAATCATGGATTGACTATAGAGACTTCAGTATTAAGACGTCCAGCTTCTGTTTTTACCCCCTTCCTAGGGTGATTTTGAATATTTCCTCTGGAGACTGATGGAGAAAGGAGGTGGAATTATAATCAGTCAGCTTCACTTATTAAATAAGTTCTTGTTAAAGTTTGATAGAAGAGAGGGTTAGTATTTAAGGGAATACTTTTTCATAGCAAAAGGTAGCTCTTAATTACCTGCATAATGGAGAGCAGTGGTGTGTATAATCCAAAATGGTGGATAATCCAAACACTATTTATATTTGACTTTAAAATGTATTTTTAAACTTGCATTTGAAAAGAAGTATGGGACCAAGGACTTGAGGAGTCCTAAGCTTTCTATCTTTTCTATACACATTGGTCTTTAGAGAGAACAGGCAATTGCATGTTTCAGTTTTAAAACTTTCTTCCAGTGAACTGCAGGTCAAATTAGAGTTAGAAGAAACAGAAGTGGTGGCAATGCCAACCAAAATACCTACAGGATGTCCCAAAAGAAAATAAAACAAGATTGATCTTGGATGCTCTGGAGTATGGCTACATAGTGCTTAATTGTATATGGCGGCCTATGAACCATGATCCCAGTTACAGTGAATCATGTAAATTGGAGGCAAGGCAGATCACCTCAAGCTGATGGAAAGAAGACTCCACAAAGTTTGCTCCAAGTGTCTGACTCCCCCACTGAATGCCAACCTAGCACTCTGAGGAAGCCACAGCAGGGTGTCTTCAGAAGCTATTTTCAAACAAAATTAGACTTGTCTTAGACATGATGAGAGCTATTTATAAAGATTGTATAACAAATAGCTTATAATAGACACTTCTGTCAATTGCATTTATAATGAAAAGATCTAACAGGAGAAGGCGTTGGTTTTCAGCCCAAGTGAAAGCTGCAATATCTCTTTGTTTCCATCAGTTAAGCTAACTGGAAGGGGTACCCAAAAAAGCTCACTGCCCTTGAGTTCTATAAAATTTGAATTGAGCCCTTAGTGAGATTTAGCATTCCATTAAGAGATACAAAAGATAAGGCCAGAATCCAGCAATCTTATTGAAAGACAAGATCTACATTGAAAATGATGGGTAATAATACTGTTACATGGGATCATTAATATCATCTACTGTGATCTGTATAATTGACAAAAAGCAAGCTGTTTTTAAGAATTGAGAGAAAAGCAGAAAGAAATAAAAAGCAAAAATATCAATAAGTAAATGGCAAAACAAAAACCTAGATAATTTTTGTGTGAGTACTTTAAAACCCATCAGCAATTTTCTACCTGTGTTGGCCTAAAGAAGATGGGTCATTAAAAAGAAATGTAAATTAGGCCATATCCCCAGGGCAGGTGAAATTAGCATGTAGTAATTGTGCAGGCAGAGGGAGATTTTAGCATTGTAACAATCTAAAATGAGAGTTTACAGAGGAAAAGAAAAAAAAAAACAAAAAAAACCTTCAGATTACACCAGAAAGCATTGCAAAGGAAAACCAAAATTATTTCCTTCCTTTTTCCTCAAAAAAAAAAAAAAAAATTGTACTTTTTGATATGTGAGTCTGTTTTTCAAAGCCTGTGATTTTCTTATTTCATAAATAAGGAATTTGTTCGGTGATTACTGTAACATGGCAATTCAGAACCTTGAATTTCATCTCCTACTTTACTACCAATTTATAATGTTATCTTGAACATAGCAGTTATTCCTTTGGGCTAAAATACTGCTTCATTTATTTATTCATTCTCTCATTTTGAAAACATTTCTTGTGTATTTAGTAAGTACCAGGATTCATGCTTGGCCCAGGAATTATGAAAATAAATAAGACACAGTGACAGACTCGGCTTTTTTGTTGGAACCAATGGGATAGTAACAAAAAGACAGACATATGACATAAAAAGCATGGGCATTTTTATTAAAACTGTGTACAAGGAAAGCTAACACAAAGAGAAAGTGTTCACTTCTATATGGGATGAGATTATATGAAGGTACTCATTTAAGAACACTCAGTCTTACATTATCTATATACCAAAGGTATTTGCCAATCATCTATCTTCCAAAAAAAGGCAAGTCAAAATCCTCATGAAGCCTTTAATGCAGGTACATTTTTTAAAAAAATAGAAATCTCCAAAAAATGTGCAATAGTTCTTTTTAGTGCTGTCACATATACATACTTACATATGTAAACAAATGTTTATTACTGCTACTATTTGCTTTTCTCCAGTAGTATCAAGATAAGTGGTATATGCTAAATTAGTACATATTTTGTATTCTAAAATGCACAGAAAAGTCCATGGGGAACTTTGCATTTATAATAATTTACCTCATATATTCTTAACTGATTTCCTAACTATCTTTAGAAACCATGCTTTATCAAAAAGATTCAAGTGTTAAACAAGTGGAGATTTCAGTTTGTACTTTCCTCATGCACGTTTGTTTTCTGTCATTTATTTTCAGCTTTGGTGAGCAAACTCTGCTACTGTCACATCCCCCCACCCCCTTTTATTAACCCCAGAGAAAAATTTCCCATGTGTTAAACAGAGCACAGTTGTGTGATGTGTGTTGGAGGGTGGGGGAGTGGAGTGAGGATGGAGTGAAAGGAAGGCAAAAAAATAAGGAAAAAGAGTATTCTGGTATAAATATGCATATGCACATAAATACATGTAAAGATATAGTCTTCTATACACAGTCAGAAAAAGAGAAATAGGAATGAATATAAGTACTGAAACACATGGATAGTGAGATGGATCAGCACTCTTAGGGGGCAAGGTGTTTCAAAACTCAGTCTACAAAACCATCCTAATTAAAAGGACATTTTAATACTCAATTCGGCTTTTCTTTCTAAGCATTTTATCCCTTCTGTTTGTTTTCTTCCCTAAAGTCACAGCAAGGGCTGCTCTGAGCCTCCAGTTGATCTAAGCTGCTCGGTGCATGCCCAGACAGCAAGAAAATGGTTTCTCTGGCAACAGGAATTATGTGAAATCTCGGTGTGTCCTCCCCCACCCTCCATCTGATTCCTATTCACTTAAGCTGTTCACATATAGGCAACAATGAGGCATTGGAACTCTAATGAGCAATTCAAATTTATTGAGCTAACTCATGAAGGCAGGCACCGTGAGCATCCTCATCTCCTGTGTATCAAGGAGCAGGGCACATTTGTTGTGTGTTATCTGCATTATTCAAGAACCATGCACTGTCAGCAAATAGTCCAAACCAGATAAAATAAGATGAATATCTAAAATACGAAGCATACATAGAATTTATTTCTATCATGCTAGGAGGGAAATACGAAGGCTTTCAGGTGCTAAACACAGCTTTGAATTTTCCAAAGATGCTGAGGCATGGAAATCACAATGATTTAAAACAACCTCCCATTATGTCTGGGACTCAAGAGGGACTGGCAAGAGCTTTGATTAAACTGCTTTGAATGTTAACTTTTTTTTTTTTTTATTTCTAGGAATCATACTGTCCATTTATGACTGAGCCTCTCGCGTTTCAAATTTGGGCTTTGTTCATATTCCCTGATAATAGTTCATGATGAGACCTCCTAAACACAGTTAGCTTTCCTTTGTAGCCTTTGTTTAGGTTAGTCCTATATTTAGCATTGGTGCTAAGGTTGATGTTCACCAAGAGAGATTAATCAAATGGGGACTGATTTGGAATAAGGATTGAGAAGCAATTTTGTCTTGTTCTTTAGGCACTGGGAGAATGTGGGAGGGGGATCCACTTTTCTTCAGCTCAAATAAGGAGGAAATAACAGCAAGAAATACACTCAGTAACATAAAGCAGAAAAATACAGAGTGGAAAAAAAGGTAAACAAAAAGCAGAAAATAGAGTCGATGTGGAATGGACTCCAGAACAGGTTGCAGAATCATTGTTCTGAAAGTTTATTAAGGAAAAAAAAATCACTTCTTAGAATCTGTCTAGAAAATCTGAATGCAATTTATCTAGAGAAAGGAGGATTTCTAAGACTTCCTTGGTTGTGTTGAATTCAACTTGTTCAGAATTAAAGACTTTCTGTCACCAAAAACAGTAGAAATACCTCTGCAGAAGTCTTTCCCCTCAATCTGTGTGGTACTGTACTAAATAACAACTTATTGAAGTCCAGATTAAATATTTAAACTCTAACTTCCAGTTAAAGTACCTAAAGAAATAATGAGCAGGATGATTGTGCCTAATGGTACAAATATCATAACTGACTAACCAAACACAATAGGAAAGGGAGGTTGCAAAAGACAAGGTGAATGTGAAATAATAGTGTAACAATTACTTCATTCTTTTTTAATTCAATCCTTAGATGATGAAATCAGTTTTTGAAGTCTTAAAGTTACTCCAGGGCATCAAAACAACCAGTAAGTACAGCCAAAATTTGGAGAGTAAATACAAAATATGTCTTATACAGAAAAAAATGCCTATTGAAATCATAACATTTGGGATTTTGAATCTAGTCATAGAGCTTTCAGGGACAGAACATTTTAGAATCAAATTTTATTCCAACTGAAAAATGAAGACTCAACATGCCTATCTAAAAAAACAACTGTTCTTCACCTGATAAATCAGATGATCTGAGACTAAGGCTGTATATAGCTGGTTGCTACCGCTTCCTTCAAGAAGACAGACACTGTTCCTGTGTCGCTAAATGTGGCACCTGTCTGCACATGTAGTGTAATTTATAAGGAATTACAGATTTTAAGGAAGATTTGGAGCTTTCGTCCCACAGAAACACCTTTCAGTTGTGAGTTTTGCTTTATTTCCCTGATTTTTCTGTATTTAATTCCATCTCTCCTTTTTCTAGGAAAAGTAGAGCTAGCTTACTATTATAAAGTGCGTGTATATTAATCCCTTGCAACGGTGTTCCTGTTAAGGAGAAATTCTCTAGGAGTAGGAAAATATCTTGGTAAGACACTTGTGGTTGAATGTGGGTCTGAGAACATGGGTTAGTAGGAATGAAAACAACAGAAGGCAGAAAAACTGCTCCCAAATTAGAAATTAGTGGGTTGTAGGGAATAAAGAGAGAAGAAGAGAAAGGCAGAACTGATTTTAAGTTAGATAGAAAAAATAAAAAAATTGGGGGCAGTATTCAATTTTAAATTGTTAGTATTTTTGCACCTTCCTCATAATTCCCATTGCTGAGCAGGTTGATTTTTATGGAAATGTCTACACAGTGCATACTTAAGAAAGAGATCAGTTTCCTTGTTTGGGTATATACTAGATGACACACTCAGAGCAGAAAACAAAACAGTCGCAGAGAAAGCCGGTTAGAGACAGAGATGACCATAATGATGCAAACCTCACTGAAAGTTTAGAAAAATCTTAAGAATAGTATTGGACTTTCCATGGAGCATGTAATAGGAGTCTAATACAATCTTATTCAAAGTTTAAAGGGTAAGAGGACCTCAGCCAACATACATGTCATATGATAAAACATACACATTGTAAAATAGTAAAATTATACACCTTTAAAAATTAGAAACAGAAAAATATGTAATTGAGTAGAAAGTCAAGGTCTGGGAGAAGATCTATATGTATCAGTGGACTCTCTACATCTAGGTAATATAAGATGGCCAGCTTCAGGACCTTACTATAGTGAAATATCTGTTACAAGTTTTCACAACCTTTTTAAAATCACTTTGACATGAGTCATGTTTACTGAAGCCTTCCACATACTAGCTGCTTACAACATTAGCCTAGTGGGTGAAATGATCTGAGTTTCACCATGCTCCTTTCATTTAAAATAAAAGTAGTAGTGTATACTTCAAACATAAGTAATGATGGCTAATTTTTATTTAATATGTACTATATGTCAAGCTCTAAATTCACAGCTCTCATTGTTTAATCTTTACAATCTTTTGTAGTGTTCTTCTCATTGTACACATTGGGAAATTAAAATGAATAGAATTAACTTTTTAAATATTGGTGAGATGGCGTGCATACATGAGATAGAAATGGGGGAGGGGGAGAGGGATTTCCTCTACAGGGCTTGGTCACACTACAATCCCCTTCCTTCAGTCCTCTAGTCCTCCAAGATATTGTGCATGTATTCATGTATATGGTATATTTCCAGATTGAGTAGGCCAGGGTCTTGAACCTTGGTCAGCAATGTGGCTTCCAGATATGTAGTATGGTAAGCTACCAATTGTGCCACAGAGGCTAGGCCCGGAATTCAAATTTACACATACACAAGGCTTTTAAGTAGTGGAGCCATTAGACTGTCTCCTGGTACTGATAATGGTAATATTAATAAATAGAGTGAGATTCAGCTTTAACTCTAATTTTTTTTTATAATATGTCACATACAGTTGTTGACTCCAAGGTAACTGTAATGATAAATTCTGTGCAAATTTTCCTTCTAGTCATTCTGCACATCTTTTCACAATTTATTTCACTGACAAGTGTGCACTGCCTTGTTCATTTCTCATCCTTAGTTCAATTCTTATTAACGGGCCAACTAATTCACGTTGGTTAATACATAGAGCAAAAACAACTAGGCTTGATGTCTGAGGAAGAATCAAGCATATTCCTGAAATGACAAAAACTTTTTAAACATTGTTTTAGAGGCATTGTGTACTGGCAGGAAGAAATCCCACTGAATATGCTCTGTGGGAGACTAGATTATGTTTCTAATTACTCACATCAGGTAGGAGAGCACATAGACCATTTCACACTTTGGTCCCTAAAGTACCCAGCGGCAGCACAAGACTGCCAGTGATACTTCTCAAGAATAGCAGAGTCTCTCCGGTTCTGGAAAACTCAACCCTTGCTGGGCCACTCCCCACTTCCACACTGAGCTTACACCACCATTTGGAAAAGTGTAGGCTAACAATATAATGAGGGTTCACGTTCAGGTATGGGAAACAGACTTAGCATTAGAAATAATCACATTCTTATCTCTAGGGAGAAAGCCGAATAAAGGCCTAGACTTACTGGAAAACTATCTCTGTCTTCAGCTTTCCAACATTCTAAAGGGTCTATTTTCCTGCACCTACTATTGGGTCATCTGGAAAGTCATGATGCATTTTTGCATAGAAAAACATGTCATGACTTTTCCAACAACAGAATATATGAACCAATTAACAGAACGTTAAAAATCAAAGACATGGTATTGCGTAAATGTAAGTCTGACACATGCTATTTCAAGGAGTTCACTGTAATATACTAAACACTTGAAATCTTTCTATTACATATTGATATGTCCCAATAAAATAGCACCCATTTTTTTCCCTAGAATAACCTCAAGCTTTTCAAATTGTTTTTATTACATTTGAGAGAAAAAAATAAAACAATTACAACTGACCTTCAAATAACAGGTTTTGAAGGCGATGATCTCCAAAATATTGTAAAAATTAAATTGTCATCAGTATGTTTTATGGACAAAGAGGAGTGAGTGAGAGAAAACATTACATTAAAAAAGTCATTTTGATAGAATTACTACAATGTATAGGGATTCACACAGGTACCTATGTGAAGAAAATAATCAAGATGCAACACTCCTATTTTTACTTTCAGAGTAAAGATTGTACCTGGGCTTGGAATCTTGTTGGTGCTAAATAAAAGCTCTTCCTATACATTAAACTTGTCTTACCAAAGCAGGTGTTTGACTTATGAGGGGCTGGGCTACAGTGCTATCAATGCTATCAATACTTCCATTATAGGTGGCTAAAGACATCTCTCTTACGGGCTTGATTTGGATCATCTTTTTTATATAGTATATGATTATAATTATTGTCTTGAAGTAAAGAAGTTAAATAAAAGAGATAAGTACCTCTAATTTAGTATTATACTTTCACTCTACATAATTGATCAGTTGTTGCCTTAGTGATTATAAACGTTTAGTTAAACCAGTTATTTTTCAATAACCAAGAATGCCTAATCAGGCCAGATGGTAGCACAGTGGTAAAACACAATGCACTATGAGGTTGACCCTCTCTCCCCCTCAAGAAGTTCTAGTTTCACATGCCCATAAACTGAAGCTGGCTGAGGCTAAAGTGGATCGTGACATCAGGACCCTGAAAGGTAGGATCGTGGGTGCTAGCCTGCTCATTGAGGAAATAATTAATGAAAAAAAATCATAATCCTTGGAAAATATATCAAATGGTTTTGTTTCAAGATTTCAGTGATCACATTATCATAGTACTGTGGTTAGGTGAGATTACCTAAAATGGAGATAATTTTTTTCTTATATAAATATGTCAAAATACAGCCAATTAACTGTACTCAGAATCATAAATAAATCATGCCTTCCCTAGAGGGATAAATTTAGAGCCAACATTTGGAAAAACACAGTAGTGACAGCTGATAAGTATGCCTTTTCTTTTGAAACTATAAGTGGGGATAGCTAGCACTGATTGGGAGCTTCCCATGTGCCAGTCACACAACACTGCATGTGTATTAATTCATTAAATCCTAACAGATCTCAGATTGGAACTATTTTTGTTCTCAGTTTATGGATGAAGAAACTGAGATATAGAAAGGATAATTATTCGGGGGGTGGGAGGAATCAAGGGGAATAAAGCAAAACATTTAACAATCACAAAAGTGGAAGATTATCTGATGAAGATAATGTAATTGGTAATATCTTTGAATGGACTAATATGCAGTATATAGTATATTCGTGCTGGGAAAATCCTTTTGTATACTATAAAGACGTACAATGATTAAATGGAAACAAAAATAAGAAAATAAAGAAATAAAGTACTAGGGAACACAGGAAGATGAATGAATGATTATAATTTGTAAAAATACAAAACAAAAAAACCTCAAAAACATGCTCTTAGACAAAGTTAGTAAGTGTGGAAGCTGGGTTTAGCAATAGGCAGTTTAGGTCTAGAATCAGTCATTTGGATTACTATTTGTCTACTTTATTTATATGATTTGTCATTTATAGAATATTATTCATTATATATTAGGATAATCTTTTAAGTTTCAATAATTAAGACCATGCATAGATTCAGTTTGTTTCATAGAACACCAACAAATGCAATGCAGCTTACTAACATAAAACTATCATGGGAAAAGATGTTTCTGAATCACTTGTGTCATGCTATTTTATTAAAAATCCAAGGAGCTTAATTTCTAAAGGGTAAGTTGAAAGAAGTCAGAAAACTAAATAATATCAGAAAACTAAACAAATCAACTTTTATTTCTCGAAGGTAAGAAAGAGCAACTCTTAGCTCTTTTTATCTAACCTGTGGTTCCAGAAATGATAGAAATATAGCAAGTATGATGATTTGATCATTAAATAGCTACCTCTGGGAAGATTTTATGATTTAATATAAGACACGATGTAAGGAGAATCATTATATTACTGGTCAAAAATTCAAAATGGAGATACAGAACCCAGCAATATTTCTAGAACTAAAATGTACTGGAAGGAAGAACTGGACCTCATGTTTAAAACTGAACATCTGACATTAATTCCATTAAGCAATTATATTATTTAAACCAATATTACTTTAACCTAGAAAAAGAATATTAAAAAAAAATCTATGTATGATTTACCTTTTTACTCTCATTCACACTAAACCAGATTCTCCCCATGCTGGATTCTCTCAGATAACAGATTAAGTTTCTGTATAATTTTTTTTAGGTCACCTAAACATCAATGCACAAAATCAGATACCCAGAGAAATAATGAAATTCCCCAGTAACTAGTTAGCCATCAGAGAGTGACTCAGGTACTATAAGAATTAACATCAAATATCCTAATATTTGAGTCCTTTTTTAATTAAAAAATGTACCTGTATCTTTAAGTTACCTTGTTAAGAGACAATTCATCACGTATTTGTCTCCCAATACTTAAACTTAAGTTTTAGAAATTAGAGAATGGGGGCCAGCAGGTAACATGGGGGTTGGGGCACTAGATTCCCACATGATCAACCATGGTTCAAGTCCTGGACCCAGAGGCTTGAAAATTACAACAGATGGATGAATGGGTAGATGTATGGATAGGTAAATAGATAAATGAAAT
This sequence comes from Tupaia tana, assembly GCA_026018925.1. Taxonomy (NCBI): domain Eukaryota; kingdom Metazoa; phylum Chordata; class Mammalia; order Scandentia; family Tupaiidae; genus Tupaia; species Tupaia tana. Next base: position 52,670,132 of record JAKSZU010000003.1, read on the forward strand.
TAAAGAATAGATATCCCCTTATTACAGAGGTAGATTCCAGATGAGTATAGGATTTTGAAAGGAACATACGTTCTTTTAATTTGCCAGAATATGTGTGTATTTACTGGAGAGAGAGAGAGAGAGAGAGAGAGAGAGAGAGAGAGAGAGAGAGAGAGAGAGAGAGGGAGGGAGGGAGGGAGGGGGAGAGAGAGGGAGAGGAGAGGGAGAGGAGAGGGAGAGGAGAGGGAGAGGAGAGGAGAGGAGAGGAGAGGAGAGGAGAGGAGAGGAGAGGAGAGGAGAGAGGGAAAATAAGAAGGCACCTCCCCTCCATTGAGAATGGTCATGCCTCAACCCCTTGTACTCCATTTCTCCCTCTTTTCGAGATTCTGGAACCTCACATATACATGACCAGTTTATTTTCCAAGCCACCGGGTCTGGGACTCAAACACGCAGTCAGATATGTGAGATCCAGTTGCCTTAACCACCACAGAACTGGCTGACTCACATACTGAATTATTTTATTCGTTTATTTTGAAGTTAAATCAATTCAGTCTTTCATTCATCCTCAAATTCTCCAACCTCTTACATATGAAAAATCTACAAAGAATTTATAGGAAAGGTGCTCTAAGGAGCTCACTAAGATGGTAAGTTTTTAATAAAGGACTGATTTTATGAAGGCTAAAGAATTACGTTTCTCTAGAAAAGCCTTCTTAGCTAGTACCTGATAAATTTCAATATTAGAACTTCCGATTCTAACCTAGAAACAAAAATACAGATGTGAAAATAATGTTTTATTGTTCTTCAAAATGAAAAAAATGTGGGACTAGCAGATGGCATAATGGTTAGATCACTGGACTCTCACATGATTGACTATAGTTGGAGTCCTGGGCCTGGAGGCTTGAATCTCATGCTGGGTGCAGGTGCATGCGCATGTGTGCCCAAAATCCTGAAAAAAGAATGGGGGAGGGACTATGGCGTGGCTGTCCCCCCAGTGGGTGATTTCACGCTGTCTCTGTCTCTCTGTCAATCACATGTGCCCTTATAGCAAAAATCTCTCTTAAAAAAAAAATGAGAAAAATATGAGACAGACTTATCTGAAGTTAGACTTAGGAAACTTAAATCAAATAGCTGACATTAAAAAAAAATCCAACAAATTGGAGTATATATTTTAATAAAATGTACTATTATTATATATTATTACTTTTAGATAACAAAACACAGCAGAGAAAAATTTTTAAATTTTTTTGAGATTTTTTTGCTATAGGGTGTGTACACTTGCCAGAGAGTGAGAGAGAGAGAGAGACAGACAGACAGCGAGAAATCACCCCCCCCCCCCCCCAGAGGGGATGGCCAAACCGCAATCCCTTCTCCTTTCGGGATTTGGGACATGCACGCATACGTGCCTGGTTTGAGGTTTTTTATTTTTGTTTTGAGAGAGAGTTTTGCTACAGGGTACAAGCACTTGACAGAGAGAAAGAGAGACAGAAAATAAGAAATCACCCCCCAGAGAGGATGGCCACAACGCAATCCCCTCATTTCCATTCTCCTTTTGGGATTTTGGACATGTACATACACACATCCAGCATGAGTTTTAAGTTGCTTGGTCCGGGACTTGAACCCTGTCGACTATATGCAAGTCCAGTGACATAACCATTATGCCATCTGCTGGTCCCAGAAATATTGTAAAATAAATCTTGGCACTATGTAATATTTATATAGAATTAATGAACTCCTAAACAAAGTATGACACTTAAATGTTGCCAGTGAAGATTTAGCATAATCTTCATTAACAAATATAGCTTATTCTGCTCTTAAAATATGGGAGTAATTTTCATTTTCCCTCTCACTGTCTCTCTTTGTCTCTCTCCAGTGAGTACATGTGCCCTATGGCAAAAACCTTTAAAATGTAATTTATTAACTCATTTGAATATAATGTTTAATCTAGTACATGTGTAATAAATAATGATAGAGAAATAACAATGTAGTTTTACTCTCATAACCGATTATCTACCAATAAACTAAAATTTGAACTGGATGAAGGTGAAATATTTAGCTAGGATAATGTCAGGAGAGTATAATCCATTACCACATTTATGTATGGAAACATGTTTGAAAATAGGCTTTAGGGACCAGCAGTTAGCGTAATGGCTATGTCGCTGGACTCCCACGTAGTCAACCGTGGTTCGAGTCCCCGACCCGGTGGCTTAAACTCACACCGGGCGCGTGTGCGTGTGTGCCCAAGATCCCGAGAGGAGAATGGAGGAGAAGGGATTGCGGCATGGCCACCCCCTCTGGGGGGTGATTTCTTGCTTTCTATCTCTCTGTCTCTCTCTGTTTGGCGAGCACACACGCCCTATAGCAAAAAAAAAAAAAAAAAAAAAAAAAGGCTTTATGAACAGTTTCACAAACCATTTTGGAGAATATATTCATAGTCACCTTTCTATGTCTGAAAGGCATGAAGTAAAGAACTTGCACCAAAGGTTTTATGTTCATTCTCATCAGTTATTGGTTCATGACTATAACCACAGAAATAGTTACCTTAAATACCACAATCAGAAAAGCCCAGGATTCTGGTTTATTTTTCAGGCACAATACCACAGTGGCAAAACATCAGACATCAGCATTGATTTATCAGTTAATAAGGTGGGCAAAAAGACATGGGGTACATTTAATGGCTAAAACATCTTTTGCTAAATAACTTGAGTTAACATGAATGATATTAAAGACAGTTAAATACATTTGTCTCTTAGGGAATTTATCTGAGTGGTCTCTTTATTTTTTGAGAATCCTTGGGGGCGGGGAGGAGTTAAATGCAGATGCTTTTGTTTCCTAGGACTAACCAGGGTAGTCTAAAATCAGAAGTTCTATTCCTGCTTAATCCACATAGCTTAATCATAGAATAATGTAATCATAGATTTACCTGTATTTGGATTATTTAGTTGAGTCCCATAATATTAAAGGGAAAGAAAGACCCAGGAATGTGGGGAGAGCTGCCAAAGGACACTCAAGTAGCAAACAGAAAATTGCAAGCCCAGGTTTATATTAAGTTCTCTAGTAAGTATTGTAGTGATCAAGGAAGCAACCATACTTAAAAATGTATAATTAAATAACTTTGTATTATTTGAATCTACCTTACATTTTTGTCTTGTTTTGAAGAAAAATCAAGTTGTCATTTTCTTTGATCTAGATAAACATCTTTAAAGGTAGAAATTCAAATGCTTTTTGGATGTTAACCAACAAAATGCATTTTTAAGTATATATATATTTAAAGAATTATTTTTAAACTTTATTTCATCATTATTATTATTATTATTATTGTTATTTGAACAGAGAAAGAGAGAGAAGAGAGTGAGAAAGCAAGCAATAGGTCTCAGACTCGAACTGCAGTCAGCCATGTGGGAGTTCAGTGTCTTTAACCACCATGACACCTGCTGGCCCCATGAAATGCAAGTTTAATCAACCAATACTTACTGGGGAATTAATAAATTGAAGGAACATGTGTAGACCTAGGCTGAGGCCTGGAGATTTGTATATTTAATTAGAACCAAAAATGACTGACACGGAGAAGCTTCTGACCATACATTGCAAGACAGTGATGAGGAATTGCTTGAAGACAGAAAAGGCAATGACAGTGTGATGAAAGACATGGTATTTGAGATGTCTCTAGAAAAGAGTGTAAAATTTAGGTCGAGAGATGGGGTGATGGGCGATTAAGAGAGGTGAGAAAAGGCACAAGGGCAAGAAGGTACAGAGTGAATTCTCGATAGCCACTAAATTGGCTAACAGTGAGATTATTAGAGGGTAATAAAGGAAAGAGATGGCTCTAAATCAGAGACAAACTGATTAAAGTCAGAAGTATCAAACCAGGGAGTAGTGACTCTATTTATTAATAGGAAGTAACAGATGGGAAGTTCCAAAAGTTTCCTAACAGGTAAAAGCTTAATTCAAAATGTTGGGGGCGGGGGGGAGGGATAGACTGCAGGAAATAGAGTTGAAGTCATAGTAGAAAAGGAGAGAATAAGAGCAATCGGGGCAAGGCAGTGAGAGTGAGGAGTGCCTACATTTTATTGCCTAGAAAGGAGGAGACGAAGAAGAAAACCAAAAGAGTAATGCAACGATTAGAATAATCACGGGAAAGTACACCTAGGAATAACAAGGTTGAGTCAGGGGCATGCCACTGTAGGAAGCAGGGTACACACATTACACTGCCCAGGGGCATCATTTTTCCTCTCTAGGTCACTAGGCGCATATTCAAGACAGAGGCTAAATTGTCATCTTTATATTCTCTGTAGACCAAAGGTGAAAGAAGTAGTGGGGCTTTACTGAGAGATGGGTTTTAAGTGAGTCAGATAAAAGACCAAGAGAATGTAGTCACCTTTTGTGGGACAGTAATTATGGATGGCAGGAAATCAGGGAAGGGAAGATTTCAAGTCCAGTGCCTAAGCATAGCAGAAATGATAAAGAACAAGAAATTGACAAACGAGTTCACAGAACCCCCGACAATCTCAACATTTGTAGTAAACTATGGGAACCCTTCTTTAGTTGTTAGAGATCTCCTTTCTAGGCCTTGGTTCTGTTGATTGTCGGGGGAGGAAAAGAAGAAAGGTAAGCTAGTCGTATGTGCTTTTTTGAGATGCCAGGGGATTGCTCTAAAATGCTTTCCTAGCACATTGTGTGTCTTGAAAAGCAATTCTGGCTCTCTGACGTTTATTCTGAATTATACCAACACACTCTTAACTGAAGAGTAGTATGACTTCACAGGACACTTTTCCTGCAGTGAAGGGGAGTTAGAAAACTATTCTTTCAAGTGTATTTTCTACTATAAAACAAACTTACTTTTTCGGCTGTACAGAAAAAATATGCATCTCTTATGAAGAAAAGTTAACTAAATTTCCTGAAAAGTAAGGGCTGCTAGTTATCCATTTACCACTTTTTCAGTGTTAACTCCTGGCTTTTAGGGCCCAAGTTACTAAATTAATATATATGTTAATTGTAAGAGGAAGTAATAGACCTGAAATTGGCTCATTTTTAGGTCTAGGTTTCTGAGTACTATAAAATTACTACAGAACTATTTTGACCTTAACTTTTGAACAAATCAGGATTATATTGGATCATTGGAAAAGCCATGCTGCATTTTTGCATAGAAAAATATGTCCTGACATTTCCAACAACTCAATATTGTCTCCTTCCTAGATATTCCATTGCCCTTTTTGTTTTTGTTTATAGTTTAATTTATTCTAGGGCATGTGTGTGCTTGCCAAAGAAAGAAAGTGAGAAAAGTGAGAAATCACCCTCTGGGAGGAATGGTCATATCACAATCCCTTCTCTTCCATTCTCCTCTCAAAATTTTGGTTCACTGTACTTTTTCTTTCTAAGAGAAATTTTTGTTATTTCTAAGAGAAATTTTTGTTATAGGGCTTGAGTGCTCACAGGAGAGACAGAGACATAAAATGAGAAATCATTCCCAGGGGACTGGCCATGCTGCAATCCTTGCTCCTCTGTTCTCCTCTTGAGATTTTGGGCATGCATGCAGACACACCTAGCATAAGTTTCAAGCTTCCGGGTCAGGGACTCAAACTGCGGTCAGCCATGTGGGAGTTCAGTGACATAACCATTATGTCATCTGCTGGTCCCGGTTCACTGCACTTTTTAAATAATGTCTGTCATGGCACTCAACGTTCATCCCGGAATTGTTTACCAGAGACTAACTGCATAAGGCCTTGTGCTGAATTCTGGAGATAAAGAATTAGAGGAGACACTCTTCGGCCTTGGAAGCTCATGATCCAGTTCTTTATTTAGTTGTGGAGTTCACTGGGTAACTAGTAGACTCCAAGTCCCTTTACAGGATTCGGTCATTGTCTTTATGTGCTTTTATCTTAGGATTTAATACGCTCATAAAAAAGTGAAGTTGATATTATAATTAAAAAATAATTCAGATAGAAATATACTTTTGTAAGCAATGTAGTTTCTCATTATCTAACCTCAGTTTTAATGAAAATAAGTAGTATAATAAAAAATATAAACCAAATTAGCAAATGACAATCATTTCTCTTGAACTGAAGTTTGAGAAAAGACAGAAGGGCAGGATAGGGACAAAACAGCTATTAGCAGTGGCATCATTAAAGTCACATTTTAAAGTATAAAATGGTTTCAACATTGAGTGATACAAAAGAAAATATTTGGCCCAAGTGATGAAGCAACCTAGAAAGGAGTCCTTAAACTGATACAGGGGCCAGATAATGGTGCAATGTTAAAATGGAATGCTGTGAGGTTGACCCCATGGGAAGGTCTCAGGTTTGCTTATGGAGCCTGTGCACCCATGTATGCTGGGCGCCTATGTGCACGTGATTGTAGGCTGGAGCTAAGAGCAGATCATAGCATCAAAATTCTTTTGGGATGCTGATTCTATGTCTGTTTCTCTAGCTCATAAAAAATTAATAAGTTGAATCAGTACAAATATGCTAGTTCAGCTTAAATGTGAATTTTAAACAACTTATATAGTATTACTAAAAATGATGAGGCATGAAAATATAATGATCTAGATAATATATAGCAACAATGGTTGATAAGAATCACCTATTTTTAGGCATCTTTTAAAAATCCAGTCCTTGGGGGAACCAGCAGTTAGTGTAATGGCTATTGGATTCCCACGTAGGTGACTGCGGTTCGTGTCCCGGACCCGGTGGCTTAAAACTCATGCCGGGCGAGTGTGCGTGTGTGCCCAAGATCCCGAGAGGAGAATGGAGGAGAAGGGATTGCGGCATGACCATCCCCTCTGGGGGGGGGGGGGTGTTTCTCGCTTTCTGTCTCTATGTCTCTCTCTGTCTGTCTGGCGAGCGCACGTGCCCTATAGCGAAAACCTCTCAAAAAAAAAAAAAAATCCAGTCTTTGGGGCCAGCAGGTGGTATAGTGGTTAACGCAGTGGACTCCCACATAGCCAACTGAGGTGTTCAAGTCTTGAACCTGGCAGCTTACTTTCTCTCTCTCTCTCGTGAGAGAGAGCACATGCCCTATAGCAAAAAAAAAAAAAAAACTTACTAATAATAAATAAATAAAATTAAATATTTTTTGAGAGATTTTGCTATAGGGTATGTGCGTTTGCCAGAGAGACAGAGAGACAGAAATCAAGAAATCATCCCCCGGGCGATGGCTACACTGTAATCCCTTCTCCTCCAGTCTCCTCTTAGGATTTTAGGCACACATGCATACATGCCCAGCTTACACATGTAAGCTGCCAGGTCTGGGATGAACTGCGGTCGATCACATGGGAGTCTAGCAATGTAAACATTATAGCATCTGCTATTCCCAAATATTTTAAGAAACTCAGTTTTCATTTTCTTCTTTACATAATTACTAAATTCTTAGGTTTTTTAAAAGAATTATTTTTTGTTTATTTTTTAGTTATTTTTCATTTATCTATTTATCTATCTATTTATTTATTTATTTATGAATGAAGTTGACCAGAGAGAGAAGGAAAGTGAGAAAGCAAGCCACTAGATCCAGGACTTGAACCATGGTCAGCCATGTGGGAGTCCAGCTGCCTTAACCACCACTCCACCTGCCGGCTCAGGATTTTAATTTTTAATAGTGTAGCTTAAAATAATTCCAGTACCTTAAAATTTGAGGATAACCCATCACACATGTTTAATAGTTCTCTACATATCAGCACCTTTTTCTTGTTAGATTGATAGAGACTTACCTTAGCTCAAATAAGCTACTGTTCTGACATGTGACAAGATTTACAATTTGACAAACCAGTGGGAACTGGGGAGAGAACTGGAGGAAACACAAGAAGATGGAAGGAATGGCAGAGACATTTTATAGCATAGGAGTGTGTGTGGGTGAAAGAGTGAGAGAAAGAAAAAGAAAGGTGAGGGAGAGAAAGAGAAGAGACAAAGAGAACCTTGTGCCATAGCTCTGTGGTAGGGCTGGGACTATGTCTTATGTGATGGGAATTACCTGAACATACATTACTTGATCCTCAGAATATGCAAATCTACGCTACTTGAGAGCTAACTTTATTACACTCTAAGTGCCTATAGAGACACCACGAAATGTAATATGATCTTTTCATTAGAGTTTGCCGCAACTATGAGAGCTTTCGGGGCAATTATGTAATTATTAATGAATTTTCTTGGATGAAAATGCACAAGTTGTAGAGTTAAGTAGAACAAAAAAGTAAGCCAGTTGTTAAAGATGCTGAAGTACATATAGAATATATGGAAATCACAATATGAATAATATCGCAGAGTTTTTAAATATTTATTTATTTATCTTTTTTTTTTTTTTTTTTTTTTTTTTTTTTTTTTTTTTTTTTGAGAGGTTTTTGCTATAGGGCGCATGCACTCGCCAGAAAGACAGAGAGAGAAAGAGAGACAGAAAGCGAGAAATCACCCGGGGGGATGGCCACGCCGCAATCCCTTCTCCTCCATTCTCCTCTCGGAATCTTTGGCACACACGCACACGTGCCCGGCGTGAGCTTAAGCCACTGGGTCCAGGACTCAAACCACGGTTGACTAAATGGGAGTCCAGCAACATAGCCATTACGCTAACTGTTGGTCCCAGTTTTTATTTATTTATTTATTTATTTATTTATTTATTTATTTATGTATGTATTTATGTATTTATTTATTTTTAATTGCTAGAGGGTGCATATGCTCACTGAAGAGGGAGAAAGAGAATAAATGAGAAAGTACTCCTCATGGCGAATGGACACGTCACAGTCCCTTCTTCATTTCTCCCTGCTTTTGGGATTTTGGGCATACACACACCTATGCCTGGCATGTTTTCCAAGCCACCAGGTCCAGAACTCCAATTGTGAAGTCGGCCATGTGGTATCCAACTGTCTTAACCACCACATTACTGGCTGGCCTGAGTTTGACTATTGAAATCATTGCTAATACTTAATCAAATGCTATGGAGTGAAAACTTGACAGGTGATAAGGGCATGCTTGCTGCAAAACAGGGACACTCAGTGAGCTCATGTGTCACCAACAAAGTCTACATGTGTGTTACCTTTGAGTCCATTCATTTATATATTCCACGTGTATTTACTGAAAGCCTAAAATGAGCCAGCCACTAATCTATACTCCGGGGATATAGCTGAGACATAAACAAAGTCCCTGCCCACAAAGAACTTATTGTCTAGTGACTATGGACAAAAATACACGCACAATACTAGATTGTGCTAAGCATGAAGAAGAAAGAGAAAGCAGATATGAAGCTGGGCAGTAATGGTAAAGGTGAAAGAGGGAGGCTATTTATGGATATATTAGTTAGAAAATGCCTAAGAATGGAACAGCTGAGTGAAGTTACATTTAGGCGTTACCTTACTTGGTTTCCTGCACGGTCTATTACATTTTGTGCCTACAAATATAGGTCACCTGAGATTAATCTGCATTGAGTATTTTCACCTCTGTGAGGTTCAACACTAGTGGTTAATGAAATAAACAATGTAAACACTAAATACATTAAAAGATGAAAATGGGAGGCAGGCAAGTGGTGATGTGATTGAGGATCTGGACTTCCACATGGCTGACTGTGGTTCAAATCCCAGACCTGGCAGCTTACTTTCTCATTTCCTCTTCCTCTGTCCCTTTCTGGTCAAATTAAAAAATAATACCAAATAGGGACCAGCAGTTGGTGTAATAACTATGTTGCTGGACTGCCATGTACTCTACAACAGTTCGAGTCCCGGACCCAGTGGCTTAAACTCATGCTGGGCGCGTGTACGTGCGAGCCCAAGATCCTGAGAGGAGAAGGAGGAGAAGGGATTGTGGTGTGGCCATCTCCCCTGGGGGGTGATTTCTTGCTTTCTGTCTCTCTATCTCTCCCTGCCTTTCTGGTGAGCACATGCGCCCTATTGCAAAAACCTTTCAAAAAAAAAAAAAAAACACAAATAAAATTAACTAAATGAATAATTCTTTAAAAGAAAAAAAAAAAGGACCAGTAGAGGGTATAATGGTTATGTCACTGGACTCCCACGTAGTTGACTGCAGTTCAAGTCCCAGACCAACTGGCTTAAAACTCATGCCGGGTACATGTGCCCACATGACCAAAATTCTCAGGGGAGAATGGAAGAGAAGGGACTGCAGTGTGACCATCTCCTTTGGGGAGGGAGTAATTTTTCACTTTTCTGTCTCTCTCTCTCTCTGGCAAGCACATGCACCCTATAGCAAAAGTCTCTTTTAAAAAAATAATGAGAAAAATGATTCTTATTTCAGATAAATGGCTCATTTTAAAAATTTGCCCTAAGGAATTCACTCTTTCATTAAAAAACATTTTAAAATGATATACCATACACACACAAAATCACAGTAAACAAGATACACAATAGTTCCTACATTATGGGGCTCAAATTTTGGCAGCCATCTCTATCCACGTAGTTAGACAGAGCTATTAAGCATTCCTCATCTAGTACTACTCAAGTTTAGGATATCAAAGTTATAATAGTATGTCCATCTTCCTTTGACCATATTTCTTTTTTCTTTTTTTTTTTAGTTTTTGCTATAGGGTGCCTGTGCTTGCCAGAGACAGAGAGAGAGAGAGAAAGTGAGAACCCCCTACCCCTTGGGGGGATGGACATTGTGCAATCCCTTCTCCTCCAGTCTCCTCTCGGGATTTTGAGTACATGTGCACATGCACCCAGCATGATTCTCAAGCTGCTGGGTCCAGGACTCCAGGTGCTAAGCTGGCCACACGGGACCTAGTGCCTTAACCTTCACACTACCTGCAGACCCTCCTCTGGCCCTTTTTAAAATCTTTAAAAAGTTCCACCTTACTCTTCCTTTCTGGGTCATAGCCCTTAATACTTTTTCATAGACACAACTAGAAGTAAAGCATCTGCCACATGAAAAGGTAAGAAATGAGAATATGATATAGGTGTAGAGTTTCACAGTCACACCTCTGTTATTTGTAATGATATTAGACAATACCTATACCAAGGATGATGTATGTATTGTCTTTGACGTGTGTTAGGTACTTTGTACTCGGCCATGCTAATTAACTTGTACCATAACTCTGTTGGCCATATTGTGTAGATGAGTCAAATGAATGTCAAAGAGCACAATAACTTGCTCAAGATCATGTGATTCATAACAGGGCAGTCTGAATTTGAAGGGAGGGTAGTTTAATGCCAGTGTCCTAACCATTGTGCTTTAGGCTAAGAACAGGGAAAAAAAATGAGTTTTACTGCTGAAAAATTTAAAATATAAATAACAAAAACTGATACATAATAGAGGTTAGGAAGTTCAGTAAATGCCTTCAAAGGCTCAAATTGCTTCCTAGACTGGAGCAAAGTCGAACAGATGATATTCTTCTATGTGATAAAGCAAAGAATCAATCAAAATGAAGTTGAGTTAGTGTTAAAATAACAAAAAGAATTCCAGAAGCACATTTAGGCATAACCCACACAAGCACTGTTAGGGGAGAAGGCATCTTGGAAAAGAGACTCAGAGAAAAAACAGGCTCATTTGTTCGTTCATTTAATGAAATTTCTGGAACACTCTTGTATCTTCTAAATACTGAACCAGGTACTGACGATACAGGCAGTGAACGAGATCCATGATGGCTCCTATCCTCAATAAGCTAGTATTTAGCAGGAATTTGTATCCAGAGAGAATTCTAAATGGAGGCTTCAAACGATTTAGTCTGATGCCAGCATTTGAATTACAGGGCTCCTTTTAGCCTGAACATATGTTGGCCTAGAATTATGACTATAACTGACTTTCTACATAGGTTTTCTTTTTTATAGGCAAATTCATTATTTTTGACAAAATAAGAATTCTGAGTTATAATTACCAACACGAGGAAAAGTAATACACAGTTTGATTTATAAAAAAATGAAATCTAGAACTTTTGAGGTTGATGATCAGATACGGCCCATGATAAATTTGTTAAGCTAAAGACACCCAGTGGAGCATAGTGAGGGATACTTAGGCAGGCAAGAACCCTCACCTTTCATTTAAGCATTCCACTATTCCCTTTTAAAAAACCCAACTTAAATTACAAAATAAGCATAGGAGTGTGATATTCGAAATGTTTACTATTCAATCATTTAAAATCACGTATCAGAGATATTTGTATCTTCCTATTAACAAAATGGTAGTCTGTGTGGCCAAAATAGATCTTGGGCTTTTATTTCAACAGGTATATTTTGTATAACATCAACTGTGATAAATGAATTTCTCCATGTTATGATTTCTACTAATGACTGAAAACAATAATCCTTTTCTGGCTATCAGTACTCAACAGAAACAAATTCTTGAAATCTGACATAAAAGGATGCTGAGTTACTTCCTTCCAAGCCACCAATACAAGTAAATATAAAAAAATGGCATAATTGGAATCATAATCACTCAGGAGGCTTTACAGAAGGATATCTTTATTGATTATTCATTAATGATAAATCTGTAACTTCTAATTTTAGTGGTATACCATTGAAAAAAGGAAACTTATAACATGCAGAACTTTATAAATAATTGAAATAGTAAAGATGTATACTGCAAGGGCATACTAAGTTGAATAAATAATGATATGGGGTCAGCAGGTGGCATGATGCTTGAGGCACTGTACTACCACATGGCTGACTGCAGTTCAAGTCCTAGACCTGGCAGCTTGCTTTCTCACTATCTGTCTGTCTCTCCGTCTCTCTCTGGTGAATGCAAGTGCCCTGTAACAAATTATAAAATAATAAAATAAAATAAATTTGTATTAAAAATAGTGATACGCGCCAGGCGCGTGTGCGTGCATGCCCAAGATCCCGAGAGGAGAATGGAGGAGAAGGGATTGTGGCGTGGTCATCCCCCCTGGGGGGTGATTTCTCTCTTTCTGTCTCTCTGCCTCTCTCTGTCTGTCTGGCGAGCGCACGCGCCCTATAGCAAAAATAGTGATATGAATATGATTCTATGTATTCCACTGAAGAGCTGATTTTAAAATACAAATACAAAATTATGTAGTATCATATAGTTACTACTTAGTATTCTGTGGACTGAAACACAGACACAAAAATACATTAAATACTGTTAAGACATGGAGGGGAGAAATAAAAGACATGAGAGGATACAAACAAGACCATTGTTTACTATCTCTTTGGCTTCCTCCCTGTCTGGGTAGTAGAAAGATGTATTCCACTATTTCACTAAAGCTTCTGAACAGCCAAAACTTTACATATTTCCCCTGAAAACCACCTCAAAATCGTGACTTAAGATTCAGCTCTCTCCAAAATATAGCTTATGGTTTAATATATTTTTCCCTAAATGTTCACAGAGCCGCCAATTTTTCTATATGAGAAAAAAAAATTCTTCCTTAAAAAAGCTCTTTACAATGTTATACAATCCATTTTTCTTTAAACCCAACCTCCCAATTCATAACAAATTGCTTCCTTTAAGTGAATCAGAAGTGCTGTTGTAATCTTTTTTATGTAGCATATTTTTGAGCACTTACAAATAAAATAAGAGTGTATTTATAGAGAATGAATAATAAGAGGAAGAATTAGTTCAGGTAAACATGACATTAGAAACAGTAAAAGAATTAGAATTGTATAAATTGCTTTTGAAAACTACTGCTATATCCTACACCATCTGTGTCTACTTTGTTGATCATCAAAAGCTTTATCTCTATTTGGTTTCTCCACCCTGGAATGCAGCCTGAGAATAATTTTGAATAGGAAAGCAAGCAGTGAAAACAAATACAGGGTTACATTCATTACTAGACATTTGAAGGAAGGGATGAAATAGTGGCATAGAACTGATCCCTGCTTGAACAACATTATAATCCCAAATCCCTTGTATATAGTAGGAAGTTGAAGGAGTAAGAGGATCCTATTGAAATAATATTTTCAATGAAAGTACTTCCTATCAAACTGGCATTAACAGAATTTCTAGAGGTTATACATTTTCTAGCTTTCCTCTTACAGAATGTACTTGAGAAATAATCAAATATTATTTGAGATCATCCACCTTCACTATAATTCTTAACTATTATCAACACCCATTTCAGGCTTCTTGCAGAACATCTAGGACACCACAGTATACTGGAGGAGTCTGACTCGGCTGGGCCCCAGGATCTGTCTGAGCCCCCCCACACACACTTTTGGTCGGTTTAGTACGTTGGCAAGGCTGCTGCTGTGCGCCCCCCTAACCTAAGATTTTGCTCCAGAAACTGTGGCAGCCTTGCTGGTAAGCGACCCCACCTCTGACTCCCCAATATACTACTATAAAAGAATTACATAGCTCTGTTATACATCCTGAGTATATGATAAAATTTTCTAGGAAGTCCCCCGACCGCTCCCCTTTGCTCTAATCATCTACTATTAATTAGAATGCTTTACTTCCATGGTCACAATAGAGGGTGGGCTGAAGTTCTTTTTAGGCAGAAATAATCTTGACCTTTGGAAGGCCCTTTAAAATACATTTAAGGTAAACTTAATTTTTTCTTTACTTAAAATAGGATTAGGCCAAAACTGGCCCAGGACACCTCTGCCCTCACCAAGTGAAATAGATAAATATATTAGGATTTCTCAAATTAAGTTTTAGATCCCTATAAAACTATATAAGTATCATTCTTTATTAAGATTTATAGGAACTAATATCTATTTTTGAGATTTTCTTTTCTCAGCACCATTCCCGGTAATCACAAGATGGCTGCTGCGACGCATCAGCTGATAATCATCTCTGCTTACCGGAACCGCCTTCTCAAAACTGCATTTCATGGAGACCCACCTACAATTGAGGAACTGCATGAGACCCACCCTTAATCCAACCCTGAATAGAATCTATGTTACCTATTGTTAAAAACTTTATGAGCTGATAATTGAAACACATAGCCCCTCTCCCTTTACTTGCATGTATCACATTTTCAATAAAAATGCACAATGATTCCTAGCAGTTGTCACTCCTCAGAGAGCAATCTCTGGGGGGTGTCTGGCATAGGACGTGCATAAAAAGGCACCGAGGCCTCTGTCTTCTGTTCACCTGCGCTGCCTCCGTCGAGATAACCCACCCACACCAAGGCTAGACCCCAGCAGTGTACCTCTAAATAATGCATCTTTTTTTTTGACCCCTTGTGTATCTTCTTTTTCTGGGGTGGGGGCGGGGAGGATTTTGTTATAGGGCATGTACAATCACCAGAAAGACAGAAAGAGATAGAGAGACAGAAAGTCAGAAATCACCCCCCCCCCCCAGGGGGGGAATAGCCACTAGCCACACCGCAATCCCTTCTCCTCCATTATCCTCTTGGGATCTTGGGCACACATGCACATGTGCCCAGCGTGAGTTTAAGCCACCAGGTCAGGGACTTGAACCATGGTCACTACATGGGAGTACAGTGACACAGCCATTACACCAACTGCTGGTCCCTGACCCCCTGTGTATCTAATTGTGCCTTTTACATGGCCATGAATTTAAGAAAGGTGTTTCAGCCGTTTTGGTTAGATATCCTTTAGAAACGATAAAAAGCATGCACCTTCTCCCGTGTACAAGTACGCACACAGAGTTGCATGTAACATTTCAGAGGATTGACAACTCTTTAAAAACTGGTTTATACCCTCCAGGCCAACAGCACATGCTTAATGTGAAAAGTCAAAGGAAGAATACATGTGTTGTATTGTGGAAATGAAAAGTTAAAAAGCAAGCGATAAAACAAATAGGAAAAAGGAAAGAAAGAACCTTGACAGTGCTCTACAGCTGCATTGGTAGAAAGAGCACCTCAGTCATCTTGTCCTTGATGCCGCTTATCTTGTCTCACAACCTAAAAGGCAGGTGGGTCAATGAAAAAAAAGATGCCTCTGTTGTTAATTTCTCAACGATCTTGCCTTCACCCGTGAGAATGACCTATATTCTATTACCTAGCTTTTGAAAACTCAGAGCCCTAGATATGTCCTATAAGGACAGATTCCCAAAGTAAAAATTAGGACATATAGTCTGACACTTCAGAAGTATTTATGGAAACAGTCGTAGTATCTAGGAAAGCCTATGATGTCAGGGAGTGCCCCTTCTCTGATGGGACTCCTCATCTCATCTAGAACTTCTAATTAACCCATAACTGCTCTGAAATTATGCATGCTAAAGGCTATTATTTATTGAAATACATAAAAAATAGGATAGATGGATGGATTCAAATGTGGTGTACTTTGGGACCAGCAAATGGCATAATGGTTATGTCACCAGACTCCCAAATAGTTGACCACAGTTTGAGTCCTAGACCTGGCAGCTTAAAACTCACTTGGCATGTGTGCATGTGTGCCCAAGATCCCAAGAGGAGAATGGAGAAGAGATTACAGCATGGCCATTCCCCTTGGAGGGTGATTTCTCACTTTCCGTTTCTCTGGTGAATGCACATGCCCCACAGCAAAAATTGCATTCTAAAAAACATTAAAAAGTGATGCATTTTACATATGTAATAAAGCACATAAACTAAAATATTCATGGTAGATTCTAGGTATACAGATATTCACTGTGAATTTCTTCTAACTTTTCAAGATATTTAAAATGTTTTATATGGGCTGGCTTCATAGCAGAGTGGTAAAATTCTGCTCGAGAGAAGCCAGATCCTACATGGTGACTGCAGCTAGAGTCCCTGGCCTGGTCTGCCTGACACACTCCATACACACAGGCACACACACACACACGTGCTCAGGATGCAGAGGGCTAGAGGACTGAGGGAAGGGGACTGCAGCACGATCAGACCCTGGGGAGAGTGCTCCTTTCCCTCTCTCTCCCTTCTCTCTCCTTTGGGCATGCATGTGCTCTGTTGTGAATTAAGGAAAGATTTCTAAAATGTTTTATAGTAAAAATGTGGGTTAAAAGTACAACAAAGGAGTGAAATATCACAAAAGAAATACTTCAAATTGTTAACAATGATTATAGCTTAGTGGTAGAATTATGGATGATGTTAATTATTTTTTTTATTTCCAGATTTATTCATTTATTTCCAGATTTGCCTGTATTCTTCCATTTTTTCCTACAGGGCTTTTTAGGTAATGAAATAACATTTTTTATTCAAGGTTTACAAATCAGCCTGCCATAAATTGGACTACTGAGCAAAGGGGTTTTGTTGAGGACTGATGAAGAACTGAGCTTTGCTAAGCTAGTGTGGGTCTGTATCATTCCAGATACTGAACTTTCTCTTTGAGGGTAACTAGTGGTGTGTGGGGTGGAAGAACAGTGGAGAGGCAAGAAAATGTCACAACGGAAGTAGAATTTTTAAAGAATTAATTCTGGAAATAAAAAAAAATGTACTATGTATTAGGATTCAGGAAGAGGTACATTGAGGTTGATGAAAAAACTCAGTAATCTTATGTAAAATTGTCGGTTACACAAGTAAAATTATTCTCATACACCACTGCCATAAAAGCTTTTCCTATCTCTAACATGATAACCTAAGAATATACCAGAGAATGAGACATTACTCCACTTTATCTTATCCTGCTCCTTGGAAAGAAGTAGGGAAAGAGAGGAAGACTTCTTTAGGGCAGTTTGATTTTTCTAGTATATGTGGACAAGAAATATAGTAGGTTCTTGAAAATATCTTCAATTGTGGACACACACATGCACAGCCATGATTGCTTTTTTCGAGCCTTTAAAACACACACTCACAGTGGAAATACAATAATAGAAGCATTCTAGTAGATTGTCTGAGTTCATACTACTTTCTGGTTAAACAAATACAGTGAACTTAATTTCTTCCAAGAGGAAAAAAAAATCACTGAGAAGTATTATCAGAAAATAATACATGTAATATTTGCATTCTAGTAATGATATATATTTTTTTGGAGAGATTTTTGCTATAGGGCACGTGCGCTTGCCACAAAGACAGAGAGAGACAGAGAAACAGAAAGCGAGAAATCACCCCACAGGGGGGATGGCCATGCTGCAGTCCCTTCTCTTCCATTCTCCTCTAGGGGTCTTGGGCACGCATGCACACGTGCCTGGTGTGAGTTTAAGCTACTGGGTCTGGGCCTCGAACTCCGGTCGACTCCATAGGAGTCCAGTGACATATCCATTGTGCTAACTGCTGGTCCCGATTCTAGTAATGATTTTGACCAAATAATACTGCATTTAAGAGACCCACAGGCAAAATGTTTGTATTGTTACAGTGTCAAACCACCATTAAGGGAGTGATTACTTGTTATGCTTTTAGCAGTAGACTCTGAGTATATGTAACTATAAGACCAATTTCTTACCACCAATATAAATGAAGTGCAAGTACAGGAGAGCATCCTTGAAACATGAGGAAATAACGCAGTTTTCCTGAATACAATGTCCCACCCATAGCAGTCATGTATCTGACTGTGGTAATTGGCTGATAAGCAACAAAATGACAAAAGTAAATAGTATTTGTATTCTAAATTCATATACTGTCTCAGTACAGGTGAAATGCATAATAAGTTGTAAATAGAACAACATAAATGGATGGAGCCCATTTTCCTCATATCATCTAAGAGCAATAGATGATACCATCTATTGCTTATGAATGAGAATTTGGACAGAGCAATCAGAAGCAATAAGATAAAGATGACAAATTACATTTGACAGACTATGATTTTTCCCTATTTTTCTCAATACAGGCATCAAAGACAGCAGCATGTGATCCCTGCAGCTGCACAGAGGCAAATGGAATTTGGTACCATCATTTGAGTCTATTTTCCTTTGTTCTTGGCAATAGGTAGAAACTAGAATGTAAATGGATGCATTCAGTACCTCTTCAGGAGCCTCTGAAAGGATCCCATTAGAAGAAAACACTAACACCCATCTACCAAAACATGAAAAAAGCAGATGCCCCAGGAAGTCTATGTTCCTGACCTAACTCAGCAAGTCATTATTTGCAGGACCCAGGGTGGTGTATTAATTGCATTTACGGTGCCAACGACTTAGCCTCTCTGTTGTCATTATTCTTGTCAAATGAAATGAATTCTAAATTATTCCCATAAGGGTTAAGCACATTTCACCCCCGTACATGGGGGGCTTTGGCCAGTAGGACGAATCACAAACGACATACGTAAACCGAGACCTCAGGGGTTCTTGTGTGTTTCTGTCTTCCCTTTTGTACTTTTGCCACTGTCATGAGGACATGCCCAGACTAGACCAAAGGTTCCAAGAGAAAGATAAGAAACACGTGGGGGCAGGGCTGTCACAACTAAGGTATGCCAACCAAGACCAGCCTACCGCAGAGCCTATGAAGTTGATGTGTGATTGCAGAGACCAGCAAATCCACCAAACCAAGCCCAGCCTAGTTCATTTTAACCCTACACATGTGAGAAAAAAATGTTCTTTGTTTATGCCACTAAGGTATTGTGATTGTTACACAGTAGCAAAATCTAACTGATAAATAACTTCTGTGTCTAATTGCCTTAGTTGCATAAGAGGGTGGTAAATTTATGAAACTGGCTTTTGTAAAGGCTATGCAAATCTGTGATATATCAAACATCCCAAACTTCCACTCTATTTCAAAATTATTGGCAAAGAATATCTCATCCTTTCATCTGTGTGCACACTGCCTAGCAGTTCTATGGCTTATATTTTACTGATATTTTAAATGTGGTAGAAAGTTAACTTATAATGTATAGCCAAAGAATTTCTATTTCTTTTCTTTACCTTTGTTAGGGAAGGGCAAGTCAGTACATTTTTGATGGCATCACCTACAGACAATCTTGATGACATTTTTTTTAAAAGAATTATTTTAGTTTCAAATTTGACCAGAGAGAGAGACAGAGAGAGAAAGAGGGGGAAAGTGAGAAAGCAAGCAGCCAGGTCTAGGACTCAAACTATGGTCAGCCATGTGGTAGTCCAGAGCCTTAACCACCATGCCACCTGCCAGCCCCCTCTTTGATGAAATTTTTTTAAAAAAGCAGGTATCTGTAGAGTTTCCATAAAATTATATGCCCTTTTCCAGGGAACAACAATGGTAACAGGAAGTAACAGAATCATAGTATAAGAGAAATAAACCAAACTGTGTAATAATATTACATTTTAATAACTTAATGTAAAATATTTAAAAGCTCTAAATAATGCTGTAGACCTGATTTTTACTAGATTATTTAAAGTTGTCCTTTTGAAATAGTCCATGCAATATTTTTCTTGGTACATTAAAAAAAAAGAAATTCAAAGGGCTAGCAGGTGGCATAGTGGTTAAGGTGCTCAACTCCCACATGGCTAACTGTGGTTTGAGTCCTGTACCTGGCAGCTTGAAAATCACACCAGGCATGTGTGTGTACCTAAAATCTCAAGAGGAGGAATGGAGCAGGGATTACGGTGTAGCCATCCCCTGCGGGATGATTTCTCCCTTTCTCTCTAGTGACCACATTCACCCTATAGCAAAAAAAAGTCTGTTTCTTAAAACAAATAAATAAATAAATATGTGTGTGTGTATATGTGTGTGTGTGTGTGTGTGTGTGTGTGTATTTTTTTCAATTATTGAGCAATTTATTAGAGGATTGATATTATTTTTCTTGTTCCATTCTTACAAACCATGCTTCAAAATTATCTAACATAGAGAACAAAATTATCTAGTTTGGGATGACTCACACTGTCATAGAACAAGAGAACTTCTAAATTCAGAGATACTTGTGTTCTAATTTTTCTTCTTTTTTAATTTTAATGATCTGAAATGAAAAAGAAGAACAGGATCGGCAGGTGGTGTGGTGGTTAAAGGCTCTGGATTCCCACGTGGTCGACCATAGTTCAAGTCTCAGACCTGATGGCTTGCTTTCTCGTTTTCCCTTTTCTCTCTCTCTCTCTCTGTCTCTCCCTGATCAAATAAAAACAAATGGAATTAAATTAATAAATAATTCTTTAAAAACAAAAGGAAAATGATGAACAATGTTAGGAATTTATAGGTCCCACATAATCTATACTGTACATACTATACGGCTAAATATCTAATAGTAGATTCACTTTTTAAAATATGATCCACTTAGTTTTATATTAGAAATTGTGTGTTTCTAGAATGCACAACCAAAAATTAGTAGGGAAAAGTGGGCCAGGAAGATATTCATTGGAACATTAATTGGCGTATTTTCTCACTTTCAAAGTTGATTGAGTTTACAGTATCTATTTAACTAAATATATTATACTCTTAAGGTATTTGTACATTTGCTATTCCTTGGGTAGATGGGATGATATATCAATGTGTGATCCTATCTCTCTTTGTACTTACTCATGAGTTTGTATCATTATTTCAGATGTCCAATCTGCTCCTTTGATCTTGATTCAAAGATATATTTTCTAAAAGTCACTGCTATACGTAGTACCTGATCAATGAAGAGTGTTATGTTTAGAAACCTGTCTTCTGCTTGTTATTTGGGAGAGCACAATTTTTTCTGAAATTCTGGGAACAGTATTAGAGTAAAAGTGAATCATGCTTTAATAATTTGGTCAATTAAATTAAAAATTATATCTTTAAAAATTTGCTCTTTTACTATTTGCTGTAATTTTAAAATATTTTTTCTATGAAGACAAATGCAATTAGTTTTATTTTTGTAGATATACTTCTAATTAGTATAATTTATATCTTTTTAGAAAAAAAATCTGACTTGTTAAACAAGTGGTATTATAAAATTTATACCTATTTTCCCAGTATCAAGAATATATTTCCACTTAGTTTGCTAAAAAATCATTAGTCTTCCCTGTCTCAGGCTAATACAAAATTTCAAAGTATGCATTTTAAGAAAGACATTGCTAATTTGGTAATTGATTAAGGATAGTGTAATCTTTTTTTTTTTTTTTTTTTTTTTTTTTTTTTTTGAGAGAGAGAGAGATCTTTGCTATAGGGCATGTGTGCTCACCAGAAAGACAGAGACAGACAGAGAGACAGAAAATGAGAAATCCCTCCACACGGAGGATGGCTGCAGTTCAGTCCCTTATCTTCTATTCTCCTTTTGGGATTTTGGGCATGCACACACATGTGCCCAGCATGAGTTTAAGCCACCAGATCCGGGACTCGAACTTGTGGTTGACTACGTGGGAGTCTACTGACATAGCCATTACGCCAACTTCTGGCCCTCTAGCTAGTAAACCTTTAAAAGAATGTTCATGATGGACAAAGGATGATTCAAGTAGAAAGTTGTCTTTAGTAGATTATATATTAGACAGTTAATATCTATTTAGTCAGTAATTTAAATATTGAGGATAAAATAAACATAGCATTGTGCTGTTCAAGAATGTTTCACATGGCTTAAAAATGGCAGGTACTTAGATCAAAAATCACATTTCAATAAGAAGGAGGGAGAAATCTACACTATGCTACTCAAAGTGAGTAAGAAAAGAGAAACTATATAAGAAGACAAAGGAAAAAGAGAAATAAGTAACTCGTTAAAGTATCTATTGCATGTGCATAGGGTTATTTATAGATCGAAAATAGGAAATCCAGGTAGCACAAATGCCGAGAATATAGGAAACAGAAAACTAATTTGGACAATGTATGCAAAAAGAGATTCAGCTTAGCTGTTCTAATGAATCAATATCTAAAGCTCAAAGGGCCACAGAAAAAATTAGCTTTTTGCAAGTATTATGTTTTGAAGACAGGAGAATGCTTTTTCCCCAATGAAATAATATGTGGAATTATAACCTCTATAACAGCAACAAGTAGAGCTTCTGTGTTTCAGTTGAAGAGGGAACTTTTCTGGAGCCATCTTTCCATTTCTGAATCCCTGACAACAAAATATTTCTGATCAAAGTTTGAAAAAGACTGAGCTTGAATATAGGGATGCCTGGCAGTTGGTTGGGAGTAGGTAAAACAGAGATCTCTTTTTGAAGACCCATGAAAGCAGCTTCTTAGTTCTTTAAGATATATACTTTCTGAGCAACAGATTCATTCTTATTTAATAGGCACTGCCAATCATTAAAACTAAAATAACCTCCAACTGTTTTCCCTCTACTTGGTGGTAATTAGATGGAAATTTGCAACCCATTTTTGGTAAGAGTATATGACAACGTAACATTTATCTTGATCGTTGGCTTTATTTTAGGGTTTATTTCACTGTCTTTGTTATTGCTTCTCTTCATCTTTACCATAATTTGGGTTATGTTGTTACAATATAGCTTGATACCTTTGTAAATTCCGAACACCTTTTTTAGAATAAAATAGGACATCAATAAAATGAATGGCATTCTAATCTTGTTTTCTAAATAGTAACAGTGAAGGTATACATATGCTGAAGCTGTTTTTGAGTTTTAGGACTAACATTCAAAATATTTAATCATAATATTATCTTCCTTCATCTACAAAATAATGGTACTTAAAAAAAATCAGTGTAGACACTTCATTCTGATTGCCTCATGTAAATAAAACTACAGGTATGTATGTGAGACAACTGTTCAGTTTTAGGTATGCAACCTGCTGCCCTAGGAAAGAACCAAAGCAACTCACTTCTAAGAAATTATGCTCACAAGTCTGGCTCAGAATTTTGGCATCACTGAATGTGGATATCCATAAATTAAGTAAGTCAGACTAGACACGCTGCCTAATTGTTTAAACAAAGTATATTTAATTATTGTCTTCATCTGATAAAATGAGAATCCTAGAGTTATTACAAAGTTTACAGAAGAGGTATAATAAGAGCAAGCAGAAGCAGCACACCATGCTAGTAGCAACATTTCTTCAAAAGTTTGTTAGTCACATCATAATTATGATATTTGAAAGCGGGGCAGAATATTATTCTCAAGCACAGATCTAGGAAGCAGAGAGTAAGACAACGATGCTGCTCAGTTTGGATACTGCTTAACAGAAAGTTGGGCTATTAAGCAACATTAGCAAAATTCAGTAAGTGGCATACTTCATCACATCAGGATTTGAAGACAAAAAAGGAAGGTGGTCTTCCCATGCAGGAATTTTTAACTTGGTTGTGAGGGCTCTACCCACAAAAATAGCAATTATAACATAGTACATTTCTCACACCTCAAATAGGAAGTAAGCTATTTATTCAGGTAAATCTCTTCTTGCTAACAGATCTGAGAGCTTACATGCAATAAACAGCTTTTAACAGGTTGACCGAATAGGAAGAACTTGAGAGTCAGGTGGCAATTTCACATAAAATTTCCTAAGAGCATAGGAACCACCCATCTTGCCTAGAGCAGAGGGCTCATTTGGAGAAATAGGAACAAAATAAGTTGAAATAAATCAAAGAAA
The DNA here is from genome assembly GCA_026018925.1 of Tupaia tana. Lineage (NCBI taxonomy): Eukaryota > Metazoa > Chordata > Mammalia > Scandentia > Tupaiidae > Tupaia > Tupaia tana. Next base: position 52,694,234 of record JAKSZU010000003.1, read on the forward strand.
GATTAGTGGGGTGAGATCATAAAAGGCTTTCGTGCCTGCCAGGATAGGGAGCACCTTGCCTATCCTTTACTGACATAAGGGATTCTGATTTGTGTATTCCATAGTATAATCTTGAAAATACAGTCTAAAATTAGAAAAGAAGATTAAGTGGGAACTCATTTTGTCACCGTTCAATAATAAACAGTACAGCATTCCTCAACTTGCAAGGCTCTCCTGTAATCAGAATTGGGTTAAATCTTAGCTTTGCCTCTTGGCCTGGGACAAGATTCTTAACTTTTATGTACTTTATACACATAACCTTTAAAACAGGGATTTTTTTAAAAAAAAAATTTAAGTTTTTATTTATTATTATCATTTTAAAATTTGGGGCACATGTGCTCTTAAGAGACAGAGATGGAGGGAAAGTGAGAAAGCAGGTCACCAGGTCTGAGACTCAAACCATGGTTGGCCATGCAAGAGTACAACATCTTAACCCCATGTTACCTGCTGGTTCCTAAAATAAGGATATTAATTATACACTAGAGTTGTTTAGTACTAAATCAAATAATTCAGGGAAAGCACAATGCTTGGTACCACTTAAGCCCTCTAAGTGATATATACATATAGCCACAAAAACTTGTAAACATCAAACTATACCCATGGACAACGTGTTGCTTATCTCGCTAGCCATGCCAAGCAAAGAGCCTTATATTTTAACATATCACAAAATAATACTTCTAATTACTAATCAAAGGACAGTATTTAAGACCTGGAAAAAAAAAAAAGACAGATAATACCTTGATAACTACACTGGTGAGAATAGTACATGTAGGAAATTGGAATGTTTTATATGAGAAAATTCAAAATAAATGAATAAATGATTAAGAAATAAATACAGGATACTGGACAATGCTGCAGCAGTAAAATGTGACACTGTGCAAGACTGGTACACAGGGGAAGGTTCCAGATTTGCATCTGAAGACCTCCCTCAATGGGCCAGACTCACAGGGGCTCAAGATCTGGGGCTACTTGAGGCTGGCAGTGGGCCATGGTATTAAGACTCTGTTGGGAATACTGTTTCTCTTACCTATGAAAAAAAATTAATGTTTTTTTTTTTTTTTAAATAATAATAAATAAATAAAACAAGCCTTTTCAGTGACCAAAAGGCCTTTCCAAGGTTACCTAGACAATCTCTCTATGCCTTATTCGGCAGTGAATTAGGAAGAATGATGTTACAGGCAGAGGCCTAAAAAGGTTATCCAATCTATCTCTCCTCCAGTTGAGACCACACTGACAAGTGAGAGTCATGGAATTCTTCTACCATCAATTTTTAAAACCTCCAGAGAAACTGATTCTTCAGTTTTCCACAGTAACCTTTTCTAAGGTTCAATGGTCTACTTTGTGAGGAAATCCTTCCCCATTGCCAAAATAAATTCTTTGTATTTATACTACATTTTGATCTTACAGTTTCATTATCAAGTAGCAGGTATGGGATTGTCACAAATTAATTTTTAAAAATTAGGTAAAATTCATTAAAATCCCTTTAGCTTGGATCATTGTTATAAAATCCTATGCCAACTCCCTTAAAGAATAATTTATTTACTCAAAGCTTGAATGAGTATTTAGTCAGAGACTCTCTTCATTTTTTTTCCCCTTAGGTTTTGCCATAGGGTGCAAGTACTCACCAGGGAGATAGAGAGAGGGAAAATGAAAAATCACCCTTAAGGGGAGTGGCCACACTGCAATTCCTTTTCCTCTCAGGATTTTGGACACACACACACTGCCTGATTTTCAATTTACCAGGTCTGGGACTCGAACTGCAGTTGGCTATGTGGGAATCCAGCACCTTAACCGTATCATGCCATGTGCTGGCCCAAGACAGGATTTCCTTTATTTTTTTCATTTTATTTTATTTTTTAGTTATTTTTGCTATAGGGTGTATGCACTCGCCGGAGAGACAGAAAACAAGAAATCACCCCCTGGGGGGGGTGTGTGGCCAAGCCACAATCCCTTCTCCTCCATTCTCATCTCAGAATTTTAGGCATACACACACGTGTCCAGTGTGAGTTTCAAGCCTCTGGGTCTGGGACTTGAACTCCAGTTGGCCATGTGAGAGTCCAGGAGACTGTATTTTCTAAAGATAATTAAAGTATCTCCTATCTCAAATGTTTTTTCTAGAACCTTGCCTCTCATCAAGAGGTTAAATCAATTGCATGCGTGTGACCGGTAGATGAAATGCAGTGTGACTTCCAAGAGAATGTCAGAGAATGTGATTCAGCTTCCACCATGCTGGCAAGGGACTTGACCCAGCATTAAGTAGTCTGATGACCACCGTGCTGTGGGAAGCTCAAACTAACCCAGGGTGGTGAGACCACATGCAGACAGAGAGATGCCCAACCAGCCCACCCTGCTCCGGGCTTCTCTTGTCTCTATGTAACTACAACTTCACAAGCTACCTCCAGTCTGAATTGTCCAGGCAGGCCCTTCTCCACATCCTGACTCACAGTAACCATGAGAATCATAAAATGATTATTGTTTTTAATTTCTGTGTTTTGGAGTGATTCTGTGTGTGCGCGTGGGCGTGCACAGGAATAGCATCTGGAACTCTCTCTTTACTAGAGCCCAGAGATATAGGTCTAGGACTTAAAAAGGACAAAATTTTTAAAAAATGCCCTTTATGAGCCAGCATATAGCTTCGTGGTTGGGACAGCAGGATTCCACATGGCCAACTGAGTAGTTTGGTCCTGGATCTGGTGGCTTGGGAGACACTTGGGTATGTATGTGTGCTGCCCAAGTACCTACCAGGATGGGGAGACAGACATAAAGGGATTATGGTGTGACCATGCCTTGTGTGTGTGTTTTGTGTGTGTGTGTGTGTGTGTGTGTATGTGTGTGTGTGTCTTATTTCTAGCTTTCGATCTCTTTCTCTCTCTGGCAAGTGCACGTGCCCTCTGGTATTTTTATAAAATGCACTTTATGTATGACAACACATCTGAAGGTGCTTTTAGAGCTGCAAAGCACTGCACAAATACAAATTAGTTGGGCTTAATGAAATGATGAATTCCACAATATAAATGTGGAGGCTCTTCCCAAAGGGAACTTTCCTTATCCTTGAAGATATGCCTCCTTTGGCCCAGCCTTAGTAGTGCACAAATAGCAACACCATCTGGGAGACAGGAAACTGCATGGGAGGCTGCAGTTTGGTTCCCTGGCCAATCTGAACATGCCAGGTATGGTGACACACACCTGTAATCCTAGCAACTGGGAGGCTGGAGCAGGAGGATCATAACCTAGCAAGATCCTATCAAAAATATTTATCTCTGCCTCTCTTGCTCTCCCTCTCTCATAAAGGAGGGGAGAGGAATTCAATGAAACATACCTCTTTTGGATATCTTTCCTAGTACTATCAGAAAGTGTTATCTCCTCTTTTATGCCTGCATTACTTCATGAACTACTACGCCAGTTAGAGAGAAAATTTATTTTTGCACACTTGTCTCCCCTACTAGACTCCAACCTCCTTGAAGACAGGTCTATGTACTATTTGTCTTCTTGTCGCTAGGTTCTCACCTATGCCTGTAGGATAGTTAATACTAATATGCATTTATTGAATGAAGAAATGAACCAACAAATGAACAAAGAGCTATTTCTATCAGGTGTCTGAAGGCATGATTATACACCAAAAGAATTTTTAAGCGTAAGTGAGCAATTTGAGTTCAAACTGTAAATTGAGCAATAGAAAGGAAATCTGCTTTCCCATTTTTGATCTCTTTACTGAACAGTTACATCCCAAAGAACTATTTCTGACAAGTCTTATTTTTTCACTATTCAATTGCTTTTTCCTTCTATATGAAAAGTCTCAAACTCTGAAAACCCCTATCTTCCTCTTTGATCACACAGCCCTGTCTATTTTGTCTACCTTTTTGTGTAGAAATGATTTTCTATTAATTGAAAGAAAATGGTCATTTTTTTGTTTTGTTTTTCTTTAGAGAGAGATTTTTGCTATAGGGTATGTGTGCTCGCCAGAGAGAGTGAGCTAGACACAGAGACAGAATGCGAGAAATCACCCCTGGGGGAAGGTCACACTGCAATCCCTTCTCCTCTTGGGATTTTGGGCACAGACACACACATGCCTGATATGAGTTTTAAGTCAGTCCAGGTCCAGGACTCAAACTTGGTCGACTATGTGGGAGTCCAGTGAACCATTACACCACCTGCTGGTTTCAATAATAGTCTTTATCTTGAAATCTTGAAAAAAAGAAATACCAAAATTCAATTTTCTTTTAAATAACTTAAAACACACACATGCTTGAACATGAGTAGGAAAAAACAGTAAAGATGTGTTTTGTGTTTTTCTTTAAAAAATTTTTTTTTTACTTTTTTATATTTTTGGGGGGAGGAGCTTTTGGCTATAGGGCATGTGTGCTTGCCAGAAAGACAGAGAGAGACAGAAAGCGAGAAATCACCCCCCAGGGGGGATGGCCACAGCACAATCCCTTCTCCTCCATTCTCCTCTCAAGATCTTGGGCACGCATGCACACACGTCCAGCATGAGTTTAAGCCACCAGGTCCAGGATTCAAACTGCAGTTGACCACATGGAGTCCAGCGACATAGCCATTACACCAACTGCTGCACCTCCCCCCACTTTTTTTTTTTTTTTTTTTTTTTTTTTTTTTTTTTCCGGAGAGGACAGAGAGGGACAGAGACAGAAAGAGAGAAAATGAGAAAGTAACCCCATGGAGAATGCCATACTAGAATGTTTTCCCCCTCTAGTCCTTTCTTTTTGGATTTTGGGCATGTACGCAACACACATCTGGTATATTTATCAAGCCACCAGATCCTCGACTCAAACTGCACAGCTGGCCATGTGGGATCCAGCTGCCGTAACCACAACACCTCAGCCTGGCCTGAGATGTGCTTTTTAACAGGTCATAAAATCTACTGATACCTTTTTTAGGCATGAATTTCTTTATGAATGAGTCAAATTTTCTCCTATGGCAATTTTGTAAAGGGAAAATACTATTCATCCTATCAAATTTCTCTTATTTCAATAGCAGTCAAATCCTCATTTAATATCTTTATTAAAATCAATTTGCATTTAATTTTTAAAAATTCGTATTTACTTTATCCTTATTTCATTCTTGTTTTTATTGGCATTTTCTAGGAATTCCAGTTAGTGTTACTTGCAAATTCTCTTATTAATCTAATTTATCTTACAGAATATGAATTAACATATTCAAATATTAAAATTATAGCATTGATTTCTTCCTTACCTACTGGACCTACCTCTTTGATTAATTTGGTATTTTTATTCACTGTGGTTTGTATGAAACTGGGAATTTTGTATATGAATTTAATTCTATGAACTAAAGGGAAAAATTTCTCCCAGTTATGGATTTGTGCTTAATAGGTAACATTTCTTATTCGCAGTGTCTTTTGGTATTAATATCACAGTCTGCTGAAAGGAAGAGAATGTTCCTGCTTTTATTTTTAAACCTTAGCAATGATTTGGTTTCAAAACTTAAAAGCAATCTAGTAATATAGACATGGCGCTTCTGGAAAGGAATAACAATAATAATAGCAACTTTGTTTTACTGAGAATTTACAATGTGTTAATTAGTTTCCATGTAGTTTTCAGACTGATAACTAGAGCTAATATAGCTGACCACATACCAGGACCTTTGTGGTATTTAACATACATTAACATAGTTTATCCTCACTATAACTCAGGAGCAAGGTATTTATATTGTCCTCATTTTACCCAAGAGGAAACAAAGGCACACCATCAACCAACTTGTACAAGCAGTTCAGCCAAGATTAAAACTGAGACTCCAAAAAAGGGGGTAGGGGGAGAAAAAAACAAAACAAAACAAAACAACGCAGATTCCAGAACCTTGATTTTATGCTCCTTTTCTTCTCATGCATATCATATAACAACCCTATTAGTTAGTTATTTCAGTCCCATTTTACATGTTAGTAAAATAAGACTCAACTAGAATAAAGAAACTTCAAAAGTTCCCATTGCTACGGGGTGCGAGTTTGATTGCAAAGGCTGTGTACTCCCTAGAGTATCAATGAAAAGGTTCAATGAGATGGTGAGAGGAAGCCAATTCCCTCCAGCTCCTCAATATGGGGCAGGCTTCCCATTTCTAACTTTCCACTCCCTGTTCACACCACCATTGCTCCAAATCTATGAATTGCAATATCCACATATAAAGGTTGGCAATGTGTGTGTTTTCTATTAATTGAAATGTAGCTGAGTTTGATTTAAAGAAATTTTGTTTCCAGTGGATCTGGTATTTTGTGTCTTAAACAATATTCTGCCTTCTAAGTCCTGTACTTGGTAGTTAATCATAATCAATTGAAACAGCTGTAATAAGAACAAGTTGTCCATTTAATTAATGGTATCGCCTCCTGTCTATCCTAGTTTATTTATTAATGACCACTTCCTATTTTCCTTATGTCAAGAAGCAGATACCAGCATACTAAGATACCTAGAAAATTATTTACTTGGTATTCCAGGCTTTATTATTATTATTACTAGTAGTAATATAGTAGTAGTAGTAGTATTGTTTTATTCTCCCCGTCCTCTTTTATTAGTGGATAGTGCTGCTGTTTAAAATAACTTTCAATGGCTCTCTTTCACAGTCACCTGTTGAATAGAAAGAAAAACACTTTCTTGCCAGAAATAATTCCTATAGCTTCCAAGTTCATATTTTATTTCCAACATTTCCTCCACATACCATCTGGGCTCAGCTAGCCTGTAGAAACCAGCCATCAACCCAACCCTGTCATATAGCAATCAGATCTGTCGAAACAATTTTAAAGACTATAAGCTTCACTCTGTCATAGTTAAATGATCCCTTTTACCCACTGCTAAAAATATTACATGCCTCCTGACTCTGTTTAATTGTTCTTGAAGAGCAATTTTGTAGACTGTCATTGTCACTTAAAGTTTGTGAAGAGCCAGCTCTCAAGCAGAAACTGAAACGATGAAGCTCAAGCGATTAGCATACAACCCCAAAAAGGAGTAATACTAATGGAGTCAAAAGCACATACTGCCTCATCTTCATATCCTGCCATGAGACTTGAACTCTAAGCTCCCCTTCTCCAAGCTCCACCCTTCCTGTGAATCTTCTTCCAGGATAGAATATCGACGTCTTAACTGTTCAGTTACAAAAGCTTACAGACCTTGAGGTTAATTTCTGCCTGGATCATGCACTATGGCTTCACTCAGTCGAAAATTTGATGCCAAAGAATGTTTAATGAGTTCCAAAGAGGCAATCACCAGCACAGAAGTGAATTTAAATTTCACACTAATGCCAGCTAGTGCTTCATGGGCAGAACTGCAGCCAACCAACCCACATTTTATAGCTGTCTCTTCATCATTTGCATTTGGATTTTCTTCTATGCCTCCGACACCTCAATTTGTTTTTAAAGCACATTGTTCCAAAGTACAGGTTTTAATGTTCTACATGCATATTAAATTTTTATTTAGTCTCAGAGTTTTCTAGTATTTTACAAAGAACATTAATTCTCTTCCCCTCTGAACCCCAATTCCTTCTACTTTCACTAGGGAATAAAAGAGAAGATAAAATTGTATAAATATAATCTGGCAAGGAACAGATTTTTTTTTTTTTGATTACAATAAAAGACAAAATAGGAACCAAATATCACGTGTTTTATTTTGCCACTGTTGATCATTAAGATTTAAGAAGATTTAAGAACTAATCAACTTCTAAGACCTTCCAATTGTCAAAAGATGAGTCCAAATGATAGATTGGAGGAAATATACCAACTACACATAAGCCTCATACCCAGCTTTGTCCGTACCAGGTTGATGGTAATGTTCGCTGTGCTTAAAGTAGGCAGCTTTCTTAATTTTCAAAAGAATTGTCATGGCTTATGTAATTGGTAAAGTGGTAACAATGCAAATTAGCAACCTGTATAATCCTGACCTGGTGCTATTGATTTCTCTTGAGAAGAAATAAATAATGAGATTTTAATATAGCAACCCGTAAGACATGAGCTGAACCAAAAAACAGTACCATTTACCACCAGAGATCTGTAGTTTGGACTTAAAGTAGTAGAAGGGTCATGCAGGAAATTAATCATTTGAATCATTTACTCATGCTTATTCATTAACCCAGTAAATATTTATTGCATGCTATTGTGCACCAGACATTATGGGAATCGAAAGGGGTGATAAAAACTCTTAGAAATAGTCCATAAACAAGGAGTTAGCAATGGCAGGGATAGAGGACAACACTAGAAAAAAGACAAAAAAAGTGAAAAACAAAAACAAACAAACAAAAAAACCTCTCAAATAAAGGACGGTTTATGAAGGGACATGTAGTATTTTTGCACTCATAAAATATGCTAACACAGGTCCTTAGGAAGTTTGGGAATCAGGGAAGCAATCCCAGGGACAATCTAAGGAACTACTCGACCTGGCGTATCTCTGCCCATCCTTGGCGTGGTCTGCTCTAGCCATAGCTGCATTTGCTTGGACACAGAGCTAGCGTGTGTGTCACTGGAAGCTGACAGAGCCCAGGTTCTTGCCAAAGGCTTTTGGTAACATGAGGCGGGTAGAAAGGGAGTTGACTTTTGTCCCTTTGACTATACATTTTTATGTAAAGAGCTTGGAAAGTCCATTTTATTGCATGCCCCTATATGGCTAATGCACTGACACACTTTGAGCTCCATGGAACTATATTTGCTCAACATCACTGGTTTCTCCAAAGCGCACTCATTTGAGACTGAATATAACCCCCTCAGAGCTATAATTTTTTAAACATAAACTTTGAACAAGCTTCACGAAACAAAATATATTTACTACCAGTTTTCTATTGTGTGAGCCCAAGTATTGATCACTTTGAAAATACTTTAACCTTGAGAATTTTTTTTTTTTTTTTGGAGAGGTTTTCGCTATAGGGCGCATGCGCTTGCCAGACAGACAGAGACAGACAGAGACAGACATAGAGACAGAAAGCGAGAAATCACCCCCCAGGGGCGATGGTCATGCCGCAATCCCTTCTCCTCCATTCTCCTCTCGGGATCTTGGGCATGCACACTCATGCGCCTGGCGTGAGTTTTAAGCCACTGGGTCCGGGACATGAACCGCGGTCGACTATGTGGGAGTCCAGCGACACAACCATTACGCTAACTGCTGGTTCCCTAACCTTGAGAATTTTAAAGGTAAAAAAAAAAAAAAAAAAGGAAAAAATACCTCCTGAGAACAAGTATGAAATCTTCCCTTAAGGTCTTAGTAATGAATATTGAACTTTCAAATGATGAAAATTTCAAATATAAGGGAGAAGGCTTTTCTTTTTCCTTTCTTTCTATTTCTTCTTCTTTTTTTTTTTTTTTTTTTTTTTCCCTTTTGGTAATATATGTAAGGTAAATGACTGTAAAAGAATCTTTAAAACAAATATCATCTAGTGAGAGATGTTTTCTCTGGAATTGTAGAAAGAAGGGTAAGACCTTCATAAAATTTGCTTTATGCCTTATGATTTTTGGTAGCCTCATTTTGTCATCTTTATCGATCCTGTCTAGTATATAAAGTGGTTGATCAGTGGCAAAAGCATGCAGTAAAGAGAAGCAAAACAACCAAGTGACAGTAAATCTACATACATTAGTTGATATGAACCTTATGTTCTTTGTGTCTTAAATTATATTTTCCTTAATTAAATTATGAACTATTCCAGATAATGGGCCATGACATTTGTTTATAAATAACTGCTTGCAAGATGCAAACACTTTGAAAGGAAATTACTCTGGAGTGAAAAAGCCAATGATAGGGCTTAGTATAGGCTCAGAATACAAAATCAAATATATCAAATACATGTTTTCCTCATTGGATATTTTCAGTCCGTTGAGTTTAAAACATAATTGGATTTTCCTCCCAAATAATCAAGCTCAAAATCAAAATCCTTTTTCACAAGGGTTTTGCATAATTTAAAATCTTTTTCCAATATTTCATTAGAAAGTATTGCTATAAGCATATTCACGCTGCTACTATTCAACACATATTTATCAAGCATTTACTATGTACACAGAACTAGGTCCTCCTGAGATTGTAAAGAAGAGTTAGCTGTGAAACTTGTTTTTGAGGAGCAATTGTAGGAGAGATAAGACATGCACATAAATAGCCAAAATACAAGCAATAACACATTTTCTCGGCGATATGAAAGCAGTTTCTAGTTAACTGCTACTAACGTTCAAAGGAGGAAGAAATTGTCTTCACCTAAGTTCAGGATATCAGGAAAATTTTTCAGAAGCGATGATGGTATCTAAGCTAGGCCCCTGGCAAATAGGTGTGATTTAGAAACATGGAGTTTAAGGGAGGGAAATCTAAGTGGAGAGAAAAGAGTCCAGGCGATGGAGGCAGGGCAGTATTTTATAGACTGGTAATATTCCAGAGCGCATAACAGGCACCAACCTTTGTTTTCATGGAGCTTATGTTCTGGGGAGGAAACAGAATAAATGTCACTCGTAGGTAAGTTATGTGGTAAATAGGTGGTGATAAGTGCGTAGGGAAATGTGAATCCAGGAAGAGAGATGAGAATGTGGTTCCCACGTGAAGTAAGGTAGTCAGGATAGAATATGGCACACACACAAGACATTTAAATAAGGCAATAAGAAAGCAAGCCCAAAGATCACACTGGAAAGAGCTGAAGCAGAAGGGGAGCGTTGGTTGATGAAATTGTTGGCAGAGTAAGGAGAGATGGCAGAGGGCCTCAAATGCCAAGCTAGGGAGTTTGGATTTCATTTTATAGACTCTGAGGAGATGTTAACAATTTTTGAGGAAAAACTTAAAAAGATCTGGACTGTGTTTTATGTAGTTGATTCTTGTAGATATTTTAAATGAAGGAGAGAAAAGAGGCAGGGAGAGTTTTTTCTACTTCCCCTAATTAATAGTCTAGGAAAATGTGCTTGATATAAACAACTTTTTATTCATTTATTTAATAAAATGCTTTTTAGAAATAGCCCATACACTAGGGGTTGGGAATGGCGGGGATAGAAGAAATGCCAAACGTTGACCTAGTCACACAAGGTAACTTCAGTGAGCAACCCTGGCATATTCCTATCCTCGTGAACCTTGTATCCTAGTAGTGAGAGTCAGACAATACATAATAAACATGACAGAAGTAAATACATTAGAAAGATGTCCTATAATAGAAAGTAATGTTTCTGCTGGAAAAAAGATACAGTAGGCTAAAGAGACCATAGGCACGGGTGGAGTGGGTCTCGAGGCTGGAGGACAGGTGTAGTAATAAATTTTGGCTCTTACCAAAGATAATATTCACACTCCTAAAAAAGTCATAAAAATTTCTATGCTGACATGGGACAGATATAATAAAAAACAATAACATTTAACAACACAGCGGTGTAATCCAATGGATAAAGAAACAAAAGTATCTCTAAATCTCATGTCTCCTCTGTACAAATAATGATATATGTTACTCATAAGTTAGAAAGAAATTTTAAGAGAAAACAATGTTAAAGATTCGTCTCTCCAGACAGAACCCAGACAAATCTAACCCATGGGAGAAATACATTGAACTTTAAATAATAGAGAAAAGGAATGCACTTCCAGAGTTCTTGATTCCCATAAGAAATAAAATGACTTGTTCTCTGATAAATAACAGGTAAGCACAGAGCTTTATAAAATTTTTCTGAAAATTAATTATTACATCAACATCAATTTCAAAGTATCACTGTTATTCCTGTGATAAATTATTTGCCCCAAAGCATCGCCAAAAAATTTTTCAGTGGTATTTTCCAGCAAAATACACGTGGACCGTATCAGTATACAAATAGTATTGATCTCCATCGCTGATACTCTATTATCCTAAAATTAGACCTGGAAATGGACACTTTCTTCTAATTGTATTGTTTGGTATCAGCCTTTTGATTCCTACCCAGCAACAGGAAGGCAAAAATCCAGCAAGCCTTACATTGAATGACCTACTTGGCCCTCTCAAATTTCCAAATTTATATAATTTTATTCACTTAAGTACTACAACTTGAATACCTACGGCATGCAGCATGAGCGCTACTATAATACAAAGTAGTGCTATCACACACACTTAAAATCACCCAGATTATCACATAAAGTAAGATTCTCCAACAATAAAAATTCTGCTTTCGATCCATAATTCCTACCAGAACAATCTCCAGGAGATAACAATGATAAACTCTGGACAAACTATAATACACAATTATCTGAAAGCACTGGGAAGTAATCAAAGTAGGCAGAAACTGGAAAAAGAGAATGGCACTAGTTTAGATTCCCAGTATTTTTATTGCATTTTGCCACAGGGTAGACACATGGGCATAGTGCAGAGTGGCTAGGAGTTCTATTGTTTTATGGCTTGGAAAGTCAGAGGTCAGATTTACAGTCTACTACAGACACCAGAATGTGAAAAAGTAAATTCTATGTCATTACCCTTCAACCAAAGCTTACAGGTACACACCTAGTGAACAAAGTTGGGTTTATGGAGTCACAAAGATGAAGAAAACACACCATGGGGAAGCCTGGTGAATTTCATATATTCTAGAATTTAGGCTTGTGTTTTGTTCTTCTGGAAACTGTTTGAGAAAGCAGAGTTTTGCTCTAGATTCAATATTAAGAGTGGCCAGCCACAGTGATGCAGGAGTGAAACAATGTTTTTTGATAAGAACATATGGAAAGGTCCCAGGTTTGGGTCTCGAGGTCTCTGTGCACACCAGGTGTGTAGATGTGTCTATGATCTTGGCTGGCTGAGACAGGGCGTGGAATCATAATGTGAAGACCCTGTAGGGATGCCTGCTTCCTCTCTCTCTCTCTCTCTCTCTCTCTCTCTCTCTCTCTCTCTCTCTCAGAATAAATGTTTTCTAAGTTGTAAACTTAAAAAAAAAAGTGAAGGTGATTTCTCTGGTTATATATCTTAATATTTCTTACATAAAGATTACTAAAGAGGCAGCAGTCACATTAACCAATAGTTGAATTATTCTGTGGATTGGACAATATTCTTCCTGTTGTCTGTTTTGAGATATGATTGTAGAATGATCTTTTTGTTTTGATCCACCATGCTCACAGAATAGCCTTGTTTGATAATGGAACTCTGAGAATCAGTTCTCTTTTAATTTTCATGTTCAGCAGTACAATACTACACCCTATTATGACTGCCTATCCAACTTCTGACAACATCTCGGTGAATACTCAGCTGCCAACATCTCCTCTTCTCTTTCTCATATGGAAAGCAAAGAGCCACGGAGGGAAGCTTCAAATTCTGCACTTAAAATTTTGCCCCAATATCTGGCTGATTTCTAAACTATCTATGTCTACATAGAGTCCAACTAGACTCATTAAAGCTAAAAAGATTCAACAAATATTTCAACTGCTGCCCAATGTAGTTAAAATAGTTTGAACATGTCTATTTTTGCATATATAACACATTTTAAAATTTCAGGACTAACCACCTGGTGAAATAAAAAGCAAACATTTTTCAGAAGACAGAAAGCAGACTGTCAAGCATTAGATATATGAAGAAACAAGAAAATGGCAGACATACACAGACTAGGAAAATTAATGAATACCACAAGATGACCAATAGGATGAAATTGGTTGACAGTTATTTTAAAGCACCCATTATAAGTATGTTTAAGGACATAAAAAAATAATAAAGAGGAAATCTCAGCAGAGGAATGGAATCTAACAAAAATTAAAATGGTAAAAGTGAAAAATTCAATATCTGAAAAATGGTTTTGGCTGGGCTTAATGGCAGATAACAGGTAATAGACCAGAGTAAGTAAACTTGAAGTGAGATTAATAAAAAGTAATTTAAAACCTCAAAAACATTAAAAGAAATAAACAGCTCATGACCAGTGGAACAATATTAAAATGTATAACATATGCATAACTCATGACAATAAAAGAGAAAGAATGGGGCAGAAAAATATTTAAAAACATGAAGGCCAAAATTTCTTCAAATTTGGTAAAAGAAATAAACTTAAGTTCCTAGTAGCTTACAAAATTTCTAGGAAAAAATATACATACACATAAATATATACACACATATATACATAAATATATAAATACATACATATATACACACACACATAAGTATGTGTATATTTTTTTCCTAAGACTTTTTGTTTAGGGTACATGCACTCACTAAAAAGAGACAAAGAGAGGGAAAGAGAGAAATCACCCTCTGGGGGGAGGGGATGACCACACTGCAATCCCTTTTCCTCCATATTCCTTTTGGGATTTTGGGCACACATGCACATGTGCCTGATGTGTTTTTTAGGTCACCCACTCATACCATGGAGTTAGCCATGTGGAATCTAGCATCTTACTTCCATGATACCTGCTGGTCTTTCAGAAGAATTTTTTAAAAAATTCAAACCATAGTCAAATTTTTGAAAACTAAAAAGAAAACCTTGAATGAGGTCACAGAAAAGTGACACATTATGCATAGGGAAATGACATTACAAACAATGAGCAACTTCTCCTCAGAAACAACGGAGGCTCAAAATCTCAGGGCTGCCAGAACAGAGAACTGTCTATTGAGACTCTTATAGCTAATGAAAATGTCCTTTGAGATTTAAATAGATATTTTCAAATAAATAAAAACTAAGTAAAAATGATACCTTTTGGTGTACAGACCTCCAGTACAAGATGGAGATGTTTCAGTCTAAAGAAAACCAGTATTTGATAGAAACTTGGGTATTTAGGAGGACATGAAGACACATAAAATGGTAAGTAGGAAGGTGAGTATAAAAATAAATTAGGACCAGGACCAGCAGATGGTGTAATGGCTACATCACTGGACTCCCATGTAGTCGACCATGGTCCAAGTCCCAGACCCGATGGCTTAAACTCATGCTGGGCGCCTGTGCGTGTGTGACCAAGATCCTGAGTGGAGAATGGAGGGGAAGGAATTGTGCCCTGGCCATCCTCCCTAGGGATAAATAAATGAATTGGGACCAGCAGTTGACCATGGTTTGAGTCCTAGACCTGGTGGCTTAAAACTCACACTGGGCGCATGTGTGTGCGTGCCCAAAAATCACGAGAGGAGAAGGGACTGTGGCATGACCATTCCCCCAGGAGATGATTTCTCACTTTCTATCTTTTTCTGTCTCTATGGTGAGTGCACACATCCTATAGCAAAAATCTCTTAAAAATAAAAAAAAGATGAAAGCTGCTCGGTAGCGCTGTGGGGTTATATGCTATACACTGGGAGATGGATCTCACATGGCTGACTACAGTTTGAATCCCAGTCCTGGCCTGGTGGTTTGAATAATACACCAGGTGCATGTGTGTGCCCCAAATTCTAATGGGATAGAAAAATGAATGAAAAAAGATTGTGGTGTGACCATGTCTAATTGTGGGTTCTTTTTCTTTCTCTCTAGCAAATGAATGAGCTTGCTGGGAATTAAAAATATTTAAACCTAAAAGCGAACTGAAAGTTAGTAATAAAATAGTTATTGATAATAAAACCATACAAAAACCAAACCAGTAGGTAGCATAGTGGTTACATCACTGGATTCCCACATGGCCAACTGTGGTTTGTGTCCCAGACCCAGTGGCTTGAAAATCCTGCCAGCATGTGTGCGTGTGTGCCCAAGATCCAGGAGAACAGAAGAGAAGGGATTGAGGCATGGCCATCTACCCCGGGGGGAGGGTGGTTTCTCATGCTTCCCTGTCACTGTGTCTGCCCACCCCCCAGTACATGCGCCCTAAGGCAAAAACCTCTTTAAAAAAAAAACAAAAACAAAAACAGTTATACTTCAAATGTCCATTATAAAGTATATGGACTTGCTGACATTTCTGAATTAAGTTAAAATAATTTAAATAGTGTAACTTAGCTCTAGAATAGCATCAAGTTTAGTAGTATTAGTTGTAAGGACACTCCTTGTTAGCATTACCAAATTAGATATTCTTGACACAAATAAGGAACACACTTGGGCAATCAATATTAAAAAAAGCATCTCTTGTGAAATTAATTGGAAAATTAGATTTAATGTTTAAATTTGAAATTTAAATGAATCACTAAAATGATTAAAACAGCTTTTAAACGAACCCCTTCTGTTGACTGTGTTAGGTTTTCTCACCACTTGCATTGTTTTTTAGAACAAAGTAAATCAGAAAATGAAGTAAAATATCCTGATATATCAGATCGTTTTAAAATGAGGAATTCTGTTTATATTTAAGCCACCAGGATATTTGTTTCAATGCCACCCATTGCTTCAGCATGCCTCTTTGCATCTTGATGGATGGTCTCTATTATGAAAAATGTATTATAAGGCTCAAAATTTGCTTTCACAGGCACTGAAATTCAACCTTTGTAGGCCAAGGTAATATCATTCATACTATGCTCACCATCCTATTACTTAAGTTAGTAGAGCATTTGAAGACTGGAAGTTTAATAATACACTTTTCTAAAAGGATATGAATGTTTCAGAGCAAGGGAGACAGTGAATGATTCTGGGCTAAAGAGTAACATTCTGAAAGAACAAGGAGGGAGTACCCACTAAATAAGAAATTAGGAGTCCTGTATTTTAATTCTGGGCTTGGTGGTAACTAGCTATAGCAGCTTAGGAAAATAATTAGTTTTCTTTTTTTAATTTTCCCCCCAAAAAAAACATGTGCTAGAATGTTTAGAATGTTCATTCATATAACCAGGTGGTTTAACAATCCTGTATTTGTAGAGAAAGTTGAAGTCTGTAAAAGATGTTTGGTTTCACTTTAAACATGTTTCAAAGAGTCTACGGACTATATGTTTAGTAGATATTTAAAATAATAAAAGCACTCAGAATATGTGATAACAAAAAATCACAATTTGGAGGCCACTGTATATATCTTCCTAATAAAAGGCTTATGTGTCTCCTCAACAAATACCACTGAATGCCTGATCCACAAATAGCATGAAGAAATTTGTCTGGGGCTTGACAAAATATTTTCAGGTACAAATTGATGATATGTTTCGTGGATTTGTAGCAACTTGTCATAGTTGCTACTGTCAAGGATGTAAGTATTTAGCCCAGCCACGCTGGTGGGGCTGGGGCCTATTGGAGGCTGGGGTTTAGCTTCTAAGTCTACCTAAATAGGACAAGATGGGTAGTAAGTGCCTGCAATTCTGGCTAATGGACAGGTGGGGGCAGAAGGATCTCAGTATGATGAGATATCCATATCTGTGCCACTCTCTCCCTCTCATAAAGAAAAAAAGTAAGTACCACATTTTATAGGTCTACAATTTGATGTAAAGTTTTGAATTGCAGCTATTTCTTTTTTAACGTTTTTATCCATAGGACATGTGTACTCACGTGAGAGATAAAGTGAGAGAAAAAGTGAGAAACCATCCCCCAGGAAGATGGCTATGCCACAATCTCTTCTCCATTCTCCTCCCAGGATTTTGGACACCTGCATACATATGCCTGGCATGATTTTCAAGCCCCCAGGTCCAGGACTCAAACCATAGTCAACCATGTGGGAGTCCAGTGCCTTAACCATCATGCCACCTCCTAGTTCGAGTTGTGACCAGTTGTGGCCTGATTATCCAGTACGTGTACTACTGCTACAAAGAAATATCCTAGCTTAGCAAACAAGTATGACTTTAGCAAAAAGCTAGGCATGGGATACTATTAAAATTCTGTTATCCCATAGCCAAAGGTTTACACTGTGGGTGTCACAGGATGTGGCTTGTTCTACTCCATAGCCATAATTCTATATAAGTGATAAATTGAGACATCTGACTAAGAAGCTTATATTAAGTTCTTCAGCTTCAAAATTCAATTGGTCTCCTTGTAGTGGATGGGTGACTGCTACTAAAATGATGGACATTTTGCAGAATAATCATGTTTTCTTTATATTACCCAA
Source organism: Tupaia tana (assembly GCA_026018925.1). NCBI lineage: Eukaryota > Metazoa > Chordata > Mammalia > Scandentia > Tupaiidae > Tupaia > Tupaia tana. Next base: position 52,712,080 of record JAKSZU010000003.1, read on the forward strand.
AACACCATATGAGTCTGCATCACAATTTTAAGAGTGTCAGAAATAAATGGAATCCAAGTGGGAGTGCCTCAGGGTACCAAAGGAAGACCCCCACAGTCTGGGACCACATCTCCCCTGCTTCAGGCACGATTCACATTTCTCCAAACAAGATCTGTCAGGTAGAGGTGGTCCCTAGACAATGGAGAATGTGGAAAATGGAGTCCAACTACCTCTGAAGAAGACTGGCAGGAATCGGGCAGGAGATCAGTGCTCTAGCCAGCTAAGGGGGGATCCAAGTCTGAGATCCATTCATAGAAGCATAAATTATTCCCCACTATAATTATTGTAAAGACTGAAGTGTTTCTATCAATGCAAAAGTAAATCAAAGCACTGGTCTGATAATATCAATGATAGGGATTCATAATTATACACTGTAAATAACTGTTTATCCTGTCATTAACTAGTATAATATTTTTAGTTTTTTTTTTTTTTTCCTCCTCCTTCTCCTGAGGCAATTGGGAATATAGGAGCAGCTGCAACATCAGCACTTGCCATTTTGCCAGTTGTTCAAAGAATGAACCAATTAGTGGGAATGGGTAGTAATACATGCATTTGGCAGCCATGTTTGCACAAAATGAGGGTAATTTTTTAAATAAGACACTTTAATGCAACATCACGGCACCTGAGAGTATTATAGAAAAATCTGACATCAGACACTTCGAATCTGACAACGATGGGACTCCTCTCCTCTACAATCCCAACTCACAGCTCCTCAGTCCTGCAGAGATCTTCCATCTGCTGATCCCATTCAGATTTCATTGTCCCTCACCCCACTCCTATCACCTCATTCCTCACTTACCCAGCTGGGATTCCTACATTGATTGTTGTAGTCACTTTAATGTGTTCACCTTGTCTCCCTAGCTCCTTTTGCCTCATCATACACACAACCCCAAAGAAATCCAACTCTGTTTTCTCGCTGCTTTACCCATATTGTTCAATGTTCAGAATGACTGCTGATTTCAAGTGAGCCCTTAACTTACCCATCCAACATTCTCTATTTCCATTGACCTCTCCCTTCCCCACCTGCCTAGATTCGAGAAGTTCTCATCTCTCATCAAAATCTCCAATACATCCTCCACTGTAATCTTGCTTCCTTCTTCACTGAGAAAGTTCTTCAACCAGAAGAAAACTTCCAAGTCCCACCACTAGCTCTTTCCACATTATACTGCTTTCCTCAAGTGTGCTACTTTGTTCCTGCCAATATGAATACAAAGGCCGAGTTCCTAGAAAAGGCCAGTCTTTCCACTTGTGTGTTGTATCTTATCCCCTACCTTAAACCTACTTAAAGACAGAAAATCTCTTCCCACTGAAATTGTCAATTTACTCCTTGATCTTAACTCATTTTCATTAATATATATATGTACTATTTTGTTTTTTCATTTAGATTACAAATATGTCATCTCCTGGACCTCTCCTTTTTCTTCTAGCCTCTGTTTTATTTCTCATATTTTAAGAGATTTTTGCTATAGGGTGTGTGCACTAACAGAGGGACAGAAGGTGAGAAATCACCCCCCAGGAAGGATGGTCATGCCACAATCCATTCTCCTCTCTGGATTTTGGGCATACAATGCACACATACCCAACATGAGTTTCAAGCCACCAGTTCTGGGATTTGAACAGTAGTCAACCATGTAGGAGTCCAGTGCCTTAACCACTATGCTATCTGCTGGCCCCACTCATCTTTTTTTGTTTGTTTGTTTACAGTGAACAAATTTTAAAATTCCAAACTTAAAATAATTATCTGCATTCTCTGCCTCCATTTCTCATTGTCTTGAATTCTCCATGTCACCAAAGCTGATGGACACGAGCAAGTCCTCGCTTATGTGATATACCAGCAGAATCTGACACACTTAATCATTCTCTCCATGAAACACTCTATAGTCAGCTTGAAGAATACCACTCTTTTTTCTTTCTGACTGTGACTTCTTGGTTTCTTTTCCTGATTGTTTATCTTCACAACTATTAAATGTACTCCAGTACTTAGTTTAGAAAGTGCTCTTTCCACACTCAGTCCTTAGGTAATGTCAATGAATGGGTAGATTTAAACCCACAACAAGCAGCAGACACCCAAATGCACACTTTACCATGGATTTCACTCTTGAATTTCAGGACTAAATAGCCAGTAGCCTGCTTTATCCATCCTCTTGGATGACAAGAATTGCAAACCTAGCATGTTTCAAACAAATGTCTCTATACCTTTCCATCCCCATGGATAGCTCACTTACTTCTGTCAAAACATGACTCTAAGTATTAATATTGGCGTGGCTGGCCTCATTCCAAGAAATTGCTTTTCTCCTTTCTTCTATTTTGGGACATTTAATGTTCCTGTTGCCTACTTTATTTTCCTCTTAGTAGTGATCACTATATAACATATATTTTACTGAGTTACCTTTTTTACCTCTGGTTTCCCTATGAAGTTCGGGATTCTTTAAGTTATTTTGTTTTCTTTCATCAGAGACAGAGTGAGATAGAGAAAAGCACCCTCAAGAGGGTATTATGCCATGATCCTCCACCAGTCTTTCAGTCAGTCAGGATCAAAGGAACACACCTATGTCTGGCATGTACATGTTGAGCAGAAACTGAACCCCAACTTCCCTTATGGCTTCTGACATTGCAGAGCATTGCACCACCAGTGTACCAACATGGCTAAGCAAAGGCAGAATGATTTTGTTTCATTTATTGCAGTATAACAAACACCTCTAAAGTGCCTAAAATACAGCAGGCATACTACATATATATAGTATATATAGTATATTATATATGCTATAGTATATTATATACTATATATAACTGTATATATATAGTATAGTATACACACATGATCGAGTGTACTTATATCCTATTTGACTCCTATCTTCTTAGCCTTCTATTCAATTATCCTCCAACTAAAATGTAGTTGCGTGTGCTCAGATGTACTTGAGATGATATACACTAAAGTTCTTCCCATATTATAAACTAGACACACACATTATATGCACATTTGTGTCCAAAGGAATAAACAGCTTCATGTCCATGGCTTGCCATCACAGCTTTCCTATTAGAAATTGGCTTAACTTTCTTCCTTCTCCATATTACCTAGTATTTATGTTGACTGGGATACTGTTTTCTGGGCAAGCAATACTTTTTAATGCATCTCAGCAAATAGTTTCTTCTGCTTGAAGTATTATTTCATCTTTCTACAACTGAAAAAGTCAAAGTCATGCCTCAATATCTTACTGAGGATTCTCACAAGCCTTAAAACACCTCAGGTAGTGATTTATTCCTTCCTGTATGTTCATTTTACTAATGGTAGTTAAGTGTCACTTTTAGATCATTTGTTTACATATCATTTCCACACTGAATTATGAGCTTTTCATGGGCACAAATATCTAGCTTTAGCACTGAACTAAAATCTGGCACATAGTGTTGTAGATACAGAATCTGCTCAAAGCATCAATTCCTAAAATTCAAGTACAACTCTACCTATGTAAACATATTTTTGGAAAAAAAAATCATTTCCAGAAGGGAATTTTTAAAATGATTAATGTCAAGAAATGAACATAGCATAATCCTCCATATTAAACACTCACAAATCTATAAGAGTCAAAAATTATAATAAAACAAACTATATTTTAATATTTTATTTTAAATGTGAAAGTTTGACCTACTTAAAATGATCTCTACAGAAATGTAAAGGTAAATAGCTTTTTAAATTATGAATTCATTTTTAGGTTAAGAAACATAACAATAAGATGATTATATATGCCTCGCTTGAAACCAGGAAAGCCAGCTAAAATAATGAAATCACAAGTAGGTAAATTTTTTAGGGCATGGTTGGGATATGCCTTATGTTAGATCTTTAAAATTTATGTAACCAAGAAATTTTTTTTAATTTAATTAGAGGCTCTGTGTTTTCTCTAGTTCTTAATGTAAAAAAGGCAAATTTATTGCAGCAATATTCATTTCAGTGTGAGAATTTGAAATGATCACATTGTGATAAACTCATTAGCTGTATGAAAGAATACTAATATAAAGTTGTGACCAAAAATTGTTAATTAAACAAAATACCTGTTATTTTCTTACACGTTGCTCTGATGAAATAATGGCAAATTAACAAAAGTTGAATATCTAAATGCATAAGGGTATGTGTGAAATTTTTATCACACATTTTCTCTATTTTCCAAAACAGGCATCTTATTTTTCCTCTCTTCAAATTATGTCTTTAAGAAAATAAAAAAATATATATTGCTTTTAACAATTTCTCTGCGAACATCTGCCTTTTATAATCTAAGGTTTTTTTTCATTATATAGTATCTTAAGACTACATTTCAGCTGGAGTGTAATAATAATGTAGAAATTTCAGTATTAAAATTTCCAGTTGGATTAAAAAGGAACCATCATATAACGGTAGTTGATTCTAATTCTTAGAATTAGAGGCCTGCAATTGGATTTTAATTTTTATGCTCCCATGCTAACTTCCCTCCCTATCTTAATGAGGTACCCCTGCTTCTCGAGCAAATTCTGACGATAACCTCCTTTGACAATCTTATTAGGAAATGGTCTAAATCCGCTTTATTGGAAGAAGATGTTATAAAGAATATGAATTTCTTCTTTTGCTTTGTATCTCCAGGTGCATTTTATTCTAATATGTGAGTGTGTGTGGGTGAGAAGAACATGGTACTCCTTAGCTTATTCTCTTGAACTCAGGTATTAGGAAGTCAAACCAATGGGAATTCTCAGTTTCCACTTCTAAGAGGTACCGGAGACAAACGTGTAGAAGATGATTGGGGGTTTGGGGGGAAAGGATATTAGCTGTGCTTTCACCAAGAAGCCAGGAGAAACTGCAGTAAGATAACATTAGCTTCAGTTTCTACTTCCTGAGTGCCTATTATGTGCCAAGCATGTTATAGGAGATAATTTTTCTTTAAGTTCTTTTGTCATAGGGTGCATGTGCTCACTGAAGAAAGAGAGAGGGAAAGTGAGAAATCATCCCCTAGGGGAGATGGCCATGCCCCAATCCCTTCTCCTCCATTCTCTTCTCTGGATTTTGGGTGCGCGTGCGTGCACACACACACACACACACACCCAGTGTGAGTTTCAGGACACCAGGTCTGGGACTCGAACAACAGTCGATCACGCGGGAATCCAACACTTTAACCACCATGCCACCTTCTGCTCCCAAGAGTTAATTTCTTATTCTCATCTCTCATGTGAAAACAAACTTGCTAAGATGTGTTTTAATCTTCATTTTACAAAAGAGGGAAATTAGGTTAAAAAGCCTCAGAAAACTGTTTGTGTACATTTAATACATATGTTTCAGAGGCCAGGCTCAATTCCAGCCTCTTTTGCTACACTTCACTGCTAGCCAGTGTATGTAATAGAAGTTGGTCTGAGAAGAAAAATGATAATAGCTTCTAGTAAGGTTCATTTCCCTCTTTTCCAGGATATGCAAAAGATGGATGCCTTGAAGGAAGAATTGTTTCCTTCCTATAGATTGAGAGAAGAAATAACTTTCTGTATTTACAATTTCTTCCTCAGTTAGTAATCAAGCTATAGGCTGCAAAACTGACTAAAATTTTATAAGAAGGTTATCTATAATTGTGATGTTCAAACATCAATAATGAAGAATTGAACCATTTGGGGATCATGTTGAATTACGTAGAATCTGGTTCTGTAGTTTGGGGTGGGGCCTGAAAGTTTGCTTGTAAGTAGCTCCTAGTCATTGCTGATGTTGCTGGTCTCTGGGACCAAAATAAGAAAAGCAAAGCTCTAAGTAAATATAAGACATGGCTCTTTTGCTTCCTCATTGCAAGAGTGGATAGTGGATAACAAATCACCAATGGATAGATCTGCACTTCATTTTAGACTATCATGATGTATGGGTGCTATTTAGAATTAGTTTTTCACGTATCAAATTATTTAGCCCAATTTCCTTTCATTGCTCCGCTTTGACTACTTTGTAATTTCTTAGAGAAAAATAAGTAGTGATTTCTATTGTGATTAACACTTGTTTTAGCTTTTGTGAAATGGAGACGTGCAAAGAACACAGATGAAAACAAATGGGGATTTTTGACCCATTTATTTCATAGTGGATGAACACACATTGTACTCCTATGATGTGGACAAGAGGAGGATCAGTTTTTTCAGTCATAACTAAAATATATGTGAAGTATATGCTCTACCCTCTATTAGACAATGGACATAGTAAGATAAAACAGCTGGTTTTGGGAAAATATATTGTAATGGGACAAACAAAATTATAAATAGAAAAGCATAATAGAATATGTGGTGTGTGTGTATGTATGTAGAGGGAAGACTTTTTTTTCTAGAATCAGGGGAGTACTGCTCAATGAAGAATTCATAGAAGGACTGTGTATATAACTAGTATTCTCTTGGAAGAGAATATTCTAGATGATAAAAAAAGTGTATGAATACTCATAGACATGAAATTACATAGAATAATTTGGTACACTTGGCTAAAATAGATGACATAGTATGAGAAAACTTCAGTCTTCTTCTTCTTTAATTTAGGAAATCTATAGGCTGGAGAGAAAGAAGGATGAGAAACAAACAATTGATAACTTCATCAAAGGCCTGCCAGTCACCAGTCATGGTAAAATGTGTTCTTTCAGGTTTGGGGCATATGAACTATTAATAGATACAGTAATAGTTTTAACACCAATTTCTTTGTTTCTGACTTAAATGAATGGAACTAGCAAAGGCTTTTCTTTAACTCTAATGTAACAATCATAAAAGAAAGACGTATGATTCCCACAGTAGCAGCTATATATTAGGGAAAAAAGTTACCATATGCAGCACCATATAATGGCCTGTATGCATGATGGGCAAGAGTTATCATAACTTGGGAAGCCACGTTGAGTAGAATTTCATACACCACCAGCCAATCCAAGGCGCTTTCATGTTTCTCTTTTGAAATAAAAAGGAAAGGAATGACTTTATATTTTGAAGTTTCTCTTTAACCTAGTACATTAATACACACAGGGTATGTGAAAGGGGTTGTCTATAATATCTGAAAGGGATTATTTATAATCTGTTTTGTTTTTTTCTTTTTATAGCAGTGAAGGCAGCTAAAGGATTGTATGTACAAAGTCTTATTCACAAAGCATGGTTATAGTATCATAGCTGGAAAGGGACCTAAAAAACAAAAACAAAAACAAAAACCTACTCTCAACAGACACAAACTAAACTACCCTAAATAGACCAATGTGTCTAACTAAACAAGAACTGTCTGAAAGTAAGCCTAATAATTTCTGTAGGATTTAACAATTTTTACCCCTAATCTAAAACCCAGCCACTAACATGGGAATTGTTTATATCAATAACTTGACTAGAGGCTAGTAATCAGTTACCTGTCCTATCTATACAAATCAATGAATTTCAATTCTCTCTTAGCTCTGTTCATTCAGAATTTTCAACAGGGAACCTCCAAACCAGACACAGGGTAGAAACAGAAGACTTAGTACTACTGAGAATATACTTCGAAATGATTCTAACTTAACTGCTGTGGTTAAAGGAAAAAACTGCTTCCTTCTCCTCATGCTCTGGTGTAAATGGAAGGTTTCTACAAGGTGTTAGGCTGACTGCAATGAAATGAAAATTCTACCATCTATCAATAAGACGATGATGTATTTATAGAACACGAACCACAGGAGAGCCATACTGAACACTTTCAATAAACCTCAATTAAAGTGATCGATATTGTTAAAAGAATCTTTAAATGCACCTCTGACAGAAAATTTCTTTGAGATTAGTTTTAAATGCTCAGCTACACAAAGTACCTCAAAGTATAATGGAAAGTAAATTCCAGTGTCCAGGAATATAACTGCTAACTGTCCTAACTCAGGATCTCAAGGTTATGACTTAAATAAATGAATTCTTTTTGAGAGAGATTTTTGCTGTAGGGCGCATGCATCCTACAGAGAGACAGAGAGAGGCAGAGTGACAGAAAGTGAGAAATCACCCCCTGGGGGGATGGCCATGCCGCAATCCCTTCTCCTCCATTCTCCTCTCAGGGATTTTGGGCATGCACGCACAAACACACCCGGCATGAGTTTTTTAAGCCAACAGGATTCAAATTGCAGTTGACTATGTGCGAGTCCAGTGACATAACCATTATACCATCTGCTGGTCCCAATTAATGAAATCTTAATGAATTCATGAATGAAAGGTCTTTTTACTTTTTTTATTCAGGAAAATAAACATGAGTAATATCCTATATTAGGTCTTTAACACACCCTGTGCTAAATTCTATTGCTTTTTTAAAAAATTTCTTTGCTAAGGGGCATGTGTGCACACTAGAGACAGTGAGAGGCAAAATTTGAAATCACCCACCCGCAGGATGGCCACAATGCAATCCCTTCTCCTCCATTCTCCTTCTGGAATTTTGGGCATGCACACACAAATGTCCACCATGATTTTCAAGCTTGTAGGTCCTGGACTTGAACCACAGTTGGCCATGTGGGAGCCCAGTACTTTACCCACCATGCTACCTCAATAACCATTTTTATGGGAACCAGCAGTTACTGTAATGGCTATGTCGCTGGACTCCCACGTAGTTGACCGCGGTTCGCGTCCCGGACCCGGTGGCTTAAAACTCACGCTGGGCGCGTGTGCGTGCGTGCCCAAGATCCCGAGAGGAGAATGGAGGAGAAGGAATTGCGGCGTGACCATCCCCCCTGGGGGGTGATTTCTTGCTTTCTGTCTATGTCTCTGTCTGTCTGGCAAGCGCACGCGCCCTATAGTGAAAACCTCTCAAAAAAATTTTTTTTATTAATTTTTTCCAAAATGTTAAACTGTTCTTCCTCTTCTCTAATAACTCAGATATCACTTACTGGTTAAGGTCTGCTTGATGTTTCACCCCCTTCTACAAAGTTTTCCTCTGTACTCTAGTTTTGTTAAACTATGTACAACAAAATAAAGTTCTTGTTTTAAAGTTAATTTTTTCTTTCATGAGTTGAAAAGCCAGAGAGAGACCGAGACAACATCCCCAACAAAGTCTTGATGCTTTGACCCACCCTCAGCTTCATCTAGCCTTGGATCATGGGCATAAGCATGCCTCAGTGAGGTCTCCACATGAACACGGAACCTCCTCAAGTGGGTCAGTCTCAAAGAGGGTCATGATTTACTGCTGTACCAGTCTCTAAATATATTTCTGGATGACAGACTCCGAGAGCGGTTTCCAGTCGTTTCTTGTAAGCTCTAGCTCTGAAGCTGAAAAGTAAGCTCCCTAAAGGCAAGCTTCACACTACGTTGTACTCCATGGTCCTTCATATTAATAAGAAAGTGCTAATCAGTATATGACAACTTTTTTTAAAATGCTAGATGCACATTCAAGACTCATAGCTATTTACTAGCTTAGTTAGATGCATGTTCAAGACTCATAGCTATTTACTAGCTTAGTTAGCAAGGCATAGACACTGTCACATGAGACCTAGAAGAACTAAAGGTAGAGGGAGTGGAAGACCTAGAAAAAGATATCTTAGAAAGGAGAAACAGAAAGGGAGACATGCCACAATTCTAATGACATGGGTAGCAAAGTTATTTTTTTTTTATTAGAGATTTTTGCTATAGGGTACATGTGCTTGCCTGAGAGAGAAAGGAAAAAGAGATACAGAGAAACAAAGTGAGAAATCATCCCGCAGGGGATATGGTCATACTGCATGCAATCCCTTCTCCTCCATTGTCCTCTCAGGATCTTGGGCACATGAGCTTGGTATGTTTTAGCTGCTGGATCCAAGAATCAAACCATGGCTGACTATATGGGAGTTCAGAGACATAACAATTATGCCATCTGCTGGCCCCACAAAGTTCTTTTTAAAAATATCACAACAGCAGGATTCAAGTGTTCTTTCTCAGATGGAAAATTCCGATGACTACTATAGTATAATTCATCTATTTGACCCCAAACTAGCCAACCTAGTACTAGTAAAGAAAATTGTTCTTCATTGAGCCAAAGCCAGTTACACTGTATATTTCCATGATGCTGGTGCCTTAGTGTTTCATTTATTCATTCAGTCAGTCATTGGCAAATGTTTAGCGACCACTTCATATATGGCTGGTATCATCTGAGCCCTAGGCATATTGTGAGCAAAATGAATTTGAACCCTAACTTCAGAAATCCCATCTTCTGGCAGACAGTGTCATTAATCAAATAGTAACACTAACATAAAACTAGATATTAACCATAAACATCTTGTAGGTGTAATAAAGAAAAAGTATAAGAAGCCCAGAGCACATTTCATAGAGAACCAATATATAATGTGGGTAAGCAAAGAGGGTGAAAGTATTTTCTGTCAAGGAAACAGCATGTGCCAAGGCCCTGAAATGGAAGAAAACAAAAAGTTTCCTGAGGCAAAAGAAATGCTCCCCTTAAAGAGTAGTATGACCCAGAGACCGAGAATCCTCCAACACTTGGCCAGCAGCTCTGTGGTCTGGCATTTGAGCCTTTTTGTTCCTTTGAGTAAAAGGATGCAGAGGGCTCAGTTCTCTGCTATAAACCAGTGAAGGTTCTCACTCCTTCCACTTTTCTGATTGGGCTAGGTTTGTGCCTTTGTGGTTGTGTTTGGCAAGACCTCTGCTCCAACAAAACTTTGGTGGCTTCCAAAGTTACCCTGGAACGTGTGGCTAGGTGAAAGTCCAAGAAACTTGAGAATGAGAGGAATTTAAGGACACCTGAACTGCGTTGCAGGACTAGTCTGTCTCAGAGAAGATCTTATCTCCTTTCATTTGAAGTGTGATTAGCCCCATCTCCAGCCCTGGAAAGAACAGAAAGGTCAAGGAGTTGAGCCGCTGCCTCTGGAATCTCAGCTGAGGGAACTCTCCTGACCTGCAGTGCTTCAATTAGAGTCATCAGTTAAACCTGCTTCTCCTCTTCATTGGCTAACTGCCTGGCAATGAGCTCCTACTTCAAAACAGACATTAATGTTTGTTTCCTTTAAGACGCCAAAGTTTCAGTTGCCCTACTGACTTAAATAAAAGGAATTCTGACTGTGTCCTTCCACAGGCTGAATATTACATTTTCATACACCTTGATCAGGAAATTTTTGTATCACTATAACACTCAATGGATTTGATGTGTTCTTAAGTGTGCCTTAGAAAGACACAGGTAGGTATCTATGAGATTTTTAAAAAAATGTGTTGCTTTTGGAAAGCATGCTTATGTTACAAAAAGTCATCCTTGTGATAAAAACTAGGGAAAAAACAAACCTTCACACCATACACTTACCATATTTTAAGTCTCAATACACTTGAAATATATGTGTTAACCTCTAAAATCTGTAAATCACTTAGACTGATAATTCACATAACAAAGTTCTAACCTTTTTACAAGGCATCACCTAATACAGTCAAAATAATATTTTTCTCCAATTATATTAAAAATCTGTTATTTTCAAAGTAAGCAGCTCAGGTCTTAGCGAGATTGTTGGAACTGCATGAGTTAGAGCAAAAGCTGAAGATATGAGAGACTTGGAGGAGAAATGCACCTGAAATTGAACATAAAATTAAAGCATTTTAAGCTCAGACAGAGACTTTTCTCATCTCTCTGCATATTTCAGGCTATGTTGCCTCCTAATAAGCCTTTTTTAAAAAAAAATTGAAAATAAGATTTAAGGTAGTAGAGTTCTAAAACTAATAGAAAAAAATAGATTTCGGAAAGCAGGCCACCACTATTTAATATACCCTCAGAAAGTTAGCAGCTTTGTGTTTCAATATGGTTCAAGAAGAATTCAGTTAAACTATTTTTGTCTGAAACTTGTTTTTATCTCAACTTTTGCTTTCTATGCTACAGGCATCTTATAAATAATTTTACTAGGAAATTGGCTATTTTTCAAACTCAAAGCTATAAGAATATAGGAATAAGGACATTTCTTTCAGCATGTGGCTTTTTCTTTTTTAGCTCTCATTAAGAACTCATCAGTATCCTGAATATCTCTCAGGCAGCACATTTTCCTCTTTGCAAAAATCTTGTTAGTATTCCCAGATTTCGCCGTTCTGTCTTGATGGTTACTGTCCTGTGAACTATTTCTATATTTTAGTTATCTTGCTGTTTTTAAAACAAAATTCCATTGGTAACAGTTTCTAAGATTCCTGATTCTTTCGTATGTGTTATTACATGGTTTACATACAAGTGCTACACATCTTCCAAAACAGTTGGAACTGTGCCCTTGGCTTTACAAATGTGGTTTAATTCTCAACACCTGAAATTTCTCTGAGTAAAACCACCTCCCCTGTGGTCATTAATGATATTTAAGTGTGACCCTCCCAATCCTCTCATGGACTTTTGAGACCAGTGTTAGTATTTCACTGTATCTAGTGTTCTGTTCATTGAACTACTATCATTGGATCAATTTTCCAAAGCACACCATATACCTTAGTCACACTGTCCACATGGAGAAAAGCAGTCATCAGATCTACGTGCTGTGTTAATGTTCCATTTCTGTTGTTCTAAAGAGGCACGTCATACTGCCTCTGTAAGTTATAGCTTTATCAAAATTATCCCAAACAGACTAAAAAAAAAAGTCTGTGCTCTTAACTCCCATCCTATGACAAGGTGTCCAGGTGCAAACCATTAAGAGGGCTACCCTTCAGTGAAGCAAATGGTATAATGTCTGAAACACTTATGAAGCCATTTCTACGATGCTGTTGAGATTACTGCACTAAAGTCATACTTGTCCTAGTGTAAAACTGACCCCATGTCATTTTGCAAGAAGCAATGAGATTCTTTCCAATTTCTGTAATGAGAGCACTGTAATTTAAAGAATTAGGCATTCTGCACAAGGCAAACACTATTGCACTATTTCTCATCCTAACGCTGCCTTACCTAGTGGGTAGTACCTTAACTCTGCACCACTTGCCTAAAATATGAAGAGCCTATCCACTTCTGCCTGACCCACTCTCTACTCCACAATCGTCTTAGAGTGTTGTATACTAGAGAACTACCAAATTCACACCCCCACCCCCCACCCTGCCAAACGACACATGTTCCTAACTAGTCCCTCAAACACAGCTCTCTGCTCAGGCACATCCTGCCTCTGCTGGCTGGAGCTTTCACAAACCAAAGCCTAAATAAAGGAGCAGTGTGGCTGCTGTGGCACCTCCACCCCTGCTCACTACAGGAATCCCTTAATAAGCACATGTGTAGTTGGAGGCCAGTGGTACATTCTAACTCTGGGACATTTCTCCCTGCACAACAGATGACAAAAAAAAAGCAGGAAGATAGGAAAGAGCAGTTTATATTTTCAGAGGAGGACAACAGGCAAGTATCCTTGTTTCTGCCGCTCATTTTCCCTGCCCAAAGTCCAAATGCAAAGTACCCACATGCCTGAGTCTTTTCTTAAAGAAATTGTTTACTAGCCAACTCAACAACCAAAAGTGCTCTACATTGCATCCCCCAAATTATAACCTATCCTTTTAAAAATGGAAACCTGTGATTGCCAGAAACATAGATCCTGCTAGCTTTGCTCTGGGTAGTTTGTACTTGCAGTAAAACCGTCACCACCCACTCCCCCATTCAAGCCGAGATTTAAAAAAGCAGGCAAACTGAAAGGAACCACGAGTGAGTCCGTCCCTGTCAGAAAACACAGGGGTCAGAGCAAATCACAACGCCGAGGCAAGGCTCAAGGCTCCACTACTCAAAGACCATCTCCTCAGGACGGGAGGAGAGATATGGAGCCATTTTTCACTGGTTCACAAGAAAATGTCAGCTCACAGCTGCTAGTGCACTGCCAGAGCGCATCTTAATTTGGTCCAAAGGGACTCAGCCAGTCACCCTCACAGAACATTTTCTTTAAGAGTCCATTACCAATCGCATCCCCTCAGCTAAGAACATCGTCTTGATAAAGTCTTTGGCAATTGCGGACACAGATCTGCATCTTATTCAAAACTACATGCTTTCCCCCATTTCCTCTTAAAATCATGGGAATTAGACACTTCTGAGTCAAAGGCAGAAAAAAAAAAGAGGACGAAAAAAAAGCACCTCTTCCCACTCCCCACCCTCCTCCAGTTCCTTGACTAATACCTCGGGGCAGTTTACTTCAGAATAGAGCGGATTCTTGACCAGGGCACAATGGCAAATTGGCACACAAGCCTCCTGCTATCACGAAAGCACAGGCAATGCTTTCTTTGTAAAAACACAGAAAAATACACACGCTGGAACAAAAGGCACTCTCTCTGCACAGCAAGAAACAAGAGAAATGATGTGTTTTACACACATCTGTACCCACTCATGAAAAAATAAAAGGGCTTGGAACCTATTTTAATTATGACACATTGTATTCTTCCCCAAACCAGAACCCAATAAGATTACATTTTTAGGCTTTCGCTCCAGTAGGAGGTAAAAGACACTCTGCTAGAAGAATACCTGGTGTGTGCCTTTGTCGATGGGGTGCCATTTCAAACTTATATTTGAACTCAATTATGGGGGAGATTAAGATAAGGCAGATGCAGTTGGTTATCTCGGAATTATTCTGACATTACAAGAAATGCCAAGTCAGCAGATATTTGCTGTTTGCATTTCACAATAACCTCATCACGCATTTGCAGGCTTTCTGGAGCAAAATGCTAACTATTCTCCAAACAGCCACCTGACAATGTAGGGCTGAAGCACACATTCTGACTCTGAAGGAGACATGTCGATGGCTCTCCACTGGCCGTATTAAACAAAAGCTCTGCAAGCAAACGAGAGGCATTTGGTAAACGAAGTGAGAGTCAAATCAAGTTTAGGTTCACATCTGGAGGAATATGGCACTGCCTTACCGGGGGTTGGGGAGCAGAGGGTTTGGAGGCTATAAATAGAAAACACACACATAGACACATATAGATATTGAACCAGACCCGGGTCAGTTTCAGCTTACTAACCTAGAGCTCTGTTCAAAGGAAGCAGAGACGCCGCACGTCCTCTCCCACCTTTCCATGGTCCTCAGTCAGTGTCTTCTCAAACCACCTGTACTGATCCAACCCATTCTCAGCTAAAATGTATTTCTTGATAGAAGTAGTCTCAGCTGAGCCTTGATTTTTTCCAGCATGGATGGCTAGAATTTTCCTCTTTAAGCCAGACACAGCAACACAAAACTGCCGCTGAGGTCTTTTGTTTTCCCTCCTCTCAAAGATGAAGCATGCAGCACTTCTCTCTCCCTCCCTCTCTCCCTCTCTCTGCCTCTCTCTCCCTTCCTCTCTCTCCCTCTCCCCTCTCTCCCTTATGCTCTCTCCCTCCGTTTCTCTTTCCCCACCCCCCACCAGCAAGCTCATGGACTCCCGTTCAGTCAGGGTCATTTACATCTCTCAGCATGAGAACCTGTGTTATATACACGCTTGTCTCTCACTTTTGGGTTTCCTCTGGGAATGGGAGGGGGGCGGCTCTAGGTGAAGTCAGGTGACCCCTCCGTTAAAAGCCAGTGAGATGGATGGAGTGTGTGAATTTTAATATACACACAGGCACATTTACATTACAAAGCAGTGAGGAAAATCCAGCTCCTAGAGATTAAGCATTTTTGTTTTTGCTTTTTCATAGTCCCCTTTTAGCAATTAAGAAAAGCTAGTATAGTGTAATGAAATGTAATTAAACTTTTCAGTGTTAATAACAAGGCTGCATCCTTTCAGAATCATCCAACTGAACAATTCTTTTAAACTTGGAAGCATGACTGTTTCTTTTTCTTTCCAGGGTCAAAGAATCAGTACTTTTTTTTATTACTTACACACTTTTCCTAATTGGTCTTTTTTTTTTTGACACCCAGCTCAACTTTTATCCTAAAGTTAAGGACAAGAATAAAAGGCAACAACAGAGCTAAAAATAATAAGAAAGGGAAAAAATATAAGTCACAAAAACAGGGCACACAGCATGGATAGAAATGAGTAGTTTACTATTGTGGGACTGGATTTAATAATGAGTAAGCTTTTGCTCTAAGACAAATACATTTTTCCTTCTCTGCTTCAGTATCTCTGTCTTAAATTAATGTCATAAATATAGTAAGTATACTTTCTCTCCTCTCCCTAATCAAGCAAGCTGGGTGGAGAAGGGTGTCCCGGTAAAACTACATCGCACACCAACCCAGATGTGGAATTGGAAAAACCTGTGCGAACCTAGTACCGTGCTGAAGGTATCTACAGACCTAGGCCATGACAAGTACATCTGCCACCACCTGACTCCCTGCTGCGAAGTTTCTGATACCCCGTGGGGAGCACCTCCACTAAATAGGAAAGCTCTTAGAAACACTGAAAAAAAAAAAGGTATTTTCTATAGACCCTTTTGAGCACTCAAGTAAAAAGGACTAGATCATGCTAAATGATAATTAGAAAGATCAACAATTTTGCCAAGAAAAAGCATCCAAAGATTGTTTTGTCGTTGGTCCTCGATCCATGGGCTCTTCATGTGTAGAGTGTGATGATACTGGTGTCTCAGCAAAGGAGAAAAAAGGGGCGAGCTGACATAAAATCGTATTATCCCTGCCACAAAAGACAGCATTTGAACTCTTATACAAACAGCCTCTTGCTTTCTCCAGAATGATGTCAGGAGAGTGCTACATTTGCTGCTGGGACTGGACACTCCAGCTGAAAAACACCCACTCCCCTCTCTCTCCCAAAACACCACTCAGGGTAGACATGAAATGAGTAACAGCTATTCAGTGCTCTTGCTTGCTTTGTATTTTAAAAGCTTTACCTTACATGGAAAAGATCCTATTGAAGCTTTTAAAATAAATTACATGCTAACTGGCTACAAATTTAGCTTCAGTTTGTGCTATAAAATTTGGCACCAAAATATTGGACAATGAAAAAACAGATCTTCCCTCACAAAAGTCAGCTCAGGCAAACTTAGGAACACCTAAAGTGTTAATGGGTGAAAACAAAGGATTTCACTTTGCAGTCTCTTCTAAGTAAATTAATTGCTCTTTCAGCTTTTATTTTTCCTTCTAGAACTTGGAGTCTTAGTTTTGCCTTTGCTCCACATTTTGTTCTTTCTGTACTTCTTTCCCTAAATTTTCATTTTTTTTTCTTTTCTTTCTTTCTTTTTTTTTGGACACAGAGTCACTTTTCTTGATTGTGCAACAAGTTGGCAATGATAGAGACTGAGAGTGTGTAAGATAATATATGGGCTTCAACCCAAATGCTAGTGAGTGGTGATGTTTAAGCACCTTGCTCTTCTGTTGTTTTATATTTGTTTCTGTTTGTTTGTTTTTAGAGGTTTTTGCCTTAGGGCATGTGCACTCTCCAGGAGGGAGAGACAGAGACAGTGAGAAGGAAAATGAGAAATCACCCCCTAGGGGGGATAGCCATGCTGCAATCCCTTCTTCTTCCCAGGATCTTGGACATGCACGCACATGCACCCAGTGTGAGTTTCAAGCCACTGGGTCCAGGATGCGAACCATGGTCACCCATGTGGGAATCCAGCAACGAAACCACTAGGCCATCTGCTGGCCTCGCACCTTGCTCTAACTAAGAGGCATGATGAACATGGAATCTAGACTGCGTATTTTTATTATTACAATCAAGGGATCTTGATTTAAAGAAATCAAGAGCTCGCTAATGGCAGGCTAGTGCAAAAACAAACAAAAAAGAAAACAAGAACTTAGCAAAAATTACAGCAATTAACTCCTGTCAACTTTTAAAAGTCTTCTATTACTCAACAAATTAAAGTGCTGACATAGAGTAAATTTTTACTCATGTATTTATTTATTTATTTATTTATTGAGAGGTTTTTGCTATAGGGCGCGTGCGCTCACCAGACAGACAGAGAGAGACAGAGAGATAGAAAGCAAGAAATCAGCCCCCAGGGGGGATGGCCACTCTGCAATCCCTTCTCCTCCATTCTCCTCTCGGGATCTTGGGCACGCACGCACACGCGCCCGGCGTGAGTTTAAGCCACCAGGTCCGAGACTCGAACCGCGGTTGACAACGTGGGAGTCCAGCGACATAGCCATTACGCTAACTGCTGGTCCCATCATGTATTTATTTCTTCAATTAATGTTCATTGAGCACTTCCTTTGTGCTACGCTTTATACTAAAGACTGGGGGTAAAAGAAAATAAACAATCTGGGTCATTTCTGAAACTCAAAATTTGTACCACCAACACAATAGATGTGAGTACAAGGTGCTGAGGCAAGTCAGACAAGGAGGATGACTGTGAATTAGAACTGGCAGAACCGGGAGACATTCTGTGATTAGATATGAGGGTATGGAAAAGAGAGTCACGGCTAAGGAATAAATATATTTGCAACTACTATAGATGCCATTTTATAATATAGATACCACTAAAAGATTAACTACGTGACTAGTCAGTAGGGGATATATAATATATCTGTTTTTTTTGGTTTTTGTTTTTTTTTGCTATAGGGTGCGAGCGCTCGTCAGACAGAGTGAGACAGAGAGACAGAAAGTGAGAAATCACCCCCCAGGGGGGATGGCCACGCCACAGTCCCTTCTTCTCCATTCTCCTCTCAGGATCTTGGGCATGCACGCACACTCGCCCTGTGTGAGTTTTAAGCCACCAGGTCTGGGACTTGAACCGCGGTCGACTACATGGGAGTCCAGCGACATAGCCATTACACTAACTGCTGGTCTCTAATATATCTGGTTTTGAACTCCAGAAATATATAGAAGCTCATAGGTCAAAAGGTCCAAAAATTATTGGAGCAAATTAGATGGCTATAGAGTTATATACTCATAGTTATTACTAAGCTACATGAGAGACTTCAGCATTTTTACACTTAATTAAATATATGTGATGTCTCTCTGTGTGTGTGTGTACACACACACACACACACATATATATATATACACACATATATATAGACAGACAGAGGGGAAGTACGATCACTGGAGAAAGAGAGGGAGAGATGAGGGGGCAGGGAAGCACACAACATTTATTTTCTTCCATTTCTCCAACCTTTTGGGATTTTGGGCAGGTACATAACCATGCCAGTATATTTTCCAGGCTTCCGGTGCCAGAAATCAAACTGTGAGGACCAGCAGATGGCATAATGGTTATGTTGCTAGACTCCCACGTGGTCAACTGCAGTTTGAATCCCAGACCCAGTAGCTTAAAACTCATGCAGGGGGACCAGCAGTTAGTGTAATGACTATGTCGCTGGCCTCCCATGTAGCCAACCGTGGTTCGCGTCCCAGACCCAGTGGCT
The DNA here is from genome assembly GCA_026018925.1 of Tupaia tana. NCBI lineage: Eukaryota > Metazoa > Chordata > Mammalia > Scandentia > Tupaiidae > Tupaia > Tupaia tana. The sequence goes on from JAKSZU010000003.1 coordinate 52,731,246, forward strand.
TAAAACTCATGCCAGGCGCGTGTGCGTGCGTGCCCAAGATCCCGAGAGGAGAATGGAGAAGGGATTGCGGCGTGGCCATCCCCCCTGGGGGATGATTTCTCGCTTTCTGTCTCTCTGTCTTTCTCTGTCTGGTGAGCACACACGCCCTATAGCAAAAACCTCTCAAAAACAAACAAGCAAACAAACAAAAAAAAAAAACTCACACAGGGTGCGTGTGCATGTGTGCCCAAAATCCCGAGAGAAGAATGGAGGAGCCGTGTGGCGTGGCTATCCCCCCTGCGGCATTTCTCGCTTTCTGTCTCTCTGTCTCGCCAGCAAGTGCACATGTCCTATAGCAAAAATCTCTCTCAAAAAAAAAAAAAAAAAAAAAAAAAAGAAAGAAAAAAAGAAAAGAAAAAGAAAGAAAAAAATTTAAAGGGCAATCGACCACGTGGGATCTGATTCCTTTAACCAGTAGACCACAGGGTCAGCATGTGAATTTTTATACTTAGAGATCTTTACAGAAAGATTGAAAATACTTATCAAGAAGCAAATGTGATGACTATGCTTTATTTAACATCCTAAAATATTAAACTATATACAAAAGTCTATGCAATCTCATTTTGATTTCATCTTATGAAACTTTTTGCCAGGCTGAATTTATCTATTATTTCTCATTCAAAACAGGGTCTTCTTCACCACTGTGCCTGTGATTCCCCTTCCTGCAATGGCCTCCTCACGCCTTTCTACATCTACACACTTTCTTTCTCTTTCCAGGACTCCCTGCTTATATCAGACATGTGAATTCACCTCCTCTCTAGTACAGTTTACACTTGAGGTCTATTGATAATGACAGGACTGATGTACTAATACATGGCTCTCATACTTCTGCTAAGAGATTTAGCTTTTTAATTTTCACTGTAATTCTGTGAGGTACTATTATTTATCACCATTTAATCACTGAGAAAAGTGAAGTTTGGAGAAACAGAAAAATTCATCAAAGGTCAGGGAACTAATAAGAGGTAATTTCTAGCTAAGACCCAAGGCAGTCCATGCTACATGATCAACATGGTATCCTAATTTATCCGCTAATCATCTGGACACCTAAGTTTAGTAGTTTACTATATCAGCAGATAACATTGCTACTGTTTTGCTTTCTCTTTTGTATATCCATTAATAGCTCAATTTTAGGAGCTGGACTTTTCTGTCTCTGGGTTTAAAGAGACATTAAGAGTTTTGTCATTTTCAAGCTTTCTGACCAAAGGCAAGCCATCTAACCTCTCTGTGCCTCATTTTCCAGACCTATCTCATAGTTTCATCAGCAGGCTCAAATGAAAATCTATATTTAATATTTAGTACAATGCCTGGAACTATTGTGTATTTATTAAATGTTAATTACTTTTATCATTGTTGTTATTAACAAGAATTAAAATTTCTATGCATATATGTATAAGATTTCTTTCTTATTCAGAGATCTTTTAGAATGAAAATGTACTATTGAGTCTATGTATTATTAAATGTAGTTTATACGACTTTCAAAAATTTTAGTTCAGGGAACCAGCAGTTAGCGTAATGGCTATGTCGCTGGACTCCCACGTAGTCGACCGCGGTTCGTGTCTCGGACCCGGTGGCTTACAACTCACGCCGGGCGCGTGTGCGTGCGTGCCCAAGATCCCGAGAGGAGAATGGAGGAGAGGGGATTGCGGCGTGACCATCCCCCCTGGGGGGTGATTTCTCGCTTTCTGTCTCTATGTCTCTCTCTGTCTGTCTGGCGAGCGCACGCGCCCTATAGCGAAAAAAACCTCTCCAAAAAAAAAAAAAAAAAAAAAAAAAAAAAAAAAAAAAAAAAGAAAAAGAAAAATTTTAGTTCAGAAAGCTACTATTGATTTGATCAAATTAGGAAGCTAAACTAGCCAATATTTAAATAATCATGTACTACACATATTGTTTTATTATTAGATTAATAGTGTATGGTCTCTTGAGACATTTCTGAGGGTTTCCTGGCAGAAAGTAAGAAGAAACTACAGAATTTCTAACATGCTAGCACTTGGAATTAAGCAATAAGCGAAATATTAATTTTTCTTAAAAATAGATTATCTCTGCTTTACCTATCAATGACCACCTTTTTTTTCTAATTAAATGTTTCCAATGAAACATTTTCTTATATTCTGAGTTATGTTTAGTAGCAAACAAAATTTCTTTAAACCTGTATCATACTCGTTGGTTAAGAGCACATTTAGTGTATGATACTGTTCCTATGACATTGTTTATATGAAATCAAAACCAAAGTAATATTATGGTAGATCTTACTGATAATAGGAAAAGAAACCCTGCATGAGAATCGTGATTGTGACATTTGGCAAACTATAGACAAGCATAACCTTAGAGAAAATTATCTCAATAATTTCAGTTAAATAAATCATCAATCCTAACAGGCAAAGATCCTACGGTCAATGGTTTGTATGCATGTAGACTAAATGGTCAATGTATTATACTGTTGACTGTTGGGCGTATATATAGTTTTCTTTCAGGTTAGCAGCTATAGTTAGTATTTGCACAGTCTGGGTCTATGGGAACATTCTCTTCCTGTCTTATAGGCTGTATGCCAATTTTCAGCAGAAACAACTCACCTCTTTTTGACTGTTTATGTTGAATGAGTGCATTTACAGTCACTGTCAAAAGTAAGCTGCTCTACTTGAAGATAGTTATATGTATGCACATGCATGCATAATTATCACAGGGAATGGTTTGAAGTTTGATTACCTCATTCTAAGAGAAGAAAAGCAAAAAAGGAGAAAATTCGTGCTTTGGGTTTTTCTTTGGTCTTGACTAGCCAGCCAAAGCAGATGCTTTAAGAATAAGCCTTTGAATACAGTACGGTGTTAAAGACATAGGGCTTTAATAACTCTGACTCCACATTTCCTAGTGGCGTGGTCCTAGACCAATTCTCATCTATAAGCAGTGATGATACATGCTACACAGTTATCAGACATTACGCGACATAATGTATATAAAGTACTAAGCACAGTGCATGGCACACCATCACCACCACCACCACCACCACCACCACTGTTACCATGCCAATTATCATCACCATCATCATTATCATCATAATCGCCATCATCACCACCACTAGCAATAATAGTAACATTATTATTATTTTCACCATCGCCCTCATCCTCATCTTCCTATTTGTTGTCATATATCAAATGGTATTCTAAGGACCTAATGAGTGCTAGCTTCATTCATTATTGTTACAATACTTTTCTCTCACTATCTTTCAGCTCATGAAATTGCACATTTGGAGACAATTACCTTGTTATTGTGTTCTAATGGACCCTAGTCAAAGAAAGCTTGCACTTCTACTTTTCAGTACATAAAGTAAAAAAGAAAGTACACTGCTTTCTCCTTTGCTAAGTAAAAGAGAACATCACTGCTTTCTCCTTTGCTAAGTAAAAGAGAACATCACTGCTTTTTCCTTTGCTAATCTTTCCTTTCCATACAAATCTCAGGATCAAACCTTGCCATGAAATGGCCTCGTTGGAATGATTTTTAAGTATCCTGAGGGTAATTCATCAGGTATTAACAATACAGTTCACTTGTAATAAGACTATGTTCATAAAAGTTCCTCCCTGGATAATTTCTTTTTTTAAGAATTATTTTATTTAACTTTATTTATTTATTTTAATTTTACCCAATAGGGATAGAGCAAGGGAGAGAGAGAGAGAGAGAGAGAGAGAGAGAGAGAGAGAGAGAGAGAGAGAGAGAGAGAAAGTGAGAAAGTAAACCACCAGGTTCAGGACTTGAACTGTGGTCGGCCATGTGGGAGTCCGATGCTCTTAACCACCATGCCACCTGCTGGCCCCCTCCCTGGATAATTTCTAAGTCCTCTGAAGGTAATTCTTCATGCACTAACAATTCATAGGAGAACATGCATCGTATGACTGAAAAGACCAAGCACAAGTAGAAGTGCTTTCTGTACTGAGTGGGCATACAGAAATTCTAGGTTGACAGCTGTCCTTTCTGGATCTGCATTTCTCATCTTATAATGAGTAATTCCAGCTCTGCTTCCTACAAACAAGGCTGAATTGTGATCTGCTATTTCATCTAGATGTTCATGCTTTCCCATAATCCTTTATCGACTTTATCTTGTGAACTCCACTCAGTGGATAAGTGGGGTATATGTGGGATCTTCTCCTTAAGACAGGTTTTGCTAGAGCTGGGCTAGACAAAGTTTAGAAGTGAGTGCCATGTTGTCAGTACCGCCCACCTTCCTGTTCTTTACCCTTTTTCTATTCCCTCAGACCTTTCTGGTTTTGACTCTCACTTCATTATAAAATCAAAGACTGGTAGCATATATTATATAAATTAGTATGTATTACCTACTAAGTGGGATAATTTTTCTCAGTGGCTTTGGATGGTTTGTAAAGTCTCTTAAAATGAAAACATTCCCTAGAAGTAGAAACTAAAAATAATTTCTAGAACATCAAAACTATGTCCTAAAATATGTCTTTTTAAAGGAACTGAATTAACTGGTATATTTATCACAAAGCCCATAAAGGAAAACTCAATTTCCTTATCTGTAACATAGAGAATGTAATATCTAATGTCTCATATATACTGTGAAAAGTAAATACAATCATGGAATTGCTTGCACAGAATCTAGCACATGTAGGTTCTCAATAAATAGGACTCTCCTTCTTGTCCTTTTATTGTGTGCTTTCTGGAGAGAGAGAGTGGGAGGAAAAGTGAGAAATCACCCCCAAGGGCAGATGACCACAAAGCAATTCCTTCTCCTCTATTCTTTTTTTTTTTTAATTATTTTATTAACTTTATTTATTTACTCATTTTAATTTGACCAGAGAGAGAGAAAGCGAGTGTAAGCAAGCTGTCAGGTCTGGGACTCAAACCACAGTTGGCCATATGGGAGTCCAGTGCCCTTAACTGCCACACCATCTGCCAGCCTCTCCCCCTTTTAAAAATTATTTAATTTAATTTATTTGTTTAAATTTGACCAGAGAGGGACAGAAAGAGAGAGAGAGAGACAGAGAGAGAGAGAGAGAAAGAGGGAGAGAGGGAGATAGAGAAAGAGAGAGAGAAAATCTTCTCCATTCTCTTCTCAGGATTTTGGGCACGTGTGTGGCACACATACACCTGGGGTGATTTTCAAACCTTGGGTCTGGAACTCAGCCATGTGGGAGTCCAGCACCTTAGCCAATACACCACCTGCTGGTCCCTCTTCTAGCTCTTCTTAAGTGGTCATTTACCCACTAAATAGGTACCTTCTCTGTGGCTTGATTATCTTTCAGGGTTCACCTCATCTGCTCACCTTTCTTTAGTTCACCTGACATTTGTATTAATGTCTTTCGGCATATGAGTTTTATTATACTATTCAACTAAGCTGTGCTCTTGCAGAAGTTTTAAATTTTAGTCAAGTAATCTACTTTCTCCAAGGCACCAGAGCAACTTAATAAAACCAAAATAAAATTAAATTGATTTTTGAAAAAGGGAGAAGAAAAAGGTAAAGAGAGAAAAAGAAGGGAGGGTAGAAAAGAGGGAAGAGAGAAATAGTTACCTGCTCTACCTAGAGACCTGGAAATGGTCTCAGAGGAGGGCAGAGTCTGACTGAACTATGTAAGAATGCAGGTGACCTGGCCTTGGAAACTTGTTCAATGTCAATGATCTTCTCTATGAAATAAAGCCACCTGATAGATTTCAGTTGCATGATATTAAGAAGTTAAGCATTTTGGGCCAGAAGGTGGAATGGAGGTTAAGGTGCTGGATCCCACATGGCCATCTTTTTTTTTTTTTTCCTTTTTTGGAGAGGTTTTTGCTATAGGGCACATGCGCTCATCATCAGAAAGACAGAGAGACAGAAAGCAAGAAATCACCCCCTGGGGGGATGGCCACACCACAATCCCTTTTCCTTCATTCTCCTCTCGGATCTTGGGTATGCACGTACATGCAACCAGTGTGACTTTAAGCCACTGGGTCTGGGACTCAAACTGTGGTCGACTACATGGGAGTCCAGCGACATAGCCATTACGCTAACTGCTGGTCCCCGACATGGCCATCTTAACAGTTAGATCCATGGACTTGGTAGCTTGAAAAATCAAGCCAGATTCATGTACATGCATGCCCAAAATCCCGAGATGAGAGTGGAAAAGGGATTGCAGCATGGCCATCTCTCCTGGAAGTTCTCCTTCTGTCTCTCTCAGGTGAGAGCATGTACCCTATAGCAAAAACTACAGGAAAAAAAAAAAAAAGAGAAGAAGAAGTAAAACATTTCTTGAGGACTTTTTGACATCAAAATCTATTAGTCCATGATATGGGAAAGGTAAAATCACAGTGAATCTACCTGATCCTAAATCAGACACTGTCATAGGCTTTACCTAAATCACCCTGTTTAATGCCCACGGTGATATTACTATCTTCATCTTAGGAAGACTTCTTGTGTCAGAGAGTTTAGGTGACTTTTCCAAGGTCAAAAAGCCAAAGTGACAGAACTAGGATCATCAACACCTTCCAACACAAAGCCCAAGGTACTTTTCACACTGGCACCATGCTGCCACCCTCTGGGACAGAAATAGGGAATAAAGCTATTAAGAAGCCAACTCATGGGTGGTGTGGTGGTTAGAGGCGCTAGACTCCCACATGGCCAACCATGGTTCATATCCTGGGCCTGGTGGCCTGCTTTCTCACTCTCTCTCTCACTCTGTCCCTCTCTGGTCAAATTACAATAAATAAATAAATAAAGCTAAATAAAATACTTCTAAAAAAAAAAGAAGCCAACTCATAATTAAATTATTGCAATCATATTTCAGATAAATTAGGAACAGTCCTGCAATCGTAAAGAATCTTGGGAAAAGCATGCCTGTGATGGCTGCGGTGTGCTACTTAATAGTGAGTAACAGGCTCTATGAAAAACTGACAAACAGGAAGTCAGGTTTGTCGCATTTGCTGATTTTTATAGAGTAAATATGCTCACCCTGGCTGATTTCATGCTATCAACTTAAGGTCACTGAAGTGGGGTTGGAAAGAGATGTGCTCAAATGGCCCTTTCAAGTCAGTGCTAACTGTCTTCCACACACCGTTGTGTGTGTGTATGTATGTGTATGTGATTGTGTGTCTATGCACGCGTGCCTGAATTTATATGCCACTTTCTCAAAAAAATAAAAAACCAAAATGCAGTCCAAACATATTTCCTCATCACTAAATATGAGTGCCATATGTTTCAATTACTCCTAATCAGTTTCTTTCTTTTTTGCAAAGCATGAAGATTACTAGTCTACCTCTTTAAATTTCAAAATATAGCTGTCAATAATCCCAGAAAATAAAAACAAACCTACTTCCTAGTCTTTACCTTTTCATTTTCTTCTGTACACCAGATTCTTACACCACTCTTGAATGGATTCTTTTCAGGATTTCACATGAGCTGTGTAAGGTTTTTAAGGAACCCTAGACAGGATTCCTCTAATAAACCAGGATTCCTCTGAAAACTGTAGTATTGTTAGTTCTGTCTCATCAAAAGGCCATTAGGAAAACCTGAACAGAAAGAGAAACCCAAACTATTTGGTAGTCCTGAATTCTTTATTCCTCACCCCTTAAAGTGTGTCATCAGTACTTGGATTCCTCTAGAATAAAAGCAAGGTGACTGACAAGTTGTAGGGAAATTACGTGCATAATTTACATTGCTTGCACCTTGAGCAAGCACTGGCGTTGTCATTTATGTCGACTGCCTCACATTCGGTATTCAGATAGATCGTTTGGGGATTTACTTCTGATTACTGTGATAGTTTATACTTCATTTCTTCTGATTTTGAGATACAGAAATAAGAATACGGCAGAAGGTTAAATGTGAAGACTCTACTATGCTAGATATTTGCACAAATTCTTAAATTATTGCCCACAGAAATGTGCAGAAATGTATCCTCATTTACTAAATAAGAGAAAAAGATGGAACTAGTAGATAGTGTAATGGTTACATTGCTGGACTCCCATGTAGTTGGCCCTGGTTCGAATCCTGGACCTGGTGGCTTGAAACTCACACCAGGCACATGTGCATGCATACCCCAAATCTCCAGAAGAGAATGGAGGAGAAAGAACTGCGGTGTGGCCATCCACCCTGGTGGGGAGGCAATTTCTTGTTTTGTGTTTCTCTATCTGTGTCTGGCCAGCACACTAGCTCTATAGCAAAAATCTCTCTCTCTCAAAAAAAAAAAAAAAAAAAAAAAAAAAGAGTGAGAGAAAGAGAAAAGATGCTTAAAGCATCACTACTATTTAGAGGGTAATGGGATCTGAACTGAAGAATAGTTTTCCCTTCAAAACTTATGATAGATAAGAGAAAAACAAAAACAAAAAAAAAGATCCTGAATATTTTATTATTACCTACAGCACAATATACTTAAGTCTGAGGGAGATAGCTTACATACTAAAAAAAAACCTAAAAACTAAATAATGCTTGAAAACTAAATTAAAGCAAACATCATAAAGAATATCCTATTAGCTTGGCAGCACCAGAACAGAAAAGTGAAAGAAACTGTATCTTACAGACACTGAAGATTTTCACTTTGAAATCATTGAGAATGCAACATAAACATTCTTCTTCAATTGTTCTATTTCTAACTAAAAAGAATTAAGTCAGAGTAACTACCTCTTAGAGTTTTTTCTTACATGATTCTTTTTTTTTTTTTTTTTTTTTGGAGAGGTTTTTTCGCTATAGGGTGCGTGCGCTCGCCAGACAGAGAGAGACATAGAGACAGAAAGCGACAAATCACCCCCCAGGGGGGATGGTCACGCTGCAATCCCTTCTCCTCCATTCTCCTCTTGGGATCTTGGGCACGCACGCACACGCGCCCTGCGTGAGTTGTAAGCCACCAGGTCCGAGACGCGAACCGCGGTCGACTACGTGGGAGTCCAGCGACATAGCCATTACGCTAACTGCTGGTTCCCATGATTCATTAACTTTATACATTATTCTAAGCTTTAAGCAAATTATGAAAATTATGAAAGTAAAACAAAAGTATGATTTGGATTTTTTTTGAGGTTTCTAATTTTTAGGTTGCAAATGGAAGGATAGGAGTTCCTATCTAATGAGGTTAAAAAGTAGCATGAAATTGAGTCATAAATAAGCTTTTTTCAACTATTAGCAATTGAGACTATTAGCAATTGAGACTATTAGCAATTGAGGAATAACTCAAAAATAGAGAGATGGAATAGAAGAGCAAAGATCCATCATTAATCCCTCAAGTAAGATAAACAGGTCTCAGTAACCATGTGAATGCAAGGTTATATACAAGGATGATTTAAGGGTAACTAATTATAGCTTTGGTCTAATAGGTACCCCTTTATATTCTTCCCCATATTAACTTCATTCATATCATTTATGCATAGTAAGTGACTCGACTGAGTCCTTAAATAAAGGAGTAGGGAAGAAATGAGTTAGATTTTTTTCTTTAGAGGTTTTTGCTATAGGGCACATGCACTCGCCAGAAAGACAGAGATAGAAAGACAGAAAGTGAGAAATCACCCCCCAGGGGGGGATGGCCACACCACAATCCCTTCTCTTCCATTCTCTTCTCGGGATCTTGGGCATGAATGTACATGCACCTGACATGAGTTTAAGCCACTAGGTCTGGGACTCGAACTGTGGTTGACTACATGGGAATCCAGTGACATAGCCATTATGCCAACTGCTGGTCCCTAGATTTTTATTTATTTATTTTTTAAATTGCTATAGGGGGCATGCATTTGTTGGAGAGAGACAGAGAGAGAGAAAGAGAAAGAGAAAGAGAAAGAGAAAGAGAAAGAGAAAGAGAAAGAAAGTGAAAAAGCACCACCCTGGGTGCTACAATCCCTCCTCCTCTGTTCTCCTCTTAGGATTTTGGGCAGGCATGCATACATCCCTAGTATGTTTTTCAAGTCACTGGGTCCAGGACTTGAACAGTTCAGTTGTCCATTTGGGATCCAGATGTCCCAACCACCACACCACCAGTTGATTCTGATTTTGAATATTTTGAATTTGGGAACCCTGACAGAAATAAAGTTGGAAAGATTGAAGAGGTCATAGGTGGGATTATAGATTTAGGGTCATCCAGGTGTAACTGAGTGGTAAGAATTGATGCTTTCAGCCAGGAAGAGACTAAAAGAGAGAAAACATCAATATTTGAGGGATAGGAAGAGGATCTGAAGCCATTAAATTACATTAAGAAAGGCTGTTGGTAAAAAGGAAAAGTGGTGGTGATCAATTTTGTCACACATAGTCTCCTATGGGTCAAGCAGATAAGGCCTGGGGAGAGGCTGATGAATGTGGCCCTGAAGAGCCTTTTTTGTAAACTTTGGGAGTATGAGGCAGATCACTCAGATGAGCAACTGGAAGGAGAGAAAGTAGAAATATATAAATATGATAGATAGATAGATATAGATAGATATAGATGTATGTGTGTGTGTTTGTGTGTGTGTATGTGTGTGTGTGTGTGTGTGTGTGTACAATGGCTTCTAAATGGCCTTATCTCTTAGACTCTTTTTGGGGCTTAAACAATGCATCTTCTTAGACTTCATTCCTGGACAGTCTGTCTTGGGAAATGAGATTCCATATCTCATGTCATTTCTTGAATTTTGACTCTTAATATGATTCTTAACTGTATTAATTTTTTTACATATTTTATTCTTATCTTCTATCTAGTCTGCAAATACCTTGAAGGTAAGAATTACGGGTTTTTTTATGCTTTTATTGGGTCATTGGAAAAGTTATGACATACCTTCTATGTTTTTCTTTTTTTTTTCTTTTTGGAGAGGTTTTTCACTACAGGGCGTGTGCACTCGCCAGACAGACAGAGAGAGACATAGAGACAGAAAGCGAGAAATCACCCCCCCCCCCCAGGGGGGATGGTCACGCCGCAATCCCTTCTCCTCCATTCTCCTCTCAGGATCTTGGGCACGCACGCACACACGCCCGGCGTGAGTTTTAAGCCACTGGGTCTGGGACGTGAACTGCGGTCGACTACGTGGGAGTCCAGTGACATAGCCATTACGCTAACTGCTGATTCCCCCTTCTATGTTTTTCTAGGGAAAAATGCAGAATTTTCTTTTCCTTTTTTTTTTTTTTTTTTTTTTTTTTTTGAGAGGTTTTCGCTATAGGGCGCGTGTGCTCGCCAGACAGACAGAGAGAGACATAGAGACAGAAAGCGAGAAATCACCCCCCAGGGGGGAGTGGTCACGCCGCAATCCCTTCTCCTCCATTTTCCTCTCGGGATCTTGGGCATGCACGCACACGCGCCCGGCGTGAGTTCTAAGCCACTGGGTCTGGGACGCGAACTGAGGTCAACTACGTGGGAGTCCAGCAACATAGCCACTACGCTAACTGCTGGTTCCCAATGCAGAATTTTCTGATGACCTAATACATTCCCCATAGCATCTAGAAAGTGGCCAAGAAAAATATTAGATGCTCACCAATATGAGGATTAACTGGTAGTCTTACTACCACTCCTTCAAAATAAAATCATCAATGTGATCAAGTACAATCAATATAGAGACTTAGATACATGTTTGAATAAAGATAGAAGTATCTTTGAATAACAGTACAAATGACCTTTGATACTAAAATGAAATCTAAGGGGTATCCTAAAATGGCCAACAGCAGAAAAAGGACTGTTTTCCAGAATGATTCATGACATAAAGCCACATCAGCTTTATTTTTGCAGAACATTGATTTGACTTGGAGATGGTTAAATGTGTCATTCTGAAAGTGTATGTGGTTCACATGATGAGAAAGGACATAATTATAGCTGTCCCTTGATAGCCTATTCATTTACAGTGCTATTTTGGAAACAGTAAGTTTTTAAATTGGTTTCCAGTATTTTAGGAAAAAAAGTCCCATTGTATAGGAGAGTGGAGTTTTGCCCCTATGGGTTTTCTCCATTGGAATTCAATAAAGTGTAATTGAATTACATTGGAAGAATCCACAAGGTATCAATTGCTGACTCAGGCTGAGAAACTGTCCTTCCCCAAGCAAACACACATCCCCTCCCAGTGCTGAGTCCCTGGCCTCAGGCTTTTAGAGAGCTGCTCTGTACCTATGAATGCCTGTACACATTATTAAATAGAAAAATAACTGCTATAGTGAAATCATGCTTAATTTTAGGAATTGAAGAAAAACTCACCATATTTCTATTCCAGCACACAGGATGTGTCCTACTTCTTTAAAATGTCAAGCATAGAGACACAGATTTTATTTAAAGAACATGGAAACACCCGTTTCCTTCCTTGATTCTGTCTAGTATATAGTCTTTTCCCATCATGGAAGAAAGAAGTTGACCATATTTTCTGAATTTTCTTGCTAATAACATAGACATAGTGTCTCAGGGAGCTTTCAAAGGCATTGTCTTACTGAATTATTATAACCATATAATTACAGGGTTTTTTTTTTTTTTTCTTTCCTGTATTTTTCTTACCATTAAATAATGCAATAGTTAAAAACTTTTTTTTGTATCATTTTAAAGGTTATAGTTAGGCATGATGCCTGGTTAAGATAAATGGCTTTCTTTATGAGTATTTTGTCCTGTTGAAGTTAATAGGGGGGAAAAGTGTTCCTATAATTCTTTACTTATATCTATATGTTCATCCATTTAAAATGTGCACAAAAATTCAAACTAACATTAAAAAATAATGAAGTTATCACTTTAGAGCTTTGTTATAATTTTGAAGCCATTATGTAATGTTGGAAAATTTTAAACAAAATGAAACTAAGTGTTTTAAAATGAGATAAAAACCTATATATAAGAAATGATCCTAATTTTGCTCTACTCTATTTTTTTTAAAAGTCAATTAAGTTAATACACATGAATTTACAAACAAAATGGAGACTTTATTTTAGAAACCACTGTTACTGGTGTTTATAGGCCAATGATACAAAGATGTGTAAGTGCTCTGTTTTAATTTTTACAAATTTGGAGAACCACTGAATTGAAAAGCAGTTGAAAGCTTTGCAAAATGAGTTTTCTATTTTGCTATACAATCAAAAATATTGCCTTGGATACTACTTACTTTTCTGTGTGGGGCATATATATAACTTATTTATTTATTTATTTATTTTGGTACTGTGTTATTTGAGTTCTTTGTTGGGATTTAAAACCATGTCATTTATTCACATAATTGCTTCTCTCCTGGCTATATCTTTATTCCTAGCTTCTGAGAAAGTCATACTATTTGTTTATCCACTTTTCTGTCCTGTAGGTGACTCGTAACTTATTTGATCTAAGTGTCTCTATCTATAATGTGAAGAGTTGGACAAGATCCTCTTCGTGAGTCCTTCCAATTTCAGACCTTTATGTAGTTTGAGAGAAAATCTGAAGGGTAATACAATATAGTACAACATCAAAAGACAAGAATAAGAAAAGTTCATTTTTCACCCCAAGCAAATTATTCTGGGACACATCCCTGATGAGATTTCATAACCCAGACAACACCACGCTGAAGATGAGAGGCAGGGAGATGAAGGAGAGAAACAACGAGGGAGGTTGGGAGAGTAAGAGGGGTGTCCACTGGGTATTTATGGATTGAATGTACATTAGAAGTGGTAATCAACCACTATTAGGGCCCCCCTACACCCTGCATCAGACTCTTCCCTCTTGGTTAAACGCAATTCTGCATTTCCAGGAGCTCAGGAAAAACCTTGGCATTGTCCTTGCCTCTTCTCTCTTCATTTCCCAGAGCAAATCTCGCAGCTGTCACTTCAAAATAGACCCCAAATCTAACCCCTTTTCAGTACTCCCACTACCAACATCTAGGTCCAAGTACCCTTGTATCTAACCTGGAATATGGCAGTAAACTAAACTCCTTGGTCTACTCGTCTCACCCAGACTGATGAACTTGTTAAAATGTAAGTCAGATCCCATCAGTCTTTCTTTAAAAATAATTTTTAAAAATTTTTAATAATTTTTTAAAAATTTCCTAAAGTGCATATGTGCTTGCCAGAAAGAGACAGAGATAGAGAAAGGGGGAGAGGGAGAAAGCATTCCCCAATGGGTTGTGGTAAGGCCACAATCCTTTCTCCTCCACTTCTCCATCCTGTCAGTATTTTGGACATGTGTACACACATACCCGCATGTTTTTCAAGGTGTTAGGGCCAGGATTCAAACCATATGGTCAGCCATGTAGGATCTGACTCCTTCAATCACCAGGCCATGCAGCCCACCCTATCGTAATGTGTAATTTACAAGTAATAGTTGTATCTCTTTGTGGGGTACAGTGTAATTTTTTGAAACATGTATATACTGTATAATGATCAAACCAGAGGAATGAACATATCTACTATCTCCAACACTTATCATTACTTTTGTGCTGTGTATACTTGAAATCTGCTCTCTTGCTATTTTGAAATATATATGGAATTGCTCCACAGAGGCTATGCTAATTTATGTTCCCACCAACACTGTGGGAGAGTCCCCTTTTCATCATAGCCTCGCCAGCGCTTACCATTTTTTAGTTTTTTTATTCTTAGCCATTCTGACTGGGGTTAGGGGGTACCTCATTGTGGTTTTGATTTGCATTTCCCTTATGATAACGGATGTTAAGCATTTTTCATGTGCTTTGGGCTGTTTTTTTTTTTTTTTTTTTTTTTTTGGAGAGGTTTTCGCTGTAGGGCGCGTGTGCTCGCCAGACAGACAGACAGAGACATAGAGACAGAAAGTGAGAAATCACCCCCCAGGGGGGATGGTCACGCCGCAATCCCTTCTCCTCCATTCTCCTCTCGGGATCTTGGGCACGCACGCACACGCGCCCGGCATGAGTTTTAAGCCACCAGGTCCGGGATGCGAACTACGGTCGACTACGTGGGAGTCCAGCGACATAGTCTTTACGCTAACTGCTGGTTCCCCTTTGGGGCTGTTTTTATGTTTTCCTTAGAAAACTATTCAGCTCAATAGGTACCAACTTTCTTTACTCTGCTGTGCTATAACTCATTCCACATATTTACATCACTCTTGTAACTGCTAACCAAGTTCACCCCATCCCCCATACTTCTCCCCTTTCTAGCTTCTGGTATCCACTAATACACTCTCTACTTTATGCAATCCGATCCTTCAGCTTCTGCTAATGGCTGAGGATATATAACATTTGCCTTTCAAAACCTAGTTTATTTCACTTAGTGCTACTTCCTCCAGGTTCATCTATTTTGCCTCAACTAACAGGAATTCATCCTTTTCTGTGGCTGAATAGTATTCCATTGTGTATCAGTTCTTTCTAAACCCCAAAGAATTTCCATCTGAGTCAGAATAAAACCTAATGTCATAAAGTGACTTATGAGGTCCTTCAATATCTTCTGGTTACTCCAAAGTCTTCAACCCTATTAACTATTATGTTTTCTCTTTTTCACTAGGCTCTGGCCAAAAGGGTCTTCTCATGGCCCTTCTAAAACAGCAGGCATACACCTCCAATGGCCTTTGTATTTAAAGTCCTCTCTGCCTGAAATGCCCTGCTCCTAAGCGTCTACATGGCCAACTTCCTTGATTTTTTTAGGGCTTGACTCCAAACTTATCTTCCATGGAGAGCAATGGTGATACTGGAGACACTGCTGGAGGAAGTGGGAAATGGGGGAGGGTGGAAAGGAGGGAATCAAGGGGAAGAAGGAAGAAGCAAAATATTTAAAGGACCTGAAATGGAAAGAAAGAAATCTGTTGGTTATAATGTATATGGTAATGTTTTTGACTGGACTTATATACAGTGTATTTATGATGGGAAAATTCATTTGGTATGCTGTAATAATACACAGTGAATTAATATAAAAAACAAATTGCAGGGACCAGAAGCTGATGTGGCGGTTAAGGCACTGGACACTCCCACATGGCCCACCATGGTTTGAGTCCCAGACCTGGTGGCTTGCTTTCTCACTTTCCCTCCCTCTCTCTCTCTCTGTCTGTCTCTATCTGGTCAAGTTAAAATAAATGAAAGAATAAATAAAATTAAATAAAAAATAATTCTTTTAAAAATTTGCAAAAAAGTAAAAACAAAAAAACCTTTTTTTTTCAAATTGAGGTCCTTTTGACCATCCACCTAATTTTCATCCCACTTCAACCTGCATCCTTCATCTTCTCCTCTTCTCAACTCACATACACTTCCTACTGCTTCTTCCTGCTACACTTTCTTCCTTGAGCACTTAGCCAGTATCTAATGAACTGCTTACAATTACGTATTTCTGCCATTGGCCTGTTTTGCTAAGTGTCACTTCACTGGAATGTAAGTATAATGAGGTAGGGATCTGGTTCAGCTTTGTTCACTTCTGTATTTTCAGTGACAAATATAATGACTGGCACATAACTGGCTCTCAATAGGTATTGATTAAATTGTGCTAAATTGGTTCTAACAACATGCAGGAAACCTTGAACTATGCCTTGAAGAGTAGGTAGGATTCTGGATGGAAAATGTGGAGCAAGTAAAAGTCTGTTTTGGGTTATGGGAAAAACATATAAGCCACTTGGGAATAAAGACCTACTTTGGGGAATATCTTATTTGGTTGTTTCATATTATAAATGAGAAAACATGAGAAATATGAGAAATAAGATTATAAGATTATTTTAAATACTAGAAAAGGGGTCACAGAGCAGTTAAGGTCACAAAGAGTGTTAAAAATCCACAGGTAAGAATCCTGGATGTTAAACCTTCAAACTTAAAGTTTCTTTCTGAAGGTTCAAACTATTTAATGTTGGCTGGTAGCATAGGGGTAAGGTAGGTGGATCCCTCATGGCCAACTGCATGGTTGGTGTCTGAGACCTGGCAGTTTGAAAACTACACCAGGTGTGTGTTCTTGCATGCATGGCCAAAATCCTGAGGGAAAAATGGAGGAGAAGGGATTGCAGTATTATCATTCTCCTTGGGGATGATTTCTCTCTTTTCCCCCTCTCTCTGTCTCTCTGGCTAGCACACATGCCTTAAAGCAAATTAAAAGAAGGAAAAAATAAACCAGATTTGAACTGTTTAATTTTTAGGTTAGCCAGAATGAACCACAAGGAATACAAAAAATGATTTTCTTTTGTCTTACCACGAATCTATCAAGTTCTTGTTAGCTATAAGTAAGCTATGTTGATTAATATTACTAATATACATATATTCCTCTACTAAAAATTAGCTTCACAGGATCAGATCATGGTCTCATGGGTAAGGCAGCTAAGATCCCACATGGCCTACCTCACAGTATGAGTTTTGGACCTGGTGGCTTAGAAAACACTCTAGGCACTTGTGCACACCCTAAAGGAGAGAAGAATAGAGAAGCAGAGATTGTGCATGACTATGCCACACAGGTCCATGTTTTCTTGTTTTCTCTTTCTCTTTGTCTCCCTTCTGTGAGCAGATACCCAAATTAAAAAGAACGTCGGAAAAAATAGCTTTGTATAAGTATGAAACACATTTTAAACTCTCACATTACAAAAGAATGAGAGTAATCAAGATGGTGGAAAGTGGGTAGAAGTAGAAATGATTTATAAACTAGAATATTAATAACAGATGGAGCTTGGGTGGTGGTTACATAAAGTTTATTATACTATTTTGCAGATTTTCTGTAGGTTTAAAGTTTTCTATAACAGAAATTTAAGCATTAAATATAAACTGAAAATGAGTCCCCAGATCTCATTGCTTCCTAGCTCCTCAAAAAAAGTTATAACCAAGACAATTAGCTATCATTTTCTCATTTTAATTAAATTAAATTAATTAATTATATATGAAAGGGAAACACCCTCCAAAGGGTCTTCATGCCATGATCCTCTACAGCCAGGATGACAGGCATGGGTGCGCCTGGTTGTGTTCAGGTAGATGTGGGATGAAACCCAGAGCCTTCCCATATGGCTTCTAACATCACACAGCAGTGCCTCTACCTTCTGCCACTGCAGCTGGGCTCTGTTTTCTTCATTCTCTGCTGCGTCCTATCGTCTAGTTGCTCAAGAATACTGAATTCATGTTCTCTCGTGTGTGAGGACAAGGAACCAACGAACTCCGATAGACCCTGAATGACCTAGTGCACTGCAATGCTTCAGTTTAGGATTCTCAATAAAATTGACTGTATTTCTTCATAGAGCTTTGGTAAAAAAAAAAAAAAAAAAAAAGAGCTTGCACATGGCCTTCTCTTCCTTAATTTAATGGCAAAATGGTAATGAAACATGTATATGTGGCACAGTCCTTTTTTTGTACTGAAAAATAACTTCTTCTCTGTGAATTATTTATAACTAATGTGTTCCTAAGGCCTTACCTATTTCAGATTTTCATCTTTTTTTTTTAGACATTTTTGCTATAGGGTGCATGCACTCACTGGAGAGACAGAGACAGAAAGGGAGAAATCACCCTTCCTGGGGGATGGCCACACTGCAATCCCTTTTCTTCCATTCTCCTCTTGGGATTTTGGGCACACACACTCTCAGAATGAGTTTCGACCTGCCAGGTCTGGGACTCAAATGGCTATTGATCACATGGAGCCTAGTGCCTCAACCATTACACCACCTGTCGGCCTCAGCTTTTCATCTTTTGAGTCTGATCAAAATATACTCTCATCTTTCCCATAAGCTTTCAGATTACTCTATCCAGCATTTCCATTTTATCTGGTCTTTTGATACTTCATATACTGTTTTGAGTTTAGGACTCTCTAGCTGTATATATAGGGTCATCAAAAAAGTCGGGATGTATTTTTCTATGTAATAACGTGTCAGGACTTTTTTGACAACCCAATCATTTCACAAGTTATCTTCATTTTGCTCGTGACTGTCCTTTCTCTGCATTCTCCAATATTTACATTTCTTCATTTGAATTATGGGCTCCTATATTTGCCTACCAACAAAAGCACTGAGTGTAACGCAGTTTAATGTATGTGACTCAGAGATGCATAATCCAGTTTAGATTCCATAATTTAGAACTAAACTAGGAAAGTGCCACATTTCACTCTTTTCCAATACCTCCCACCTGTATCTTTATTCAAATCCTATTTCTTCTTATTATTTGAATACAGTTGTGATGTTCTTTGAAGTAGCTTACTATATTTTAAACATTTTGCCAGAGAGAGACAGGGAGAGAGAAATTAAGAAAGCACCCCTATGGAACAAGGTCATGCCCAATCCCTTCTCCTCCATCTCTCTCTCCTTTTGGGGTTTTGGGAATGCACACACATTTGCCCAGAGTGCTTTTCAAGCTTCTGGTTCTGGGGCTCAAGCAATGTGGTGGACTTCATGAAATCCAGACACCTTAACCACCAGGCCGCAGACTGGTCCTAGTTGTGATGTTCTCTGAACTATCTTTATATGAACTTACTTCTCTGATTAAAGTTATCTAAGACCTTCCCATTTCAGTAGATACAATTCACACCTTCTTTCCTACAGGGCTTGTAAGGTGTCGCTTGTCTGCTTCTGCTGCCCTGTGCAAAGTTCCCTCTTGATGTTGGTCACTGTCCAGGTCTCACGACCCTCTCCTGGTTACTCTAGGCATCCTATATGAGCAATGTTCCCCACAGACCCTCCGCATCATCCGTTTGCTGATTTCCTTACTAACAATGATAGTTTGCTTTACATATTTTTTTTTCATTTGTGTGCTTTCACTTTTAAAAATACTTTCACTATATTATAAGCTACAAAATGACAAAAAAAGAAAAACCACCTCTTCTTTATCTGCCATTCTCTTCTGAAAACTTAGGTAGAATAAAAACCAAGATAAAATGGTTATGAGGAACATTCATAATCTAAGTCTCACAAACATATATTTGATTTATTCTTTGTTCATCTTAGGGAAACAACTTAAGAAATCTTTCAATTTTGGTTAACAGCAGAATCCATTAAATTTGACTTCAATTATCTAAATAGCCAATAATTTCCTCTTACTGGTACATGCTTTCTCAGCAAAGATTTGAAATTCAGGGAAGATGAATGACATTGACTGCCATCATGACTTCATTACCCTTCAAACTTTCTGCATATTCTACCAGGACTAAACAGTGACTCTTCCTAGCTCGTTTTAGTTAGCACACGGAATCCATCTCTGGTCCTTTACAAATATCAGAAAATGGATGTAATGATCACATGCAGAATCCATTTTAAAATAAAATATTTATAAGTAGGTCCCATTTAAGGGGCAGAAATGTACATCTAGCAATTGAAAAAATGAAAACATACGTAAGGGCCAGCCCATGGCATGGTGGCTAAGACTTCCGGATCCCACATAGCCCAGTGTGTGTGATGTGAGTATCAGACCTAGTGGTTTGAGAAACCTGCTGGGCACAAGTGTGTGCATACCCAATATACTAAATGAGGGGAAAAATGAAGAACAGATTACGGTGTGACTATTCTCCATGGGCAGTGATCTCTCATTTTCCTTCTCTTTCTCTTTATCTCTTTCTGTGAGCCATATATACCCTCTGGAAAGGTTATATATATACTTAAGAAGTATGTTTATAATTAGAGCAATCAAGTTATCACTTGATAGACAATAGATTAAAAGACAGATCACTGTACTGATAGATAATTTAGGAAAAAATTACATATTTTGCATGAAATAATATTATCTCTTAACCAGTAAAATAAATCAAGTGTATTTCTGACTTCTGACAATCTTAATTCTTAGTGTCTCGGGTTTTGTTTATTTTTTGTTTTGATACTTGTTGGAAATCTTTTAATTTCTCTGACATTTCTGTATATGTCTCTGAATCTCCTTTAGAAATGAGAAAGTCTTGGGATCAGCAGTTAGCCTAATGGCTATGTCACTGAACTCCCATGTAGCCGACCGCGGTTCGAGTCCCAGACCTGGTGGATTAAACTCACACCGGGCGCATGTATATGCGTGGCCAAGATCCCGAGAGGAGAATGGAGGAGAAGGAATTGTGGTGTGGCCATCCCCCCTCGGGGGTGATGTCTCGCTTTCTATCTCTCTGTCTTTCTGGTGAGCGCACGCCCCTTATAGCAAAAACCTCTCCAAAAAAAAAAAAGAAAAAAAATTAGAAAGTCTTTGCTAGATGGTAAGATATATACAGTTTGGGGCTGGCAGGTGGCATGGCGGTTAAGGTGCTGTACTCCCAGAGGGCCAGCCATGGTTCGAGTTCCAGACCTAGTGGCCTGTTTTCTCTCTCTGGTCAAACTGAATAATAATAAATAAATAGATAATTAAATATTAATTGTTTAAAAAACAAATAAGATATACTCATGAGTTGACCATACACATAGACATAAGAGAGCCTGCCTTCCCTGGTAATGCCTGAGATGTGATATAAGGTCTTGTTTCTTTTAAAATATCTGTTCTATTATTTATTTATGTTATTAGAATTCTTTCTTTAACAAAACACAAAAGATTCACAAAAGTGAAAGAAGATTCCTGATAGTTTTTTGTTTTGTTTTGTTTTAGATTTTTTTCCATACAGTGCATGCACTCACCAGAGAGAGACAAAGAAAGAGAAAGAAAGTGAGAAATCACCCCCTAGAGGGGATGGCCAGGCTACAATCCCTTTTCTTCCATTTTCCTCTTGGGATTTTTGGCATGCACACATGTGAATCCTGTGAGATTTTCAAGTCGCCAGGTCCAGGACTTGAACCATGGAGTCAGCCATGTAGGATTCAGCACTTTAACCACCAAGTCACCTGCTGTTCTACCTAATAAAGTTTAATTAACAGATCACTTTGCCATCCTAGAATTCAGTGCCATCATATTTAAATACACAACTAACAACAATACCAACGTTTATTCCGAGTAATTATTATTCTAGGTACTGTGTACATAAGTGTCAGAAAGCAAAAATTATTATGACAGATTAATCCTTCAGGAATACAGTGACTTGCCCAAGGTCTCACAACTGATATTATTTGAGCTTGGATTTGAACCAAGATGTCTAACTCCAAATGTTATAGTCAAGCAGTCTATGAAACTAGGAGATTTAGTGAAATAAATGGAAAAAAAAACCATAGTATTTTCTAAATACTCTTCAACTGCAATACTGAAAGGCAAAATCTAATGGTGTACTGGGAAAAAATAACGGTGTGAGTAGAATGCTATGGCAAAGGATAGAAGTCATCCACAATAGAAAAGTGGGTGAAAGACAAGAAAATGACCACACAATAAAGGTTTTTCTTTAAAAAAAAATACTTTAAAGTTAATAATAATCAATGAAATGCAAATGAAAACAAGATAACCTATTTGTTTTTAAGTTGGAAAAATTTTTGAGGGCTAAAATATATCCCCCAGTATTAGAGAAATTGCTGAAAACAAGTACTATTGCTAATAATGTATTATAATTTAGCAAATTTTTCTGTAAGATAATTTGGAATTATGTATAAAAAGATTATGGGGTCAGAAGGTGGTATGGTGGTTATGGGTGCTGGACTCCCACACGGCTCACCACGGTGCAAGTCCTGAACCTAGTGGCTTGTTTTCTCACTTTCTCTCTCTCTCTCTCTCTCTCTCTCTCTCTCTCTCTCTCTCTCTCTCTTTTGCTGTCCCTCTCTAGTCAAATTAAAATAAGTAAATAAACTTAAATAAAACGATTTTTTTAAAGTGTCAGATTATATACCTTCTCTTCTGAAAATTTATGTTAAGGAAACAGTCCCAATTGTGTGTAAAAGTATATATGCCAGGATATCACTACAGTATTACTTTTAATAGCAAACTCCTAAAATAATGCTGTTGTGCAAATACAGTAGAAGATATGTTGAATTATGGTGGCCTGTTCTAAAAGTAGAAAATTATGTAGTTACTAAATTATTTTAAAATATGGGAAATGATCCCTATTTTATTAGAAAAGTATGCACAGAATGCTATATACTAAATTTTCAATGATTATCTCTTTATGAACAGATTTCTGCTGAATTCTTTTTTTATACTATGAAATTAGTTATTAGGAATAAGTCCAGATTTACTATAACACCTATTAATAACTGTTAAAGGGACCAGCAGTTGGCATAATGGCTATGTCACTGGACTTCCATGTAGTTGACTGTGGTTCGAGTCCCAGACCCAGTGGCTTAAATTCACGCCAGGTGTGTGTGCGTGCATGCCCAAGATCTCAAGAGGAGAATGGAGGAGAAGAGATTGCGGTGTGGCCATCCCCCCTGGGGGGTGATTTCTTGCTTTCTGTCTCTCTGACTCTCTCTGTCTTTCTGGTGAGCACACATGCCCTATAGCAAAAATCTCTCCTAAAAAACATTAAAATAAATTAAAAAATAACTTAGAGAAGAAATATGGAGAAATTGAACAAATTTGGACTAGGTTTGATTGCAGACTTTATCTTTTGCTGGCTGTATAAGCATGAACTATTTATTGATAGAATGGTGATAGTATTCCTTCTTTGGAATCACTGAGCATAAAGCCTTTTTTATACAGTGATCAGATGGGAAATGTTGTCCACCCCACATCTCCAGTTTGCAGCCTTAAAATACTGTGAAAATGCAATTATAATGTATAGACTATATCGGGCTGTCAGGAAAGTCACAATGGATTTTTGCATAGAAAAACAGAAAAATACGTCATGACTTTCCCAATAGCCCAATATTTTGCATTACTTCATATGAACAATATTCCATATAAACATGATCTAAAACTGCACTTTTTTATGGTAGGTGAGGTTTACCACAATGACAGAAGTGTAGAACTTTATCAAAGGAGAAGAACAAGGAGCCCCATGCTGGAAATGTGTAGGAAGATTACAGTTACAGAGAGTTGAGAGGAGCGTATTTCACATATCCAATCTGTCAACTAGAACACTACCTAATCAAGTTTGAAGTTATTCTATTTGGTATAAATTTAGATTTCTTTCTTAAGGTTTTTTTTAATGGTTCATTTGCTTTTCATATTTCTTACACATATTATTTAAATAACCAAGATCACAAATATTGATATTCTACTGTAGATCGCACATGTGTAAATGGTTAACAGAGGGATAGAAGTGATTTATGTAGAATGAAAGAGCAATAAAAATACATCAACCCAATATAACCACCCTGTAGGTCTGTAGGCGTGAACAACAATGCAGACTAAACGAGAAGATTTTAGACTTGCAGTGTGCTGTTGATGTTCTTACTGAGAGAGTATACCTAAGTTAGAATTTATATTTCTAGACAGAATTTAAAATATTGTGATGTTCATGTGTTAGATCACCAGTATAACTGGCTCCCTATCTTTTGGGTACATGGTATATTTCCCAGCTCCCTTTGAATTTAGGCATATCCCTGTGATTTGTGTTGCCCAAATTCAAGAGCATGGAACTGGCACCTCACTTCTGGGCAACACTGTTAACAGCTAGAATGCAATTTGCATATCCTCTCTTTTCCTCTTGTTCTGCATCTTGCCAAGCTCCAGATGATGGCCGCTCTATCTGCCTGCACCTGATAGAGGGATACTGAAGAGAGTCTCTAACTGATTTTTGATGGACATGCACTGTGAAAACAAAACCTTGCTCTTTTATAGCAATGGTTCTCAATGTGGGACAATTTTGTCCTCTAAAGAAACATTTGGAAATACTGTTGGTTTTTATAACTTGGAGAGGTATGCTAATGGCATCTAGTGGATAAGGGCCAGGGATAAGGGCTAATATAGTGTGAAGTTTAAGAAATTTTATTAATCATGGAAGTGGAAGGATTTTTGTTGCTACTGCATCATCGAGGTTGTTCTGACTGATAAGTAATTCAATATTTGGAAATCTATTAATATAATTTTATCATAGTGATAAAGCAAAAGAGAAGATATGTGATCTCAATATATTTAGACAATTCATTTGATAAAATTTCAGTATCTGGGACCAGCAGATGGCATAATGGTTATGTCACTGAACTCCCACATAGTTGCCTGCAGTTGGAGTCCTGAACCTGGTGGCTTAAAACTCATGCCAGGTATGTATGGATGCATGACCAAGATCCTGAGAAGAGAATGGAGGAGAAGGGAGTCCAGTGTGGCCATTCTCCCTGGAGGGGGGTGATTTCTCACTTTCGGTCTTTTTCTTTTTCTTCTTCTTCTTCTTCTTCTTCTTTTTTCTTTTCTTTTCTTTTTTTTTTTTTTTTTTTTTTTTTTTTTTTTTTTGAGAGGTTTTTGCTATAGGGTGTGCGCTCTTGCCAGAAAGAGAGACAGAGACAGAAAGTAAGAAATCACTCCCCCAATGGGGATGGCCACACCACAATCCCTTCTCCTCCATTCTCCTCTAGGGATCTTGGGCACGCAGGCACATGCCTTCTGCTTGATAAGCCACTGGGTCCGGGACTTGAACCCCTGTCAACTACACGGGAGTCCAGCAACATAACCATTATGCTAACTGCTGGTCCCTGTCTTTCCCTTCTTTAAGCACACATGTCCTATAGCAAAAATCTCTCTAAAAAATTTTTTTTAGTATCTATTTGTTAGTAACAAAAAAAGATAGCTTTTTAAAATATTTTATTCAAATACATAAATCATATTTTTTAAAAGTCAAAATGATGATGAATGTTGAGTCAACTGAAAGAGTCCTTTAAGCCCAAACTGCAAATAGTATATAAAATATAGTTCCTGCTTCAGGAATATATTTCATTCGTTGGACCAATGAACATCTCTTGTGGACTCTTACCCCATGTAAGAGTTTGGACTAAACATTTTGTACCTTCTCTGTAGTTCTAAATTAAGATGTTTTGAAAGGTGAATTTTATTTTTTAAGAGTTTTTGCCACAAGGTGCATGCACTCACCAGAGAGAGAAAGAAAAAGAGAAAGTTAGAAATCAACCCCCGGGGGGATGGCCACACTGCAATCCCTTCTCCATTCTCCTCTTGGGATTTTGGACATGCACGCACATGTGCCTCAGGTGATTTTGAAGACACTGAGTCCAGGACTCAAACCATGGTCGGGTATGTAAGAGTTCCACACCTTAACTACTGTGCCACCTGCTGGTCCCTGAAAGGTGGATTTATTATAACAGCTGTATCCTATAAGACATTGTACTTGCATCTATAGACACTAAGTTTGATGATAAAATATTCTGATTTATGGATGACTGACCATCAGTTTATAATTTGTGACCCACACATCGATAGCCTTTTTAATCCTAAATTGGTCCTTGGGACCAGCAGTTAGCGTAATGGCTATGTCACTGAACTCCCATGTAGTCTACCACGGTTCAAGTTCCGGACCCAGTGGCTTAAACTCACACCGGGCACGTGTGCGTGCGTGCCCAAGATCCCGAGAGGAGAATGGAGAAGAAGAGATTGTGGTGTGGCCATTCCCCCTGGGGGGGTGATTTCTCGCTTTCTGTCTCTCTGTCTCTCTCTGTCTGTCTGGCGAGCACACACGCCCTATAGCAGAAAACTCTCAAAAAAAAATTAAAAAAAAAATTCCTAAATTGGTCCCCTAAAAATCACAACTAAAAATTACAACTGGCTAAACTATGACCTGTGAGAACTCTCACACTCTGTTTATTCCACAAGGTTGCCTGGCTAATCCCTGGTTGATAGCTCCACTGAGTTTGTTGGTAGTTGCATTCTAAGAATTCCATTCATTATCATGAGCTTAGCAATGAAACTAACTGAAATGGGAACAAGAGACACACAAGGAAGAGAAATTACCATGGAAACTGCCCTTTTCCATATAATTTACCATTCAAAGATTTCTGTGGTCATAAAATCGTCAATTGAAATTTTTGAGACAGATAATGCAAATTTTGGAAGTAGTTCAAATGTCCTTGGAATAATGAAAAATGCCTGTTTGCCACAGGGAGATTTAGCAGGTAAGAAGATAGTACCTTCCACCTAGATTTTGCTGATCTTATTTTAAGAAGTCTAATTTTTTATCTCCTCTCTTAGAGCTTTTTATTTCTGCGATATCTAATGTTTCATTATTTATATGAATGAATTTTAAAAAGGATCATTGGAACATTATGTCAGTACTGTTTGCTTTATCATAAAACAGAAAACTTCAGATATGTTAATCACGTATGAATATAAACTAGTAAGCATTTATTATCAATATGCAGGGAAAGGTTTTTAATGTTCAAAATGCACTAAGGTTACAAACTTGCTATCCGTCAAGTATATGTTTTATCCAAACAGTCTCAAAGTTCTGTGGAGACAACTGCCAAACTGTATTATTCACTCATCTGGGGATGAGAAGCGAATGGGCAGGCTGAGCTAGAACCCTCACAGAGCCAGCCGAGCCTTATGCAAGCGGAGAGCGCTAGAATAATATTCTCCTTGGAACAAGAGCCAGGGTGCATGACAAAGAAACCTGTCCCATTAGTAATAATGTCCATTCTAATAAACATCCCAGACAAATCTAGGAAAAAGCATATTCTGCCAAGTACCAGGTTTGAACAACGGTATAAGATACAAAGTGCTTGTTTTATTCTTTCTGCTTAGTTTTCTGTAGTCAGTGGCAAGAAGATAAAAATGAACAAAAACACTCACAGAGTGGTTATTAGAACATAAACAGATCAAAATACCAGGGAACCAACCTCATTCCCCCCCGTCCCGTAAAGAATTATTTATTTAATATTATTATTTTAAATTTGTTATAGGGCATGTGTGCTCACCAGACAGAGACAGAGAGAGTGAGGGGAAAAGTGAGATGGCAAGCCACCAGGTCTGGGACTTGAACTGCAGTCGGCCATGTGGGAGTCCAGCACCTCAACCACCATGCACCTGCTGGTCTCAAACCTCATTTTCAAAAAGATTTATTTATTTCTTCACAGAACGAGAGGCAGAAAGAAAGAAAGATAGATATGCAAGCACGCCGGGGGCCAGCAGGTGCTTACTTACTGCTTAAGGTACTGGACTCATGCATGGTCAATTGTGATTCAAGTCCCTGACCTGGCAGCTTGAAACTCACACTGGGCGCATGTGTGTGCACGTGTGTGCACATGTGTGCATGTGCCCAAAATCCCAAGTGGAGAACGGAAGAGAAGGTCATTCCCCCGGGGGGTAATTTTTGCTTTCTTTTTCTCTTTCTCTCCAGCGATCACACGCGTCCCATAGTAAAAAGAACAAGCCCTCCTGTCAGGGCCTTCACATCACCACCCACCTCCAGCCTCAGCCAGCCAGGATCATAAGCACACACAGCCACCTTTGGTGTGCATAAGGAAACCTCAGATTGCGAACCTGGAAGTTTCCCATAGGGCTTCAGCACTGGAGAACATCGTGTTACCACTATGTGACCACAGCTGGCCAAACTTCATGCTGAAAATTGCCTAGATGTAGTATTTATATAGGCTAATTCTGGATTGGCCGTAAGACACTAAGTGGTTAAAAAAAAGGACACTAAGTGGTTATGGCAACTATTGTGTATATTTTTGTGGTCATTAATTCATCTTACAGGGAAATTACTCTGAAATGGTTTCAGGTAATTTTGTACCAACCTAGCATTACAAATGACTAGTCAATTCAGTTGATGAATGATCTCAGATGGAAAAAATTCAATTATACAAGGTATTCTTATCATGTTGACTACAACGAAAGAAAACCAAACAGGGGAACCAGCAGTTAGCGTAATGGCTATGTCTCTGGACTCCCACGTAGTCGACCGCGGTTCGCGTCTCGGACCCGGTGGCTTACAACTCACGCCGGGCGCGTGTGCGTGCGTGCCCAAGATCCCGAGAGGAGAATGGAGGAGAAGGGATTGCGGCGTGACCATCCCCCCTGGGGGGTGATTTCTCGCTTTCTGTCTCTATGTCTCTCTCTGTCTGTCTGGCGAGAGCACGCGCCCTATAGCGAAAAACCTCTCCCAAAAAAAAAAAAGGAAACCAAACAGAAAACAAAATGGGTTGGTTTGTTGGATATCCATTGCTCTGTAAATACATGCGTTGGCTGTTTATATACATGTATGTCTTTCTCTAGGAAGGCACAAGCTGGCATGGGCAGGACGGGGTGCAGAGTCAGGTTGCTTCTTGTCCCTTCTTATTTTGTTTGTTTCTTTCTTGTTTTTTTTTTTTTTTTTTTTTTTTTTTTTCCATTCTTCTCTTTGAGATTGGTCTTTGGAAGCTTTAGACTTCCACATTTAGGCTTCATAATAGATACTAAATGAGAAGCTAGAGTCTTCTGGTCATTTCCCAAAGGAGAAAGGCCTTTTTTTGACATTTATGGGCAAACATTATTAAACAATAATACTTGTTTAACTATTATTATCTCCTTGAACTGCATCCCATACAATGGGCAAGTAGAGGGCTATGAAAAGTGCCCATGCTGAGCTCAAATTGCTCATTCTTATTCCAACAAGGGTACATCCATACACAGTTTGAGCAAAATTATTGAGTAGAAAGTTTTAGTGCAGCCTAGTAGATGAATTCTGAAAGTCCTTCCCAAACATCCTCTGTCTCCTTATAGTTCCTAGCTTGCAAGGAGTTAAAAAAGAAAAAGACATATAGATGATGCTATTGCAATTAAAATGTCTGTTTTATGGCTAACTGCCACAGTTTCCACTTTTGGTCCTTTGTGAGGGCTGTGAAATTGACAGGGATTTATAATAGCAGTAACTTATAAAATGTATTTTTTTACCTGGTCAGAACAGGTCCTCATCTGTCTTGGCGGGTGTCCCTTTTATATCTTGCTGATGATTTGCTGAGCATGTGCCTGATATGCTGTACTACAGAACTGAGAAGCAGGCAGTAATAACAAGTGGGTTTAGATATGCTCATTGATAAGAGCATACAAGAACTGCACATGATAATTCTGTACACTCTGACAGAAATAAATTTTTTAAGAGAGATTTTTGCTACAGGGTGTGTGTGATCACTGGAGAGACAGAGATGTACACAGAAAGGAAAAAATCAACCCCCAGGGGAGTTAGCCATGCAGCAATCCCTTCTCCATTCTCCTCTCAGAATTTTGGCCATGCATGCACACACACCCAGCATGAGCCTCTGGGTCTAGGACTCAAACCATAGCAGGCCTTGTGGGAATCCTGCGGTGTAACCATTACGGCATCTACTGTTCCCTCCAAAAATAACTTTTCAAATACAGAATTCTGTAAGTATATTTTGGTTTGACATATTTGAACCCCAAAAGCGAATGCTAATATTGCAAGCAGTGGGGGAGAGTCCTGAATGTCAAAATAACTAACTGAAAATGACTGAGGCTATACTGCTTAATGAGAGCATTTCCACACCACTATATACCAATGTGAGTAATACATGTAGGTTCTATCATCAATCTCTTTTTCCTCCTTTTTAAGGAAGCGGTAAAAACCTTTTAACCCTTGTGGCAAAGGAGCTAGATTGTCTTGGTTTAGATTCCCTGCTGTGTGTGCTCCATTACTGTCTTTCTGTAAAGTATAATTTGAAGAAAAATGTTTGCTTCTTATGTCAGCGCTCCAATCTCTGTTTCTGCTGTTCCTGACAATTCAGTCTTAGAGTACTAAGTCTTAATTTCAGGAAAACCTTTGCTCCTGTATTCTTCAGGTTCCTGGTTGAAGATGTACAGTGCTGCTGATCTATGCCTTTCTTAGCCAAGTATTTGCAGCTTTTTCTGCCTATTACTAGCTCCCAGTGGGATCATGTTTTCCCACAAAACATTTCCTGAATATTGCAGTCTGTGTGGAATATATGCTACAACACATCAACTATAGTGATAGGAAGCAGCACTGGACAGAAATATTGCATTCTGCTATTTAGAACACCTTAAAATAGATCTTCCACTACACAGAAATATGGATGTCTTAACATTTTGTATGCAATTCCATTAAACCTGCTCCTAGCATCTGTATATGATTATTCTTTTTACACTAACTATTTTGAAGTTTCCACCACACTTTAATGTATCTAGAATCCATGGAACCAGAGGTTCTAATATCCATAGATTCTGATCAAACTCAATAATAGTGATATCTATAGAAAATTGCTTATTGGATCGGTTAGGGTAGGCTAACTTTTATAACAAATAATCCCAAAATATCAGTGGCAGGTATTAGGCAATACAAGCTGACTTCTCCCTCACAGTTCCATGTGGGTTGGCAAGAGGGGAGATCATACAGGGGTGGGGTGGAGGGACTGTGATCCACATAGTCATTTAGGGATCCAGGTCTTCATATTGTGGCTGCCTTCTCCTCTAGGTCCTTGTTATCCTTTCTATTCAAGTGGGAATTTAATAGGAGAAGTCTAAAAATGGTCATCTTAGTTCATAATCAATTTTCCACAACGTACTGCTATGTGGACAAGAAAAGGAGACATGAATCATGTCATAACTAATGATCTCTCATAGATGTGAATGGTTTGACATCACTGTACCCAGGACAAAAATAGAGGGATTTTTTTTTTTCTTTTATGTATTTCCCTTTTGTGTTATTTTAACATTTAACTTTATATTTACAAGTGCTATAATAATAATACTCCTCTAGCTTTTACATAAAAATGATTCTATTATGTTTTGCCCAGTCAGACTTTATGCTATTTTCCTAATGAGAGTAATGAATTCACACTGAGCCATCCATATTTCCTTGCACAGTTTTTATGATCAATGGAAGGCATTTTTAAGATGCTTTGATGGGGTTTCAAGTTCAAACTTAAATCAACAGAGGAAACTGAACTTTTCTGACCATGAATGATATCCTCTAGTTGAGAGAACTTGACTTAATACCTACATGTTTTTAAAAATAATTATTTATTTAATATTATTTATTTTTACTATTATTATTATTTTAATAATAGAGCATATGTGCTAACCAGAGAGAAAGAGAGAAAGGGAGAAAGCCACCAGGTCCAAGACTCGAACTGTGGTCAGCACATGGAAATCTAGCACCTTAACCACCATGACCCCGGTCACGGCAATATCCACATTTTTAAAAATAAAAATACATAAGTGCTCTAGGAGAATGTAATTTCATAGAAACCATGGGACATATTCCAATTTTATTTATAGGGTCCATATTTATTGTTTTAATAACTTAGGTGATTAACAATGTTTGATCACATTTGGGTAATGCATTGTATTACTATCTGAAAGAAATGAAAGTATATATCTTTTTGAGTACTTTGCTTATCAATTGGCAAGAGAGTTAAGTATCAAGAATAATTATTCTAAAACAAATTTTCTTTCAGTAACAGGAATCTTTACAGATTTATGTAGATGGAAGGATATTGTAAATAGCCTGCTTTGAAATATAGAGCCCTTAATTCAGTAATCAAAAGGCAAGTATTCATGAAGACTGCTAGATTTGGTCTTCTAGAGCAGAGCCACAATGAATGAGCTCAGAGAACTTTAGAACAGTGCTTAAAATTAAGCTTATAATTGGGCCTTTGCTGCTGACACTGACATGTTCTGATACATAGAAAATGGCCTAAGTTTTAATGCCATTACCTTTCTCCAAACCATTATTGAGGATGAACTGTCCACAAACCACCCAAAAGTGTGTGAGTTGTATCTGAAAGGAAAAAGCTGTACCTCTATAAATTATGTAGGAATCAAAGTGGAAAATACATTGATAGCATTCAACTAAATTAAAGAATAAGAAGGATATTTTGTTTTGTTTTGTTTTAATAGTGCACAGGGATCATTTCACTTTGAAGTTATAAAATTTGGTGCCAGTCCCACGGCCTAATGGTTAAGAAAGTCAGATCCCCAATGGCCAAATCTTTACCACTGACTTGATTTTGGTGCGTTCTCAAAATTCCAACAGGATGGCGAAATGAAGAGACTGCGGTATAGCTGCCCCCTGTGCAAGATCTTCCTCCCTCTCTTTGTTTGTGTCTTTCTGACTCTTTCTGGTGAGCATACATACTCTTGACAATTAAAAATAAAAATTTAATTTAAAAAATGTAAGTTGTAAAATGTGCTTCCCTTCCAGTGTAGCAGTCACTTAGAATAGTTCAAGAGCAAAGCAGGGACTTCAATATTTTAAATTACCATTTATCAAGCACTTTCCACGTGCCAGCCTGTGAGATCAGCACCTTTTATGCATAGTCTTATTCATTACTCACAGTCTTATGAGGAGGATACTATTATCCTTTCTCCCCTTATTTATTAAATGTTTCCTGGTCATCTAGTTTGCACCAAACACTATGAAAGGCACAGAAGAAACACTGAGGTGTGTAAAGAATTATCTCTATCATAACCTCATTTTACTACATTATGACACTCATTTTAGATAAGCTATCAACAAGAATTTTCTGTTTCTCAAGTGCATCAAGAGTGCCCTTTATATTTCTTCCACAAACTCCTCTCTCCTCTGAAATGCTCTTTTCTGAGCTTCCATCTTAACTCAAAAATCGCTTCCTCAGAGGTTTTCCTTGGTCTACCAATCTAAGTTCCTCAAGCTAATCTTTTACAAATGTCCTCTTTGTTCTCCTTTATCCCACTTAACACAATTTATAACTATGTACTTGAGAGTATTTGTTTAATGCCTCTATCCTAAACTTGACCATAATCTCCATGAGAGTAAAGAGTGGTATCATGTAGGTTCTTAGGTATAAAGTTCAAGGATTTGTATTGTGTTCTGAGTGTAAATAGAAGTCATCTATTCCTTTGGCTTTTTTTCCAGGGCAGTGAAATGTTTCAATTCACAATTCAAAAAGACCGTTTCAGCCCCTAGATTTCTAATCATTCACTGTACCAGATAAAACTGTGTGGGTTCATGTGAGAGAGCACCAGCTTCCTTGAGGAAAACAAGGAAAACACAGAAGGAAAGCACAGAAGATTTTTAGGGCTGCGACACTTCCGTTTACTATAATGGTGAATACCTGTCACTAAAATTCAAATTTATCTGACCATGGATGCCATGCCATGAGTGGACAAAACCCAACGAGTATATAACACCAAGAATGAACCCTAATGTAAAGTATGACTCTGGATGATAAAGTATCAAAGTAGGTTCAAGTGAGCCCTTCTGCGCAAGGGATGTTGATAGGTAGGGAAGCTATGCATGTGTGGGGGCAGAGGTCACGTGTGAAATATCTGTACCTTCTGCTCAGTTTTGCTTTGAACCTAAAACTCCTCTAAAACCAATTGTTTATTTATTTACTTATTCAGGTTTTTGTCATAGGGTGTGTGTGCTTGCCTAAAAGGAGAGAAAGATTCAGAGGGAGGGAAAGTGAGAAATCACCACAACCACCCCCTTTCAGGGGTGATGGCCACACTGTAATCCCTTCTCCTCTCTTCTCTTTTTTTGGGATTTTGGGAGCATACACACATGTGTCTGGAGTGATTTTTAAGCCACTGGATCTGAGACTCGAACCATGGTCAGCCATGAGGGAGTTCAGCACCTTAACTACTATGACACCTGCTGTCCCCAATAATTCACCTATTTATTTAAAGAATTATTTCATTTTATGTACTACTACTACTATTATTATTATTGATTATGGGGAACATATGCTCACCAGAAAGAGATTGAGAGAGAGAGACAGAAGGCAAGGAAGTGAGCCGCCAGGTCTAGGACCCCAACTGCGGTCAGCTATATGGGAATCCAGCGCCTTAACCACCACTCCACCTGCTGGTCTGTCAATAGTATGTTTTATAAAAAAGATCTCTGAGGGGGTGAATGGCATGGTGGTTAAGGCACTGGAATTCCCACATGACCAACTTCAGTTCGAGTCCTGGACCTGGTGGCTTTTGCACTCTTTCTCTCTCTCTCTCTCTCTGTCTTTCTTTGGCAAAACTCATAAAAAATAATAATAAAAAATAAATTTATTAAAAAAAAACAACCTCTGAGTACTATGATCCTATGTGCCTTTGAATTATTTTCAATTTAGTTTGTTTTTGTAAACCATAATTTTAGGTTTTTATATTATTTTTAATATAAAGAGAGCTGATTTTCATGACATGTTAGTTTTCATATACATAAATCTATTTATTATTTATACGTAAAACTACATAGAATAATCTTCAGTTTACACATGCAATCTGCAAACATGTTCTCTTCTGGCTCTAAACTAAACACTACTTTACCAGTCAAAATAAGAGTGTAGAAACACAGACATGTTCGACATAAAGTGTTAACTGCTAATAAGAGTAAATCAGGAAAGAAGAGTATTAAATGTAGTATATCTAAGACTGACATAATTAAGGGAGGAAAAATATCAAAGCCATAAAAATACTTTGATGTTGTATGAAACAGGCACTCACAAATATAATATTGATGGATTATAAGGCTTTTTCAAAGTTTTTCATTCACAGTTAAATCTAAACTGAAAAATCAGAGCATTAAGGTCAGAAAAATCTGGAGGTTTGCATTTTTTTTCAATGAGCAAAGTATTTTAAAGCATCCTCTAAGTGAGCAGTTCTTTTGTCATCCCGATCCCTGCTCACTGAACCGATTTCCTGTTTAGAGACTGAACCAAGGGATTAGTTAAATTTGATTTGAAAAATGTCACTAATGAAACATCAGGAAAAGGGGGAAAAGGAAATGCTGAAGCACGTGTTGAATAATATTTATGGCTTATACTTATGTATGCAACTCATATACTCAAAAGTAAATTCAACCCAACTGAAAAAGAAAATTACTACATTATGTGTGACCAAAAATTTACATAACATTTGCAGATATTTATAAAGCTCTAGACTATTTCTCAAGTTTGTCATCGAGAAAAAAAGTCTGGTTAATAAAAAATGACAAACCATTTAGCATTAAAATTGTGATAGCTGGAACACAGAGTAAGAAAGCCATGCTTGCATCGAGCTTCAGTTATGTCATGTCCTGTTACCAATTTCACGTTACAGATTGAACTGAAATTGCCTAAATTACGCTCATGCATATGCTAAGCTCAAGAACTTACTTCATATTTATATTGCATTTCTCTCTTCATTCAGAAAGCTTTCTAATAATAACTAATTGATTCTCATAACACCAAAGTATTAAATCCATTATTTAGATGAACACATGTACCTAGATAGCTATTATGTTTTCCAATAATTTCAGTGCAAGTTGAATCAGTGGTAGTATTGGCTGAAAGTGGCCTCTGGCTGGGGAAAAAAGGTATCAATTTTCCTGTTATCTTTGGTATAATTATATTTTTTTAAGAATTACTTATTCTGGGACCAGCAGTTAGCGTAATGGCTATGTCACTGGACTCCCATGTAGTCCACTGCACTTCGAGTCCTGGACCCGGCAGCTTAAACTCACACCGGGCGCGTGTGCGTGCATGCCCAAGATACCGAGAGGAGAATGGAGGAGAAGGGATTGTGGCGTGGCCATCCCCCCTGGGGGGTGATTTCTCGCTTTCTGTCTCTCTGTCTCTCTCTGTCTTTCTGGTGAGCGCACGTGCCCTGTAGCAAAAACCTCTCCAAAAAAAAAAAAAAAAAAATTTATTCTGAAGGGAATGTTATATCACGAAAACAAATGTTAGGCACACAGAAATAAGAATTAAAAAACAACTAAGAAAAGGGCCAGCTTAATGGTAGGAACAAGTCCAGAGTTGAATATTATCTTCCAGAATTTAAATGAAAAGCTTGGACTACAACAGAAGTTAGATTAAGTACATTAAGACTGAGCTGATGAATAGAATTTTATTGCTTTCAACTAAAACAATACTGATCTTTTTCTATGCTTTGTACCCCAGAGATAAGGATTTTTGTCTCCTCTTGAATTGTCAACAGGTCCAGGTAACTACTATTTGAACAGAATCCTAACCTGCTTCCTGGCTTTAAGTCTTAAGCAAAGTTCTCTTAACATTTTTTGATTTTGATTTATTAAAGCTAAAACTGCCTTTCTTGAAATTAAAAAAAAATATGAAAAAATACCTATTTAATGACCACAGTAAGCTATATAGCCTCACCTAGGTGCTATTTTATAGTATATTCATTCTACTCACAGTTTCATGCTTAAAGTCAAACATTTGTTCACAGATATTTATATGTCAGCTAAATTTGCTATTGAAAATAGTTAGATCAATTAAGATATTTTGTTAACCAATAAAATGTGGGAGGAAAAAAAAAGAAATGGAAAGCAATTGCAGATACCAGAGATAGAGTGGGAGGAGGGTGGGATATGGCAGAGGATGAGAAATAGGGGAAGGTAATATGTATGTGTGTGTGTGTGTGTGTGTGTGTGTGTGTGTGTATGAAATAAGAAATGGAAAATTGTGATGATAACATGTATGACTAAGCCACTACACAGTGTATTCTGGATGGGAAACTGCGTCTTGTATACTGTGATGATGTTCAGTGAAAGAATGCAAAATAAATAATTAATAATAAAAAAGAATTATTTATTTAATTTTATTTATAAGCAATATTATTTTTTTCATTTTCTTTAGGGCATGCATGCTCCTCAGAGAGAGAGAAAGAGGGAAAGTGAGAAAGTAAGCCTCTAGGTCTGGGACTCAAACTGCACATGGGAGTCCAGTGCCTTAATCATGCCAACTGCTGGCCCCAGGTATAATAATATAAACAGAGATAAGTTACCATATTGTAATATCCTAGAACCATATTAACATTATCAAGAATAAAAGGAAAATCATGCTAATATCTTACTTCTCACTCATGTTATAAAAACATAATATCCAAGTTTATTTCTAACTGCATTTCTAGAAGCCATGGGCAAACTGGAATGTTAGGTCAAGATAAAGTTTATCCAGAGAAGAGATTGCTAAGCTAAATTAAGGCCATACAGAAGAAAGAAGTTTGCTAAGTGTCTGCTTATTTGTTACTTCTGTATGATTGAACTTCACAAAGAAAGTCATTCTTTCTCATGATAGAAAAATGCACCAAACCCCTTAGGACTGGCCACACACATTGCTGACACAAAGAAAAAGTGGGCCTTTGTGCTGCTGTCGATAATCTACTCCAGATAACTTCTACCAATGGACTTTTTAAAAAAAATAATTATTTTATTTACTAAATTATTACTAATTATTTAAAATAATTATTACTTTTTATTTATTAAAATATTACTAATTTATTAAATTATTAGTATTTTAAATTTGACCCGAGAGAGAGAGGGAGAGTAAGGAGGCAAGCAGCCAGGTCCAGGACTCGAACTGTGGTTGGCCAAGAGGGAGTCCAGCACCATAACCACCATGCCACCTGCCAGCCCCTGGTAATGAACTTTTACTCAATCCTCTCCCTCCCTCCAACCCCCTTAGACATTCCTATGCTACCTTTGACCAGTGAGAACTCTTTCCAAACAAATTAATGTTTCAGTTTAAAAGAAGCATATTTCCTCAGAGCTAATGGACATGTCTGTCATTTCTTTCTGCCTCTGCTGTTGATGTGCTCTGAGTATACACCCCAGGATCTGCTCTTTATTTTGTGCTAACTTTGTATGACCGATATATTTATTTTCCTTTACAACTTTTACTTTGCAGTTATCTTATTTTGCTTCAGATTTTTGCCATAGGGCACATGTACTTGTTGAAGAGAGACAGAGTGAGAGAGAGAGTGAGATAGCAGACCCCGGGGGTGGTGGTGGTGGTGGTGATGGCCACACTGTAATCTCTAATCTTCCTGGGATTCTGGGGAGAGACATACACGTGCCCAGTGTGTTTTTCAAACTGCTGGGTCTGGGACTGGAACCATCCAGTCTTTTATGTGGGATCTAGCATCTTAACTGCCATACCATCTGCTGTCTTTATTGTTTGAAGTTCATTTTTCTTTATAATTTTGCCACAGGGCATGTGTGCTTACTGGAGAAAAACAGAGAGATAAAAAGTGAAAATGCACCTCCCATGGGACACGGTCTGCTTGCAATGCTTGTGCACCATTTCGCCCTCCTTTTGTGGTTTTGAAATCCCACGTACTTGTACACAAGCCTGCTGTTTCTCAAGCTGCTGAGTCAGGGACTCAAACCAAGAGGTCAGCCTTGTGGCATCTAGCTGCACCAATCACCAGCCACAGGCTGACCTGACAATTAAATCAAATTGAAAGACACATATTCTAAAAATTGACACATTACCTCATTCCTTGGCATACCTGTGTGCTTAGGGATGACCCAGGATCTGAACCTAGGGCCTCTTAATAACTCCAGTATGGTAAAGTGACATCTTACCACCTGCACTGCGTTGATGTTTAGAGTCTCAAGTTCTTTTAAGTTGTTAGCAATATTTCTGAGAATGGTCAGTTAAATATTATCCAGGATTGGAGATTATATTATTGATTATATTTTACTCTGTAGATAAAACACCAAACTTCTCTATTATAAAGCAAGTGTAATCAATATCAGTGGATTAGGTTAAAAAATTACAATTACAAAAAATTTACTTGTAAAACTTAAAAACTTATGATGAAGACTGGTTCAGCTATTATCAGCTGTGTTAATATTAATAGTGATAAAAGAGCTCTTTGTTTTTTCCAAAGAAATATTTAACTCTGAATTGTGAATTTTGAAAACAGCAAAATGTACCAGAGGAGAAAAAATGGACTAAGAGTTCTTTATTCTCTTTATTTTTCTAGATATTTAACTATATCTAGTGAAATTTTATCCCTAGTGAAATTTTAGGCTGGCCTTCTCTTATAAAAGCAAGCTTACTCAACCAAAATGTAAAATAATTATCTTTTTGTTTCTCATCACAAAATAAACTCAGTAATATTTCAAAATAAAATAATTTATTAATAAATTTTAGAAATACTGGTAATTATTACCAGTGCATATGTGTTCATCGGAGAGAGACAGAGAGACAGAAAGAGGGAGAGGAGAAAGCACCCATCCACAAAGAATGGTCATTCCACAACCTCTTTTCCTCCATCTCTCCCTCCTTTTGGGATTCTGCGCACACACGCACATGTGTATTTCTCAAGTCGCTGGGTTTAGGATTTGAACCACACGCACATCAGCCATGTGGAATCCAGCTGTCTTAATCAACAGGCCATAAAGCCAGCCCAAATCACTGATTTTCCTAAACCACATTCTAAATGATAACATATAAGTCCAGATGGAAATTTCAAATAAACATTATATTAATAGTCTCATTTTTGTTTTTTTTATGGATGTAGCAAATCCTTTTTCCCCCCTTGGAGAGAAGTTTTTTTTAATTTTTAAAAAATTTTAAAATTTTTTTGCTATAGGGCACGTGCGCTTGCCAGAAAAACAGAAAGAGAGAGAGAGACTGAAAGTGAGAAATCACCCCCCAGGGTGGATGGCCATGCCGCAATCTCTTCTCCTCCATTCTCCTCTCGGAATCTTGGGCACGCGTGCACACTTGCCCGGCACGAGTTTAAGCCACTGGGTTCAGGACTCAAACCATGATCGACTACATGGGAGTCCAGCGATGTAGCCATTATGACAGCAAGTCCTTTAAAATCTTTCTATACTTAGTTTTTTAGGACTTATGCTTGCTATCAATTAATAGCTGAGAATTCTTCATTCTGGAGCATTTTGAGTCTGGTTACTTTAAAAATTAATACTATTGGTTAAAAGGAGAACACTTTCAAATAAATATGAATTTGCTACGTTTTATTAGAAAATTTAAAGTCATATCTGATTTCAAATTATCAACACACTGAATTTATTCTGTTGCAGAAATTGCATATAACACATGAAGACTGTGAGTTTATACAACAAGAATATTCTGGACACAGCAATAGTGCAGCACTCTCTGAAACTGAGGCTCTGTGGCAAAGTCCTGGATTCCTGTCCCAGCATCTCCCTATATGTTGGGCGTGTGGCTGAGATGGAGGGTACGACCGTGGCATGAAGCCCTATGGGAGTGTCTCTTTCTCTCTCTCACTCTTTTTTCTTTCTCTCCTTCTCTTATGGAAGAAGTAAGAATATGCTGTCTGCTTTCAGTAAAAAGGGGAAAAAGTATCTTTTGTGTTTTAATCTTACAACATTTTGAGGATCTAAGAGGTTCACAGAGCTAGAAATTGATGATTTGATAACATATAATGAATAAACCCTTGAACTGTATGACTAATGTATACATTAAAACATATAAAACTTACAAATTTTAAAACTTACCCAGAATCTAGTACTTCAAGTAAATTGTTATGACGGAGACTAGACATCATATTAGACTATGAAGTGTTGCACATTCTCAGTCTTTATAAAGGTCATTGATTCATTTTCCACATTACTAAGATTAAAAACAAGTTTTCTCTTTCTTTTTTATTATATATGAAATTTTCATTAAGTAGCTTTGCCTACTAACATGTAAACACAAAAGGAAATAGAGAATTAAAGCCTCCCTACCTTTGTTACATACTTAACACACTTTAAAAAAGGCCAAATCTGGCCTGTTGCCTGTTTTTGTATATTCTCTCAGCTAAGAAACACTGTCTCATTTTTAAAGGGTTGTGTGATAGGCTGAATAATGCCCTCTTCTCCAAAGATACCCAAGTCCTAATCCCCAGAACCTGTGCATATGTTACTTTACAGGGCAAAAGCGACTTTGCAAATATGATTAAACTAAAGACCCTGAGATGAGGAGATGATTCTGGATTATCTGGGTGGACCTAATCTAATCACACGGTTTCTTAAAAGTGAAGACTTTTACCTGACTATGGTTAGAGGGAGATAAGAGGATGGAGGTAAGAATAAGAAGACTGCTGGCTTTAAAGATAGTGGAAGGGCACCATGAGCCAAGGAACATGAGCAGCCTCTATAATCTGGAGAAGGCCAGGAAATAGATTCTCCCTGAGAACGCTAAGAAGGAATGCAATCTTGAGCAAAACTTTATTTTAATTCAGTGAAACTCATGTCAGATTTCCAAGCTACAGGTCTGTAAAAAACAAATTTGTGTTTTTAAGCCACTAAAATTGTGATTATCAAAGGAGCCGTAAAAAAACTAATACCAGTTAAAAAAAGGGAGGGGAGCAGGGGAATTTGCGACAGGAACACCACACAGCCGGTGAAGTCTGAAATATTTATTATCTGGACATCTACAATTACTGGTTTAGAGACTGAAGCTATCTAGCCTGAGGTTTTCAGACACTGAACCACTGTCACTGTACAAACCTCTGGTGTACATATTTAGCAGGTATCACTGGAATAACGAACTTTAGTTAAAACCAGCTCAATATGGTCTTACATGATTATTATTAGATCTATGCTGTATATCAGGACAACATTTTTTAAAAACATATTCTGTTTTTGCTGCTACCCTGGAATTTAGTGCAGAATAATACACTTGATGTTTTCAGAGTAATGATTATTTCAGCTTTA
This sequence comes from Tupaia tana, assembly GCA_026018925.1. Classification (NCBI taxonomy): domain Eukaryota; kingdom Metazoa; phylum Chordata; class Mammalia; order Scandentia; family Tupaiidae; genus Tupaia; species Tupaia tana. Next base: position 52,773,199 of record JAKSZU010000003.1, read on the forward strand.
CTCCATTAGGCATTGGTGGTAAAGTATCATAGGAGAGTAATGAAGGAACACTCTACATAAATACAGTATGACTATCACATCTCCTTAATATGGTTGGAATGGAGCTCATTAGCCTGTTCCTTAACTGTGGTTATATGAACAAATCATGGTAGATAAAATGTTTAACAATCAAGCATTTTGTGACTTCCAAAAGAATAATTCCATTGAAACATATTATGAGAACTCATCATAGAAACAGAGGCTTAAGTTTCTAGTTCCGTGTAAGACACAGCAGGCATATCTACTTTGTCAGTCTCACTGAAGGTAGCTACAAAACCTAGTCAGAATACATGCAACAGTTCTTTGAAAACTATGAAAGGTAAACAGTGGCAGTCCCAGATGATTTCATTACCAAATTCTCTCAAATACTTTAAGAAAAAGATAATACCAATTTACTCAAGCTTTCCAGAGGCCAGGAATGACATTATAGCAAAACCAGACAGTTCAAGAAAAACACAGACTATAGTCTTCATTAACACACATGCAAAAATCCTCCATATATTATCGAATTGAATGAGTAATATAGAAAACAAATAGCATAGTACAACCACATTAGGTTTTTGCTGGGAGTGCAATGTTGGGTTAATACTTGAAAAATTAATGCATTCACCAAAATAACTGATGATGTAACTGATGCAGAAAACCATTTTAATTAAACTCAATGTCAGTTCATGAGGAAACTCTTGGCAATTCGGCAAACTAAAAATACAAGGCAAACACCTCCATTGACAAAAAGCATCTATCTATACAGCAGCGATAGCCAACATACTTTATGGTGAAAGACAAATGCTTTCCTCCTGAAGTTTGAAACAAAGCAAGAATGTCTGCTCTCATTACTTCTCCTCTCCATTATGCTGGAAGATTTAGCTGGCACTAAGGCAAGAAAATAAAAGTTATAGATTAGAAAGAATGAATAAGAGACCAACAGATAGAGTAATGGTTATCTTGCTGGACTCCCACATGGCCTGAAGTTCAAGTCTGGACCCAGTTACTTGAAACTCACACTGGGTTGCATGTGCGTGTGTGCCCAAGATCTCGGGAGGAGAATGGAGGCATGATCGGGAGAAGGAATTGTGGCATGATCATCCCCGCTGGTGGGGAAAGAGGGTGATTTCTCACTTTTGTCTCTCTGTCTCTCTGGCAGACACACGTGCCCTATGGCAAAAATCTCTCAAAAAAAATTTAAAAGAAAGAAAAGAAAGAAAGAAAGAAAGAAAGAAAGAAAGAAAGAAAGAAAGAAAGAAAGGTAATTTTCTCTGGTTTTGGACAACATAATTTTCTTTATAAAATTATTTAGGGGTATATAAGAAAGAATCAATACGAAAAACAAACATGTAGATCTAATGAGTTCAGTAAAGTCACAGCATACAAACTTGTGTTGGAAAGGCACTCTCACGATCCTTAACTTCTGGTGCTCATGCTTTTGTATAATACGCTCCCTCTAGGTACAAAGAGTACCTGTAACTTATTTCTAACTGGTACTACATGACAAAGATGATGTGATGTGGCCCCTGTGATTCTATAATATTATATAAGATAGTCTTGCTAATAGGTTGCCCTTACAGTTTCCATTTCCTTTGCTGTTTTGAAGAGAGTAGCCACGAATACTACAGACACAAGGAAAGGAATTTTGCCAAAACGCTGAAGCATCATGGAAACATATCCTTTCCCGGTAGAGACTCGAGAAAAGAACATCACCCTGATTAACACCTTAATGGCAGCCTTGCCGAGGAACTAGCTATTTCCAGGCTTTTTGACCCACAGAAATGGTGAAATAATAAAGGTGTGTAGGTTTAAGTCACTGAGCTTTCTGTAATCTTTTACATAGCACAGAAAACTAATACAAGCTCAGAAAACTAATACAAAACTCAACACACCAACATCATACTGCTAAATATAAATAAAGTATTGGAAATGGGCATTTAAATAACTTAAATAATTACAATACCTCCCGTTAATAAAATATTTAAACATAAACCTAACAAAAAATGCTCAGGATCTGTATGCTGAAAACTACTAAATGCTGATGAAAGAAATCAAATAAGATCCAAATAAATGGAGAGATATTCTATGTTCACTGATTGGAAGACTCAGCACAGTAAATGCCAATTCTCCCCAAGTTACTCTATAGATTTAATGCAGTTCCAATGAAAATTTTTGAAAGTTTTGTAGATATAGACAAACTGATTTTTAACATAAGTCAATGTAACCTAATCTATTATAGAAATAAATCCATACAAATATAGGCAATTAATTTTTGGCAAAGGTTCAGAATGGAGCCTTTGGAGCCAAAGGCAATGAAATGGAGGAAAATCTTTTCAAAAAATATTTTGAGACAATTCAATACTGATATACAGAGACAATAAACCTCAACTTAAACCTCACTTCATATACAAAACTTAACCTTAAGTAGATCTGTGATATAAAACTATAAAAGTTTTAGGAGAAAATATAGGAAAAAATCCGATGTAAGTATGGGTTAGGCAAAGAATTCTTAGGCCCAATACTAAAAACAAATTAAAAAATAACAATTGAATTTCATAAAAATGAAAAACATTCACTCTATGAAAGATGTTAAGATAATGAAAGGAAAAGCATAGGTAAGAGCAAATTATTTGTAAACTTATCTGACAAACTTGTATCCAGGATGTATTTTTTTAAATGTCCAAATTCAAAAGTTAAAAAAAAAACAAATAACCCAATTTCAGATGGTAAAAGGATTTGAAAATGTGTTTTACTAAAGAGGATATACAGAGGACAAAAAACACATAAAAATATGTTAAGATCATTAATCATTAGAGAAATTTAAATTAAAACCATGAAAAGATGCCACTACATCTTCCTTAAAATGATTTTTTAAAACATCGTTGACAATACCAAGTGCTGACGAGGATGTGGAGCCATTGAAACTGTCACTCATGGAAAGGAATGCAAAAGGTAAAACTACTCTGGAAAATATATTGACAATTTTTTTTGGTTAAGTCAACATACCTTTATCACATCACTTAGCTATACTACTCCTTTGTATGTACCCAGAGAAACAAAAACTTAATTTTACACTGAAACCTGTACACCACTTTTCAAATCCAAAATTGAAGCAACTAAAATGTCCTCCAACAGATGAATGGATTAGAAAGCTCTGGTACATTCATGCAATTGAATATGACTCAACAATAAAAAGGAACAATTTATTGATATACACAATAACTTAAAGGAATCTCAAAGATATTATCTTGAGTGAAAGAAGCCACTCTGTAAAGTTCGTATACTGTCTGAGTCAATTTATATGACATTTTCTAAAAGAGAAACTATACTAATAGTAAATAAATTAGTGATTGTCAGGGATTATGAGTAGGGAGAGTGTATGACCACAAAGGAAAACACAAAGGAATTTTGGCAGGTGATGAAAATGTTAGTATCCTGATGCTGGCAGTGATTATGTGAATCTATACATGATAACATTTGAACTGTATACGAAAAATGTCCATTTTTATGTGTTAATTTATAAAAATAAATAAACCATAGACTGAGGGTCAAATGGAAGGCCATTCAAATAGAGAGGAGAGACCCAACCATGGTGGTGCAGGTGTTGGGGAGTCACTGCATGTATTAGAGCCATATGGGAAGGCCCAGTGATTGAATCCCACACTATGTTGCGTGTAACCACTGGTACGCCTGTAATTCTGATTAGTTGACAGGCTTAAGGGTGGGAGAGGCACTACAGCACGGTGAGGTCCTTTTGAGGGTGCCTCTCTCTTTGTCAATAAGTAAGCTTAAAAGAGGGAAAAAACATAGAAGAGATAGACGATACATTTGTTACTTTATCTAACTATACCACAAAGAGACATGACATGTTTTCTGCAAAAAAACAGAATCTATTCTCTCATTTAACTTTGGCATCAGTTACACCATTAAACTCTCTATTTAACAATTTTCACCTCTCACAAAAATTAATACTGTATATGCTTCTATGCCCATCCTGGCAGAAAAAAATGATAGAATAGATAAAGCTCAAAAATATTAAGATTGAATGAGTTCCAAAAATTAATGTCAATTAAGAATGATGGCAACTAGGGTCTATAAGGTTTTTTATTGGTGTCATATTTGAAGGTGTTGACTATATGATTTGCAATTCACTGACATGTATAAATTATGTGCTTCTGGGATATAACACTAACTCATCACTTTGTAAGTACTTAAGCTAAATATAATAACATTATAATCTATATATGCTCTGAGATTCTACGTCATTTAGGTTAGAAGACAATCTGTACTCACATCTACTATTTGCAATTTGGATAGTTTAGAATAAGACTTCAGAACTTGAGTTATTGTTTGAATCAGTAAAATAAAAATAATAACATCGTAATGTCCCTGTCTCGGTAAATGAGCTCAAAATTCAACTGAGTAAATTTACATAAATTGCCAGGGACCAGCCGGTGGTGTAGCGGTTAAGGTGTTGTACTCCCACGTGGTCGACTACGGTTCAAGTTCCGGACCCAGCAGTTTGAAACTCATGCTGGGTGCATGCATATCCAGAATCTCCAGGGGAGAATAGGGGAGAAGGGATTGCAGTGTGGCCATCCCCCCTGGCGGGTGATTTCTCACTTTCTGTCTCTCTGTCTCTGGTGAGTGCATGTGCCCTATAGCAAAACTTTCTCTTCCCCCCAAAAAATTATATATTACCTTAAAATTCCAAAAATATTGCTGTTATTTTTATACAAAATTAGATACCAAATTTTGTGTGTGTATGTATGAATGTGCAAACCCTGCTGAAATTTCAAGATACTTCTATCTATTGATACATCCCTTGTCTAGCACATGGTAATGTTGCCCCTTCTTGAATTTTCTGTTTTTTTTAAATCATTATTGAACCCAGTCTAATCAGCAGTTCCCTCATAAATAGCAGACTTCAGAAGGTAGTTTCTTTCCTAAACATTAGATATTCAGTTTCCTGCATTTCCAAAATGTCTATGGTTAAATGGCTTGGAAGGGGGCTCAACTATTTAGCAGTGATTTGGATAGTCAATATTTTTACACTTCAAGGAGCTGTTCATTTATGTACATGTCACGCAGAGGTAATGCTAATGTACAAGTGGACAGGCAGGTGGAACTACTAAAAAATAATCAATTGATATGAAAGAATTTTTAAATCCTTTTCTTTTTCTATTAAGAAACTGTGCCTGATGATACTATGGTAAGTAAACTATGTTTGAAGAGTGACTTTAACAACCAGGAATACAGAACTGAGTGTTTACACTAGAATTAAAGATTTGTTTAAAAATGGCTCTTTCCTGCACTGTAAAAATACAATGATATACTATCCTGGCATTACATCAACCTGCATTGTTTTTATTTTTCTGAACCATCAGTAACACTGACCGTAAAATCAGGAGCAAACTCATGGCCAATTCTTTGTGAAGTTTTGTATCTGGAAGTTTATTAGTAAGTCTCAGCATGTGCTCTAAGTACCATACAGATAGCAAAGAAGAGAGGTTCACCTTGAAAATTTTTTTTTAGGGTTTTGTATTCCATTAATTGTATTCCACAGAGAAAAGAATGGCTGTCTCACTCTTGACCCCTTATATTCTGTTTTCACTTGAGGGTTCAGTAAAGGTTTCTGACTTTAAATACTATTTCTGAGTGTGAACTACTGAATAGGCCATAGAGCGAAAATGTCTGAGACATGACTAAAATAATTTTCACTTATGCTACTAATGTGAGCAGAAGAGATAATTGTTAATGAATTTAATAAAGCAATCTGATCTCATTTATTTTGATCAGATTATATACTGCCAGCCTTCACTAGACCCCATTACACAAATTATTCTTGAAGTAAGAAAGAAAGAAAACACTTTGTGTGTGTGTGTGTGTGTGTCTGTGTGTGTGTGTGCCCATAATGTCAGTTTAGCTGACTGTCATATGATATGTATTTGTCCCTGCTGGGTACGATAGACTAGCTTCTCTTTTCTTCCATATTTGAGAGAATGATTTTATATTCATTGCTTACCTTTTTTTAAATCTTACATTTTTGTAAACATTATTCCCAAGTGCATCTTCTTGAAAATTCTGTTACTGACAACCTCAGGCTGAGAAACCATGTTTTCATTACACATGAAGATATGTACTATTATGTAGCTTACATCTACACTAAAAATTATCTTTAACTCACTTTCAAATGGCTTAGTATAAATAAGTAGATAAAGTAACTAAGATAAAATGTTCATAATTTTTCAAATGGGATATGTTTACTCATTTTAATATTCCTTCAGTTTTTCCATACATTTGAGATATTTGTAACACACATTTGGTGAGAAATTCACCTTCAGATCAAGCCAAATCACCTGATACCTGCATACCCAGACCATAGTGCTGTGGACTTTTTCAGAATTGATTTTATATTTCATAAACTGTTGGCTATATTTATTGTGGGGATATATAAAATGATCTCCTACATAAAATAGTGTTCCTTTCATAAAGACCCATGGGAGAAATTTCTCACAGGTTGGAGAATCAAGAAACATCTCTGGTTTTTATCTTTTGGACATCATTGACTCTTATAACTGAATTTGTCTCTTTCATTGCTTTTGTGGTTAAGAATTTCAGAATCAAATTTATAGCCTATCCCCCAGTACTTCATGTTCTTAGGATACAAAATTTATATCTTAAACTTTTTCTAGATTCATCTAGAAACTATAGATATATTATTTCTCTTATGTCTTATGTATCTATTTTTAAACGATTATGATTCATGCATTTTTAAGACATCCAAATATTTTAATGGAAACATACTAAAATTAAGTTTTTTAAAGTTTATTTCTTATGCCACAATTTACCCTCTACTTCAACCAACCTGGACCATGTGTATGTACACGTGCTTAGTGTGTCAAGAGAAGTCCCAGGATGCAAACCCAGGACATTTCCATATGGGTTCAGTTGTATTGCCACTGTGCTACCATTCATTTCCAGACTAAAAATAGTTTTTAAAGACTTGCACATGTATGTGTGGACATGCATGTTTCTGTGTCAGACAGAGAAGAGTGTATGTGAAAATTGGTTTCAGTCATATGACTTCTCTATTTTTATAACTAGTTTATATTTTACCATCTAGTACTTACATATTTACCATGAGGATCTCAAAATGTTTCCATTCTACCTTATAATCCATATATGAAACCATTTAATCACTTAAATGAAAACCTACGGGAACCAGCAGTTAGCGTAATGGCTATGTCGCTGGACTCCCACGTAGTCGACTGCGGTTCGCGTCCCGGAACCAATGGCTTAAAACTCACACCAGGCGCGTGTGCGTGTGTGCCCAAGATCCCGAGAGGAGAATGGAGGAGAAGGGATTGCAGCGTGACCATCCCCCCGGGGGGTGATTTCTCGCTTTCTGTCTCTAATGTCTCTCTCTGTCTGGCAAGCGCACATGCCCTATAGCAAAAATCTCTCCAAAACAAAACAAAAACAAACAAACAAACAAACAAACAAAAAGAAAACCTACTAAATTTCATTTTTTTTAAAAGAATTGCTTTAATTTTATTTATTATTTTTAAAAATTTGCTACAGGTTAGATGAGCTCACCCGAGAGACAGAGAGAGAGGGGCAGGAAAGAAGGAGTGAAAAAGTAAGCCACCATTTCTGGAACTTGAACCTCAGTTGACCATGTAGGAATCCAGTGCCTTTATCCAGTGCCTTTAACTGCCAAGCCGCCTTCTGGTCCTATACATAAATTTTTAAATAAGACTATCCAGTAATGAGGACTGTTCATATTATTTCCTTTGAAAATAATGAAATAACTATCAAAATGGACCCTTGTGTTCTACCAGCTAAACAAAATAATTGTACCCATTTATTAGTTTTATATCATGAGATAAAATGAATCTAGTTTTCAGTAATGTCAGTGAATATGGGCAGGAAGAATTAATCAGATGAGTACTGAGAAATGATTTTGCTACAACTTGGTCATGGATTGTTTTGGAGAAAAATAAAAAAACATATAACAAGTCTGAAAAAAACAAGGACACAGAAAGGTTGGCACTGCTACTGAACATTCTAGAGATGTTAGAAAAAAGGTCATTTTGTCAAGGGTAAAATGATGCATTTCTCTCTCCATTTTCATTTGGATATAACACAGCATTGAAATAGAGTATTCATTTAAGAAACTGAAGGTCTAGGTGACAGAAGTAATTTGGGGATATATATATATATATATATATATATATATATATACATAAATTAAATTTATACAACTACTTACTGAAATTATATTAATGTAAATAACTTTTCCCGTTTAGGGTTCATGTCAAGCAGTTATTCTGACAATTTGGGAACTGGACACTATATTCAACTGGAGTAAAGCTAATACAATACATCCTGGGAATGCTATTCTCAATGAAAATATTTAAACATTTTAGAATGTTACCTGTTATGGATTTTTGTTTTTTGTATGAGAGAGACAAAGGGAAATTCTGTAAGCAACATCATTACCGTTATTTAAAGTTGGAGTACTGAACAGTTCAGTAGAGAAATAAAGCTAATGGTCTAGTTTGACAATCACGATATATTTTTTAAGTTGGCTAAACGTGTACACAATCATTTTCTCACCTTGAACATGCAACTAGATAGACTTTTTGTCTAAAAGAACAGTATTGAACAGTTGATTCAGTATTTGATTTAATCATGACTATATAAAAAAGATCTGAAAATATCAATTCCCATGGTTTTGCTTTAACGGAAGCATAAAAAATTCAAGTTATAACTAGAATAATGATTCCATTAATGACAATTTTAAAAAAGGCTTGATGAAATAATAAGATCTAGAAAGCATACGTTTTAATCATTTTTATCATGCTACTCAAATGTAGCGTTCTGCAAGTCTAGAACAATGGGATGGTAGTATTTTTTACTGGTGTCTTTTGTTACTTCTTGTTATTTTATTTTATTAGTTTTTTGGAAATATTTGTTTAAGGTATAGGAAGAATAATAGTTCAACCCATCTTTGGTTCTTTCAAATACTATATAGAGTGCAGCAATTTTACTATTAAAGTGTATATTTTCAAATTGTTTTTTATTGTTCTAAAACTAGACTTTGCTTGTGTGGGTGGTGTTTTCTTTTTTCTTGCATTCCTTGTATTTTTCTCTATCTTCAATAGCTTTGTTTAACAGTTTTAAAAGACACTTTCCTAAGTTTCACAGACATATGCTCAACATGTATAATTAACTTCTTTCCAGTAGGAAAATACAATGACAGTATAAGGGTAGGTATATACTACTAATAAGTTTGTACCCTCCTACTGCCTGTTTTTAACAAGACAGCATGCCTGAAGTATTCAGTGAACAAGAATAAAAGCAATTAAAGTCAGAGATCTTATGTTGAAAAGTACAAATGCTAAGTTTTCTGGTAACTTTGAAAGTCAAGGAAGTTAGGAGTTTACTATGCAAGTCCATAGAAAATTAGAAATTCTTGTATATTTGAATTATTTTACAAATGATGTTATTTCTAACTATTATAAATGTAGTCATCACTCCAGGCAATATTAAATACATGTAGTATTTGAATAACTTACTATTTATAGACCCATGAAAAAAATTATATATATAATACAAGGCAGCAACTCTTTCTTTTAGGGAGGTGAGCAGGGTTATCTAATTAATGTGACTCATTAATTTGAATTTTAAGTTTACTTTAAGATTTAAACTGCAGGGCAACTTATAAAGGTTATCTATCAAATTAAGTAAACTTCGTCTAAATATTAATAGGTAAGTCCATAGCATTTAGAGTAATGGCGGTAATTGTAGAATGGAACTGGTGTGCCGTGAGGAGCATTTGATTGAGATCAAAAGCAGAGGGTTGCTAGACTTCAGAAATCAGTTTGAAATATACCACTTCCTGTTTTTGTAGAAACTCTCAAAAAGTCATTTTAGGTGACAAAGAGAGCACTGATGAGGGATACTGGGGTGCGTAGACCCAATACCCAATGAAGGAACAGCAACAAACCCAATTCTTTGTCTTACACTCACAAATAATTACGACAGGACACAGAGAGCTGTTTCCTAGGGTTCTATCTCCTCTCTCATCCTGGTAGGTGAAAAGGAGGGAAAGAAGAGGAATTGCAACTATAGTATCAAAAGAAAAAGAAATATTTGTTGCTACTAAAATGAAAAGTAAGACCTTCAGGTATCTTAAGAAAACTGGAAAACTTTCCAGGGGCAACGAACAGTTAAGTCTGACTGGTATTTTTTCCAAGTATTCATTGATGCTGCCTAATAATTATCTAGAATTACTGATATTGTCATTTTCTCTTGTGTTTTAGATTCATCGACCCACACAGAAATGTAGATGCTTAAAATAATTGTTTATCTTGCTTTAATAAAGACTAAGTTCCTCTAGAAATTTCTCAGATTAGTCTTTTTGTTTCCCAGAAATCATAAGTAAAAGGATTAAGTTCAAGAATGCATTGACACATAAGCACTAGGCATTTAGTTATTGATAAATACATTTAAATAAAGATAAAATTAAGGTATATGTTGGATGCTACAAATGGTTCCCAATGGTAAAGAAACATAAAATAATGAAACACAAATGAACTGAATGAGATTTAAAAGGTATAATCAAAATGAAGATAAAAGTAATTTGGGAGATTTAACATAAACCCATTGTCCTCTTTTATTCTTCAGCCAAGATTCAGTCTTATGTGTGGACCTGAAGGGTCTCCTCTTTTAACTTTTTAGACCCTTATTTGCTTTTTCAAAAATAGGGGACCAGCAGTTAGCATAATGGCTATGTCGCTGGACTCCCACATAGTTGACCGCAGTTTGCGTCCCGGACCCAGTGGCTTAAAACTCACGCCGGGCGCGTGTGCGTGCGTGCCCAAGATCCCGAGAGGAGAATAGAGGAGAAGGGATTGCGGCGTGACTATCCCCCCTGGGGGGTGATTTCTCACTTTCTGTCTCTCTGTCTCTCTCTGTCTGTCTGGCGAGCGCACGCGCCCTATAGCACAAAGAAAATCCTCTCCAAAAAAAAAAAAAAATAATAATGCATGCATATTTTTACTGAAGATCTACTATCTATAAGACATTGATACTGGTTATTAGCTTGGTTCTTCTGTAACCCAAATGGAACTGAGTCCCCAACTTATTCAAAAACCCATATCTATACACAAGAAAATTCTATGTGACTGTTCACAGAAGCTTTAGTCATAAAGTCCAAAGCTGGAAACAACCAAGACATCCTTCAACAGGTCAATGAATAGAAAAACTGGGGTGCAATCCATTTAATGGAATACTGCTCTGAGATTAAAAACAAGCTTTTATGTCACGAAAAGATACAGATGAATTTTAAATACATATTAATAAGTGAAAGAATCCAGTCTGACAAAGCTACAGTAGGATTCCAATTTTCTTACATTTTGAAAAAGACATACCAATAAATAGTAAAACGCCCAGTGTTTACTAGGGTTTGGTGGGGGCGGGGGTGGAGGTGGTGCTGAGTGGGTGAAGCACAGAGGAATGCTAGGGTCTGAAACTATTCTGCATGATATTGTAATACTGGATAGCTGACAGTATGCATTTGTCAAAATCCACACAATTTTCCAGCATAAGAGTGAATGAATGTTAATGTGCATGAAGTAAGAAAAGAAAAGAAAACAAAAAAATAAAAATAAAAACAAAAACTAAACCAAACAAACAAACAAAAAATCACTTAGGGGATCAGGGGATTCTCAGAATGGAATGCAGTATCTGACAAAAGATCTAACTACATTACAAATGTATGAAACAATCTCACTGATGGGGATGAAGGAAAACGTGCTGACCTAAATCACTTTGAAACTGAGTGGCGTCTGACTGACGGTAAAGGAAACAGTCTTTAATACTATCCTCTAGTAGATAAAATTGTTGCAAGTTAGCAGTTCTGATACTGCTATACATATGTGGGAAGTGGACAATCAAATACATGGATGGTAAATACTAAGAGCAAGATTTCTCATTGTTGTGGTGAGGGTGCAGACAAGCAAGTGGAGGGGGCTAGAATAATCTGTGTGATGATGGATTAGAATTGGAGATACTGTTATGATTTTAAGTTTAGCTTCATGTAGATACATATTGAAAAAAATATGTATACATACACAAGTTAGTATGCATTCATATATTTTCTTGCTTTGTCAGCCGAAAGGTCTTAGAAGTAATAATATTCATACAGTAAGATGCATACCTAGGGCTCAGATGGTGGCTTCTAATACCATTCATCAATAAAAGAAATCAGGATTATTTTTGTTTGTTTGTTTTGTTTTGAGAGGTTTTTGCTATAGGGCGCGTGTGCTTGCTAGACAGACAGAGAGAGACAGAAAGCGAGAAATCACCCCCCAGGGGGGATGGCCACACTGCAATCCCTTCTCCTCCATTCTCCTCTCGGGATCTTGGGCACGCACGCACATGCGCCCAGCGTGAGTTTAAGCCACTGGGTCCGGGACTTGAACCGTGGTTGACTACATGGGAGTCCAGTGACATAGCCATTACACTAACTGCTGGTCCCAAGAAATCAGGATTCTTAAAGAAATGTTTGATTCAAGGACAGGGACAGGAAATATGTAAGATGAACCTGAAGTGCATTTCATATTTTCAAGAAGTAAGAAAGTGCTAAACTTGCATATATTCACACACACACACACACACACACACACACACACTTTGAGCAACAGCATTAATAAATCAGTGTTGAAAAATAGTTTAGAGTATAAAATAAATATCCTCAAGTCCATACTGATATAAATAAATGACTGTATGAATAAATAAATGGGGGAGAATTAGTAACTCCCCATACAGAAGAATTCCAAATAGATTATGTAGCTACTGGATGGCTGGAAAAGTCATGAAGCATTTTTGCATAGAAAAATACATCATGAATTTCCTGATGACCTAATAGTTCATCCCCAAGGATGTGGAAACCAATTCCTATCCCTTAAGTGTGGGTTGCACATAGTGACTTTTTCCAAAGAGTATAATATGGAAAAAGAGAGAAAGAGTAACTGTATAGTAAAGAAAACTGACAACTATTACCTCAATTGGGTGATCAAGGTCGACATCAATGGTGATAAGCCATACTGATGGTCACCTAAATATAATGTGATAAAAATGGCTTTTACCTCTATGACCTTCCTTCTCAAAACATACAATTCTACTCTAATCAGAAAACCAAATGAAACATTAAACAAATCTCATTTAAGGGACGTCTACAAAATCTCTAACAAGCACACTTCACATGTATTAAAGTAATCAAATACCAGAAAAGGCTGAGCCCAGAGAAGCCTAAATGATGACTAAATGTCATACGATATCTTGGGTGAGATCCAGGAACAGAAAAGAACTTTAAGTAAAAACTAAGAAAATACTAATAAAGTATGGATAAAGGTATGGATGTCAGTTAATGTTACTATATATTATTAGTTTATTAGAGGAAAATGGCTGTGGGACATATGGAAACTCTTTGATCTATTTTCACAAATTTTCTATAAAACTAAAATTGACATAAAATATATATTTTTAAAAAAGTAGTATCATACACCCACACAAATATTCCAAAATAATTTCTAGTAACAGAATACCAACTGGTTCATCTTTTCAATAATTTATTTTTTAAAAAAGTTTATTAATTTCAAGCACTACATCTATCCAAGTGAAGTAAACTCACTAACACTTATGTCAACTCAGTAACATTGAATTCAGAGGGAACTACATACATTTCTTTTTGAAGAATTATTTATTTATTTAATTTTGTTTGTCATTATTACTTTTTAATTTGACCAGAGAGAAACAGAGAAGGAAAAAGGGAAAGTGAGATAGTAAGCCACTCAAACTGTGGTCAGCCATGTGGGAGTCCACCTTAACCACCATGCCACATGCTGATCCCAACAACTGCATAAATTTAAAACAAGTCTAAATTGATCCATCTCAACAAAGCATCATTTATATATTTATAAATTTTGTGCAATATCAAAATTGATATAATGTTATTGATAGCAATTAAACCTGCCTATTGATCCATGTTATAAAAATGTACAAAATCATTTTTATTGACTTGTACGACAGGAGATTCAATTCCAACAAAAATTTTTTTGGAGTTATCTACCAAGATCACAAGTTTTTTTTTTCTTTTTTTGAAACTTCAGATTTATTTATGTACTTATGATATCAGTGAGACACTAAATTATACTGCTATAAATTGTTCATTTATTGAATATTGGGCATTCATTTTATTTAATAAAAATTCTGAATTGGAGTTAACAATACAGTAAGTCTTTGTGAATCTCTTCGATGACTCAAAGAATACTTGTATCACAAAACAATTACGTTCATTATATATTTTTTCTTTCCTTCTCTCTGTTTTTTCTTTCCTTCCATTTTTTCTTTTTTTACTTGTAATATTTTTCTTTAACCTTAATAAGTCACATGCACATACCCATGAGTGTGTGTGTATGTGAGAGAGGGAAGGAGAGAGAGAGAAAGAAAGAGAGAGAGAGAAATGAGCATGCCTCCAGGACCCAGCCATGCCTAAATCCCCTTCCTCCAGTCCTCACGCAGATCTTGGGAACCCATGTATGCTGTGTGCATGTCTTAAGGGGACTGGGCAGGGATTCAAATCCCTATTGCCACACGGAACCCCACCTCTCCTGAGCAGGCTGTCATTGCTGAACCATGGAGCGGGCCCCTGTATTTTATTTCTGACAACAATTTCATAAACTAGTGATCATGTACAGATTTATATGTGTATACTAAATGGTTTCGAACACCTATATTCACGGTATTTGTTGTAATGTCTGCTTCAGACAGCTCAGCACAAATATTTCTGGTATCATACAAAGAAATAACGCTGTAAGAAAAACATCAGTCTCATTTTGTAAAATTCCAATAAATCTGGATTTTTCAACCTAACATCAACCATCATACTCAAAACTGAACTTTTCATATGGTGGTGGAAGCATTTTTGATAGTTAAAGATTTAAAAAATATTATTCTAAGAGTTTGATTTTTTTAAGTCCACAAATTGACATTTTCTCATCAGCTCTGAAGTCTTTAAAGAAAAAAGTACATATCTATTCAATGATTGCAGTAGGATATGTAGCCCCAGCTAGGTGCTACTTTATAGGATGCATAAAGTTAGACTTGTGTTCATAGAAATGTGTATGTCACCTGTGTTTGCTATGAGGGTATTTGGATTGATTAGGGTCTTTGGTGATTCAGTAAAATGTGTGGGGGGGGAAACAGTATAGAAAACAAACCTAGATACCAGAGACAGTGTGGGAGGAGAGTGGGAAATGGCAGAGGGTAAGAGATAGGGAATCAAGGATGGGGGGAAAAAAGCTAAACATACAGAAAACAAGAAATGGAAGACCATCTTCTGACAATAACATGTTTGTTGGTATGCTTGACTGAGACAATATACAGTGTACTCTGGATGGAAAATCTCATTTTGTATGCTGTAATGATGTACAGTGAATGAATGCAAATAAATTAAAAAATAAAAAATAAATAAAAAAAAGAAGAAAGTGTAATAGGTAGTCAGACCGAAAGGAGCAGGCATCCCCGAGATAACAGCAGAAGGCCATCTGCCACATCAGTCACAGCTTACCAGGAGTTTCACCCAGGCCCTCCGTGAGAACTCCCTCCTCCCACCTGGCTCTGTCAAGAGAGGACGTCATCTCACTGTGATGCTATGCCAACATCCTAATGCCCACTGAGCTTGGTAAACTAAAAGGGTAATCCAAATATGGAGGCTCATACTTCAAAGTCCACACTGGGCATGCACGATTTGGTACCGAAATTGCGCAAATCCCTCGTCTGAAGGAGAAGCATAAATTCAGATGGAAGCCAGGAAATCCAAACAAAAGCAGTCGCTACTATTACAGCCCCCTCCTACTAAATATTCATTAACAAAATTCAAATAAAAGCGACATACAGGGGCCAGCAGGTGGCATGGTGGTTAAGAAGCTGGACTCTCAACATGGTTGACCATTTGAGTTTCAGACCTGGCCTCTTGAAATCATGCCGGGTGCCTGTGCGCATGCCTAAATCACAGAAGGAGAACGGAGGAGAAAGGATTGCAGCATGACCAACCCCCCTGGAGGGTGATTTCTCACTGTCACTCTCTGTCTCTCTGGCAAGCGCACTTCCTGCCCTATGGCAAACAAACAAAAAGTGGCATTTAATCTATTCCAAAGCTCAGTACTTATGTCCGTTAGCAACCTACCTGCCTAAAAGTCTCCAGGGGATACATTTAACCTGAGGCCAGCACTCCTCACTACCCCGCCCCCCCCCAAACTCTCCCTCGTTTTTCCAAAAACTCGACTTTACTATTCTCTTTGTTTGTCCTCATTCTAATTCTTTGTGAGCCTGAAACAAAGAACCGGGTTTCCTGCTGCTCCTGCATTGGGTATTGGGTCTGATCACCCCAAAGTCTCATGTCAAAAGTACCCAAAGTATTAGTTAGGCTTTGTCTCATATTGTATAACTCATGTAGAGCTAAGCAGTATTTATGATTTTTCAGGTTTAAAGCTAATTGTTTTTTTTTTTTTTTTTTAAAGGTTTTTGCCATAGGTGCATGTGCTGGTTGGAGACAGACAAAGGGAAGTCCAGTTGTGCTGGTCGGAGACTTCATAGGGAAGTCCAGTGCCTTACCCACTACACCACCTGCTGGCGCCAAACTAATTTGTATTTAATACTGTTAGAAACCTCGTGTATACACTATAGGGAACTGTCTGGTGGCTTAAATAAAGATCGTTTACTTTTTTGTACAATAGTCCTTTTAATTTTTTATCATTTTCTATTAAAGTTTTATAATAGAAATAATTTTTTAAACAATTTTCCCATCTAAATCATTTTCTTTTTTACAGAAGAATCCAAGCCATTTCATTACAGTGGAATGTTTTAAGCTTAAAACCTATTAAAAATTATCTAAAAATTTTTATTGGGTATTTAATTCTTATGTCAAGCAACTAACTTTATCTTTTCTTACAGTTGAAGAAAACTGCTGAGTCCAGCAGGTGGCATGGTGGTTAAAGTGCTAGACTCCCATGTGGTCCACCGTGATTTGAATCTCAGACCTGGTGGCTTGCTTTCTCACTTTCTCTCTCTTTCTCTCTGGTGAGTCCAGGTGCCCTATAGAAAATTTAAAATAATGATAATCCATAAAATTAAATAAATAATTCTTTAAAAAAGGAAAGAAAACTGCTTATCGAATTCACTATGTATTTTCTTAGAATGTTTTGTTTCCCAATGGCGACCCCTGTATTATCTTTAGGAATTGTTCTGGCTTCTCCATTTTGCTCAGTTTTAACAAGGTGCAGTGGTTAATTTGTGGTAAAATACGGAGCCTATCTTTGTGTAATCTCTTATTTCTTTTACTGCTACAGTTGTAGTATTAGCATCCACTCAATTCTGCATTCATTATTCTCTTTAACTTCAAATAGAAAAACTTGTGTTTAACTACTTTTTAAGCTAGAAACACAATTTAATTATATTCCGGTTTTTAAATTTGAAATAAAAGTGTACAATGAATATACTGGAAAGTGCTTTTTCCCCTTTTCTTTTTCTCTTTCTTTTGCTCTCTCTCTCTCTCTCTCTCTCTCTCTCTCTCTCTCTGTGTGTGTGTGTGTGTGTGTGTGTGTGTGTGTCTCTCCCTGGCCAGTTCTCTGACAAAAAACAAAGCAAAACAAACACAAGAAAAAAGAAGAAAGCATATTACAAGAGAAAAAGTGTAGGAATGAAGAGTAGCTTGGGATATGGAGTGTGTGTTAAAGGATTCTGGGAAAGAATATGGCAGCTTTTAAAGAAAAGGGGACTAAGTTAGGCCAAAGTTACTTTTCCCCCCTTTCTATTGGCATAATAACTTACAGTATAACATTTGGTTTGAAGTAGAAACCTCTATTTCTCATTAAGGTCTATTGATTTTTTTTTTTTTTTTAATCTGAAGTAGGGTCATGAGCCTGGAAAATATCCCATTAATACCACAATGACCATGATATAAAGTTCATAAATTATTAGCCAAACCACAATTTCATTATTTGACTTCATGTTCTGCTAGTCTCCATCCAATGGTTACTATTTTTCCAGTCTTCAAAAGTCCTGTTGCCAAGAGGAGATTAAGTTGCCATATACTGTTACTTACTTTGAATATGAGAGGTCTGTAGATTTAGCTTTATAAAATAGTGTAACCAGTTACTGATTTGCCTCATTTAATTCCTGTACTTTCTACTTCTCTCCATCCCACACTATTTCAATTAATATTTTTAAAACATACACATTTTCTACAAATAAAGCTCCATATCTTTTTCCTTCTGAAAAGATACATAGTGAGTTTGCATTTCATACCTTCATTGTACAACAGGGTGAATTGTTTTAATTGCCAGAATGTAGGTGAAAGAGTCAAATACTTTCAAAGAGAGTTATAATTTTCCTGTAAACCTTACCCACATTGGTTGTTATTTTCACAACTGAACTTTAAAAGGAAGGGTCTATTTGGTTGCATTTGAATTGGTGACATTTTTAGGCTGTCATTACCAGTAGAAAGAGTGAACCAATGTCTCAACATGAATGAGTGCGAAATGACCTTTAAAAATGTTTTTCTACTGTAGGGCTTTCATTCTTTCTCCTGATATATATATATATATATATATATATATATATATATCTTTCATAAATAAAATATATCTAGATTAGAAATATGAGAAACCCTAACTAAAGTTGCTCAAAGTATTTTCAGAAGTAAAAAGAAAATCATTTTCTTCTGCATATCCCTTAGGAACAAGAACTCAGTAAATTGGTGGTTAACATGTAAATTATGTTTATAATTTCTTTTTTATTCTTAAAGTTTACTGATTTCTTTCTCCAAATGTGAGAGAGAAATATGTACACACACACATACCCCAAAGGGCCCCCATGCCATGATCCATCCCCAGGCTCAGCTGGCCCTGATTATGGACACATGCATGCCTGGTGTTTCCAGGGAGGTCTTTGGATGTGACACTGGAAGCTTCTCCTGTGGGTCATCTTTGCAGAGTGCTGTGTTACTGCTGTGCCACCATCTGACCCCCTATATCGATAATTTTTGACTACTAAGAAAGAAAACATATATATAAAAAAGTTTTCTCATTTTTGATAAACTAACATTCTTAAAACTCTACATACACACACATATGTGTGTGTGTGTGTGTGTGTGTGTGTGTATAAATATATATATTTTTTTAAGAGAGAAGTTTTGCTTCTTTTTTTTTTTTTTTTTTTTTTTTTTTTTTTTTGAGAGGTTTTTCGCTATAGGGTGTGTGCACTTGCCAGAAAGACAGAGAGAGACAGAGAGATAGAAAGCGAGAAATCACCCCCCAGGGGGGATGGCCATGCCACAATCCCTTCTCCTCCATTCTCCTCTTGGGATCTTGGGCACGCACACACACGCGCCCGGCATGAGTTTAAGCTGCCAGGTCCAGGACTTGAACCATGGTCGACTACATGGGAGTCCAGCGACATAGCCATTACGCTAACTGCTGGTCTCAAGAGAGACGTTTTGCTATAGGGTGTGTGTGCTCACCAGAAAGACAGAGAGAGTCAGAGAAACAGAAAGCAAGAAATCACCCCCTCCAGGGGGTATAGCCAAGCTGCAATCCCTTCTCCTCCATTCTCCTCTGGGGACTTTAAGTACACATGCACACGCACCTGGGATGAGTTTTAAGCTACCAGGTCCAGTTCTTGAACCACTGTTGACCACGTGGGAATCCAGCAACATAACCATTAGGCCATCTGCTGGTCCCTGCTATATATATTTTTTTTTTTTTGGAGAGGTTTTTCGCTATAGGGCGCGTGCGCTTGCCAGACAGACAGAGAGAGACATAGAGACAGAAAGCGAGAAATCACCCCCCAGGGGGGATGGTCACGCCGCAATCCCTTCTCCTCCATTCTCCTCTCGGGATCTTGGGCACGCACGCACACGTGCCCGGCGTGAGTTGTAAGCCACCGGGTCCGAGAGTCGAACCGCGGTCGACTACGTGGGAGTCCAGCGACATAGCCATTACGCTAACTGCTGGTTCCCCCTGCTATATATTTTTAAAGACAGACTGTTGGAAATACACAGATATATAAAATATAATCCTTAGGACCAGCAGTTGGTGTAATGGCTATGTCGCTGGACTACCATGTAATCGACAGTCGTTTGAGTCTCAGACCCAGTGGCTTAAACCCATGCCGGGCACATGTGCATGTGTGCCCAAGATCCCGAGAGGAGAATGGAGGAGAAGGGATTGCGGCATGGCCATCCCCCCTGGGGGGTGATTTCTCACTTTCTGTCTCTGTCTTTCTGGCAAGCATATGTGCCCTATAGCAAAAATATATTAAAAAAAAAAAAAATATATATATATATATATATATATATATATATATATATATGTATAATCCTTTTGGAAGCAGTTTTAATTTATTAAAATGATAAAATGCATAACAATAATTTAGTACATAGTAATCAGATGGAAATAATTTCACTGTCTTTTATTTGCCCCTGCAGACTTTTGTTCTTTAGCCTCCTGTTTTCCTGAACATCTGACCTGTACAAATGATGCTCACAAGCTTTGGCTTCCATTGGATTTGACTAACAGGGAGAACCAGCATGAGCTCACGAGATACTAGAGAGCTAGAAGAGCAATGCTTGTATAAGCAGGGGGTGTTGAGTTTCTTAGCTCCCCCTTTGTGGTGTCAGTGTGGGCTGGGGGGTGTCCCTGACCCACAGCTTCAATGCCTGGTCAGGTTTCTTGCCCACACAGCCCTGCGTGTCTGTATGCTGACGTGACTCTTCCATTGCTCTTTCAGGCCCAGGGCAGTAACTGGTAGCAGCATTACTGAAGCACCCTAGGTTCCACAATACCCTTTGCTGTTGCACTGGACTCTGCCTAATATCTAAATTTAATAGTGTCATCTGCTTCCTATCAGTATCATGAAATGAAAGTTGTTTTTTTTTTCTTTTGAAGGTTTCTTATTTATGTCTTCAGAGATAGAGAGAGAGGCACCCTCAAAGGGTCTTCACAATGTAGTCCATCCCCAATCTTGGTTGTCCCAGACCACGTGTATGCCCAGGGAAGTCCCAAAACACAAACTCAGGACTTATCCCATATGGGTGGCTGTGTTACTGCTGTGACACTGCCTGACCACTGAAAAGGAAAATTGTAAGAACAAAATGATCAATTCTTGCTATTAAGAACAATTGCTGTCTTTGATTATGTAGCACGTAATGGTTAGAAGAAAAGTAAAAGTTTTTTCTCTACACCATAGCCCAAAATCCTCTCATTTACTATGAAATAAATTATCATGTCTACTATTTTAAAAATACATTATATGTTTAATTTAACAAGTCTCTGGACCAAATTGGCAGGACTTCACCTCCATTTCATCATGGCTTTTAAAAAATTGACCTGAAATTCACATGTTATAAAAGTCAACCTTTAAAAACACAGTTTAGTTATTTTTAGTATTTATAAGTTTGGGTAATCATCACAGTTTTCTAATTTTAGAACATTTTCACAATAATAGAAAGAAACCTCACAGCCTTTGTTCTTGTCTCTCTAATACCCTATACTCCTTAGCCCTAGGCAACCCAACCACTGTTCTAATTTCTGTCTATATTAATGTGCCTATTCTAAAAGTTCCCCATAAATGGAACCAAAGAACAAGTGGCCTTTTGTTTCCAGCTTCTTTTACTTAGCAAAATGTTTCCTAGGTGTATCCATGTTGTAACATATATCAATTCTTCATTCCTTTCTTGTTATCAAGTAATACCTATTTTATAGATGCATAATTTATTTATCATTAGTTGATGAATATTTAGGATGTTTCCACTTTTTGGCTATTTTAAATAAATCTGCAATAAATATGTATATAATTTTCACATGGACATGTTTTTATTTCTCTTATGTATTCATTTTTAAATAGGGAACATAACATATTACATACTAAATGAGAGGATTTTCGGCTATGGAGTAGAGAAAAAACTACTTTTCTTCTAATCATTACGTATTTCTTCTAAACACTGCTGAATTATACAGTAACTCTGCATTTAACTTTTTGCGAAAATGCCAGATTATGTTTCAAAACAGCTGCACCATTTACCTTCCCACCATTAGTGTATGAAGATTCCAGTTTCTCCAAGTCCTCACCAATACTTCTTATCTATTTTTTGTTACTGTCTATCCTAGTAAGTATAAAGCAGTATCTTGTGTTTTTTCCCAATTACTTTAAAATTTATGAATAAAACATTACAGAATTCTAAGAGTTACTAATTAGCAATGGATGTGGTGTGTAACATGTGAATATGGTTTGGTGTAAGTAGCCATGCAAACAGGAAGTGGCAATAAATTCGATCTTCCAAATGAGTATCCACGGCCTTGACTCAACTGGCAAATATTATTCACCCATAGTCAGAAGGCAGGAATGCTGTTCTCTGGAACTGAATCTCTTACTTCTGACAAATAGATGAGGCATCTCAGGATGCTCCAGGGCCATCAAGGTGTACCAGAGAGATCAGAAAGCAAGCTGCCGTAAGTTAGTTCAAAATTCCTCACTCACAGACAGGCAGGAGAGGCTACCCTGGATTCTAAAGGGTGTAGGAATGAAAGCTGCAGGAGGAAAATATGAACCGTCTTTTCAAGAAGGGGAGAGTGGGGCTGCAGGATAGGTCCTTTGTTAGGGAAGATAGGTCTGCTGGTGAGTCTCATGAGCCGTAAGGGCCATTCCCTAGCAGTCTCACTCGACCAGGAGCAAGAAATAATGTCAATAATGTCAGGAAGGTGAGGAGCTAGAAGTGAAAGACAGATACTTTAGTAGGTGAGCATCAGTACATTTCTCTCCCTCCGTGGGATACAAAGACACTGAATCCTCTGTAACTATAAGAAAGGGAAGACCACCATCAAAATAATTGGAATTTCATTTCTCAGTACCCATGCAAAATGGGAATCAAGTCCCATTTATTCTATTTTATTTTTTTAAGGAAATACTTATTAAATTTTATTTATTATTATTATTTTTTAAATCTGATCAGAGAGAGAGAGAGGGAAAGTGATAAAGCAAGCCTCCAGGTCTGGGATTCAAACTGTGGTTGGTCATGTGTGAGTGTGATGCCTCAACCACCATGCCACCTATTGGCCCCACATTCATTCTAATTTAGAAAAAAATAGTCATATGGCATTCTTTTTTTTAAAAAAAAGAATTATTTTATTCAACTTTATTTCTAAAATTTTGATCAGAGAAGGACAGAGAGAGCATGAAAGAGAGAGAGAAATAAAAAGAGAGAGAGAAAGCAAGTCGCCAGGTCCAGGACTCAAACCATAGTCAGCCATGTAGGAGTCCAGTGCCCTTAACTATCACCTGCCAGCCCCCATATGGCATTCTTGTAGATGAGTGTTTTGGAATAAAGTTCATGTGAACTGGCTCTTGAAATTAAGGTTTCTGTGTCAAAACCAAGTACACTCTATGCAAGAGGAGGAGAAATTATATGATTAACATTTCCTTGATTCTGAGCATTTTCTTCTAAGATTTTCTTTTAGCCACAATAACAGTGCTTCTGACAGTTTTGAAGCTTCTGGTAGCTGGAAAAGTTTTTCTGTTTATAAAAGTCATCTAGTAAAGGTAGAACAAGGATTATCTTCTGTTTCATGCTCATGAGAACCTGTTTAACGCCAGGCTGGGATGTAATCGAGCGAATCATATACTTTGAAGGTAACAATTTCTCAAATGCCCCATGCTATACAAAATGGTGGTTACTTTAGAATGTTTATACCCTTTAAGATAATATAAGAAATATTTATAGCTCCGTTTCATTTATAGAACTAATTTCCTATGACCAGAAGACAGATGTTGGTCTGAATCATCTAGAGGAAAGTGTAATTGCTTTTTCTTAGAGAAGTATTGGCTGTCGGTCAGCTTGATTATCCTTTGCCCACCTGCATCATAGACTTCCAACCACAACGCAGCAGTGACCACAGATCATGATATTCTCTTTGG
This sequence comes from Tupaia tana, assembly GCA_026018925.1. Classification (NCBI taxonomy): domain Eukaryota; kingdom Metazoa; phylum Chordata; class Mammalia; order Scandentia; family Tupaiidae; genus Tupaia; species Tupaia tana. Next base: position 52,797,268 of record JAKSZU010000003.1, read on the forward strand.
CTTTATTGTTTTCTAATAAGAAAATTATGCACCAGGGCAAGAGAACAGGCAATGGATATTGGCATAAAACTTCTAATATGATGCAAGTGAACTTCATTTGTTTATATCCAACCCTAATGTCCTTACAGATGGAAAGCCTGAAGCACATGAAAGTCAAGGAATTGTCTAAAGTCAGGAGATAAGTTAGTAGGAAAGAAGGGACTTGAAATGAATCTTTTTAAAAACATTTATTTATTCATTTTATTATTATTACTATTTTTATTCGGTATGGAAAACATATGAGAGAGAGAGAGAGAGAGAGAGAGAAAGAAAGCATGATTTTCAAGATCTAAGTCCATGATTTTGAAATGTGGTTGGCCATGTGGGAATCTAGTGTCTTAACCACCACACCATCTGTTGGTCCTTTGAAATGGGTCTTTTTTTTTTTTTTTTTTTTTAGAGAAATTTTTGCAATAGGGCGTATGTGCTCACCAGAGAGACACAAGACAGAAATCAAGAAAAAAATCATCCCCCATTGGGGATGGCCACACCACAATCCCTTTGCCATTCTCCTCTAGAGATCTTGGGCACGCATGCACATGCACCCGGTGTGAGTTTTAAGTCATTGGATCAGGGACGTGAACTACGATCAACTACGTGGGAGTCTAATGATGTAACCATTAAGCCATCAGCTAGTCCCTTGAAATGGGTCTTTTAACTCCTGTGTTTTCCTAGTGTGACAGAATGCCTGAACATACTGGCACACTATCAGAAATTTTCAAATATTATATCAATATTATTTTTCACCTCTGTAGTGGAGCTAAATTAAGATTGGTTTCTTAAAATCCATTTTAATTTTTACATTGAGTTATTATCAGTCAACACTGATAGAGAAGAAGATAGTTCTATATTGATAAAGTTCAGATTAATGGAAATTTAAAAAATAACTAATATAATCATAAAGCCATTTCAATATGTAGTTTTCTGTATTAGCCTCTTTTCCTTTGGAGCAATTACTATTTATATTTTAAACTTATTGTCATGTAAATGTGTAATGAAGACATTTCTACTAATAAATATAACAAAGTGATTATTCTGATATTTTCTAGACTCACTGAAAAGCATAAGTACATAACTGACAATATCCATATAACCAGTTCCCTAAATTAATACCTTCAAATATTTAATATACTAATCCCTCATGCTGATGCTCATGAATTAATCATTTCTATCAGATCACAAGTACTAGGAGGTTTTCTTTTTTTGTTTTTAGAAATTATACTCAGCTCTCCTTACTTTGTATTTACCCAACAGTCTAGGTGATTATTAACTCATGCATATAATAATAACTGAAATTCTTGCTGAGTTGAATTATACTTTATGATAGATTTTTCCATGCATAAATTCTCTTAATTTTCAAAATGATCACATGAGGTGGACATTGTTATTATTTCTTTTTTTGATAGTTCAGACACAAGCTAATTACATGGTTGGTCCAAGCAGTAGAGTGAGGATGTGGTCTCCGGCCTTCTAATTAAAATCCCCTGCAAAAAATATCTCTGCTGTACCCTTAGCTTTCCAATTTCCAGTGAAACGCAACTTACTAGTAATTCCTTACTTCATATTTTTGCACATTGTTTCCAGTTCAAATATAATCTTTTCAAGGAAGTCCATTGTTAGTGAAGCTGACAGTGATGTAACTTCTTGGCATAGTACATGCACATAATATTTATGTTTAGCTTGATTAAATAAATAGTCACTTGTTGATATGCTTGTTACTAATTTTCTTATGTTAATTAGGTATATTTCTTTTGAGAATTCAGAAATGTTCCATTTTTATTATGAAAGATAAAACTGAAATAATTGGTTATTAGTGTGTATGCAATAGCAAACTTATCTGAAGACAAGTCCACTCTTATTATTCTCCATGGTATTCACCAGAAAATTAATTTCTATTTAAAATGAACTAAAATGTAGTACTTTTAATATTCTTACAACAGACAATATTGAAAGTAGATATGCGTCTTCTTTCTTTATAAAAATTAAACATATCTTAAGCTTCGGTAGCATGTTGGATAATATTTTAAATTAAAAACTATATTTAATTTAAACGTAATCAGTACATTCAAGCTATAGAAGAGACTGCACCCACAGCCTTATAAAACCGAATTTTATGATTTTAAAAATGTTTATATATAACGACTTCCATTTTGCCTAACAGAAAAATGGTCATACCACATTCTCTGAAATCTGCAACAGCTTCCATTGGATCTTTTCACTAATAAAGTGGCTTTTGGACACACCATGTAGATAAGAATTTGACATTTCAATAACAGCCAGAAAAAGAAAAGAAAAGAAAAGAAAAAACCTCAGAGTCTAGGCTTCTAGTTGGCTATGTGTACATTATCTGAAATGATTTACTTGAAAAATCACTTAGGCTTTTTTGACATTGTAGACTGACTCTTCTCATGTCTCCTGGATAAATTCACTTTTCCTGAAAACGGCTCAGATAGCTTGACCTTTGAATTATAAATGGGTAGCATTTATTATAATAACTTTTTACAAATAATGGTCTGTGCTGGGTGCAGTCAATTAGACTAACACGTTCTGCTATATCTTAAGTAACAAGCTTATTTATCCTCTTGAAAATTTTTTTCTTTATGCATGTAAATTCTAAGAGGTAGACATAAATGCTGAAAACTTGAAGATTGCATATATTAAATGGTCCCCACTGGCTCTGACCATAGAATCATTCACTCAGAATAAGTTTGATTTGAAGGTTGAATGGTAGTGGAATAGGGCCATTATTCTTATAGGTCACTGTTATACCAACTGATTAGTCAATTTTTGCCAAGTCACTTATCCTCTTCTCAATTTTTTTCTCTCCAAAGTATTAGGGCTAAAATTTAATTAAAAAGAAAAATATACGTGTGTGTTGTATTTATGTCTTGTCTCTAAGTGGAATCTACATTAGTGGTGTGAACTGTTAGATTAACAGAAACTTCTTATTTCAGTCATCCATATTTGCATGTAAAAATATATTTTTTGATACAGTTCATGAACACACCAACATACACTGAATAGTGATTTTTTTTTTTTTGAGAGGTTTTTGCTATAGGGCACGTGCGCTTGCCAAAAAAACAGAGAGACAGAGAGACAGAAAGAGAGAAATTACCCCCCCAGGGGGAATGGCCATGCCGTAATCCCTTCTCCTCCATTCTCCTCTCGGGATCTTGGGCACACATGCACATGCGCCTGGCGTGAGTTTAAGCCACCGGGTCTGGGACTCGAACCGCAGTCAACTACATGGGAGTTCAGCAACATAGCCATTACGCTAACTGCTGATCTCGAATAGTGCATATTTTTCTTTTTAGGATTTTGCTTCAGAAAGGCTCGAGAGAAAATGATAGTAGAAAGAACACAGTCACAATACGAACACAGAAGAATCAATGAAATAATTACCAGACACACACACTATCAAAGTAAAAACTGATTTTATCCCTTATTAAGCAAATAAGGCAATATATAAATAAGAGCAATTTATATATGAAAAACAGATTCCAAGATGTGATATACCATTTAATGTAAACACTGATATTTCCTAATACTTAATGATCCCTGCTCTAGTGTTAGCACCTCTCACCTTCCGTGTAAATGTTGAAAGTCATCTACTATTCTTTTTGTGCAAAGCTGAAAAAGAAAGTAAGGGATTAAAGGGAATAAGAATAAGGTAGAATAGGGAATGAGAAAGAAGTTTAGAATGAGCAGAATAGAGAATGAGAAGAATGGATAGAAACAGAAGCAAAACAAAGGAGTAGAAGTGGAAACTACAGAACTTATATGCATAGAGGATATAGTATAATATGGTTTCTTTATACTCATGATTTCTTTAAACTTTAAGGGAAACGATTAAAATAAAAATATAAAATAGCTAGAGGTAAATATCTAACATGAACTTATTGAAAACATACAGGCTGAAAGCAGCTATTTGAAGATATTTAACTTTAGTCAGGTTGTATTTTCTTTAAAATCATCATAATGCTAGAAATAATACTTATGTTTTAGTGATATTTGTCTTTCTCAAAATGGTCCAAAAAATTGAGGACTTAATGCTATAAGACAGTATACAGTCAACTGAAATCTATGAACCTATTGTCTGGTCAACAAATACAGAAAATGAAAGAGACAAAAATACAAAGTCTAGTCATCTCTTAGAAACTCCACAGTGTTCTCTCTAGTTTATGCCATAATTATCAAAGATGGCATTAATTCTAAACACAGGGACACTTTTCTTTCATTGCTGCTATAATTTTATATGTCAACTACTGTCTTTCACTTCCAGAATAAATGGTTGCATTTTCAAAAGTTTAATTAGTAACTTTTGAGTTGCAGTTTTACTGATTCATTCCCTCTATTTAATTTTTTTAACTTTGTGTTTTTAACATTTCAAATATACATTACCAATTAAATCATTGATTTCAAAATGTTTACCACAAGGGAATTATTAAATAAATTAAATTAGTACAGGATACCTTTCAATATATAATATTCCAAGGATTGAACAGTAGTGCAGTGGTAAAACCAGGTACTCTGTAAGGTAGACCTAGACCCACATGGGAAGGTTTCTGGTTTGCATCTGGAGACCTTCCTGAGGTTGCTGGCTGTGCAGGTGCCCACGATCTCAGCTGGAGCAAACTGCGGGATTGCAGTGATGTTAAGACCCTGTGAGGGGTCCTTTATCCGTGCCTCACCACTTTCTCTGTCTCTCTCACTCACAGAACAAATAACAGCTATATATATATATATATATATACACACATACATGCATACATACTTACATACATACATAATATATTCTGTCCAGCTGTGGCAGTGCAGTGGTAACACATGCTGCACGATTCTGGGCTCACACTGAAAGGTCCCTAGTTCCCACACTGAGGTCTCCCTATATGTGCAAGGGACATATGTGATCCTGGTTGGCTTGGACTAGGGATGTAGACCCTGTTGCAGGTGGCTGTCTCTCTCACTCATGAAATAAATAAATATGTGTGTGTGTGTGTGTGTGTGTGTGTGTGTGATATTCTGAAAGTACTGAGAGTCTTACACATATGAGCTCTTTTTAAATTTGTTAGTGAAATCTTCATTTACATACAGACTTTTTTTTCAAAGTGCTTTCAAATGAATACTCTTCTGCAATAAATTAAGTATGGCCCAGCCATGCAGAGCTTCTTAATGTCTGAGTGCATCAGAGTCTCATGGAGGGCTTATTAAAGCCCAGGTTTCTTAGACCACATCCTCAGAGATTCTGACTCAGTGAAGTCTGACGTGGTCCAATGAATGTGCACTTCTGTCTCCTAGGTGATCTGAATACTGCTGATCTGCTGACCATGGACTTTGAGTAGAGTTCAAAGTTAGACTCAATGTATTTAGAAAGTGTTTTTCAGCTGTTGACATCTACTTATCCTTTACTTTAGGAGCAAACAGAGAGATGTTGTATCTTAAAGTAAGCCAAGATAGTTTCTTTTTTCTTGTACTCAGTGTTCTCTACTTTGTAAGTGAATGTTACCAGGGCTGCAAAGCCCTAGCTTCAGCAACAGTTACATTATCAACATCTCTTAGTGGGAAAGAACATGAAATTTGGAAACAGACAAGACTTCAAATCTCATCTTTAACATTTATTAGTTGTGTGCCGTTAGGTGAATTACTAAAATATTCTGAATCTCCCTTTTTATATTTGTACAGTAGGAGTAATAAGACCTACATAAAAAGATTGCTTAAGCATTTAACAAATTAATTCATGTTGGATACATTGTGAAACCTCTGAAGCACTTAACCCATGTTATTTGGAAACTGGCACCTTTTGCTAGGCCCTCTAATTGCCCCACAATTTCAAACTTTCCATCTTCATTGACTGTCTGTAAGTTAAAAGACATATAATACTTTCTCCTCCATTTTGAAAAGTTTCTATGACCTTAGATACATGCTGACTTCTCCCCCTCAGTCTTCCTCATTGTCTATTTTTGAGAAATATTACATATACTTACTGTCTGTAATTCCAACAGTGCTTAGTCCTTGACCTAACCACTATTGCTAAATTCTGCCTCCACCACTAAAATAAAATTACCCTTTAAATGATCGCATTGACTCTGTAAAGGTCGAATCAATCCATTTCATGCGTGATTCTCCCAAGCATGAGGCCTCTGCTACCATGCTGGTGGTAGCAGCACTCCCACACCTTGGGAACTCTCCCCTACCTCAGCGTGAGCAGCGCTGCCCTCTTGGTTCCCCTTTACCTCAGTCTTTGCCAGCAACTCTTCCACTGCTTGCCCTGATGTGTGCTGTCTCTGGGAAATCTCATCCCCACATAGACTCTTAATTCCTCTCTCTGTACCTTGGCAAATCTTCAAACTTCCATGCCCATGCAGATTTTTCTCCTAAATTGCAACCCATCTACGTTAGAGCTAAATATCGTTAATTGATGTCCAAAGTTAAATTATACAAAACTAAACACTTATGCTGTGCCCATAATATGCTCTTACAGCATCTGTATTCTGTGGGGGATGAACAGAAATTCCATGTGCAGGGCCTAAATGGTTATCTGGCGGAGTTCACTCTGCCTTGAATACACCTCATCCTGCCTTCATTTGGAAGACATCTATTCATCCCTCAGCTCAACATGTAGACATTATTTTCTCAGAAATCCTTGTCTGGTCACCCAGGTAGCTTCTGTGTATTTTCTGTACCCAACCGACAGCAGGGCATCTGGTCATCCTCTCCATCACAGTATAAATGCCGTGGAGTAAGAGTCTAGCTTGTCTCTTTAACTAATGAACTATCAGCACACAGCTGCGCACATGGCATATAATAGGGGATTAAAAATACTGTTTATCTCCCTTTTCCAGAATCAGTCAGGCATTCTACCAATGCTCACTGTGCTACCACTCTTCTGGGTATTGTGTGAGTCACAGTGAGCAGAACCAACTTTTGCCCTCAGGCATCAGGGTGTCAAAGACAGACAATGAGAAAGTTAAGACAAACAAGCAATAAGTAACCACAAAATTCCAGACATTGTAGAAGAGAGGGACATGGATTGAGAAGAATACTTGAGCAGAATCTATTTAAATGGGGGGGTAGAAAGAGTTGGGAGTTGTTTTTTGAGTAGGATCTAGCCATGCAAAGAGGAAATGCATGAGCAATGACTGAATTGTGGGAAAGACCTGGTTGGTTTTAATTTGCAGGTGTGTGTGGATTGAGGTGGGCGGAATGATACCTTTTTCCCAACCTGAAAGAAAAGATACCTAGGAGCTTAGGTATCAGAGACTACAGTATGAGATTAAGGCTGAAGAATTAAACCAAGACCATTCTTCATAGAGACTTGTCAAGTACAAATAATTTACTTTTCTAAATTATGTTCAGTAAGTATCAAGATTGTAGTTATTGTTCACAACAGATTCTCACCATGTTATGTTTTTCTTGAATCAGTTTAATTCTGTATAGCAATCAATTTTCAGTTGTACTTAAGTAGTGTCTATATCTTTTCTGGAAATAAATTTTTATTCACTATTAGTAGTTTGTTTGCCATTTTTAACACAACAAAGAGCCTTGAAGATATAGCCATGTTTTTCATTAAATAATACATCAGAACAGCTCCATGAATATAATTTCCATATAAAACCTCTAGAAGATGTGTAATAAATTAGATTTATGCCATCACCTTAATAAAGAAAAAAAATTATATACTTATAGTATCAATGGAAAACTGAGGTTAAAAATGTTATTTTCCAAAGGTAATTTATTTCAGGGTAAATTGTTCATCAGACAATATTGAGTGTCAAAATCTCAATTGCATTTTTTTATTGTAGCAGCTTTAGATGGTACCAGCTCTAACCCAAGTATCACATATTTATTTAACTGCAAAATTTGAAATATGGGTTTATATCCCAAGTATCAACTTCAGGCTTAAGACTACATTTCTAAATTCTGAGTCTAAGAAAGGTTTATATATTTAATGACAATTGCTTATGTAAGGCATCTAAAATGAAATGAAACAATTGTTTAAAATGATGGCTATTAATATCAAGATTTCTTAATCTTAGTCCATTTCAGTCTTGGTAGTGCTTTGGTATGAGGGCCGTGCTGTGCATTACAGGATACAGGGCTGCATCTCTGTCTATTGCACACTAGATGCCTTTTTAAATGGAAATAATGTCTTAAAATCACTTAAGAAAGTAAAATTGTTTGAATCTCCTCTAAGTATTACAGATGCTTATATCTATCTACTGGGTTGAGGTTTAGGGGAAGGGTTCTAGACCAGAACGTTCCTATTTATATGACCCTAAAAGAATAGCTTTTGTCAAGTGTGTGAAGTTTATTTGGTACTAGTATGTGTATTGTAGAAAAATTAAGTATTTAAGTGTATAACATAGAAGGAGTCTTCTAAACGTTCATGGAAAATGTACATGGTAAAAAACAAACAAACAAACAAACAAAGAACAACCATGTGGATTTCAAAAATTTTGGCACCAAAATAAACTTGTACTTTAATTCTATTTTCCACAAACTTTTTTTTTTTTTTTTTTTTTTTTTTTGAGAGGTTTTTCGCTATAGGGCGCGTGCGCTCGCCAGACAGACAGAGAGAGACATAGAGACAGAAAGCGAGAAATCACCCCCCAGGGGCGATGGTCACGCCGCAATCCCTTCTCCTCCATTCTCCTCTCGGGATCTTGGGCACGCACGCACACGCGCCCGGCGTGAGTTGTAAGCCACCGGGTCCGAGACACGAACCGCGGTCAACTACGTGGGAGTCCAGCGACATAGCCATTACGCTAACTGCTGGTTCCAATTTTCCACAAACTTTTGAAGTCCCTTGTATACTAAAAGTAGGAGGCTAAAGTAATGCTCTTAAAGAATATTTATTTCTATATAATTGTTATTCCATAGGAGTGGTTGTATTTTGGTTATGGAACTGTTAAACCTTGTGTCTCAGAGACTATTCTGACTGTTCACTGGGTGGGAGGTAGGAGTATACAGAGAGCAGAGTTTAGTGTCCATTAATAAGATGAGTTCAGATCGTCTAACCATTATTTTGTATGTTCATTTTAGTTAATATTGCTGTGTATCATAGGATAAACAACTAGTCCAACATATGTTAAAAGTAGAGAGATGGTAATATAATCCACTTATAATTTTTTTTTTTTTAAAGACAGGGTCTTGTTCTGTCAAGATCCTCCTGCTTCAGCCTCCCCAGTAGTTGGGGCTATAGGTGCACACCATTGTACCCAGCTCTTCAGAGTGAGCAGAGAATTGAACCCAGATCTCCCACGTGGCTTCAGCCTGCCAAATAGCAGTGTCAACCAGTGTGCACTACTGCAGCTGGGTCTATAAATGTCCTTTTGTTCATTTTGTAAGAAGGATGGTCTTCTAGAAGCGACATTAATCCAACTGTTGGAGCTAGACACATAGTCCTGTATTTAGTCACTGGAATGGTGCAGAGGGAGGAAAAAGAAGGGTAAAGGGAAGGGCTCTTTGCTAATATCTCATTTAGAAGATGATCTTAGATTATAACCATAGGTTTATGTGTAGTTTTGGTAAAGTATGTGTTTAGTGTGGACAAATAGTTTGTAACATCTAAGCTTTATAAATGAATTGGCAGTGTATGAGAAAAAGTAAACCTAGTGAATTAGGCAGTTGTAAACATCTTTGTTATAATTGATAGAAAAGATGAATCTAGGACGTGGAATTGTTAAACCACCTCAGAGCAGTGAATAACAGGGCTTATTCCTTAGGTTGGAAAGTAGAGGGGCAGAAGGAAGTTTATTTTTTTGGAAGAGGTTTTTGCTATAGGGCGTATGCGCTTGCCAGACAGACACAGAGAGACACAAAGACAGAAACAAGAAATCACCCCCCGGGGGGGATGGCCACGCTGCAATCCCTTCTCCTCCATTCTCCTCTCAGGATCTTGGGCACACACGCACATGCGCCTGGCGTGAGTTTCAGCCACTGGGTCTGGGACGCGAACTGCGGTCCACTACATGGGAGTCCAGAGACATAGCCATTACACTAACTGCTGGTCCCCAGAAGGAAGTTTTATAAAGGGAGGCTGATGCGTTCATATTTACATTTTGATGATAGCCATTGATGCATGTGCATCTCTTTCGGCTGTATTGTGGTAATACATTGAGTAATTAAATGGAAATACCTTTCTAATATTTTAATAGTATAGAGCTGATAATGAATTATGCTATAAGTGTTATACTTAAGAGTACTCCATTACTTTAAGTTTTAAATTGAGCATTAAGGGAATGCGATATTTTAGTCCTAACTGCCGATACTTTTATCTAGAAGCCTGTTACCATTTTTGTCTTCTGTGAAATTTTGTCCCCAAGAAAGGATTACTTTTTTTTTAAACAGATTGAGTTGGCCTAGTGTATTCTTGGTTATCAAAATAGAGCTTTGGGACTTGAATTGGTAAAATATTCACGATGTGTGAAAGAGCATGATACATACTATTCTGAAGGATCCCAGAACTGGATGTTGTGTGTACAAACAGGACCTAGAAAGACACATCCCACTGTAAGCTGTTTGTGACTGTGGATGACTTTGTTCTTTGCTTCTTGTGTTTTTCCATTTCCTATAATGCACATATTAACTTTAAAAAATTAAGGGTTATTTTAAAAATCTATTTAAAAAAGAAGAAATGTCCAGTCCCTCTAACTGTGACAACCACTTGTCTGGTTGAGAATCACTACTTGGTAGATTTCAGAGTCACCCAGGGCTTCAGTTTGGGAATACAGCATTTGTCCTTTCCTAAACATCTGGCTGTCAGTTCATGTCATTAATATTCAGAACAATCATTCCTAGGATCTGTCATCTGTATGCATTTGAACACCAGAGTTGGTTGTTATGTTCTTGAAGATTCAGGTTTTGTTGAACTGATTGGTTATCCTGATAAGCATAATTCTATTCTGTAGTTTGTTTTAATTAATTATAGTTGTAATTCATAATAATTATCTAATATGTGGAGAACTAAATAAGACATAAAGAAAACTGAAAAAGCCACTAACGATAACCACTTTAGCATTTTGAAATACGCTGTCTAAATATATATTTTTTGTAAAAGTGGGAAAACACATACATGCAATTTTTAGTTGTTCTATTATGCTTAATATTATATTGTATGTATTTGCCAATGCCATTAGTAGTCATTGGAAATGATAATATTTTGCCTTTTTATGTCTTGTCATTGAGAAAGATGGCTGATTAATCTACCCTTCTTATAGGGTACTTTTCCTAATTTTTTCAGTGATAAAAGTCTATAAGCATAGGAGTCAGCAGGTAGTGTGGTGGTTAAGGCACTGGCCTCTCACATGGCCAGCCACAATTCAAGTCTCAGACCTGATGGCTTATTTTCTCACTTTTTCTCGCTGTCTCTCTCGTAGTGTCTCTCTCTCTGGTGAGTGCATGTGCCCTATAGCAAGTTAAAATAATAATAATAATAATAATAATAATAATAATAATAAAGTTAAAGAAATAATTCTTTAACAATTCTATAAGAATAAAGAATCTAATTTAATACACAGCCAACTAATGCTGGATTTTTTTTTTTTTGGAGAGGTTTTTTTTTTTTTTTTTTTTTTTTGGTATAGGGCGCGTGCGCTCGCCAGACAGACAGACAGAGACAGAGAGACAGAAAGCAAGAAATCACCCCCCAGGGGGGATGGCCACGCTGCAATCCCTTCTCCATTCTCCTCTTGGGATCTTGGGCATGCACGCACACGCGCCCGGCGTGAGTTTTATGCCACCGGGTCCGGGACGTGAACCGCGGTCGACTACGTGGGAGTCCAGCGACATAGCCATTACGCTAACTGCTGGTCCTAATGCTGGATTATTTTTGAGTAGCTTTCTTATGCCTATGTAAAAGATGCAGATTTTAAGGCATATTCTTCTCTTATAGTCAGCTTTTGATTATTTTCTTTTTGTTTTAATACAGACCACAGTCATCTAAAAATAAAATAACAATATACATATAAGTGATAGAAATGACTGGAAAAATTCATGCACATACATACACCCACACATTGCCTTGTAGTTTCAGGTTTTTTTCTGTTTTCATGGGCAAGACAGATTGGAAGTACATTTTTCAGGCTTCTATTCAGAAACCCTTAAAAAGAGACTAAAGGTATGATTGCATTCCTAATTAAATAATGAGTTAATTATACTCTTCTAAATAATTTACAAATATTGAGAGATAATTTTGACTGCTTTCCACTTAAAACAATGTAGAAGAACAATAAACGACATGGGTATATACCCAAGAAAATGGAAAAGATGTCCACATAGATAATTGTATGTGGATGTTCATACCACCATTATTCATAATAGCCAAAAGGTAGAAATAATCCAAATGACCATCAACTGAAGAATGTATAAACAACACAGGGTTTATTGATACAATGGGATATTATTAGACTATAGAGGAGAACGAAGTATACTGAGCTGTGCTACAACACAGGGGAACCTTGAAAACAGTATGCCAAGTTAAAGAAATCACCACAAAAAGCCACATGCTGTATATTTTTTATATAAAATGTATAGAATAGGCAAATCCAAAAAAATGGATTTATGCTTTCTAAGAGAAATTGGAAAAAGGGAATGGACAGTGACTGCAAATAGGTATGGGATTCCTTTGATGGGGGTTATGAAAATATTCTAGAATTATAAATTGATGATTGCATCACATTGAATATACAGTAAAACCTACTGAATTGTACATTTTCAAGGTATGGATTCACAGTATATGAATTATATCTCAATAAAAATAAACAGAAAAGAGAACAATCCATCTATAAGGAATTTTCAATAGATACCTGAGGTATTTATGCTTAGCAAAGGAGAAGACTCTATAAATTCCATCTACAAGAAAGGAGAAACCTCTAGCTGATAAAGAAACTGGAAACCAGTCCCTCAATTAAGAAGTAAAAGTTTTCAAACATTATAGTTTTCAGTGCTTTAAAAAAGAGGGAGAGGGGAGCTTGGTAGATTATCCAAGGTGCCTATCTATAAATATCTCTATTGGTAAGAAGCAGACATTACCCTGGAAACTCAAGTTTTAACCACAGACTAAAGTCTAGCATAACATTTAATCAGGAGTATCACCTTCCATTTCCTGAAAGAATATATTCTTATCAGCAGTCCTTGAGAAAATCAAATGACTACTGTCTTTTAAACACCATAAAAAAGCAAGAATTTGGGACTAGCAGTTGGCGTAATGGCTATGTTGCTGGACTCCCATGTAGTCGACCATGATTGGAGCCCTGGATCCGATGGCTTAAACTCACACCAAGCGCGTGTGCGTGCGTGTCCAAGATCCAGAGAGGAGAATAGAGAAGAAGAGATTGCCGCGTGGCCATGCCCCCTGTGTAGTGGGGTGATTTCTCGCTTTCTATCTCTCTGTTTCTGTCTTTCTGGCAAGCACACGTGCCCTATAGCAAAAACCTCTCAAAATAAAAGAAAGAAAGAAAGAAAGAAAGAAAGAAAGAAAGAAAGAAAGAAAGAAAGAAAGAAAGAGTTTAGTACTTCAATGTTACAAATCTAATTACTGAATCATCTGCAAATATTATTCTGGTTACTCTACCTCAGGATCTGAATCATTCTTCCTTGCCAGGATTTCTCTCTGTTTTAGTGAAAGGAACAATAGTTCTATCATTTTAATAAATTGTAGGGGAAAGAAGGTCAGCTGTAAACACATAACAAAACAATTAATACTCCCCTCTCAGACGAAGGCTTTAGGGTGGTATAAAGTTATTTTGTTTTTTAAATCACTTGAATGTATTATTGAAATATCTTCCAAGGATTTAACTGCTGTGAGAGAACAGGTAACAGTATAACTTCCAATGAATGTAACATAAAACATAACCTCTATTGTTGTCAGATTGCCCAAAAGGGAAATTTCTGTGGATTTCTGGAGAAAAAAATACTATACTAATGTAAATTGTCAAGGGAATAAATAGAAAAATCTTTGCTAAACCTGTTGTGAAGCACGAAGTGTGAATATCTTTCCGAGACCCTATTGCTGACCTTGTCCTTGGCCTTAATTCCTCACATTGCCACGGGTGCTAGATCTATATAGGAAAAAAATTAATATGGTAGAACATTTTAGCTGACATTTAAGAATGGGTTAGGTCAGAGAGAAGGGTGACCTCATTTGGAGGAATACAGTAGGGCAATGTGGAAAATGAGACATAGAAAAGATATGGAAAAACAATAAATCTTGGCAAAGATACTTCTGTAAGTAAAGTTTTAGGTAAAACCTTAGGGCTATGAGTGATATGAAATATCACAAACTGTTACCAAAAATCATACTTAACATTCACACCTCTTAGGTTTTAGAAGTCTGAGAAAAAATCAGCTTTAGTACAATATGCCATTTTGACAGTGTATCACTATGTTTATATTTGCAATGCTATGCCCAGTGAACATGGCAAATAGTGTCATTCAGATCACAAAAAAAAAAAAAAAGAAAGAAATTGAAGAAAGAACAAGTATTCCATTGATCATACAATCGGGGGGGGGGGGGAAGAATTAGAGACAAGCTGTGAACAAATACTGTTTTTTTTTTCCCAAAAATGGATAAAATTTAGTTCCAATTCCTTCTTATTTCTTAGGCATGATACACTTCAATTTTTAATACACTATTGATGCATTCTAATTATGTCAGATGTGTGGGCATCTTGCAAGTCTTTATGAGAAATATAGAATGCAAATAGGGTGGCTGTCATCATACTCACAGTTGGCTGCAGTCTGTTGGCTTCTAATTCATAGTTTTTTTAAATTTTTATTATTACAACAGATAATGTTTATATTGTGCTAGGAATGGTTTATCTTCTGAAGATAACATTGATATTACCAAGAGAACATGGTGCAAAGCACTCAACCAATTACTGGGCTCCTAGACATTCTTCCTTGGCAGTGATAATTTTCTAAAATTCAGTTTATTCATCATCATACTACTGTTTATTAAAATGCCACCTGGAACCAATGATAACTGTGCAAATATGAATCAGTTATTTAGACATCATTTGCAATAGAATCTCTTAACATTTTTCTCCAGACCTGAAATACTTAAGTGGTAAGTAGTATTTCTATCAGTAATGATAGCTCAGAAAAGTCATGTAACACCATGGGATGAGGTATAGTTCTTCCAAAATGCAGGTATTAAAAGCATTTCACCTTTCTGTTTTGATGGGAGAGTTTGTAGAGAAGAGCTGAGTAGACTGAAAAGCTCCTAGGTGATCCTTATGTGTATTCCGACCCCAACTCCTCACCTCCTCAGTAATTTTCATTTAGAATCTTTTATTGAAACAGTTCTTGTGTTATTCATAGCTAATATTCTCACAGACTATAGAAAGAAAAGATTAAGATTAAGATTATTATAAGATTATAATAGCTTAAAAGTTATTTTATAAAGGATAAACAATGATGATTTTTCTATAATAATCTGTGTTTAATATACTTAAAAACAAATAAAATGAGGGACCAGCAGGTGGTATAATGGTTATGTCACTGGACTTCTACATAGTTGACTGGAGTTCAAGTCCTGGACCCAGAGGCTTAAAACTTATGCCGGGTGCTTGTGCATTCATGCCCAAAATCCCAATAGGAGAATGGAGGAGAAGGGATTGTGGTGTGGCCATCCCCCCTGCAGAGTGATTTCTTGCTTTCTGTCTCTCTGCCTCTCTCTATCTCTTTGGTGAGTACATGTACCCTATAGCAAAAATCTCTCTCAAATGAATAAATAAATAGAAAATACAATATGCTACTTAAGGGCCTGTCATAATTGATAAAATTCACTCATTCATTCATTGAGTAGCTACTATGTACTAGCTATTATCTTAATTTAGGGATACAAATATGACAAAATTTTATTTCATAGAGACCATAGTTTAAGAAGAGAGCTTATATATGCATATAAATAACTACTATATAAGCTAAAATGGTTATATTTCTCTTGGGAGAAATACGACTAAAATGAAAATTTAGAAGACAGATGATTAGATGATAAAATGTTATTTTATAGAGTAGGCCTTAATTCATATGTGTCAGAATAATCTGTTACTATTTTTAGACTGCCAAAATGTTCTGAAGAACTCATATTAAAACAAAATATGCCATCTGGACTACTGAAAAATCCAGGTATGCCGAATGTTTAGGAATATCTGAAGTGTGAACATGCAATTATCTTTTCTTTTGCTTAGCACAGTTAGAAGATCTTGTATTGGCGATAAATGTAAAACATGAGAAATATCTGTGATCTGTATCTGCCTACACCATGGGTGCCACCTCTTTAGAAAGACCCTTCCTGGGATCAGTAGATGACATAATGGTTATGTTGCTGGACTCCCACATGATCGACTATGAGTCAAGTTCTGGACTCTGAAGCTTCAAAACTCATACCAGGTGTGTGTGCTTGTATGCCCAAGATCCCAGGAGGAGAATGGAGGAGAAGGGATTATAGCATGGCCATCCCAACTAGTGTGTGTGGGGGCGTGATTTCTTGCTTTCTATCTCTCTGTCTCCCTGTGCCTCTCTGGCAAGTACATGTACCCACGTGCCTTATAGCAAAAATCTCTTTAAAAGAAAGAAAGAAAGAAAGAAAGAAAGAAAGAAAGAAAGAAAGAAAGAAAGGAAGGAAGGAAGGAAGGAAGGAAGGAAGGAAGGAAGGAAGGAAGGAAGGAAGGAAGAAAGGAAGAAAGAAAGGAAGAAAGAAAGGAAGAAAGACCTTTCCTCTGAACACTCAATCTAAAAGCTCCCTGTGTCATTCTCTATCCCTTACAACTCAGTTTTCCTCAGCATACAGGCATACATTTACTTGTTTTTGCATTAACTGATTGTCTTCCTCTAGAGAATCTAAGCTCTTTTTAGGAAGAAAACTTTGTCTTATTGACTGTCATATTATCAGTAATGGGCACAAATTGAGTATACAGTTATGCATTACTGAATTACTGAAGACCATACTAATTTACCAATCGAACATACACAGGTTCCAGGATCTTAGACTGTCAAGCACTGAAAAACATGACTTTAAATGGCATCTATAAGACGGTAACTTCCAAGAGAATACCTAGACTTCTGACCTCTCCTCTTGAACCTGTCCACTTGGCATCTCTATGTGACTGTCTACCATAACAGGGATCCCGAGTTCCACATGCAAGAACAGGTCTGATTTCCCCACTGGGTCTCTTCTTACTCTAGGGCTCTCCATTTCTGTTAATGCTGCCACTACCTGCCTAGTTGTTCAGGTCTCACAACACTCTTTATTCTTCTTGTTCCTTCCCCTACACATTCAATCTATCATCTGCTCTGGTATATCATAAATTCATCTATCTATCTATCTATCTATCTATCTATCTATCTATCTATAGCTAGCTATGTATTTTTATTTTTATTTATTTATTTTTTTTTGTAGAGATATTTTTGCTATAGGATGTGTGTGCTCACTGGAGAGAGAGAGAGAAAGAAGGTGAGAAATCACCCCTTGGGGGGATGGCCATGCCACAATCCCTTCTCTTCCACTCTTCTCTCAGGATATTGAGCACACACACACAAGCACTCAACATGAGTTTTAAGGCACCAGTTCCAGGACTCGAACTGCAGTCAACTATGTGAGTCCAGTAATGTAACCATTACACCATCCGCTGCTCCTCCATCCATATTTTTCATTTTAAGTGTTTCTATTCTAAACCAGTCTTTTTTCATGATTTATTTTGCTCTAACTCCACCTTTGCTTTCTTATAATCTTTCTCCACAAAACAAATATATATTGAAGATTTAAATTAGTTCATGTTATTCCCTTAAAAACCTGAAAGGGACTAAAATAAAAATTCTTTTTTTTTTTAAAATTCTGATATTAACAAAAACACTTCATAATCTATTTCTGATCAAATCTCCTACACCTGATTTCAAGATTTATTCCCCTTTGTTACTAATTTTCAACACCAAGGTCCCAGCCCAAATATCTCTTCCTCAGAGGTCTGCTCCACCACCTTATGAAGTGTAATCCCTACCCCAGACCTATTAACTCTCTTCATTTTTCCTTATCACCATCTGGGATTATACATTTGATCATTGTAAACTCTGTGAGAACAAGGACAAATGCAAATGGCATTATACTTTGGAATACTAGAAGCTCTTTAAATATTTATTGAATCAATGAATGAAGTAATCAATTAATCATCAATTAGATGATTATAAAATACTGCCTTTTGGGACCAGCAGTTGGCATAGTGGCTAGGTTACTGGGCTCCCATGTAGTCGACCACAGTGAGTCCCAGACCCGGTCCCAGTGTCTTAAAATCACACCAGGCACATGTGCATGTGTGCTCAAGATCCCGAGAGGAGAATGGAGGAGAAGGGATTGTAGCGTGGCCATCCCCCCGGGGGGTGATTTCTTGCTTTCTGTCTCTCTGTCTGTCTCTGTCTTTCTGGCGAGTGCACATGCTCTATAGCAAAAGCTCTCCAAAAAAGCCCCTCCAAAACCCAAAACTGCCTTTTATACAAATTTTAATTTTATTTCACTTTTAAGGATCTTCAAACACTATTCTATGTAGTTTTCTTATTATTTATTGTGCACTTCTATGTGCAAAAGACTAAGATAATATTTTAATATATATTAGGTTGTCGGGAAAGTCATGATGCACTTTTCTGTTTTTCTATGCAAAAGTGTGTCATGACTTTCCTGATGACTCAGTAAACAGCAACAAGACACGGACTGTTTTAGGGGCTGAAGAGCTAGCTGAAGAACTATCTAAACAAATAATACAAAACAAGTATTCACAATACAGCATAGTGCAGACAATTGAGCGGTATCTGAGAAGTAGGGTAGCAAAAATACCCCAGCATTTCAGCAAAAAAGGTAAAATATAAGATCATACAAATGTACTAGTTAAATCCAGATGTGGTTCAGGCAGACAGAATTCCAGGTGGAAGGAAGCAAATGCATAAAAACGGTTAAAGCAATACAAGTTCAGTTTGGATTTGGAATGTCAAGTCAGGAAATGGATAACGAAATAGAATTTAAGGCTAGACCTTTGAGAAACCCAGTGTATCGCACTAAGGAGTTTAAATGCCATTGTACAATAGGTGAGGAAAAGGTGAAGAGATTTCCTTAAAATATTCTCAAATCACCAGTCTATCAATCATGAAAATGAAAGGAAATTTCTCTGAAGATGAAGCTTCTGATATTTAAGATTGATAGAATACTTACTGTCTCAGAGATGTATTTTGGAAGTGGTATATAGACATGATTCTTTTTTTCTTTATTTTAACCATTTTTTCCAATGCAAGGGTTGAAATTATTTCTAAGCCAATTCTTTTTCCATGAAAATACAGTAATTTATGTACCAAAATATAGCCCTAAGTGCTTGATCTTGACTTACTTGTGAACTATAAGAAAACTTGCTGATTATCATATCTTTTTCACATTTAATATATGATTATAGTAGATAATAAATAGTTGATGAATCATGATTAATAATAAAATTTAATGGCTTACTAAGGCATCTTAGCTATACAAGAAATTGTCTAGGTGCTTGTCTCACATTAATAGTTTATTAGTAGATCCAATAAAATTTCAGATGAAATGGTAATGTCACTAAAAATGCAGGCTGAATATCATTACTAAAATCACTTATGTGATTCGTATGTGCCATTTTACAGGTGATAAACTGGAGGCTTACAGATATTAGGTAACTTGCCAAAACTTGCACAGGTAGTAATGATTGGAGCCAAGTAAAATAGATGGTTTAGTCCAGAGATATTGCCTTTTTAAAAAAGTTTACTTGTTTCTTCCATGGGAAAAAGAGACAGAAGAGACAGGAACCCTCCAAAGGATTTTCACACCCTGATCTATCCCAGGTTCAGCTGGCCCATAGCACAGGTTACACACGTGCACAGCATACTGAGGGAGCTCTCAGGAGGTGAACCCAGGACCTTTTCCCTGTGGGTCCAGTTGCACCATTGCACCACCTGGTGCTGGGAGTCCTTGCTTTTAAACACTACTACAATATAATGTTCCTTTGTTTCCGTCTCACAATATCCTAATTACAAAAAACAGAGATAGAGTTCACTAAAGAGAACACATTAGATGATGGTGAAGTTATTACAATTTAAGGATAAAAACACCGTTTTAAATAGGTTTTCTCCAAGAAAATCTAGCAGTTGACTCTAGGGAATTCTGTTGTGGTATGAAAGGGTTACCTGTATTCTTTCAGGGATGCACATTTTCAATTATACATTCATCTTTAAACATGACCTAGATGTTCTTTTTCTTCTCCCTCTTTCTCTCTCTCTCTCTCTCTTTTTAAATCCTGCCAGAGGGAACATACACTCACCAGAGATAGAGTGAAAGAGAGAAAAAGTGAGAAAGCATCTCCCATGGGGCATGTTCACTGCACAGTCTTTTCTCCTCTCTCTCTCCCTCCGTTTGGGATTTTGGACACACATGCACAAGCACCTGGCGTGTTTCTCAAGCAGCCAGGTCCAGGACTCAAAGCATGCTTTTGGCTATGTGGAATCCAGCTATCCTAATCACCACAATATGGGATACATTGATATTTTCATTCTTACTTCTCAATTTTGAGTTTTTCCTGGATAATCATATAGTATCATCAGACCCACCTCCTACCCCCATTTCTCTCCTTAGGAACTGTTTACTGTAAATTATGTCCTGAAAGCCTCTTTCCTTTGTGTGACTCTGTCCTGCAGCCTCACTTGTATATATAGCAAGCCTGTGCAGTCAAGTCTGACATACTTCAGAATTATGATCCAAAGTACTGACTAAATCTGACATTAGAAAGTGTTCATTAGCAAGCAATGAAGATTTCAAGTCAACAGGAACGGTTTAGAAACAAACATACTGAATAGATTGAATTTTAATTAATTTTCCTATGTGCAATTTTTTTACAGGAAAACAATGGCAATTTTGCTCTATTTTTAAACAAAGAATAAATACAACATGGTTGAAGATCTATTTTTATTGTGTTTTAGAACACAGAAATGATATTGCTTATACAATTTAAAAAGAATTGTATTTTAATGTTTACTTTATCACCTCCTTATAGTTAAAGCTAGGTATTCAACCAGAATTACTTTATAAATTCATAATTTTGTCTTACAGAAGCAAAATAAATAACCAAGCAAAACAAAACTAAAAAATATATTAAGAAAATACTATTGTTAAATTTTATTTATTTAACAATTAGTTGTCAGTAGGATTTTATTATTACCTTTGCTTTTCTTATTAGCATTTCTTTTCTGTTGTTATAGGGCATGTGTGCTCACCAGAGAAAGTGAGAAATCACCCCCAGAAGGGGATGGCTATGCTGCAATCCATTCTTCTCTCATCTCCTCTTGTGATTTTTGGCATGCATGCCCACATGCCTGGTGTGATTTCTTTTTCTTTCATTTTTTTAAAGCACATTTATTTTTATTTATTTATTTTTTTGGAGAGGTTTTGCTATAGGGTGCGTGTGCTCACCAGAAAGACAGAGAGAGACAAAGAGATAAAAAGTGAGAAATCACCCCTAAGGGGGATGTCCACACCACAATCCCTTCTTCTCCATTCTCCTCTCGGGATCTGGGCACATGCACTCAGACACCTGGCATGAGTTTAAGCCACCCGGTCCAGGACTCAAACCGCGGTTGACTACATGGGAGTCCAGCAACATAGCCATTACACCAACTGCTGGTCACAACACATTTATTTTTATTTTTAATTTAAAAATTATACATTTAGTCACTGCATATCATTACAGCATACCAAATGAATTTTCCCATTATGAATATACTACCTATCAGTCCAGTAAAAGACATTATCATAAACATAATCAACAGATTTCTGTTCATTTTGGGTCCCTTAAATGTTTTCTTTCTTTCTTCTTCCTTTTGATTCCCTTCCTCTCACCCTCTTGCATTTCTTACCTTCCTCTTCCACAGTCTCTAGTACCATCATTGTTCTCTATGTTTTTACATCTTCCAATCATTGAGTTTCTGCCATAGAGTGTTAACATTTGGTATATATTGAGTGGGGACATACAATGCCTCTCTTTCAGTCTGGCATGCTTCACTTAGCAGTAAATCTTCCATATTTGTCCACTTTCTACCTGCTATCAGGGTCTCATTGTTTTCTATGGCTGAGTAGTATTCTGTAGTGTATATATTCTATGCTTTTTCAATCCATTCATTTGTTTGTGGACATTTGGGTTGGTTCCATGTCTCAGCAATTGTGAACAGTGCTGCAATAAATATGGATGCACAAGATTTTTCTGACTAGGAGTTTTTCTATCCTTTGGGTAGATACCCAGGAGTAGAATTGCTGGATCATATAATAGTTCTATTTCTAGGTCTTTGAGAAACCTCCATATTGTTCTTTACAGTGGTCATAGTAATTTGCATTCCCACCAGCAGTGTAGGAAAGTTCCCTTTTCACCACAGCCTTATGAGCACTTACCATTCTTTATTATCATTTTTTAAAATCTTAGTCATTCTGACTGGGGTTAGGTGGTAACTCATTGTAGTTTTGATTTGCATCTCCCTTGTGATAAGAGATGTTGAACATTTTTTCATATGCTTTCAATTTGTCAGCTCTGGGACTCAAACCATGGAGTCAGTTATGTGGGATCCAGCACCTTAACCATCGTATCACCTGCTGGACCCTGGCAAACATAGCATAAGTAACCATGAAGAGTATGATCTATGGAAGAGTCAAGGGTTTTAAGACCAGGGAAATATTAATTTATGGCACATACATTTCCCTGGGGTCCTATGAGGGGTACAATATCCTTTGGTACCCCAGAGGAATAGTAACCCTCTGAGATTATGCACATGTAACAAAAATGTTGTAATGAAACATAACAACTAAACAAGCAGGGTGAAGGTGCTACTTCATTTATAAAGGCAACATTCCCAGTGGAATTGCAGTTCCCTGTATAACCTCTCAGATCACTTTGGGGATATCCTCAAGGTTTGTTTCTATATTATTATACTTTTCAACATTGTTTCATCTATGTATTGCTAATCCAATATTGTTTAATTTTGCTCATTTAAAAATATTTTTTTGCTAGAGAGTGCATATGCTTACCAGAGAAAGACAGAGAGAAAACGTGATAAAGTACCTCCCAGGTGCGATCCCTTCTCCTCCTTTTCTTCCTCTTTATAGGATTCTGGGCCTGCAAGCACATGTGCCCAGTGTACTTCAAGGTGCTGGGTCTGGGACTTGAACCGTGCAATTGGCCGCATGAGATCCAGCTTCCTGAACCACCATAATCACTGGCTGGCCCTAATTTTGTTCAGTTTTGAGCTTAATAAAATATTTTACCACACTGTCAAAGGTCTGATATTGTTTTTTCATTCAATATAATGTCAAAAGTGTATCTAGGTTATGTCTATGTTAGAATTCACTCATTTGTTGGCCAGTCACAGTGGCACTTCAATAACACAACACTCAGTGATACTGAAGCCCCATGGAACAGTTTCCAGTTTATGTACCAAGGAAGGTTTCTCTCTTCATGCTGGTGTGCATATGTGTATGTGCACATGATCCTGGCTGACTGAGGCTGGGGGTGGACTGCAGCATGAAGATCCTGTTGGGGATGCCTGTGTCTCTTGTGGAAGACATAAATGAGTAAACTTAACAACGAAAACAAAAACAGAGCTCATTCATTTGCACTTTTGTACGGATATATACCCGCAAAGAATCAATTTTATGCATTCTCTTTTTTATTTTGAGTTGCTGCTATTGTAAACCATACAGCTATAAAAATTCCTGTGCATGCCTTCTCATATAGATGTTTCTCCATGCCTAGGGGTAGAATGCTGGATCATAAAACATGTACTTGTTATCTGAGCATTTTACATGAAAAATGTTTTCCAAATTTTATCAATCTATACTCTCATTATAGTTGTATATTAATTCTAATTGTGTCATATTTTAAACAACATTTTATGCTGCCATATTTAAAGAATCTTGCCAATATAATTAAGGTAAAAATGTTTATATCATTGGGATATTAATTTGTATTTTCTTTATTCCAAATGCAGTTAAGCATCTTTTATACATATATTTTTTTTTCTTTCTTTTTTTTTTTTTTTTTGAGAGAGTTTTTTTCTATAAGGCATGTGTGCTCGCCGGAAAGCCAGAGAAACAGAAAGTGAGAAATTGGCACCACCACCCCCATACTCCACCTCCCCACTCCCGCAGTGGGGATGGCCATGACGCAATCTCTTTTCCATCCTTCTCTGAGGATTTTGGGCACCCATGCACACACACCCAACATGGGTTTCAAGCTTCTGGGTCTCCGGGACTCAAACTATGGTTGGCCATGTGGGAGTTCAGCAATATAACCATTACATCGTCTGTTGGTCCTAAGCATCTTTAAATTTTCATTGCCTGCATGTGTTTCTTTTGCCTATATTTCATTTTTTTTGTTTTTGTTTTTGTTTTTCATGTCTTTTATTGGAGGAGGTGGCATTATTATGGATATCAAACTTTGTCAAGCTCTATTTAAGGCAGTCGTTTTCTCTGGTCTTCTAATAATTCTTCTCATGAGCAGAAGGTCTTATATTTTATATATTCAACAGGCCTTTGAAGGGTCTTACATATCGTGATCCCTTTCATACTCCAGACCTCAGGGAGCCAGACCACTTCCATGCCTGTCAGTGTACCTGGTGTGTTCAGGTTGACCTAGGTTCCAAATCTGAGGCCTTCCATGTGGTCCGTGCATCAAGCAGCAGCTCCACACTACTTGCACCACTGCGGCGGGGCAGTGGTTACACTTTTTATGTTTTGTTTAAGAAATATTTTCATACCTTAAGTTCATAAAGAGGTCCTTTTACATATTTTCTAGGATTAAAATATTATCTTTCCTTCTTAAGAATTTGATAGACCTAAAATTGATATTTGCCTATGATGGCAATTTTTTTTTCCATATTCACAGTCACTTAACACTATTTAACACACTAACCCTTAACTCTAGTCTGAAAAACCATCTGTTAAATATTACATCTTCTTGTATGTGTGGTAAATTTGTTCGATTTTTGCTACTAGAGACCGGCAACCCTAGACAGATAGGTCTTTGCTTACCCAAGCTTTTAAATGCAATTTAGGATGTACGGAGAGTGATTAGCCTTAATTTGGGAAAGAGGAGGGTGCAGAGCTCAATGGCTCTTCTTAAGAAATTAATGGCATTCCATTTCGGAGGGTGACAACTTGAAGAGATTGGAACGTTGACTTGGATTAACAGTGAGTCTCAAGAAAATGGAGAAATCAGCCAAGGGAAAATTCCTATGGAGGCAACACTGGTGGATTTTTAGATAGTGATGCAAAGCATTCAATTCAAAGCTGCTGTTTAAATTAGCTGTTCATTTTACTGAGCCTTCAGTAAATGTCAGTCAGCAACTAGTGACTTGAAATTCGGACATTTCCAGTGAGGAACAAAGAAATGCAAAAGAAAGCAGCCATCATTTTAGAAGGTAAGATGCAGGGCAGGAATCAAGAATTCAGCAGGAGCAGAATATTAGATCAAGCATGGACAAGTATAATAAAGCATCATCCTTGAAAACAGTGGGAAAGGCAAGGTTGATACTGAGTTTTTCTTTCTTTGTAGTTCCAGATCATTTTATTGGCTGTTAAAGGAAAAGCTAAATTGCTCCCCATAACAATAATCTCAGCCACTCCTGCAGTTCAGAAGCGTCTACACAGGAAACTATATAAGGTTTTTCTATTCTTTCCCTTTGATTTATAGGATTAAATCAAAAGTCCTTATTGTAGTACTCAGGACTGTATAGACTCTAGTCAGTACGTTTTTCTTCTATTTTCTTTTCTTAAGGAGCACTAACTTATTGGGATTGTCTTACACAGACCAGGCACTTTCTAGTCTTCTTGCCTCTCTAAATGTCGCTCCCTGTGCATGATAGGCATAGAGGAGAAACCATGATAAGAAAAGGATAATCAGGACAGTACAAAGGTTACACCAGCTTGTGCAGGACCTCTGGACCTTTGCTCATTTCCACATTCACCCCACTCTTAGTGGTGGGCAGTTGCCACAGTGAAGGACTCAGTCCTACTCGGGTACCTATAATGTCACAGTCCAGCACTGAGAACTGGCAACTGCACGATCATGGAGCAAACATAAGCATATCAGGTTTTAATGCAGCCCTAAAATCATGGCTGATGGAAGCATTTCAGGCAAGATAAACAAGTTTACCAGGAAGGGAAAGAAAATTCTACCTCTGATATGATGAGCTATCTTTCTCTCTGATTTAGTGTTCTAAGCAAACAAGATAGAAATATATTCAGCAGCTGGGATGCCTCGTTGAAAATCATCCACAGTACTTTCTGGGGGTTAACCTGTGAGATGCATTTAGTAAAAGAAAAAAATTATTTGGTTGACACAAATCTTTTTAAAAAGCCTCTCTAGATTTGCCCTATGGAAACCATCTATATACTAGCAAAAGAAACACAATCATTTAACTCAAACTTTTTATTACAGAAAGGACTTCAAAATGTTCATGGAAAATGGGAATTAAAGTATGAATTTTTTGGGGTTGAAAACTATTTTGAAATCCATGTAGAGTTGTTCCTTAATACACATTTTCAATCAATTTTTTGAAGATACCTTGTATATTTAATGTGTTTTTAAACTTATTTTTTTAAAAAAGTCATAGGACAGGGCCAGCAGATGGTGTGATGGTTAAGGTAATAGATTCTCACATGGTCTATCACAGTTCAAGTCCAACCCAGTGGCTTAAAAATCATACCAGGCACATGTGTATGAGTGTTCAAAATCCTGAAAGGAAGATGGAGGAGAAAGGCTAGTGGCGGGACCAACCCCACTGGGGGGTGATTTCTCATTTTCTTTCTCTCTGTTTCTTTCTATCTCAGGCAAGCATATGTGCCCTATGGCAAAACCCTTAAAAACAAGAAAAAGTCATAGGTCAGTTACTAAATTTATACATCAATATTAAGACATTAACAATGTATTATATAAGGTAAATGACAGGTATGACTAATGTGGAGCCCTGTTTTATAATAGCTAAGGACAAATTTAGAATTTTACATAAATGAAATGTGTAAAGGTTATAAAAAAAATCACAAGTAAATGTGTCCAAGCGTTTTTGGATCTTCAATAAGGTAATGATTTGATATTTCATTAAAGTAGAAAATGTTGCATGTAAATGTAAAATGTATAACAGCCACTAGAGTTGATTTACATATAAATTCCTTGATAAACTTGTCCTCAGTCCTTACAGACCAGATGATTTCTTTCTCTGAATTCTCATAGGGTTTTACATACCTCTACTACAACACTTAGTATGTCACATTATAGCAGAGCCATAGGAATGAAACAGACATTACTGCTTGCTGGATTAATAAACTAGCACAAAACTAGTGCTTAAATGAATTGAGAAGTAAAAATCTCAATTAAAAAGAAAGCCAAACTAAACCTTACTTCCTGATCAGTATGCTCATGGTCACTGCTATCTAGTGCTTTAGTCTGAAGTAATAGACTGAGTTCATAGGAATTTGGGGGAAAAAACAAAAAGGGAAGAAAGGAAGAAGAAAGGCAGGAAGGAACAAAGGGAAAGAAGATGGAAGGAAAAAAATGAGAAAGGAAGAGAAGTAGAAGAAAAGGAGTGAAGAAGAAAAGAAAAACAAAACAAACGAAAATATTTCAGAGGGGAAAATATTAATGAAATGGTTTATCTTTTAAAGCTATCTACATGTTTAATGGAAGGAAATACGAGGGGAGTCCTCAAAAAGTTCATGAAAAAGCTAATTATGAAAATATAGGGACCAGTGGTTAGTGTAATGGCTATGTTGCTGGACTCCCATGTAGTCAACCGCAGTTCGAGTCCCGGACCCGGTGGCTTAAAACTCACACGCCAGGCGCGTGTGCTTGCATGTCCAGGAGAGGAGAATGGAGGAGAAGGGATTGTGGCTTGGCCATCCCCCTGGGAGGTGATTTCTTGCTTCCTGTCTCTCTGTCTCTGTCTGGCAAGTGCATGTGCCCTATAGCAAAAAGCTTTCCAAAAAAGAAAAAAAAAAAAAGAAAATCTATGCATAGATTTTAAAATGGTTTGCACCAATATGAACCTGCACTTTAATACCATTTTTCCATAACTTGAAATCTCCTCATATGTTAGAAGATTGTATAGAGCAAATGAGGTGATTCCATCTTGACTTGAATCTGGAAGTGACTGACTGTGGAACTGACTGTGGAGTTTTTTCAAATAACACTGGTGGGTCACAGCAGGTATGCCAAGTGCACATGAGGGAGATGCTCAGGAGCAGGAAATAACAAATTTTACTTTTCCTTAAGTCTCTGGGACAAGGAAGGGCTTGACATTTAATGAAAGCTCAGTCAATGAATACTGTTTCAAAAACAATTTAGCAATAAAGCCATCCATTTGTAACTATTGATAATCCAGATTATTATTGTTAAGCAGAACTTGTTTAGAGAACACTGCGTTAGAACTTGGTAAATGAAAACGTTTTGTCCAATCTGCATTTCTTGAGTATTATGCTTTCTGTAAGAAATATGTAGGTATTTATTCAGCCAGATAACTTTACACAGTAGTTAGAATGAATGAATGAATGAATGAATAAATAAATAAATAAATAAATAAATAAATAAATAAATAAATTTCTTTTCTTCCTGAGAGAGACATAGTGTGAGAGAAAAAGACAGGGTGGAGATAGAGATAGATATTTTAGACAGTCTTCCTGTTTTGTGATTCTCCTTCCCCACCCTCCCAGTTTTCTAGAGCTTTAGGCATACAACCCCATCCCCAGACTGTTGAGGTTGGCAGGAACTGAACCCAGTGCTCCCATGTGGTGCTGGCTATTGGGCAGTGGTGCCCTCCCCTTGTGCTACCACTGCTGGGCCAAGATGGTATAATTTTTTTTAGTTTTTGCTATAGGATGTGTGTTCTTACAAGAGAGAGACAGAAAGAAAGTGAGAAATCACCCTCCAAGGGGATGGCTATGATGCAAGCTTTTTCCTCCATTCTCCTCTCAGGATATTTTGGGCACACATGAACAGGTACCCAGTGTGATTCTTTTTTTTTTCTTTTTTTTGAGAGGCTTTTTTGCCTACAGTGCATGCGCGCTCGCCAGAAAGACAGAGAGAGACGGAGAGACAGAAAGTGAGAAATCACTCCCTGGGGGGATGGCCACACCACAATCGCTTCTCCTCCATTCTCTTCTCGGGATCTTGGGCATGCACGCACACTCACCTGGCATGAGTTTAAGCCACACTGGGTCCGGGACTTGAACTGCAGTTGACTACATGGGAGTCCAGCAACATAGCCATTACGCTAACTGCTGGTGCCCCCACTGTGATTCTTTAGCTGCAGGGTCCAGGACTTAAACCACAAAACTGGCTGTATAGGATCCAGTGCCTTAACTTCTATAACACTGGCTGGCCCAGCATTTTTCTTTTTTTTTCAGAGTGAAATATTATGATCTTGCCTTAGTTATTTCTGATTTAGACAAAATGGGAAAAACACAAGGGCTGCTGATGGGGGAGTGTAACAGTCTGCACTGGCCAGGGATCTGAGCCTAGAATAACTCATTTTTTTCTAGCAATAGTTACAAACCTGATCTTTCATAACTTTTATTTCTTACCAATGCGTGAATCATTGCCTCAGGACTAAAGCAAATGACTGAAATAAGTCATCTTTAGCAAAAAGATTTGTTAAATAAAGTGAATTAAATTATTTATAAAATTTAAGTATGAGGCATCTCACTATCTAACCTCAAAATATATTGTGTTACAAAGCTTTGATAATCAAAACAGCATGGTGCTGGCACAAAAACAAATACGTAGACCAATAGAATAGGGTAAAGAATCAAGAAATAACCCCCAAAACATAAAAACAAATGTTTGACAAAGGTCACAAACCATCCATGGGAGGAAAGTCTTTCAACAAATGGTGTTTAAAGACCTGGACTTGCAGAAAAGTGAAACTAGTCTGCAGAAAAATGGAACCGGACACCAATCTCTCACTGTTAACAAAAATAAACTCAACATTATTAAAAATCTAAATGTAAAGCCTCAAGCTATAAAACTACTTGTGAAAACACAGGTAGTATTTTCCTTAAAGATGTTGAAGGAGGGAAAGCTTTCTTAAATAAGATCCCTAAAGCACAGGCAACAATTCCAAAAACAGACAATTGTGATTACATCAAGCTAAAAACAGACAAGTGGGATTACATCAAGCTACAAAAAACTTCTACACAGCAAAAGAAACAATAAATAGAGAGAAGAGACAACCCAAAGAATAGGAAAAAATATTTATAAACTTTGCTTCAGATAAGGTATTGAAAACCAGAATATATGTAGCCCATTTTAAAAAGTGGCATACACAATGGAATATTACTCATGAAGAACAGTGTGACTCCATTTGATGAACATAGAATAAAAGAAATTGATGAGGGAACCAGCAGTTAGCGTAATGGCTATGTCGCTGGACTCCCACATAGTCGACCACGGTTCGCATCCCGGACCTGGTTTCTTAAAACTCACGCTGGGAGCGTGTGCGTGCATGCCCCAGATCCCAAGAGGAGAATGGAGGAGAAGGGATTGCGGCGTGACCATCCCCTCTGGGGGATGATTTCTCACTTTCTGTCTCTATGTCTCTCTCTGTCTGTCTGGCGAGTGCATGCACCCTATAGCGGGGAAAAAAAAAAAAAAAAAAAAAACTCTCCAAGAAAAAAAAAAAAGAAATTGATGAATGTAGATTTGATGAATACAGAAATTTAAAGCTAGGTGAAATAAATCAGACTATGAAAGACAACATCATGTACCACTCTTCAATATATACCAACTGTCTTTCTGTACCCTATGGCAGAAATTGAGAGTCAATGACATAATAGTAGAGAGGATAGTGTTGATATCATAGATTATAATGGATGGGGATTAGTAGTGAGGAATGGGTGAGAGGGGCCCAGGGAAAATAGTGTTTAATAGCCATGAGAACATACTGTTCTTTGTTGAAAACCTCATATACAGAAATATCCTTGATTTGATTATCACACATTGCACATATATTTTGAAAAACCATATTGTACACCATAAAGATGTGCAACAATTACATGTAAATAAGAAATTATAACATAAAATTAGAAAAAAGAAACAGAAAAAAAGTGCTTATTCTCAAATATCATTATCTCTCCTATTCTTTCTGCTATTAACACATGCAAGGGAAGCAAAATTCATGATAAAGGGGCACCATTTCATGTTTCTAAATTTTATAAAGTATATTCTTTGATATAAACAAAAGATGAATGGGTTCATTTTACCATCAATATTTATAATGTGAGATGTTAATTTACCAGACAAAAATGCCATTTTGTTTTAAAACCATGCTACTTATATCCTAAAATTTAAAATGAAGCCATAATTTTTTAAATTGAAAATACAAAATAACTATGGACCACATCTCACAGATAAGTCATTAAAATCTCCTTGTTTCTCAAAACAGCCAGATTATAAGACCTTCCAAAGTAGGAGAAAATGGGGAGAAAATGTCTCCAAGTTTTAATTGGGTTTCCTTTTTGTTCATTATGGCGAAAAATACTCACCATTTAAATGATCAACTATACATTCAAAGCAAAGATATGAGGCCAGTTATAACTTAATATCTGAGTAAAGGGTGTTTTTGTTTTTAATTTCTTTTCAGGTTTTTGCCATAGGGCTTGTGTGCTTGCTCTAGAGAAACAGAGAGAGTGAGAGAGAAAGTGAGAAATAAGCCCACAGTGGGGATGGCTATGCCACCATCTTTTTTCCTCCATTCTCTTCTTGGGATTTTGGACCTGCATGCATGTGTACCCAGTGTGAATTTCTTTCTTTCATTTTTTATTTCAAAAAAAAATTAAAGAGTTTTTTGTTTTGGGATGAGTATGCTTGCTAGAGAGAGAGAGAGAGAGAGACAGAGACAAGGAGAGGGAAAGTGAGAAATCACCCCACCTCCCCACCCCATCCGGCTGAGGGTGTGGTGATGCCACAATTCCTTTTTCTTCATTCTTTTTCTGGGATCTTGGCCATGCATGCACACGTTTCTGGTGTGAGTTTCAAGCCACTGGGTCTGGAACTTGAACTGCAGTCGGCCATGTGGGAGTCCAGTGATGCAACCACTATGCCATCTGTTGGTCCCCCAGTGTGAATTTCAAGCTGCCAGATCCAGGAATCAAACTGAGGTCAGCCATGTGCGTTAACTACCAGGCCACCTGCTGGTTCCCCTGAGTGAAGTTTTTTGTTTTGTTTTGTTTTTAAGAGAGATTTTTTTGCTATACGGGGTGGGCGTTCTCTGGAGAGACAGAGAGACAGAAAGTGAGAAATCACCACCCAGGGAGGATGGCCATGCCACAATCCCTTCTCTTTCATTCTCTTCTCAGGATTTTGGGCATGCATGCACACACTCTCAGGTGAGTTCCAAGCCGCTGGGTCTGGGACTCGAACCACAGTCAACTATGTGTGAGTCCAGTGATGTAGTCATTAGACCATCTGCTGGTCCCTGAGTGGAGATTTTTAAACTTCAGAAAAATAGTATGAGTTTAGATGCGTAAATTAGTTTGAAAATTGAGTCTAATAAAAACATTGAAATTATTGAAATTATTTTCAAACTTCAGTAATTTTAAAGATTTGCTATGTACCTATGGTGATGAGGTTGAATTTGTGCTTTCATCTGAATGCATATTTGGCCAAAACCTTTTGGTAATACTAATATTCTTTTTTTAAGGTTTATGTTATTTATTTCTTCTTTGAATAAGAGAGAGAGAGAAAGAGAGAACACATAGGACCCTCACTTCTCAACCTAGCTCCCAGCCTCCAGCCTTCATCCAGCCCTGGATCATGGATACACGTGTTACTAGCATACTCGGGGAGGTCTCTGGACTTGAACTGGGAACTTTCTCACATGAGATTGCCTTACAGAATATTGTGTGTAACCGTTGTACCATGATCTGGCCCCAGTGCTGTATTCTAAGGTACAAACACACACACATACACACACACACTTTATATTTTACATACTTGGATTTTATCTTCAAATAAGGTACATATTCTATATATAAAGATTGAGTATCCCTTATTGTAAATGCTGGGAATCAGAAGTGTTTCAGATTTTGGATATTTGGGGATCTTGGAATATTTGCATACATATTGTGAGCTACTTGGGAAAAGGTACCCAAGTCTAACCATGAATTTCATTTATGTTTTATATACATCTCATAAATGTAGCCTGAAGGTAATTCCTATACAATGGTTTTATATTGCAAGATTTGGACAGATGCTTAGTTGTGGAATTTTTACTGGTGCTCAAAATTTTTGAGGTTTTGGAACATTTGGATTTTGTATTAGAGATTTTCAACCTGTAATAAATGAACACATAAGGGGACATTACCACTTCACAGAAAAATTGAATTATTTTGATACAAAATAATCTTTTTTCTTTTTCGGAGAGGTTTTTGCTATAGAGTGCGTGCGCTCGCCAGACAGACAGAGAGACAGAAAGCGAGAAATCACCCCCCAGGGGGGATGACCACACCGCAATCCCTCCTTCTCCATTCTCCTTTTGGGTACGCATGCACACGTGCCTGGAGTGAGGTTTTTTTTTTTTTTTTTTTTTTTTTTTTTTAGAGATTTTCGCTATTGGGCGCGTGCGCTCGCCAGACAGACAGAGAGAGACATAGAGACAGAAAGCGAGAAATCACCCCCCAGGGGGGATGGTCACCCCCGCAATCCCTTCTCCTCCATTCTCCTCTTGGGAGCCTGGGCACGCACGCACATGCGCCCAGCGTGAGTTTTAAGCAACCGGGTCCGGGACACAAACCGCGGTCGACTATGTGGGAGTCCAGCGACATAGCCATTACGCTAACTGCTGGTTCCCATCCTGGAGTGAGTTTTAAGCCACCGGGTCCGGGACTCGAACCACGGTCGATTACATGGGAGTCCAGTGACATAGCCATTACGCTAACTGCTGGTCCCACAAAAAAATCTTTGAAACCCATGCATAATTTTATAATATACCTTTTCTTTGAACTTTTTAAAGACCACTCACATAGTAGTTAGTGTGATTATAATATTCTCTAAGAATGATTAAATTTCTTATCACAAATACTTTCTGTATCTGTTTTTAAAAATCTAAAAATCTTGAAAATTTAAATAAAAATATTAAAAAAAATCTTATTCTCTTTCCTTTGAAGAGTCAATTTTAGGTACAAGTATACATCCCCCACAATTACAACTCGTGTGTTTAAGTAGAGTTTAAATAAAAGTTGGAGGGTGGGAAAAAGAGAAGGGTGCACTGAATAGCACATGCTGTTATCCTCTGCTTAAACTCCTAGTCAGTTCTGTTGCTCCCATTGTGTCACTGGATAAGTTACATAAACCTCCCTAAGTGTCCATTTCCTCACCATGAGAATGGTAATAATAATCCCTGAAGAGTTGCGGGGATTAAAGAAGATAAATCAGTACTTAGTGTTTACTTAGTGCCTGGATGATAATGTCATTTTTAAAGAAAGAAAGAAGGCTGGCCCAGTAATGTACTAATGAAGTGCTATGCACAGAAGCCAGGTCCCACACGCATGACTGACTGCCAGGTGCATGTGCGAGCATGCCCCAGATCCTGACTGGGTGGGCAAATGGAGGAAAAAGGATTGTGTTGTGAAATGTCCCATGGTGGGTAAGGGGCTCTCTTTTTCGTAAGGTGCAAATGTCCTCTGGCAATAAAAAATATAATAAAGTAATAGTTTGAAGATGACACTGATGATCTTCATTGTTGGTGACATTGTTAAATAGTAGACAAGCTCACAGTTTGCTTTCCTACTTTTATGCCCTCCTGTAGGTACCCTAACGTGGGTTAAAACCAGGGGGCCAGCAGATGGGGTAGCAGTTATGTTGCTAGACATGATAGACTGCGGTTC
This sequence comes from Tupaia tana, assembly GCA_026018925.1. Lineage (NCBI taxonomy): Eukaryota > Metazoa > Chordata > Mammalia > Scandentia > Tupaiidae > Tupaia > Tupaia tana. The sequence continues at coordinate 52,832,228 of JAKSZU010000003.1, forward strand.
AAGTCCTGGACCTAGAGGTTTGAAACTCATGCTGTGTGTGCATGTGTGTACGCTTGTGTGTGTGTGTGTGTGTGTGTGTGTCCAAAATCCCAAGAGGAGAATGAAGGGGAAGGGATGTGGCAAAGCTATCTCCCATGGGGAGTTGTTCCTTGCTCTCTGTCTCTCTCTGTCTATGGCTAGTGCACATGCCCTGTAGCAAAAAATCTCTCCTAAAAAAAAAAAAAAAAAACAAAACAAAAAAAAACAGGAGGCTCTGCCAGCATGTGGCATGGTGGTTAAGGTACTGGATCCCACATGGCCAATTCTGTGTTTCAAGTCCCAGACCTAGCAGTTTGAAAATCATGCTAGGCACATGTGCCCAAAATCCCGAGAAGAGAAAGGAAGAGAATGGATTGCAGCATGACCATTCCCATGGGGGTGATTTCTCACTTTCCCTTTTTCTCAATATTTGTCTCTGGCAAGCACATGTACCCTATAGCAAAAACTGAAAGAAAAAAAAAAAAAAAAAACAATCAGGGGCCCTCCAGTATTAACAGTTGGAGACTTCACTACCTCAGTATTCCAAATGAGAAATTAAACTCTTTTATGCTGGGAGGCATATTGACCTTGGATTCTCTCTTCCTGGTTCGCTTTTCTCTCTAAGACACATCTCTCGTATGACTGGTGCAGTTGAGACCCTTGAGTGTCCTCCTGTCCTCTGGGTATACCGTAATATTATCTATCTCTCTTCCCTACCTCTTTATAACTGATCTTATCCTTCAGAAGACCAATTATTAATCCAAAAATGTAAGGAGTTTCTGTAGTTCACAGATAGTCTAGCCTGGTTTACCAGGGCAAGACATTTCCCATCAAAGTCTGAGGCCAAAGCAAGCTTTTACTAGCAAACCACAATATACTAAGTACCATTAGTCTCTGGGTCCAAGTAATATTAACGTTAATATTCAATATCCAATCATACCGCTTCAATAGAGACATACAAGACTTTAGTCACGATATAAGTCACATTCAAAGTCATGTCTTCCATTTAACCTGGTGTAAATTAGCATGCCTATGGTCCAGAGCAAGCATGCATGCTTGCATCCTACAAGTTATGTGGGCGAAGCACCCCTTTGACCGTGCTGCTTCTTTCCAGGAAATGCTGTTTTCCACCATGACTGCTTTGCAAATGCAGCTAAAACATGCCACTCTATTTTATGCAGCAATACAGTGTCTAAATCCTCACAACTCTTCATTCCAGTCTGTTTCTTATACACTGTCAATAAAAATGTAGATCAGATTAAATGTTGGCATTCAATGGCCCACAATTAATGAACTCACTAACTGAGTTGTTAGAACAGATACAAATCCTCTTATCTTTACTACTGTACTTTGTCATTTTTCTTCATTTATTCATGATAAAATATTATGAGAAACTATATTAACTACCTTCTGGAATTTAGGTTGAGTGAACAATTCTAGGAAGCCCTGAAATAATGGGAAATTAATTTCATTTCTCCTAATTTTTGTCCTGAGAACACTAGGTAACCATTACCGGTTATTGCTTTTCTAAGTGCTCCATAGTTCAACCAAGAATATCTTCAGAGATAGAAACTGTCTAGTTTTTTACATTCATTTTATTTTCTTATATGAAATCACAAGCCTATTTGTTCAGCTCTACTCTCCTGACATGTCTTTGTTTACATGATTTCTAAAAAATAAATATTGGTCTAAGGAATTACAACCACATCTCTTTAAGTTGAAATACCAGACATATTTGGACTTTCTGATTTGAACTTATCTTGAACTCTCAAGATTCAACCCTGCTTATTTTATAGTTTCAATTTAAAGATGATTCTGAATGGGTATGCTCCCTAACATTTTTGGATCTGATGTAAGATTACAATAGGGGTCCACATACTACATGAGTCAACACCCAAATGTTAAATGGAGCATATTTTTAATATACTGTGCTAATCCTTCTACCTTCACAAATACAGTTTTAAAATATCCTAAAAAGTCACATTCAAATTTAGGATTTCTGGGCCCCTTAGAGTCTTACACTCTCTTCCCTCTTCATAACTGTTTGAGTTAGTTCCATTCCATGTACATAGGTACAAACACCTTAACCCACATATGCATGATCCTTCCAAACCTCCTCCCACCTGAAAGCACCCATCTCAGAAAAACTGAACCTAAGGAAAAAGATTGAGCATGTCCTCATATGTGCTTGGAGTTATTTAGTCGGAATTCTAGGGCATGAGCAGAGGGAAAGGTAGGGACTCCAGATGGGCACACAGATTTCTGGCCTAGGGTGGAGAGGCCTCTTTTGTCCAGGTCTAAAAGCTGTACAGCCTTGGGGACAGCAGATGGCATAGGGATATGGACTCCCACATTGTCGATGGCAGTTCAAGTCCCAGACCCGGTTGCTTGAAGATCCTTTCAGGCACATGTGTATGTGTACCCAAAATCCCAAGAGGAGGATGGAGAAGGGATTGTGGCATGGCCATTCTTTCTGGGGCTGGGGGTTGTGGTATAATTTCTCACTGTCTCTCTTTGTCTTTGTGTGGTGAGCACACATGTCCTATGGCAAAATAAAACAAAATAAAACAAAACAACAAAATTGTACAGGGTATGCAATTGAATAGTGTATCTGCCTCTTTGCTATCTGCTAATATCAATCTTTGTTTCCTGTATGATTTTCCCTAAAACAGAGTTGGAAACAGGTGTTTTCTTTAGAATTTTACATAATGTTTCCTCTGGACTTCCTCCCTTAAGTATTCTTATGGATTTGGGAACCTCTTCTGCACCGGTCCCTTTTTATTTGTCTTTCTTTTCAGTTTTTTCTTTCCTTTATTAGACATGATCTCATTGTATCACAATCCTCCTGCCTTGACCTCCCAGCTGGGATTACAGGCACGTACCACCACTCTTGGCTCTTTTGGAGACAGACTCTAGCTATGTTTCCCAAGTTTGTGTCAATCTTCCTGCCTCAATCTCCTCAAATTGCTGATTTTATAGGTGCATGATACTATGCCCAGCCTTTAGGTTGAACTGAAAGTCACATCTGGGCCTCCCATGTCACCCCAATTTGTAATACACAGAGTCTTAGCAGTGCTCACAGTGCAGTTAGGCCTCTTTTCATTTTTATGTATGATTCCCCTCATAGTATTACACACAGCAGTAACTACAATTATTTTATGTGATTTCCCAGCAAAGCTGATGTATACTGAATTTATATACAAGCATCTGTCCTCCAATCCTCGACATATCATTCAACAGTCATATCATATCAAGCTCTCTGGCTACATTTGTCATATTGTATAAAATAAAAAGAATGATGGCCCTGCCCAGTGGTGCAGTCCATAGCAAACTGAACTGGTATGCTAGAAGCCATATGACCGAACACAGGTTCAGATCCCTGGGTTGGCTTGCAAACAAGCAGGGCCTGTGTGTATATGCCCAAGATCCTGATTATCTGGAGGGACAGGAAATGGGAATCTATGGCTTGCTGAGATGCTATGAAGGGTACTTCTCTCTAACCTACTCTTTCCATCTCTTGTGCATATGCACACACTCTATAACAAATAAAAGTAAGCTTTCAAAATAAATGAGTAAAAATAATGATAATGGCCATGATATACTCACAAGATATTTTAAGGATAAAATAGGAAAATGTATGAAAAAGTAAATCTTTGAGTACTATAAAATGTCACAGAAATGAATGGAATTATTGTTGCTATGAGAAATACTTGTTCTTGATAATTAAGTTGTATTGCACTTCAATCCCTACTTGCATACTTTTGAAGCATCATTTGCCATTTTATTGTAAAACTGATTAGTGTTTAGTCTCAGAAGGTATGTATATATTTATTATTTTCAACAGACGTGCTGAACTAAAAGCAAGCACTGTCTTTATTGGTCCATTTATTAATATGCAATACCAATTAAACCAAAGGCACAGATTAAAAAAATTCACATGTAACTGAATAAAAAAGGGACAGAAATATTACTAATAGGCCTCTAGAATTCTACTTTGATTTCTCCTGTGACACAGGTATAATTGTTTATACTAAAGTAATTTATGTGTTTGCAGTTAATGTTATTTTTTTCTGTTCATATTTGTAGCTACTGACACTAAACCAAATTGTAATTTCCTTGAAAAAACCTTTTCTTAAATATGCCCTAGTCTCTGTTTCTCTTACAACAGTATTCTTAGAATATGACTTCTTTATAAATGCTGACATAGCCAACGGGATTAAAACACAAATATTAACTTCTGAATTCTATTATATGAACTTTAAGGTGTCCTAATCTCAACTAAAGACATCTATAACTGAAAATGAATATTTAAATAGGATAATTCTTCTTCCAAATATTTGGCAAAATTCTCTAGGCACTTGTCCAAGATGTGTTTGGTTGTAAATCCTTAACATCTCCCATGCCTTATAGACAAGTTTGTCTAGGAAAGTTTTTGTACTTGCGTCTTAGGATGGATTGCCTACATTATTTCCATAGCTAAAGGTCAAAATATCTTCTCATTTCATTCATGAATCCCTGTCCTTACTACTCACAAGTCATGCTGTCTCAGGCATGTAGTTAATTTGATGTTTCTAACTGATGCTGATATAACAAACATTAATGAAATTAATATTGCTTAGTGTTTATATTATCACTTAATCTAGGAAAAGATGTCATTTCTGCTACGGTTCATTATATTGGGTAGTCAGGAACGTTATGATACATATTTGTACAGAAAAATACGTCATGACTTTCCCAATGACCTAATACTACCTGGGACTAATAGTACTATTTTTTTTAAGATACCATAGACAGTGCCTCCCTTGATGTCACAAAAACCCTATGAAAGGTTGCAACACTTTAGTGAAATGTGTCTACATAAGGAACTATTTAATATGTTAAAGCAGAAGACAGAAGACAAAATTGGACAAGACCTATTTAAAAAAAAATTTTTTTTTGAGAGTTTTTTGCTATAGGGTGCGTGCGCTCGCCAGAAAGACAGAGAGAGACATAGAGACAGGAAGCGAGAAATCACCCCCCAGGGGGGATGGCCATGCCGCAATCCCTTCTCCTCCTTTCTCCTCTCGGGTTCTTGGGCATGCACGCACACATGCCCGGCGTGAGTTTTAAGCTACCGGATCCGGGACTCGAACCGCAGCCAACTACATGGGAGTCCAGCGACATAGCCATTACGCTAACTGCTGGTCCCTTAAAAAATATTTTTAAAAACTTTTCAGTTAGTACGAACAATGCTAGAGGGAATAAAATAGTTATAAAGTACTTGAAATCTGAGGTATTTGGAGTTTTAACCTAATCAAAGTTCAGGAGAAAAAAAATCTTCGTGTGGATACAAATAAACTTATGTAGAAGTGGCTATGAAGAATTTAATTACAAATAGATCAAAACACAATAGCAATGCTTCTTAGCTTAGTTTCTCCAGTACTATTTCTGTTGACCATTCTGTTGGCAAAGGAGGCAGAATAATGAGCAGCAGAAGCTGGAGGAGCAGTGGAGGAATACCGGTCTTTTGTCCTGCAAATTCTGCAAACCACTTTTTGCTATTTGCCTGAATAAACTCTGGGCTTTGCTCACAGATAAATACCACTAGCTATAAGATAGGTCCATTTTATGGGCCAGCATTGAAGCACCGCTGGTGTGCTGATCTTCAGTGTGAGAAGTCACATGTCTGACCTTGTGTGTATCCTCGAATCTCCGGACTAACTACAGGACTGGGGGAGGAAATAGTGGTATGATGAGACCCTGATGAGGGCACCATTGTCCCTCTCTCCCAAGCTCTCTTTTTCTCTTTGTCAGGAGTGTGTGCTTGTCCTCTCACACTCTCTCTCATGAAAGAAATCAAATGAACTTTAGAAAGATCGGACCGGTCTTTGGAGCCAATAGGGGCTGAAGAATCATTTTGTGTAAAACATTTTGCTAAATATATCCCTAAGGAAATGTTCAAGGTCAAGTATTTCCCATTTGCTCGCTTTTATCTTTAAAGGAAAATGTTCTCTTTATATTCCCCTTTAATCTGTCCTACTTCCAAGGCAGAGAAGTATTTTTACAATTCCTATTATTTACAGTCACTGAACCAGAGCTTTGATTCCTGGTAGGTATTAGAGTGTAGGCAGGGGATGGGGTGCAGGAGAGAAGTAGAGTGTTCATTTATGGGAAGATGTTACAGGTTAAACTTTTCATTTAATCATTTAATCACAGTAAATATCCAATCTTGAGATTTTAAGTGTTATATATATATATATATATATATATATATATATATATGGTTTGGACAATATGCTTGGCTTCCTGTTCTACTGTTCTATAGACATGATACTATGAACTAAACATCATTATTTTTTGGAAGACTGTGCTCTGGCTGGGATTAGCAAAAAAAAAAAAAATGCCTTTCAGGTAAGAGGTATACCCTTAAAAAAATTTTTTTTTAATGTCTGAAGGAATTATCTGAATTGTTTAATGTAGTTTTCCCAAATGAAAACACCTTATATTTCCTCTAACATATGTGAGTGTGCATGCATGCACACACACACATACACACACCATTCTACAGAATCAATGAGAAATCATGTTTATCATTTGTATAATTAATTGAAAATTAATTGCACCTTTTAAATATATATTGCCAAGCCAGATTGGCATCCAAATGAATGCTTATATCACTGGTCTTAGAAAGAAGCACTTTCCACTGGTGAATGGGTTAAACTGTTGCTGTCAGATCGAATATAATTAGTACTGCTGATATGCAAAGAATTGCTCTGTCAGAAAATGTCACTGTCATTGAGTGCTGTTCCTTGTCTGCATTCAATTTTCTGTCTGGCTCAGAAAATTTTAATAACAGGTTGGAATTTACATGTAAAATTTTAACCAATTTTCATAAAAATACCTTATTTCATTTTCATTTTGCTCTCATATAATCTTTGGTTGTCATAAAATAAGATACTAAACACATCTTATTTCCTTAACTTTCTTTGCCTTTTGTCCTTTGAAGATAGACACTTAGAGTTCATTTTTTTCCTTCAGTACTTTTAATTTTAATGGAAGTTTAAATTTCATTGAAAATTACAAAAGCAGAGAAGGGACAGTGAGATGCAGAAAGTTATAGAAATAGATATGAGCAAAGTCTTGAAGGAGATTTCTTCAATGTCCCAGGAACATGCAATTAGTGCTTAAATTTCGAAAGTTGCCTTTAATCAGCATAACTCTTGGTTTTATGGACTCTTGTAAAGCAGAGTCCAGTGCAGTCAGAGAGCAGTACACTTTCTTACATAACCTACTTGAGTACGGATCCGGAATCTGTCTGCAGTGACTTCAAAATCCATTGTAGAAAACTGAAAGTCCTAAAAGAAGAGTTAGATTTTTAATCAAGTTTATTTATTTTATTTCATTTAGAGAGAGAGGGAGAGAGAAAAGCACCCTCAACAGAGTCTTACCACACTGCAATATACCCCTAGCCTCTTAGGCAGCCAGGACCACAGATGTGCTTGGGTACACCCAGCATGTCCAGATTGACCTGACATTTGAACCTATATCTCCTATGTGGTTCCAGTAGTGTGCGGTAGTGCCCTGCCATCTATACTATGGCTAGGCTAGAGGTACTGTTTTAATCTCTTCTTTTAGTTGAAGTATATGATTTTGGAAGGAGGACATGCAGCATTTGAAAAATCAGTTCAATTGCGTAGAAAAATAGGAAAATATTTCCTCCACTTAGGTTCATAATACTAAAATTAAGGACTCTTGGCAAGTGACAGTGCAAGGGTAAAACAGAATGCTTTGTGAAACCCTTAATTAAGGAAACTAAAAAGAAATTTGAAAGACTAAGGAAAAATATGCAATTGGAATTGCAAAATATTGATGGACAGAAACCAAAGGTAGTTGATGATATTTGGATATACTAAAAGGAATCAATAAGGAATACGGGTAAGATATTGTTTGTGTGTGAAATTTTTATAAAGTAATGCACAGAGAATGGGAAAGTATGGTCTAAAATTTTAACACAAATTGAGAAATATTACATAGATTTCACTGAGACTCAGAAAGATGTACCTGACTGGAAATAAGCCATCAGAAAGGTAGACCTTTAAAGGAAAGTGCTCTGATTAATAAGAGAAGAATGAGAATTGCCTTTATACAAAGAAATGTCCACAAGCGTTAAGTTGCCACTGGAGACACAGAAGTGACATCATTGTGGAAAAAGAATATATTTATAGATTTTCAGAAGAAAATTTAACTACCTCCACTTCAAACCCCTCTATAAGATCCAGAAAGATTTAGTCTTTTCCCAAACACAAATTACTATGGTCAGGAATAGATTATGTATAATTATAACTTCACAAGAACTGTAGTGGTGGAATATACACTAGTAGGGATGGGATGAAAGAGGAGACAAACTATGTAGACATTTTGCAGAAGTTGTTCAATCTGATATATTCCTAATTTGCCCTGTTGGCAGTCTTAGAAGAAAAAAAGTATAATCAGGGATACGGTTGCTTATATGTTAATGAGTAAGTAAAATATGAATTGATCACTTGATTGGATCCAATTTGGACTGAGCTCAGAACTTATGCTTATAGACTCCAGGAAAACAGGGTTATTTGTTACACACAATCCTCAAATCCCTTGCTTGTGCTAACTCCATAGCTTCATCTATCTTTAACTGGAGAGTTAGCTGATATACCACTGTGTTACCTCTTCAGCTATTCAGCAGCTTTATGGAATTGGAAAGAAGTTCAGATATTAGGAAGGGTCATAGAACTGATCATGTAAGCATGGCACTTGTGAGAGCGAATGAGTATGCCAACTAGATGGGTGCAATCCAGATTTTCTGGGACTAGTCAGGAAATATGGTGATAGATATCAATAGATGAAGAAGGAAAACTTTATCTCTATTATTCTCTTTATTTCTTTTTTTCTACCAGAGGGCATGTGTTTTCTCCAAGGACAGACAGAGAGAATGAGAGGGAGAAAGTACTCCCCACCCTTATGGGACATGGTCATGCCATAATCCTTTCAGCCATTTCTTAACCATATTGGGATTTAGGGCCCACACACATGCACGTGCACCTGATGTGTTTATATTGCTTGTTTTAGACTTCACACTAGTTTGTGGATCCCAGACTTCTTCAGTGGTCAGCCTCCTACTGTCCTGCCGATTTCCTGCTTACTGAGACTGCTGTGAATCCTGGGACTACCCTGTGCTGCTGCTCTAAGATTCTGGACACAGGGGAACTGAGGTTAAATGATGCATGTCCCACCTGTCCCTTAGCCAAATAATTGAAGGGATAGTCAAACTGACACTGAACATACATCTTTCCAGCTAAGGATAGTTGAGGAAGACTCCTCATAAAGCTAGGTGTACAGAAGAGAACTAAGGAAAAGTCACTTACATGACCTGAATTCTCTTTTCTCTGTTCAAGAATTTAAAAAAGAAGGTGGAGGGCTGGCCAGGGTGGTAGTGCACTTCTTCACAATGCCAGAACCATATGGAAGATTGGGGCTTAGGTCTGGGTGTACCTGTACATACTGGGTATGAGTATGCTCTTGAACCTGGGAAGGGTGGAGGGAGAACCATGGTGTGAGACCCTGCCGAGGCTAACTGACTCTCTCTCTCTCTCTCATGGAAGAAATTAATAAACTAAAAAAATAATAATAAATTCAAACAAAATCTTTGGGGAAGTGACAACAGCCTATAACAAAGGAGAAGTAGAACATAGCTCTTATGAAATAGAAGCAGCAGCACATTTAAGAAGGATCTACCACAGACTACAGAAATAGATTTTGGAAAGCATATGCTCTGGGTCTGAAAGACATTTAAATATGACTACCATGGGGGAAAAAGAAAACCACGGCAGGAGTGATAATAAGAATGTGATCAAGACTGAAAGTAGGCTGAGAAAAAAGAAAATGTGTTAATATAAGAAAAATTGGAGAGTAACTAAAATTCAATAGCAGGATTTTAATCTCCCTAAGAAGCATTGCAAGCAGATTATGTAATGAAGGAATTTCAATTAGTGATACAAAGAATAATGGAACACAAATTATGAATGTAAAGGTTGTATGCTATATTAAAATGACAGGAAATAAGTATAATTGTCAGCCTTAAAAATCGTCTGAAACGATAAAAACAGCAAGTATTGTCTAAATTATACCATGCACTTTTCAAGTGCTCTAACTCACTTGAACCTCACAAGAGTCCTGCTTGCTGTAATACTATTTATATGCATGTCATAATGGAGAAACCAAGGGACAGAAGGATAAGTAACACATCCAAATTCACACAGTAAGTAAATGGAAAGGTAAGGTTTTCAACTCCAGCCTTCAAGCCCATTACTTATGTGTAACCATTATGTTATTACACACCCCCAAGGCAAACTAAAAACTATCAATCAGAATCATTAATCAAATAATTAAAACTTAATTACTCTAAAAAAGAACCAGAGAATTTAATATAAAGTATTTTCAGATATTTTTGTGAAATGTTTGATTAAATTAGAAAATATTTGTTGGAGAATACTTGGAATTTTTAGGATTCAGATATTTACTTGCACCTAAAAAACAACAAAACAAATTAAAACAAAGTATGATGCCTAAATAAAACAAAGTTCAGGTTGATTTCACACTTCCCTGAACATTAAATTCTAATAAACAAGGAAGTAATATGTATATATATATGTGTGTGTGTGTGTGTGTGTGTGTGTGTATTATATATATGTGTGTGTGTGTGTGTGTGTGTGTATATATATATATATATATATATATATATATATATAATATATATCTCTAAGGAACTAAGATGTAATCACTTTTTCCATTAATATCTAAAGAAGTTACCATTCATAGGGAATTCAACAGGAAAAACTTTCAAATAAAGATCTAGAGAGTTCTGTAATCAAGGAAATACCTTTCCATAAAAAAACACTAAGAATTCAGTTTTTAAAATGAGTAATTAGGAAAGATTAGGATTAAAAAATAATAATAAACCTTATAACCAACATGCAGTAAGATATTATTATACAATATGGTACAGTATACACATTAAAATGTATTCTTTAACTCACTCAATATTAACCACTTTCATACACACACAAAAATCTCTCCTCTCTTCCTTTGAACAAACATTTTTTTTTTCCTTTCAGCTGCCTTTTCTTAAAGCATACTTATGAATACATTCACCTACCCCCTTCAAAACAAATAAAATAAAAAAGATAAACCATGTTCTCTCTAGAGATTCTTGTGGCAGTTGCTAAAAAATACAGACACAAAACCTGGGGATTGAAAAAAAAAAGGGAAGCTACTGACAAAGTCAATGAATCTCATTTATAAATATAAATGTGAAAGCCTAAATAAAACATTAGTAAATAAAAAAACAGCAATTTATTAAAGGAATAATAAATGTTTACAAAGTAGGCCATCTTCCAAGACTGAGATTGCTTAACATTAAAAATATATTCAACTAATGCATCTCATCAGTAAGTTAAATAAAAATTATGAGAGATACTAAAATTGCATTTGACAAATTCAACTTACATTTCTTAAATCTTAAATCAGTAATTAAGACATACTTTCTTTGCATGATGAAGAATTTCAATCTCAAACCATAAGCCACAATTATACTAAATGGTAAACCATTACTGATGTTTTCATTTATATTATGAATAACCCAAGGGTAACTATTCTCACTGGGTCACTCTTTTTTTTCAGTATTCATTTTCAGACAGCTTAACAGACTTAGAAATTTTTTCTTGTTGTTCATGTTTATGTTTGTCAATAGAATATCTACTTTCTTTCTACCTCTGAGAGAAACAACTACGTCTAATGGGTGAAATGGTGCTTAGGATGGAGAAGATTTAGAGGCAATTTAGAGAACAAGAGCTAGTAAGAAAGAATAGAGTGTGAACACAAGAATGTCAGGGTAAGACTGCAAATCTACATTTGGCAGCCTAGATAACTTTAAGAAAAGATGTTTAAGGAAATTTTTTTCCTTTTTTTCTTTTTTGTAGAGAGAGATTTTTGCTATGAGGCACATGTGCTCACCAGAGAGACAGAAAGCAAGAAATCACACCCAAGAGGGACGGCCTTCCACAGTCCCTTCTCCTCCAGTCTCCTCTGGGGATTCTGGGCATACACGCACATGCACCTGGCATGCACTCCAAGTCGTCAGGACCAGAACTCGAATCACTATGTGAGAGTCCAGTAATGCAACCATTCCACCATCTGCTGCTACCAAAGGATAATTTTTTTTATGTGTAAAAAGCAATGCAATATGCAATGTAAACCTCCTAGTCAATAAAATCTTGGACACCAGTAAGGTAAAGTAGATTCTCTTTTAGAAGGGAGTGAGAGATGTAAATCAGTGTTGCCAACTGCTTCAAGTGTAGCACAGAGTAAAAGAGACCTGATCACAAGGGATAGGTAATGATATGATTACAGTGTTGCAGAAAGATAAAATATCATTAATTATTTCCAGATAATCACTGTCTACTGAGAGGACTCAAGAGAATCAACTAAAAATCAACTATAATAATAGAGGTCAGCAAGGTGGCTACTTATAAACTAAATTCAATAGTAACCACATATGAAATACATTGAAAGAGACCTAATTCATAACAGCAGCAAGCATTATCAAATATATAGATATAAGCTGATAAAAAATGTGTAAGACCATAAAAACAATTTAAAACTTTTATTGAAAGACTTGAATAAACAGAGGAACATAATATAGCTAGATAAAAATAGCCTTGAATTCCAATTTTAAAATTGAAAAAATAAAGGAACTTCATATTCAGATATTAAAACAGCACTAATTTAATTAAACCAATACAACCTAGAAAGTCCTAAAGTATAAACAAGTACTTACAAATATTTAGTATCTGATAGGATGGCATTTCAAACTTCAGGGATAGGGTACAGGCTTCTGGTAATATCAGAATAAAAAGTTCTGTGAAAATTTCCAAGGATAGGGAACCAGCAGTTAGCATAATGGCTATGTCGCTGGACTCCCACGTAGTCAACCGCGGTTCGCATCCCGGACCCGGTGGCTTAAAACTCATGCCGGGCGTGTGTGCGTGCGTGCCCAAGATCCTGAGAGGAGAATGGAGGAGAAGGGATTGCGGCATGACCATCCCCCCCTGGGGAGTGATTTCTCGCTTTCTGTCTCTATATCTCTGTCTGTCTGGTGAGCGCATGCACCCTATAGCAAAAAACCTCTCCCCCAAAAAAAAAAAAAAATTCCAAGGATAATAATAATAAAGACTGAATAAAATATTATTTAAAAAATTATTTAAAAAGACCTGCAGTTGACATAATGTTTATATCGCTGGACTCCCACGTAGTCAACCATGGTTTGAGTCCTGCACCCGGCAACTTAAAACTTATGTCGGGCGTGTGTGCATGCATGCCCAGATTCCTGAGGAGAGAATGGAGGAGTAGGGATTGTGGCATGGTCAACCCTTCTGGGGAATGATTTCTTTCTGTCGCTGTCTCTCTGGTGAGCACATATGCCTTATAGCAAAAATCTCTCTAAGAAAAAAACAAACCATATTTAAAGGAAATGGGGAGAAATTAAATGCAAGCAGAAATTAGGAGTCTGACTCTTGAAAGACTATAATTATAATGAATGCAAAGTATGAGTTTGTAGATTGTAGTTTAAGAGCATTTCTCAAACCTGAGCAACTTTAGTGGTGGGTACTTGAAAACTCATCAGTTGAAGGAGGGTGAGTACAGATTCTAGGGCAACTAAAAAGTTAGGGAAAGAATCTCAGAAGTAGAAGAGCTACAGAAAAGTGAGACATGAAATCTGATTTATAAACTCTGCCCATATGCCTGGATTTCTTTTAAGTGGCAAATGTTAAGGGTACAACCAGGAGCACAAAAAAAGGTAGACAATATAAGAGAGAGAAATCTACCCATAAAAGGCGGAATTATATGGGTGAGATTTAAAAATCAATACTTCTTTTAACTGAGTGTATTCCCCTCCTCTACTCACATTGGGAGGCAGAAAGCTGAAGTCACTCAGAAAATAAAACTCCGGGATAGTGAAGCAACTACAACTTTTTTTTTGGAGAGATTTTCGCTATAGGGCGCGTGCGCTCGCCAGACAGACAGAGAGAGACATAGAGACAGAAAGCGAGAAATCACCCCCCAGGGGGGATGGTCACGCCGCAATCCCTTCTCCTCCGTTCTCCTCTCGGGATCTTGGGCACGCATGCACACGCGCCCGGCGTGAGTTTTAAGCCACCAGGTCCGGGACGCGAACCGTGTTCGACTACGTGGGAGTCCAGCGACATAGCCATTACGCTAACTGCTGGTTCCCAAGCAACTACAACTTTTGAGAGAGGCAACAGAAGTAAGAGAACCAAAGGAAGAATGTCTTAAAATATGCACATAGAAGAGACTCTCAGTGGGACAGATTTTAAAAGCAATAGCTTGACAATGAAATAATTAAGCAAAGATACCCACTCAATTTTTTCAGTGTGGAGACTGTAGGTATGTGTATATATGTGTGTGTGTGTGTGTGTGTGTGTGTGTGTGTATTATATATATAAAGAGAGAGAGAGAAATGTGCCTTTAAGCATGTTAATCATATTAATTACCAATTAAACATATTAATTAAACAATCACCAATCAGAATAAACAAACAAACACACAAACAAAAAAAAAAACCCTACAATTCCCCAAATCACAAAACTGTACATATTGCCACTACGAAGTACTGCTTAAAAGGAATTTTCAGCCCCATATTACCAAATATGCAAAGACTGAGTAGGCTGAGTGGTAATTCATATTCATAGAAAAAATAAAGCAAATAAAAAGTGGTCCAGCCTCTATGACTCAGACAGTAGCATATAGAACTAATAGTGTTAGAAACCACATGCCCAACTGCGAGATTAGATCCCCTGCTCACATGGAACACTCCAGGCATCCACTCAAGATCCTAGAGAGCTAGATGGCTGGGGAAAGGTGTTCACAGCATGATGAGACCCTGTCACGGGTACATGGCTTCTTTCTCCTTTCTCTCTTTCTGTCTCTCTCTTTTTGACTTGCGTGTGTGCACATGTACTCTCTTTGATGAATAAAATAAACTTAAAAATAAAAAAATGTTGGTGCCAGCAGGTCACATGGTAGATAAGGCACTGGACTCCCACATGGTCAACTATGGTTCAAGTCCCAGACCTGGAAGCCTGAAAATCATGCCAGGCGCATATGTGTGCATGCCCCCAAATCCCAAGAGAATGGAGGAGAAGGGATTGTGGCATGGCCATCCTCCTGGAAGGTGATTCTTCACTTTTCCTCTCTCTGTCTCTCTCTAGTAAACTCATGTACTCTACAACAAAAACAAAGCAAAATAAAACAAAAAAACAAAATCAAAGAAATTGATTCCAAGTGTGCCCAGATGTTGGACGTGGCAAACAAAGAATTCAAAACAGCTGGAATAAATACACTTAAGGACTTAAAAGATGGGACCAGCAGCTGGCATAATGGCTATGTCTCTGGACTCCCATGTAGTCGACCGCAGTTTGAGTCCTAGACCCGGTGGCTTAAACTCACACCGGGCATATGTACATGCATGCCCAAGATCTCAAGAGGAGAATGGAGGAGAAGGGATTGCAGTGTAGCCATCCTCCTGGGGAAGGGGGTGTTTTTTCTCTCTTTCTGTCTCTCTGTTCCTCTCTTTCTGGAGAGTGCACGTGCCCTATAGCCAAAACCTCTCCAAAAAAAAAAAAAAAAAAAAAGAAAGGATTTAAAAGACAACATAGTCTCAATGAATGAACAGGCAGGAAATATCAACACAGAAATTGAAACTATAAAGAGAACTGAATATTACAATGAAAAAAATAATTAGACTCACTCTAAGTATGAGGATATGGAAAAACTTGATGACAACTCTCTAAACTGAATAACAGAGATAAACTTGATTTTTTAAAAAGAACAAAACCTTAGAAAGTTGAGACATTATCAATTGCTCTGACACACATGCAATTAAAATCTCAGAAGAACAAGAGAGGCAGAAAAAGACAAAAAAAAATAAAAGTAAGGATCTGAGATTCCCTTACTAAAACACAAAACAAAACAAAAAAACTACATATGTTAACTTACAAATCCAAAAATGTCAATGAACCCCAAGCACAGTACAAGAGAATCATGCCATAGTTGCTTTGTAATCACTGAAAGAAAAGTGGAAGAGAGAAAGTGATAGATAGAGGAAGAGAGAGAGAGAGAGAATGAATGAGTATTAAAAGCAGCAGGAGAAAAATGATACATTATATATCATGGAAAAATGGTATGACAATGAGAAGTCAACAGTTAAGCAAGAATGGAAGCTAGAATATATTAAAATCACGCATTCAATGTTGTTTGCTATAAGACAACATTACTGATGTTTAAGTAGTTATTTAAGACAGGGAAGTGTTCTGAGAAATGCACTGTTAGGTGATTTTATTATTTTGCAATCATAGAGTACTTATACAAAGCTAGATGTAACAACCTACTATACACCAAGGCTGTATGGGACAACCTATTGTTCCTATTCTACAAACCTGTATAGCACGTTGCCGTATTGAATACCACAGACAACTGTAACATAATAGTAAGCATCTGCATATCTAAACATAAAAAAATAGCAAAAATACATTATCACACATTAATGTGGTACACCCACATAAGGCAATTAACAATGAGTGGAGCTCTTAGGACTGGAGGTTGCTCTGGGTCGGTCAGAGAGTGAGTAGTGAATGAATATAAAAGGACTAAGACATTATTATAAAGTAATATAACTTTATAAACACTGTATACGTAGGGTATACTAAATTTATAAATAATATATTTTTCTTCAATAATAAAATAACCTTTGATTACTGTAACATTTTTATTTTATGAACTTTGGGACCAGCAGTTAGCATAATGGCTATGTTGCTCAAATCCCATGTAGATGACCGCAGTTTGAGTCCCGGACCCGGTGGCTTAAACTCACATCGAGCTCATGTGCATGCGTGCCCAAGATCCCAAGAGGAGAATGGAGGAGAAGGGATTGCGGCGTGGCCATCCTCCCGGGGGGTGATTTCTCACTTTCTATCTCTCTGTCTTTCTCTGTCTTTCTGGCGAGCGGACGCGCCCTATAGCAAAAACCTCTCCAAAATAAATAAATAAATAAATAAACAAATAAATAAATAAATAAATGTATTTTATGAACTTAATTTTTTGTTACTTTTTAAAAAAAGAATTGTTTAATTTTATTTATCATTATTATTTTTTAAAAATTTGCTACAAGGCAATGTGCTCACCGGTGACAGAGAGAGAGAGAGAGAGAGAGAGAGCGAGAGAGAGAGAGAGAGAGAGAGAGAAAGCGCTAAAGCAAGCTGCCAGAGCCGACACTCAAATTTTGGTTGGTCATGTGGGAACCCAGTGCCTTAACCACCACACCACTTACTGGTCTTATTTTTTTTTTTTTTTAACCCTTTTGTAATAACACTTAGCTTAAAATATTAAAATATTATATGGCTATATGAAAATATTGTCTTTCTTTATATCCTTTATTCTATAAGCTTTCTTCTATTTAAAATTTATTTTTACTTTTTAAACATTTTGTTAAAAATTAAGACAGGGAACCAGCAGTTAGCGTAATGGCTATGTCGCTGGACTCCCACGTAGTCGACCGCGGTTCGCGTCTCGGACCCGGTGGCTTACAACTCACGCCGGGCGCGTGTGCGTGCGTGCCCAAGATCCCAAGAGGAGAATGGAGGAGAAGGGATTGCGGCGTGACCATCCCCCCTGGGGGGTGATTTCTCGCTTTCTGTCTCTATGTCTCTCTCTGTCTGTCTGGTGAGCGCACGCGCCCTATAGCGAAAAAAAAAAAAAAAAAATTAAGACACAGACACACACATCAGCATAGGCCTACACATAAGGATCACCAGGGCCATGATGAATAGAGCAACACGAGATTTAGAAAAGCACAAGAGAAAGTGATGCAATCAAAATGTGCTATAAACCTGAGCCATATGAGGCTGTTTCCAGCATACCACAGCATATTGTTTTACAGTAAACTTTTTTCACAAGTGGAAATATTATACTGTAAAACTATTATTAAACGTATAGTATATAGGCCAGCAGATGGAGTAGTGGTTACTTTGCTAGACTCTCACATGGCCACCATGGTTCTAGTCACAGACCTGGTGGCTTAAAAATCATGCCAGGCTCATGTGCTTGTCTCCCTAAGATCCCAGGAGGACAATGGAGGAGAAGGGATTGGGGCATGGCCATTCCCCCAGGAGGTGATTTCTCACTTTCCCTCTCGCTGTGTCTGTCAATCTCTCTCTCTCTCCCTGCTGGCAAGCACACACACCCTAAGTCAAAAACCTCTTAAAAGAAAAAAAGGTATAGTATAGTAAATACATAAACTAGTAACATATGTATCATCATTAAGTATTATGTACTGTATAAACATGTATATACATAATTGTATTACTATATTTTATATGATTGGAAGCGCAGTAGGTTGGTTTACACCTGCATTACCACAAACACACGAGTAATGAATTGTGCTAAGATATGACGATGACTACAGTGTAAATGGGGGATAGGAACTTTTCAATTCCATTACAGTCTTGTGACTGCTCTTGTTTATGTGGTCCACTGCTGAACAAAACATCCTGCAGTGCATGACTTTACTGTATTACTATATGCCTTACGATTCTGTTATGAAAAATACAATGGCAACAAATAAAGAAAATACAACAGCAGTATTTATTAAATGTTACAGGAGTAGAGAATGTTCTAAGAAACTTGGAGTGATTTAAAATTTGTAAATTCACATACATTTATAAATTCACAAACATATAAATGACTCAAAATATTAGATCAAGATATCATGTGATTTTTTTCACTTTTTCATGTTTTCCCAGTTCTGAACAGCAAAACTATCATACAAACTAAATAACAATAATAAACACAATGAAATATATTTATCACAACTTGATAATAAACTTCTCTACCATTCATAAAGTGGTATGATCAAGCTGTGTTATTTATTTATTTATTTATTTATTTTTGGAGAAGTTTTTTTTGCTATAGGGCACGTGCGCTCGCCAGACAGACAGAGAGAGACAGAGAGATAGAAAGCGAGAAATCACCCCGCAGAGGGGATGGCCACGCTGCAATCCCTTCTCCATTCTCCTCTTGGGATTTTGGGCACTCACGCACACGCGCCTGGTGTGAGTTTAAGCCACCGGGTCTGGGACTCGAACCGCGGTCGACTCTGTGGGAATCCAGCGACACAGCCATTACGCTAACTGCTGGTCCCCAAGCTGTGTTTTCAATCACAAACTTACATATGAGTCTTTGTAACACTAACCCATTTATAAGTTGGGGACTCCTATATATATATATATATATATATATATATATATATATATATATACACCTATCCAATGAGGATGTGGCCCTGCCAGGAAAGCAATATAACTGGGAATCAGTTATGTTGACATATGGAGATGCTCCATATTCATTAGTCAAACAACTTAGGGAACTGAAGAATTTATTTTATGCAGCATTAATTAAATGTAGCATTCTGAGTTGCTATCAAGTGACTTCTATTTGAACAAATAGAATGAGCACCATTTCTAATGTGCAAAACCAGACAAATAGATACAGTTTTTTAAAAAAATGTATGATGGAGGCCAGAAAGTGGTGTGGGGGTTAAGGTGCTAGACTCCCACATGGGCTACCACTGTTCAAATCCTGGATCTGGCTGCTGGCTTTCTCACTTTTCCTTTATCTTGCTGGTCAAATTAAATAATAATAATAATAATAATAATAATAATAATAAAATTAAATAAATAACTTTTTCAAAAAAGTAATGTATGGTATTTTATTCTACAATCCATAATAGAACTCAATAGTACTCAATGTTATAACTCCATTGAAAGACATCTTTGGAAGTTGAATCCTATGACAAAGGTATGATCATGCTGTTTTTGTACAATAAAGGAGGTCTGAGGCCCAATTTTTCCATATACTTAATGAATGGGGGGAAATTGTACTCTTATTGTTGTTTTGCCTTTCCGGAAACAGAATTTCTCTATGGGGCAAAATATTTAATAGTTATGGACACATTTTTTATTTTGAAAGAACATGTAGTTCAAGACACTCTTGAGTCCTTCCTAGACCATAAGCACAATATTTCACTCCTCACAATATCTCGATCAAAGAGAACACTGTATGTGTAAATATAGATGTGTTTCTCCACTTAGCATAGTTGAGGGCATAGTATGACGTAAACCAATCTCCAAACTTAAAAAAACAGCAGGTGGGTGAAGATTAATAGCAAAGTCATACGTAGATGCAATTTGAACAAAAGTTGAGACAATCACACAACAATGGAAATGTAGACAACATTAAAAACAATATATTTTTCTTCCAGGCCAGGCACGGTGAGGATATAACAGGTGAACAGAATCACTAATAGTGTGACTTCCAGGTGGAGAATGGCTGAGTAGGACAGAAAAAAATCAACTGTATTTCAACAAGGGGGAAAAGGACCATTCCAAAATCAAACAATGAATAGGTATAATTGTATCAAACAAATCTTCCCAACTAGTAGAACAGAAATGTAGACATGCATTAGAATAAATGATTACGGTAAGTTTCAAACCTATTTAGGGATTTCTTGGATGACTCACTTTTGAAAAGTCATTTACATATAAACCACTTTCTTACCACAATCATGTGGCATCTGTACTCATTAAAAGAATATTTAAAGGAGGTTCTGAATTCTCCTATTTGATAAAATTATAATTATCTTCAAGTTTCTCTCCAAGCTCAATGCCTTAAGTCAACTATTCTAGAGAGTAAATATTTCTAAAATCCACTTTGAAAAGCTTTATTTTATAGGACAGCCACTTTGTGATGTGCAGTCTGTTGCAAAGCATACTACTTTTGTTCACTCTCCTCAAACATCATTGTATCCAAAGAAAAAATATGTCATAGTATCTCTGTTTGGGATCACTTGCAGTTAGTATGTTAATTGGTTATATAATGACTGTAGCTAGGTCAACATTCCAACCCTGTGTTTCTGTTTTTTTGTTCATTTTTAATTTTAAGGTTTTTGCCATAGGGCACATGTCTTCACCAGAGAGACAGGTAGATAGTGAGAGGGAAAGCAAGAAATCACCATCCCGCGGGGATGGCCATGGTGCAATCCCTTCTCCTCTATTCTCCTCCCGGGATTTTTGGGCATGCACATATGACCACCTGGCATGAGTTTGAAGCTGGGTCTGGGATTTAAACGGTGCTGGCCATGTGGGAGTCCAGCACCTTAACCACCACGCCATCTGCTGGTCCACTAACTCTGTGTTTTAAGTTATCATGTTGTCTCCATAAGCAATAGTCAACATGTATTAAAAATGCAATGCCATGGGACGAATTTTGAAATTCCAAAGGAAAGGCTACTCAAAATTTTATCCATTACTCTTTTTTAAAATTATGTTAATAAACTTCTAATTTAAATTTAATTAAGATTAGATCAATAAGATACCTAAGTCATAAAAAAGTGATAAAAAATATCCAGAAAGTGGGATATTTTTCAGAACAAATGACATGGTCTTTTCAAAAGGTAAAAATGCTGGGAACCAGCAGTTAGCGTAATAGCTATGTCGCTGGACTCCCACATAGTCGACCGCGGTTCGCGTCTCGGACCCGGTGGCTTACAACTCACGCTGGGCGCGTGTGCGTGCGTGCCCAAGATCCCGAGAGGAGAATGGAGGAGAAGGGATTGCGGCGTGACCATCCCCCCTGGGGGGTGATTTCTCGCTTTCTGTCTCTATGTCTCTCTCTCTCTGTCTGTCTGTCTGGCGAGCGCACGCGCCCTATAGTGAAAAAACCTCTCCCCCCCCCCCCCAAAAAAAAAGGTAAAAATGCTATCATGAAAGGGACAATTGAGGAAAAAAACTTGAAACAAATATACATAACTTTGTTCTTGGACTGGGTGTTAGTTCACACTGATCTGCTACAAAGAAGGTGTTTGTGAAAACTGCAGCTGAATATGAGTATTTATTTTATTTTTATAATTAAAGTTCACTCTTTATTTAAATTCATCATTTTATCCCTAATTTCCTTAACTTCTCCAAGATCTCATCCAGAATATCAAATTAAAGTTAGTTACCACATCTTCTTAGGCTCCTCTAGACCATGACAGTGTCTAAGACTGTCCTTATATTGGATGGCTTTGACAGTGTTGAGGAGTATTGGTCCTGTATTTTGTGGAATAACTCTCTACTCAAGTCTATCTATTCTTTACATGCTTAGACTGGGCCTATGCGTTTTGAGGCATAGGTTCATAGAAGTCAAGTGCCAGTCTCATCACATAATATCAAAAGAACCTGCCTTGGGACCAGCAGTTAGCGTAATGGCTATGTCATTGGACTCCCATGTAGTTGACCGCAGTTTGCATCCCAGACCCAGTGGCTTAAAACTCACGCCGGACGCGTGTACATGCGTGCCCAAGATCCCGAGAGGAGAATGGAGGAGAAGGGATTGCGGCGTGGCCATCCCCCCTGGGGGGTGATTTCTCACTTTCTGTCTCTCTGTCTCTCTATTTCTGGCGAGCACACGCGCCCTTTAGCAAAAAACTCTCCAAAAAAAAAAAAAATAATAATAATAATTACCTGCCTTTACTTGGGTTAGCACCCATGAAGGTAACTGTAATCATCTGCTGTGGTATATTCATCACTTTTCTCTTCTTTGCAGAAGTTACTATTTTCTTTTGCTTTTACCAACCATGATTTTTTTTTTTTTTTTGAGAGAGAGAATTTTGCTATAGGGAGTGTGCACTTACCAGAGAGACAGAGACAGAGAGAGAAAGCAAGAAATCACTGCCATAGGGGGTGGCCATGCCACAATCCCTTCTCCTTCATTCTCTTGGAATTTTGGGCATGCAAGCACAAGTGCCCATTGAATTTTCTTCCATGGTCAACCATATGGGAATCCAGCAACATAACCATTACGCCATCTGCTGGTCCCCCAACCATGATTTTTAAACAGAAGGTGCTATGTGCAATCCACACTTGAAGGTGTATAGAATTATGCTTCCTATTTTTTTTTTTTTTTTGACTGTGGAGGATCTACATGAATTATTTAAAGTTCTTCTGTACAGAGATTTGTCTATTCTTCCCTCATTTATTTATTGATTCATTTATTCAGGCCAGTAGAGACTCATGAATACTTCTTTTATACTTTAGATTATATTCCAACTTTTATTTTGGTGCTTAATTTTTTCAGTGTTGCTCATTGAGAGCTCTCCTGGTTGGCCACCATGTTATATTGCCATTCTTGTGTTTTCCTGAGCACTGCTTCCTCTTCTGGCACTACAACATGATCTAGGCTTATCTGTTAATTTTATCAATCTTTTTTTTTTTTTAAGGAGAACTTGTCTAAATCTTTAGAAGACATATTTTTCACATACTGATTTACTTGAAGATTCTGTAAATTCGGGGAAATAATGATCTGGTTTCTTCATTGTTCCAAGCTAATATAAAGTAGTAAGAGTCCTGTTGTCTTATGTATTCTAATCAAATACAGTACTTACATGTTAGCTGCTTGACAAGTGTGGTAATGAAATGCTTACTAAGTAGAATTCTACAATTGACATAATTCAAGTGCATTCAGGGGAAGTATTTCTTATATGTATAAGTCACTATGGGCTAACAAAGCAAACCAGCAAACAGTTTTTAAAGGTGATTTTGCCTTTAAGATATGGATGATGTTAGTCTTGCCTTTCTCTCCATCCTAGCCAACTGGGCTTCAGCTGTTAGAAAAGAGAAGTATTTAATAGCACTTAAGAGTCCATGAGGGGCAAGAGTTGAAGCTTGCAGTATAAGGATGCTGCTACTTTGAAGCTTTGCTTCAATGCTGCATCATCTCGTACTAAAGCAGCTCAGAGGAGGATGGTTGGCTAGGTGTCAATTACTGTGATAATAAAAAAAAAATTAACTTTAGAATCTACTAATTAGGTTTTCCCCATACAATTTCAAATCAAAAACATTATTCATCTCTCACCTCCCTATAATGGACTGATTTTATTGACTGCTTTCATTTTACATCACAGTTTCTCTATTTTTCAGAAGTTATCCTGCATCATATCTGTAATGAACTGGCTTGCCTAAAAAGAATTTATTGATTAAAACATTTACTAAATATACTATTCAGAAACAGCATTGAATACCTCATAAGGTGAGTTACATTTTATATGTATGTTTTATATTTCTCTAGCTAAGGACTTGATTAGAGTATGATATGAAGTCAAATCCCACAGGGCTATGTGATCCACTCTTGAATCTCATTGAGCTTGACCTTCTTTTGCAATAAACCATGGGTAAAAACAACCAACTAGGTCATTGTAACAATTAAGTGAGATAATTTGAAGTAAGGAGCTTAGTATATTACATTTATTTTGCAGAATGCACAATGTACATTGATTTTTATTTGGTTTAGGACTGGTTTCAGGAGTGTGTATGACTTGTGTAGTAAAACGCAGCCCAACATACGCGGAAGAGATCTGTACTCAGTTTTCAACTCTACTATTGCTGTCTTGAGTTTCTTAATGATTTTTTTTTTTTTTTTAGAGATTTTTGGTATAGGGAGCATGTGCTCACCAGACACACACACACACACACACACACACACACACACACACACACTTAGAGAGAGAAAGAGAGAAAGTGAGAAATCACCCCACAGTGAGGATGGCCACACCACAATCCCCAATCCCTTTTCCTCCATTCTCTTGGAATTTTCAGCACGTACACGCACACACACCATGTGTGAGTTTTAAGCTACTGGGTCGGGACTCGAATCGGGGCCAGCAGGTGGTATGGTTGTTAGGGCACTGGATGACTATGTGGCCAACCACAGGTTGATTCTAAGACCAGGAGACATGAAAATCACACTGGGTGTGTGAATGCACGCATAAAATCCTGAGAGGAGAATGGAGAAGAGATTCCAGCGTGGCCCTCCTCTGGAGGAGTAGGAGTGATTTCTCACTTTCCCTCTCTGACTCTCTTTGGTGAGCACATATGCCCTATGACAAAAACCTAAAATAAATAAATACATAAAAGATAATATAATGGAAAAAAATGGATGCTACCACTATTGGAATAGTACTCTCTAAATGGGTTAACTCTGTCCGTAAGAGAAAAGAGTTAATGGTGCTCTAGGATAACCCATTCAACATGCCAGACAGTTTCACACTATCCCAAGGCTTTATACTAGACTAAGAATATAAACAACAACACTTCAAACCAGCAATCTCACATGAACTTTAAATTGAATCACCAAAGGCACTTTACAAAGAGCATGGGTCAGTGTTAGAACAAGCACCCATGTGTAAAAGTCAGCGCAAGGGGCATCTGTATATCCCTTACTGCAAGGAATCTAATATATGATACATTATACATATATAAAAATACGTATTATTCATATTTTGTATAAAAATATGCATACATTTATAAATATATAAATATACACATACTTTAAAATTTTAATTTACTGTATTTGTAAAACCAACTACCTTTTCTCTTCTAGTTGCAGAGTAGAACTAAATTAAATCAGCATTCTTCACCATCTGCTGGGTATAAATCACTACTTGCTCTAGGAGGAGAAGCTAGTTTTAAGCCCAGCACATAAAATCTTTACCAAAACACATTAAAACTCTTTGGCATCATGGCTCAAGGACAGACTGTGCTTGTTGGTCCTTTACCAAATGATTTGACTCTGGTTGATTGATTTTGTTTAAGGGTAACAAACCAATCTACCGCTGTAGGACAGCAAAAATACAATTGCCTGAAATCTCATAAGGCAGCTTCTCTTGAGGTGTGAATATAAAGGAGCAGCAGTCCATGTATTTGCATCAACAAACTGCCCAAAGCAATTCTGCATCATACCCTTGAACATCCCCTGCAGATGTATTTTACTCCACCTTGGAATGTGAACAAGTTGATTTCCATATTAATGAGAAACAACTGAAACTAAGCAATTAGGCAGGTGAGGCTCCAGTTTGGGGGACAAATATTTTAAATACTGTTAAATGAAAATCCAGAACAATCTAAAGATAAATAGACTCTGTATTCATTGTCCTTTAACCTGCACTGTATTAATGAGAAATTAATTGATTCTTGACAACTTTAATGAGTCTTTATCAACTGCTTAATTGGAAAGAAAAATCCATGGATGTAATAAGCATCTTAATTTCTTGAAGCCAATGTGATTGATTGACTAACTAAGCCATGACCACTTTGAGAAATCCTCATAATTTGCTGAGTTTATCTCCCCACAAATGTCTGGTGTATGTTTCTTCTATTATTTGCCTTCTTGGGAAAGAGGAAAATACTGTCTAGAGGCAACAATAGCACAATTAGCACTGGGTATATAAGTCTAGCATCAATTTAAAAATAAATATTTATTTTTAAATTTATTTTATTCATGAGAGAGTGCACCTGTGCACACATTTGAGAGAGAAAGAGACAGACCCTCAACACGGTCTTCTCGCAACATGATCTCCTTCCCACAGCCCTTTAGCTCATCAGGATTTTGTGTGTGTGTGTGTGTGTACCTATTATGTCAGGGCAACTTGAGTTCTGAACCTATGGTAGGCTATCTGGCTTCCAGGATCACAGTTCAGTATCCTACCTTAGCTTGCACCACCAAGGTTAGCCCCATTTTTCTCAGGAACTTTTTATGTGATTTTTATAATTACATAATTTTTTCAGTAATTCTATGTCTTTATCTCCTCTTGGCTTCTGTTCTCTCATTTGAAAAATGATGAAGATTAACTGTTAATTTCTCTTGAATTCACAATTACATTTCTAATGGTAAATTACATGGTGACATTTGTTATTTTAATAAGTCAATTAATAATCACCATCCTGTTGTTTCATAGAAAATAAAATCTCTTTTCAGCAAAGCAAATGCTAGCTACATTTTTACTACATGATCTCCTAGAATTTTAAAATCTTCTCATTTATAGCATAGGTCAGTTCTCAGAATATATTTTCTGGACCAGTAGCTTCAAGTTCACCAGAAAACTTTCTAGTAATGTAGTTTCTCAGCTCATTCTGACATACTAAATAGGAAATTCTGAGAGTAAGGCCCAGTGATTGATGTTTTAACAAGTTGTTCTAATGACTCTGATAATACTAAAGTTTAAGATTCACTGGTATAGAGAAATATCTTCTCTGTTTCACATCTTTAATTCATTTGGGGGAAAAATGCTTTCTGAATGTCTGTATCACATGTGACCACATCCATGAATAGAGACTAAACAATTGCCCTATGTGTGTCTTTGTTTGACACACACCCCTCCTCTGTTTCTTCATTCATCTCTACAACATCGTTACTGTTTTATCAATTAGGTTTATCCAAGAAAATGTAACTAACATTTTTTAGAGCACTTTAGAATTTCCATATCAATTTTCATAGGTAATATCTTCTGATTTTTCATTCTTATTTTTGTAGACAGCAGAAATTCAAGAAATGTAAGTGATTTTACAAGAGTATATAGCCAATGAATGTAAGAAATGGGATATAAAAATCATCACTGAAATGTACTACCTTCAGTTTTTAATAAAAATTTCAGCCAAACTACAGGGAGAAAAAATAATTAACGAGGTCATTTCTAAAGCTTATATTTTTAAAAATGAAAAAAATAGGGACTAGCAGATTGTGTAATGGTTATGTCACTGGATTCCTACATAGTAAACTTTGGCTTGAGCCCCAGACCCATTGGCTTAAAATATGCCGGGCACATTTGCATGCATGCCTCAAATGGAGCAGAAGGAATTACGTCATGTCAATCCCCCTTGGGGGACAATTTCTCGCTTTTTATCTCTCTGTCTCTCTGGTGAACACATGTGCCCTACAACAAAAAAAATCTCTTTAAAAAAAATGGACTTTAAAAATAGCATTTCCCAAGGGGAAAATAATCAGTCTTAATAGTCAGTCCTATAAATTACCTTTTATTTGTAAAATTGATGTCAAAATTGTTGATAACACAATTCATACAAAACTAATTTCATTCATAAGCTATCATATGAATGCAATTTTTCACAAAAACACCAAAAATGAGTTTAAATTTAAGATTAAAGAAAGTTTTATAAAAGACTATAGGCATATCAACATGTAAACTTAAAAAATGTATAATACAACATATCCAATGCCATGTTTTAGAAAATATTGTGGCATCAAATGTCTAAAATGAAAGGTAATAGAAAGAACATAGTCTAGATAAAGGTCACATTTCAGAATTTTTCTCTGCATTAATATTTAAATTGAGATAATTTTCACTACCTACATTATATTATTTTTTTTGGGAGGGGGGGTTTTGCTATAGGGCGTGTGTGCTCATCAGAAAGACAGAGAGAGATAGAGAGAGACAGAAAGTGAGAAATTATCCCTCCCACAGGGGGGATGGCCACGCCACAATCCCTTTTCCTCCAATCTCCTCTCAAGATCTTGGGCAGGCATGCACACAGGGCCGGCATGAGTTTAAGCCACCGGGTCTGGGACTTGAACTGTGGTCAACTACATGGGAGTTGTAATGAAGATTAACTCAAAATAGGACACATATCAACCAGAGTTGTTTTACAACAAATCATGTAGAACCTTAAAAGCTGAAAAATAGCTTTAGTCAGTGTAGAGGAAAGCAGTACTATAAATTAACTCTAAGGCCCACTTCCCACGATTTACTTGATGGTTTATCAGTTCTAGGAAAAGCATGCAAGCAATTTAGACAAAAGATGAAGGCAAAGGCTCCAAGGGCCCACCACTCCACTAGAACTATTATTTGCAATAATGATCTTCATATTTGAAAGGTTGAGGGAGTGTGAGCAACTCGATTCAGCAGGTGTCAGTACCAGTATCAGAGCTATGGACATCTCTGCACTGCTGAGTTAAAAGGTTAATAGTTTTGAGGAAAGCAAATTATTTGACATAAAGAAGGTAATTTTATAATCTTACTAAAATACTTATACATAATTAATTATAGGTAAATATACCAAAATATATAAGGATCTGGGTTTTGAGAGGTTTGTCAATTATACTCAATTTCCAAACTAAAGGGGAAAAAAAAAAGAATGATTCTTTTCAGCTCAGCTTGTTAGGCTTCAATAAAAACTAACTTTTCAAAATGAAGTTTAGAATAAAATTACTTGTCAATCTACATGACAAATCAAGTTAATTTAGCGGCTCATTCAGGAAAGGACACCATTTACTTTCTGCATTTCTGTGAGCACATCCATCTCTATTATGTTTCAGAATCTATTTCACTTCCTATATAAGTACATGTCTAGCACCTGGTATACTTGGAACTATCTTCAGGCTCCCATTTAGTTGTTCTATCTAGAATTTACAGCACTTCCTTTGTCCTCAAAATTGTCACAGTAATACAAAATACTCAAAGAGGATACACAGCAAAGCTAACATAAATAAGTCATTCTGTTCATTAAACAATGAAAACTCCCTATAACAAAGGACAGCAGGTGGCATAGTGATTAAAGTGCTGGACTCCCACATGGTTTACCATGGTTCAAGTCCTGGACCTGGCGGCTTGAAAACCACACCAGGTGCTTGTGTGTGTAGGACCAAAATCCCAAGAGAAAGAAAAAGGATTGTGGTTTGGCCATTCCCTCATGGGGTTAGGTTCTGACTTTCTCACTTTCCCTTTCTCTGTTTTTCTCTCTCTCTCTATTTCTGGTGAGCAAATGTGCCCTTTAGTAAAAATTTCCCTAACAACAAACAAAAACTCCCTATCATAAAATAATATAAACATATGGCACACTGAATAAAAAATATCTTCTGTTCTGAATCCATAGAAAATTATTCAATAAATCCATCCTTTAAATGGAAAAAAAAAGTTGTAAATGCTGTGTTTTATATCACGAATGACATATCCATGCATTCAGCCAATCTATTGATTGGCTTTTACCAATTAGAGCATAATGATCTTCACTTTGGTATGACAAGTCGTATTTTCAGTGATGTTTATCATCTCTTTGGTGTCATTGTCACCAACTATGATGACAAATAAAAAAGGTAATCAATAATAACTAACAAAATTTAACGACTTACAAAATAGTTTTATTTCAAATATTCATCTCTAAATTAGAAACACGTTTTTTAAAAAGGAAGTTGAGAGCTGGCATTATAGTCTAGTGGTTAAGGGACCCATGTTCCATGTGGCCAAACACAGCTTGAATTCTGGCACTGGAGGCTTCAAAAACATGCCAGCCATGTGTGTGCCCCAAATCTTGACAGAGTGAAAAAATGAAGGAGGGATTACAGTGTGACCATGCCCCATGGGGGGGGGGGTGCTTTCTCCCCCTCTCTCTTGTCTTTCTCTGGCAAGCACCTGTGGCAATTAAACAAAAGAAAAAAATCGTAGTTGAGTTTTTAGATCAGTTGACCAAATTCTATTTAAATCATAATAAAACCAAGACAAAATAGTCACAAGACAGCCCTGATACATTTGAATAGCAGTGTGGTAATTTAGAACTTTCAAGTAAACTCATTTATCTAATTCCATGAACACAGTACACTTCTGAAGAATTAAAAAAATATCCTTTGCAACTCTTATCAATGGGAAGATGCATTGTTTTCCACATTGGAGGAACATAAACTCACTCATCTCCCTGAAAGTCTATAGGATCACAAACTTAATTCTTATTGTATTGATGGTAATTCTACCTGTGTCAGTAGCCACTGTTCCTCTAAGTTTTGTCATCTCCTCTCTGGAGCTTCCAGAGTCAAATAATATTGGAGGCATCAACTCAAAATGACTTATGAGTAGCAATCAATAAACTTTGAGGAATTTTAAGAACTATTGTTAAACACAACCATTATAAAAATTCTGGTTATATAAAAACTTATTAAAAACATAGTATATATTCAAATTCATGATATCCTATTCATTTTACCTTTGATATATTTGTCTACTATATTTGCATGGTAAAATATTACATAGTAGTATGTTATTGCAAAACTCTTTCCAACTCCATATTCAGTGATGTTACATTGGTTACATGAATTTGACTATGGTAGGAGTATGTGCACTGCAGAAATTGTCAAGCACTATTACTGAGGGCTTTTGCTTCTGGAGAACTGTCTTCTCAGGCAGTATCTGGCTTCTAAACACCATTTGTAACTAATAGTGATGCTTACCTAATAGGAAGATTTTACATTTAAAACAGAAAACAAAACACATATCATGACATTGATATGGCACTTTTCAACATTTCCAGGTAGATAAAATTGGGACAAAAATACCACTGGGAATACTGAAAAGAAAAACACGTCAGAAGGATTGCAGCTTAATAGGTGTTAAGTCAGAGACAGTTGAGGAAGAGTGACAAAAATGTTTTGGGTTGGTTATCTATACTTTAATTGCAAAAGTTATTTATTTTCCTCCTGAGTTTTATTTATTTATTTAGTTGTTGTTGTTTTGTTTTGTTTTTCTATAGGGAACCTGTACTCACTAGAAAGAGAGAGAGAGAGAAAGAGAGAAAGGGAAAGTGAGAAATCCCCTCCCCCCTCAAGGGTATGGCCAAACCACAATCCCATCTCCATTCTCCTCCTGGGATTTTTGGGCATGCATACACACATGACAAGAGTGATTTTCAAGTCACTGGATCTAGGACTCAAACTATAGTCAGCCATGTGGGAGTCCAGCACCTCAACCACCATGCCAAACGCTGGCCCTGTCTCCTGATTTTTAAATAATGTCCAAGCAATTAGTCCTCAGACATAGCTAGGATCCCATGATAGAAGCGATGCAAGGAAAATAAATAGTACTAAGAGTAATGAATCTGAGTCAGTCTGCCTCTACTAAAATCCTATTTTGGCTATCTGTCAGCTGGGCATTTAGAATTTATAAGATTTAGTTTCTTAATCTACTAAATAGTCAGAGTAACAGTACCTTTCTCATAAAATTGCTGGGTACTTTAAATAATAAAATGTATGTAAAACAGAGGTTCTCAATCCTGACTAGACATTCAAATAACCTGGAAGCTTTGAAAAGATGCCAGTATTCAGGATTATGATCACAGAGATCCTTAATTAAGTGATCTGGAAAGAGACTGGGTAGCAGTATTATAAACAATCTCTCCAGATTAGTCTATTATGTAGTTTAAGAGAACCATCGTTAGTCTTTATTGTCAGTACTTGAATTCATCACACTGTAAGATTATGTAAACAATTACCAAAGGACAAAGGTGTTGAGACATATAGGAGAAAATGAACTTACCAGTTTGTTCACTTGCAAAGAGAACTAAGTAATTAGAGATCTTTTAAAAATAATTATTTCATTAAACTTTATGTATTTTATTTTATTTATTTTATTTTGTTTTGACCAGAGAGGGACAGAATGAGAGAGAGGGAAAATGAAAAAGCAAGCCGCCAGGTCCAGGACTCAAACTACAGTAGGCCACATGGGAGTCCAGCATCCTTAACCACCACACCACCTGCTAGCCCTATAATCAGAGATTTCTTTACTGTCCACAGTCAGCCTTTTAATGAAGAAAGGTCCAACATTTAAAAATTTTATTGCACTTGAGAAGCCCTAAAAGTGGGTATAATCTGAGATTCATACACTACAGTGGAAGAGGCCAATGTTCTTTCTCAGCTTATTTTAAATGAGTCTCTGTTCTTGTGTTACCTTGTGTACATGAATTTTTAAAGCCTTGCACGAATCCCCATTTCTACCAAGTTCCATTGCTGCTATTCAAGTCCAAACCACTGTCCTGTCTGAATGGACCAGTTTGTGTTCCCTGTTTGTCCTTCCTGCTGGCACTCATGTCCAGCCTCTGTTGCACACTCCTTGTGACATCAAGAATCATTTAAAAGCACACAGCACTTCTCATTCCTCTGCTCAAAACACTCTTTTTTTTTCTGTCATCTTTAGATACAAATTCAAAGTTTTTCCTATAAAGCTTCTTTGAAATAAAACCAAGTCCTGAGCTAATGCATTTGCTTTTTTCCATCCCTTACTCCACACCAGCTTTTCTGACTATTTTGCTCTTCCTTGAATGCACAAGCAAGCTCTTTGTGTAGGGACATTTATCTACTATAAATGACATGACTCTCCCTCCCTTGTGATGGATACTTGCCTCAGAGACCTTCATGACTACCCTATCTAAGACTATATTCCCATTCCACCAACTGTTGTCACTTTTCTCCATTGTTTTTTTTTAGAGAGAGATTTTTGCTATAGAGCATGTGTGCTCCCAAGAGAGACAGACAGAGACAGAGAAACAGAAAGCAGGAAATCACCTCCCGGGGGATGGCCATGTTGTAATTCCTTCTCCTTAATTCTCCTCTTGGGATTTCAGACATGCACACAGGCCCAGCATGAATTTTAAGCCATTGAGTCTGGGACTCAAACCTCAGTTGACTACATGGGAGTCCAGTGACATAACCATTATGGCATCTGCTGGTCTCAACTTTTCATCCATTTATCTTATTTTCCTTTACAGCACTTAATCACATTATATACATCATTTATTTTTTAATTTATCTTTCTTCCATAGAACTTGAGCTCTATGAGACAACAAACATTCTCTATTTTATTTGCCACTGTTTCCCTAGCATTCAAATATGGACAGATGTAGAGTAGGAATTCAATGAGTACTCATTGTATGGAAAAATAAATAAGTGATCAGGTTGAATTGTCTCCAAGTTCTGTGATTCCCAGAAAATTCTAGAATACTTTCGGTTCATTGATTAAAACAGCAAGACCAATTAGCTTCACAACAGATGGTAAACCCAAAGCCAAGCAGCCATTTTGCTAATTCTGACATCTGTCACAAGATGAATTAGCAGGAGTGCACATAGATCAACTAAGCGTCAACAGCATTATAGGAAACACACCTCAAATCCTAGTCCCTCCATCCCTGGTATTTTCATGAAATCCATCTTATATTATCCATAAGCCCAAGGGGCAGAGATTAAGTCCATTTTAATTCAGTTCTGTTAGTGATGTAAAGGAAATGTCATCCTATGTTTTATATGATTTGAAAAATGAGAGCAACAGACCACATGGTATAACTTGACAATTTTCTTCTTAATAAGTTTTTTGTCTGTAAATTAAACTCAATATACCTAGTACTCAATATATTAAATATAATGAATACAAGTATGGGATAGAATTATCTTTAAAAATGACATTTTCCCTACACAATACTGATGATGTCTGCTGAGAAGTTTTAAAATAAATGCCAATATTATCATTTTATCATCACTGTTAAAAAGCAATAATGAAGCTATTCTTCTTCACTGGAAGTGGAAGAATGAAATAACCTGTTAAAAACATTCAAGCACGCGCTTTGATTAGCTTGGTGTCCATTGATACCGAGACAGTGAGAATCCTTGTATGAATTCACCATGTTTGTGGTGTCATGTAGACATATCCAGTCTCAAGTGAAATACGCTCTTATTGAAGTAAGAGGGCTCTTATTCACAATATAGGAAATTAAACGATCAGTTCTTGTCAAACAATAACGAAGTTGTTTCAAGGAAAAAGAATTCTCTGACATTTAGTCAAGTTTTATTCTTTTGGGAAACAAGCAATTTTTGACAGAAAAATATGTTATTGCCAGAGGATATGTATTCCTCTGTTATAGTTTGCTATTTTTCTATTTTCTCAGAACATAGGAAACAGATGGAAATAAAGCTGATCCAATAGAATAATTTCCTTTACAACCTAGCAATAAGAAAAACTAAAATTCAATGAAATAATCTAACCAAATTTACCACATATATGTACATGTATTTTGGAAATTTTATAAGAAGTGTAAAACCAAGGAGAAATCATGGGGATTATTAAAATAATATTTACCTTTTCATTTCCTTTCAGGCAACTTTATAGTTATTATTTGTGTTCTTCTGTTCTCTCAAATATGAATGCCAAAAGCTATACTACTTACTCCAAAATTATGTTTAGCTTTCCTAGAGAGATTTCACTCTTTGGATAAATTGTACTTAATAGGGATGGGCCTAGTATTATCATTTTAAAGAGAAAATATAAATACTCTCAGACTATTTGATAATTAAAAATCTATTTTCCAGTGTACTGCATGGCTTGGTTCACCTATATTATTCAGATTTAAAAAAATCATTATTTACAATAAAATTATTTGCTTTCAAACTAAACCGTGGTACCAATTAAAATTGTGTAAGTATAAGCAAATAATCTGGGGCAATACTGGGAAGCAACTAATATAACACCAGCCAAATATTTAACTCACTTTAGATCATATTCACAGTGTCAAGCTCATGGTGATTAAAAATAATGGCAACCACCTGACACAAACAGAAATCTGTCAGATGCCAGCATTCTTCAACTAATAAGAACATGTGGTACTAAACAAAAAATCTATGGCAAATCTCAGTACAGAAACCAAACTGAACTTTTTAGTGCATTGCTTGTATGAAATATAAAAACTTTCCTTTTACCGGAAGGGATCTATTTTGTAATTAAATAATATGCTAATGATGATAAAGATAATATATCAACCAGACCCTTGTTAGGTCTCCCAGGCAACCGGCAGGAGCAAACAGTAGGCTCTATGAAAAGCTAAACCTTTGAGGAAAGAGCAGGGAGGATATGGGAGACAATACTTGACACACTTAAACGTTTTAGAGATCTGATTCTCGGAGAAGAGCTGCTCTGATACCTCGCTTTCTCAGCTTACCTTCCCCTTAGCCAGAATCCCCGATTTCTCAATCACTCCCTCACTGGCTGACCTGAGGGAAAGCAACACTTTGGAAATAAGAGAGGAACAGAAAACCGCCCCATGTGACTACAGCTAAAATGTATTTTGTGAATTTATTTATTTATTTATTTTTTTGCTATAGAGCGCGTGTGCTCGCCAGACAGACAGACAGAGAGAGACAGAGAGACAGAAAGCAAGAAATCACCCCCGGGGGGGGATGGCCACTCCGCAATTCCTTCTCTTCCATTCCCCTCTCGCGGGATCTTGGGCACGCACGCACACATGCCCGGTGTGAGTTTTAAGCCACTGGGTCCGAGACACGAACCGCGGTCGACTACGTGGTAGTCCAGTGACATAGCCATTACGCCAACTGCTGGTCCCTGTGAATTTTACCAAAGCATATGAACATCTGAACACAGTGCTCAGGTACCTTTCTCAGGGACCAGGCAAGTAGGGGTCTCTGAGTCTTACGCTATCTGACCTACATGATGCGTGTGCCGCGTAGGTGGAACACAGTGGTAGTACTGGCGAGTAGACAAAGCAGTGAAGAGACACAGTACAATTAAAGTCCAAAATTCTTTTTCTTATGTCTAAGAATTTGATGCTATGTCCTTAAAATCCTCTTAGTATTTTGAAAACAAACTAACAAAACTCCAAAATACAACAGTTTTTGCCACCCCTCTATATGTGAGTTTGTGAAAATTGCATAATATGAAAAAAGTATGCATGGATTTCAAGAAAAATTTCCACCAAAATAAACTCGTACTTTAATTCCATTTACCCAAGAATCTTTTCAAATACTCTCATCTTACCAGCAAAGGCAAAAGTGTGTGTGTGTGTGTGTGTGTGTGTGTGTGTACATAGAAAATGATGCAGCTATTCACTCTCAATATAATGTGACTCTGAGTAACCTGAGGTATTTAAGACAAATTACTAAATATTTAAGAATGAGTTACTCTCTCTTAAATTCAGTGCTGGACAGTGAAGTCTGTCTATTAATCACTCATACACATTTGCCAGTAAGCATTTTTAGGAAAACTAGGGACCAGCAGTTAGTGTAATGGCTATGTCGCTGGACTCCCATGTAATCGACTGCGGTTTGCGTCCTGGACCCAGTGGCTTAAAACTCATGCCGGGTGCGTGTACGTGTGTGCCCAAGATCCCGAGAGGAGAATGGAGGAGAAGGGATTGCGGCATGGCCATCCCCCCCGGGGGGGGGGGGTGTGATTTCTTGCTTCTGTCTCTCTGTCTCTCTGTCTGTCTGGCAAGCACACGCACCCTATAGCAAAAACCTCTCCAAAAAAAAAAAAAACAGGAGTTGAGAATGAAGGAATTGGTACAAAAAAGGCAGCTGAACTATCTGGGATAAATGTCCAGGTTCAAATATGTTAAGCAACATCAGATCATTATCATTAAGTTTTTTAAATTACAAAGCACTTAAGGACTAATTCCTCTGCCATTCTTGTTTTATTTTATTTTTAGTAATTTCTTTTTTTAAGAGAGATTTCTGTTATAGGGCGAATGCATTTGCCAGAGAGACAGATACAGAGAGAGAGAAAGTGAGAAATCACCCCCTGGGAAGATGGCCATGCTGCAATCTTTTCACCAATCTCCTGTTGGTATTTTGAGCACCCACGCACAGGTACCCTGTGTGAGTTTCAAGGCACCACATTCACCACTGGAACCACAGTCAGCCATATGGGAGTCCAGTGCCTTAACCACTACACCACCTGCTGGCCCTAGTAAATTTTCTTTTTATACTGCCAGAGAGTGCATGTCCTCACCAGAGTGAGAGAGAGAGATGGGGCGGGGGGGGGGGGTTGGGGGTGGAGGGAAGGGGGAGGGAGAAAGCACCTCCCAACAGGACATGGGCATGTTGCAATCCATCCTCCTTCATTTCTCCTTCCTGTCAGAATTGTGAGCACACATGCAAACACACGCATTTTCAAGTTGCCAGGGCTGGGATTTGAACTGTTGTTGGCCATATGGGATCTGGCTTCTGTAACTGCTGTACTACAGGTGGCTCTATTTTCTTTTTAACTGTATCTCTAGAATTGACTTCATTTGTTTTTTTTTTTTTTTAAATAAGGGGAAGAGGTGATTCAGGGAAGTACAGGACTCATCTGAGCTAGGCCAGTGGCTGCCTCTCCACTGTGCTTTTCTGAGTCCTTCATCATAGACATAATCACCATCTGATTCAATATATAGGAGAAAGATTAAATTTATGCATGGAGAAATATGATTTCCTAGAGAAGCAAAAGCTGCTAGAAGTTATGATGAAATAAGAAGAAAATTTCAGATGAAGAAAGATGAAAAAAGAAATTTCAGAAAATATGGAACATAGAATTAGGATAAGACTTTTAAAATTCTATGAAAAAAATCAGTAATACCAGAGACTCTGAAGAATGGGAGTAAATATTTTCCTTTTTACTCTGGGAAGGACATAGGCAAATGTAAGCCATGTGTCCTCTAATACTATTATGAGACCATAAATTTAAGAGTTAATATACTTCTCTTAGTTATGGTTAACACTGCAAGCATTGTAACTAAATAATGCAGTAATTCCTTTTTTTGGGGGGGCAGATTTTTGCTATAGGGCATGTGTGCTTGCCATACAGAGAGAGACAGAGAGACAGAAAGCAAGAAATCACCCCCCCAGAGGGATGGGCATGCCACAATCCCTTCTCCTCCAATCTCCTACGGGATCTTGGGCACACACGCACATGCACCCAGCATGAATTTAAGCCACTGGGTCTGGGACTTGAACAGTGATTGACTACATGGGAGTCCAGCGACACAGCCATTACACCAATTGCTGGTCCCAATACAGCAATTCTTAATGATCATTGTTCACAAAAATTTCACACTAGAGAATGAACTGTAAGACAAAGAGAGATTTTCAGTTCTATGGCACAAAGTCTTCTTGTTTTTGTTTGTTTTGTTTTGCTTTAACATTTTTGCCATAGGGTATGTGCATTAGCCAGAAAGAGACAGTGAGAAATTAGAAATCACCGCCCACAGGAGACGGGGGAGTGCCACATCTATTCTCTTCCATTCTCCTTCTGGGATTTTGGGCATGCATGGACATGTGCCCAGCATGATTTTCAAGTTACTTAGTGAGGGACTTGAACTGGTGGGAGCAATTTGGCAGCACTGTAACCGCTATGACACCTGCTGGCCCAGTCTCCTAGATACTCTCTTATTTTTCAAACTATTTTCTTTCTTTGATTCTCTTCCTTCTTCTTTTCTTTAAAGAGGTTTTTGCCTTTAGGGTATGTATGCTAACCAATGAGAGAGACAGAGACAGTAACAGTGAATGTGAGAAATCATCCCCCGGGGAAGATGGGCACACTACAAGCTCTTCTCCATTCTCCTCTCAGGATTTTGGACATTCCTGCACACTTGCCTGGTGTGATTTTCAAGCCACCAGGTCCAGGACTCAAACTGTGGTCAGTCATGTGGGAGTCTAACAACATAACCGCTACACCATTCACTGACTCCTCTCTTCCTTCTTCTACCTGTTCCTTCAAACTTTATCCCTGTAGGTAGGTATCATTTTCCACTGTGTATACTAGACCTTATAATCTCCTCGTTTTCCATCATTTTATATATGCTGTTTATCACTCCCACAGCCTTACCGTCTGTGAGTTTCAAAACTTTATTTCTTATTGTTTACTGGCTACTTCAAGTTGAATATTCCTTAGGAACTATATGCTCAGCATTTCTAAAACTGCTATTTTTTTTCTTTTTGCTATCATTATTAACCACTTTTCCCAAGACAATAAATAAAACCTAGACGTTGGCTAGAATTATTTCCCTGTCCCACTCCTCTCACATTACAATCAAGGTCAGGAACAATATAATGTAGTAGTCGAGAGCTTAGTTCAAAGTCTGACTGTCACTTAGTAGCTGTGTGACCTTGGATAAGTCACTTAGTCTCTTTGGTTCATATGGTTAAGATGCTTAACTAGATAATATATGTTCAATGATTAGAGCATTGCTTGACATATAACAAGTGATCAATAATTTATTATTGTTCACCTCCATGCTTTCCAGCACGTTTCTCCCCGTTTGGAGTGCCCTTTCCAGGACGTTATTATAATTTCACTGCCAGGTTGAGCACATAGAGCAGAAGCATCTGCGATGCTGTCTTCGCTGATAGATGTGCATCTGGTTGTAACAAGTGTCCTATGAATTATAAGCAATAAATCACCTATAATTTAAGGGACAAGGGACTTGGACTGTTGCTTTTACTTCTGGCAAATCACTGAGGAGGAAAGTTAATGCAGTTAGTCTGTTGTGGAGGTAATGGGTCATAGACTAAAAATTGTATCTAACCCTTTAGCAGGATTCTCTAGATCTTGTGTAATGTGTCTGTTGGTTTATCATAATAAAAACAATACTTTTTTTTTTTTTTGGAGAGGTTTACGCTATAGGGCACGTGTGCTTGCCAGACAGACAGAGAGAGACATAGAGACAGAAAGCAAGAAATCACCCCCCAGGGGGGATGGTCACGCCGCAGTCCCTTCTCCTCCATTCTCCTCTTGGGATCTTGGGCACGCATGCACACGCACCCGGTGTGAGTTTTAAGCCACCGGATCCAGGACGCGAACCGCGGTCGACTACGTGGGAGTCCAGCAACATAGCCATTACGCTAACTGCTGATTCCCAATAAAAACGATACTTTAAAGGACATAAAACTATGTCCTACCCAAATTCGTATCGGCAACACCTGAGAGATTATGTGTCATCAGCCGCTTCTACTTTAGAAATAAAGTTACATAATGAAAACGTGACTGTGGACTACCATCAGCAAACAGAACATTCAAAGTAGATATCCCACACTTTGTCACATTTTAAAAACACAAACTAGGAGGAAATAAGAACATGCATATATACTTCCAAGGCAGACATTACAACTGAGAAGTGTTAAATAGAAATTTCAAAATAAATCTATCACTTTTTAAAACAAGAAAATGTAAAATTTTGCATCTAAATTTAATTTTAAAAGAAACAGGAAAAAGTGAATAGTGAAAACTCAAGGTTGTATCCTTGTTCACTATTTACTTTAAAAGATACTTTTCAAAAATTGGCTAAGGGCACACGCACCTACCAGAGAGAGACACAGGCCACGAGAGAGGAAGAAAGCAGCCCCAGTGGGCATGGTCAGGCCACAATCGCTTCTCCATTTCTCTATCCTGCTGGGATTTGGGGTGTGCACACACACGTCTAGCATGTTTTTCAAAGCCACCAGGGCCAAGATTCAAATGACTATCAACCATGTGGGATCCAGCTTCCTTAACCACCAGGCTATGAGAAAAGATCCTATCTTGGGTTTTACTTGCATTATAAAGGTCTTAAGTTAAAACTTAATCCTATTCATGGGTGATAAAGTCATTAGGGTAGGCCCTTCTGATGACTTAATTCTGGTGTTTCTATAAGGAGAGGGAATGGGGTAGGCCTGGGCCACCTGGGTATAGATCATTTTGGACTCTGCTCAGGATTCTGCTTTCTATTATTTTGATGCCTTCGGCTTTCCAGCCACCAGAATTGGAAGTCAATATATCTCCATTTCTTTATAAATCACCAGTTTCAGATATTTCTGTTGGCAATGGAATAATGGACTAAGTTGCTAAAACTTTAGTTGTACTTTTCTAGTCAACCCTTATTGACCTTTACATACTAAATACAAGATTAGAATTTCACTGTGATGTAAATAATGTTTCATTCTGGTATAAAATAGGATTCCCTTTTCCCTTGGTTTCAGAGAATTTAAGTATATTTGTACACATGACTTCCATTTTTACAGTATACAAAATTATCTCTTTCCATTTAACAAGTAGGTCTCAATTTTTTCCCAGTAATTTCTCCAAATCTTTTTTATAAGCAGAGAGATAAACAGTGTCTGATAAGCCAAATGTTCCAGGAGGAAGGGGAGAAGTCTTTCAATACTTTAAATAGAAACAAAACAAGACACAAACAGAACAACAAGTCATGGTGTATTTAAACATCTAAAACACTGAACACCCCAGAAATAAACCCCAAAACATGCAGCCAACTGATCTTTGACAAAGGGTACCAGTTTATTCAGTGGGAAAAGGAAAACCTTTTTAACAAATGGTGCTGGAAAAACTGGGTATCCACTTACAGAAAGATAAATTTATCCATCTCTCACCATAAACAAAAGTCAACTCAAAGTGGATCAAAGATCTAAACTTAAGACCTCAAATTAGAAAACAACTAGTAGAAAATACTAGGGAAACTCTGAGACATTGCAGTAGGCAAAGACTTCTAAAATAAGACCACCAAAGCAGAGGCAATAATCCCAAAAATAGACAAGTAGGATTACATCAGATTAAGACGTTTCTGCACAGCAAAAGACACAGTTATTAGTGTGAACTGACAACCCTCAGAATAAGAGAATATTTTTGTAAACTATATGCCAGATATGAGACTTATAACCAAAACATACAGGGAACTCAAATGGCTTACCTCCCCCCCACCAAAAAAAAAAAAAAAAAAAGATTAACCCAATTAAAATATGGGAAAATGAGCAGAATAAACAACTCTCTAAGGAAGACATACCAACAGTCAAAAAGCATATGAAAAAAAATGACCAACATCCCTCATCATAAGGGACATACAGATCAAAACCACAGTGAGATACCACTTAACTCCAGTCAGAATTGCAAAGATTAAAAAACAAACAAACAAACAAACAAACAAAAAACTCTAAGTGCTGGCAGGGATGTGGTGAAATAGAAACTCTCCTACACTGCTGGAAGAAATGTAAATTGGTCTAGCCACTGTGGAGAACAATATGAAGGTTCTGCAAAGATCTACAAATAGGACTACCATGTGATCCAGCAATTTCACTCCTGGATATCTACTCAAAGGATAGAAGAATGCTCAGTCAGAAAAGTGCTTGCACAAAAATGTTTATTGCAGCATTATTCACAATTGCTAAGACATGGAACCAATCCAAATGCCCATGAACAGATGAATGCACTGGAAAAGTGTGACACATATACTGTATGGAATACTACTCAGCCATAAAAAATAAGAAGATCTTGGCATTTGATAGTAAGTGGACAAATATGAGAGATTTACTGCTGAGTGAAGTAAGTCAGAATATGAAAAAGAGACATAGTATGTCTCCACTTAACATAAACCGTCTCCACTCTATGATGGAAACTGAAAACTTCGAGGACACAGAGGCATCGAAAATGGTTATAGGTACTGGAGACAATGTGGGAAGAAGGTGGGGAAAACGGAAGAGTATAAGGAAAGAAATTTAGTAGGAAAATAGGCAAGGCATTTATGAGACACAGAAATGGATTATCTGTTGATGATAACATGTTTTATATTCTCAACTGGACTGGTGTGAAGTGTATTCATGTTGGGTAAATTCAACTTACAAGTTAAGTGATGTACAGTGATTAAATGTATAAAATAAATTAAAATTTAAAATAAAGAAAAACACTGATCAAATTAATTATACAAAGTGAGGAGAGAGATAAACTTTACTGTTTCTGAGGGAATTTCTTTGTCCAGGTATAGAGAAGAGACTAATTGAGCCCAATGTGATAAAATTTATAAAAATGTTCTAATCAGAGAGGAGAGGGAAAACCATTCTAGTTAAAAGTAATAGCATTTGCAAAAACAGGAAGTCGGGGGGGGGGGGTACCAGCAATTAGTGTAATGGCTATGTTGCTAGACTCCCATGTAGTCGACTGTGGTTTGCGTCCCGGACCCGGTGGCTTAAAACTCATGTCGGGCGTGTGTGCAAGTGTGCCCAAGATCCCAGGAGGAGAAGGGAGAAGGGATTGCGGCGTGGCCATACCCCTGTGGGGTGATTTCTTGCTTTCTGTCTTTCTGTCTCTCTCTCTCTCTCTCTGTCTGGTGAGCACACGCACCCTATAGCAAAAATCTCTCAAAAAAAACAAAAACAAAAACAAAAAAAAACAGGAAGTCAGGGGAAAAACATGGTAAATTTGGGAAACTGGGTTTGACTGGAACATCAGCTACATTGATAGAGTGGCAAGAAGTGAACATAGAGTAAAATGCTATAAATTCTCAAGAGCCATATCATAGATACCAGAATTACCATCAATTAATGGGAGAGAAGGGAGCTCTCAGAACCTACTAGAAAGAAAATGATGTCATAAGATTTGTTTTACAGAAATATGACATTGTAGTGTCAGAAATAGAACATACACAAGCATTTACATTCCAGCAGTTCATAGAACTGTCTTTGCCGATGCCTTAATTGACAGTATTGTTTTTTTCTTTTAAGCTTTTTCCATAAGGTGCTTGCACTTGCTGAAGAGAAAGAGAGAGAAAGTGAGAAATCGCCCCTTAGAAGGGATGGGCATACTGCAATCTCTTCTCCATTCTCCTCCTGGGATTTTGGGTCTGTATGAACACATTTGGTGTGGTTTTTTTTTCAAGCCATCAAGTCAGTTACATGGGAGTCTAGTGTTTCAATTACCACACTACCCTGTGTACCCTGTGGCCCCAACAATAAGTAATTCTTTTTTCTTTTTTTTAAAGGTTTTTGCCATAAGGTATGTGTGCTTACCAGAAAGAGAAAGACAGAGAGACAGAGAGAGGGGAAAAGAGAAATCACTTCCCAGGGGGGATGATTATGCCACAAGCCTTTCTCTTCCATTCTCCTCCCGGGATTTTGGGCACACATGCACATGCGCCTGGCATGATTTTAAAGCCACCAAGTCTGTCGGGACTGGAACTGCAGTTTGCCATGTAGGAGTCTAGCACTTTAACTACCACACCACTTGTGTCCTCCCCCACCCCCCCGCCCCACCACATGGTCCCACATAGTAACTCTTAAAATCACCTGGTGGCAAACTCTGGAGACTTTGTTGGCCATGCAGAAAGGCTTATTGTTTTCTTGCATTAAATTAAATCAACAAATTAGGTTTTGATATTCAATTTTGACATAAAATGAC
The DNA here is from genome assembly GCA_026018925.1 of Tupaia tana. NCBI lineage: Eukaryota > Metazoa > Chordata > Mammalia > Scandentia > Tupaiidae > Tupaia > Tupaia tana. Next base: position 52,876,953 of record JAKSZU010000003.1, read on the forward strand.
TATATGATATACTAAAATAAGAATGTATACATGGTGAGAAATTAAACACAAATAATACTCAGAGGTAGATAGAATAATGTTGACGTAGATTAAATTACATTTGTTTATATGCTGAAACCTAATCAATAGAAAAAGAAAATAAACTAATATTGATAGCACTAACAATATCCTCTGAATTCCAAGAAGCAATTTCGTTATTAAATGACCTGTGAACTTTGGAAATGAACTATTTCTGGAACCAATTAACAAGAATCTACTGAAAATATGTACCTAATATTCTGCTAGAAAATACATGTAGATAACTTCTATAGAACTTTGTACAGAGAAAAAACTAAAAGATATTTAATTCCCCACCCCCAGACCTAAAAAGGGAATACTCCATATGTTTGGTCATTAAAACTTGAGTTTAAGCCCCTACAGAGTTAAGAAAGACAGGATTAGTTGCTGTGGCATAACTCCAACCCAGTAATTCCTTACGTAGGATGCTAGTTCTGAATGTATACAGACCAAGTTCCCGAGAGCAGTGTTTTTCCTACAAACTTAGACGTGAGCCAGTCTATCGTACTCACCAAATAACTTTTCAAGGATTTATGGATAAAAGTTTAAAGCATAAAAAGACTCAATATGGGTTGCATTTGTGAACGGCTTAACACTGTGAGTGAATAGAATAAGCGACTGCAGAAGAAATGGCTAGACGAGGCTGTAACCAAATGGCTATGAATACAAATGTGGATTTTGGATTAAACTTACTATCTTAATAAGATATTTGCAAATTTAATTTCAGGATTTTTCTCTGATCAGGAACATTATCTCTTTTGTTTACCTTTCTAAATTCTTTAACTTACACAATATGATAGTACTTACAATTCTCATCAAAAACTTTAATTTTCTTGTTATCAGTTGGAATAATGATCCTTATAAGAGTCAGATGAGCTAATTATGGAGCTTTTATAGATAAGTCAATGAATACTAAATACTAAATAAATACTAAATCTCAAAGCTTTTAGATTCTCTTCTAAAATTCTCCTAACCATCACTTATCTTTATCAACACATACATGCTCACACGTGCACTGAGATGCTCAGGACATATATTGTGGACTTTACAAGAGATATAAAAATAGATGTAAATTATAATCAAATCTAATCCCAAGATCAATCAAGTGGAAATTTTCCCCTAATTCTTCACCTGTATTCCATTATGCAATTAGAAAACATTAAGTATTAATATAAATATAGGATGCCTTGGATAATAACAGGAAGGCAATAAATACCACTTGATTACAGCACTTAAGTAAAATTAATATGTAATTTGACTCTGTGAAATAATGGACACATTTCAAATTTTCTTCCTCGACTCTTAAGACATTTTTTTTATTGATCTCCCAGGGAACAAATGTCAAGTTAGTAAAAATTATGGTGCGTTTCTATTGCCCAAAGTAACTACTGCAAGGCTCCAAGCACATCATCAGTGTAGTATCCTTTTTGCTTTTATTTATTTTTTTTCAATTTTTGTCATAGGGTACATGTACTCACCAGAGAGGGAAAGTACAAAATCACACCCTGGGAGGGATGGCCATGCCACAATCCCTTCACCTCTCTTCTCCTCTTAGAATTTTTTGGGCATACACCTACATGCCCCCAGCATGATTTTCAAGTTGCTAAGTCCAGGACTTGAACCATGGTCAGCCATGTGGGAATCCAGAGCCTTAACCATCATGCCACCGGCTGACCCAATATCCTACTTTTTTAACTTGGAAAAACAGCATTGATTATTTTGGTATATGTTTACTTTTTTTTTTTTTTTAATTTTTGTCATTTAGCAGGTAGGCTTGTGGAGGACAGACAGAGAGAGGGAAAGTGAGAGATCACACCCTGGTGGGAGGGGATAGTTATGCCACAATCCTCTCCCCTCCATTCTCCTCTTGCGATTTTGTGTTCTCATGCACATGTACCCAGCATGATTCCCAAGCCTCTGGGTCTGGAACTTGAATCACAGTTGGATCTTTGGGAATCTAGCTCCTTACCCACCAAGCCACCTGCTAGCTCTATTTTGGTATATGTTTATACTTAACCTTTTTTCATATTTTAATTTTTTTACATTTAAAATAAATTCTAGGGGGGAGCAGAAAGTCTCAAAATAAATGAATACATTCTAGAAAGAGGTAAACATTATTTGGTAAAATGTCTCTAGTCCCTCAGGAAAAAGTCCTATTCTTGAGCAAACTAAAATGCTGACTTGAATATCCTACTAGGAGAAGAAATATTTTCATTTAGCTTGTTCAATATTTCAGAATCTATTCTGTACTCATTTCTCTTGCTTCACACAAACATTTGCACTCTTGACCATACTCAAAGAACTGAAGAATGCTCTTTCTTGTTTAATAAGTTGTCTTGTCTCTTTCAAAAATCCCAAGTTAGTAATAACTACCTTTGTTTTCTTGTGCTTTTACTTTCCCTATTTGCTTTTATTTACTATAAAATTTTATAATACCACCTGAATGATTACTGAAGATTACCATGATTACTGAAAGCTCAGATTCTCTCTAATAGGTAAGAGATAGTGGAATAAGCACTATATTTCTAGAAAATACTTTGCCATTGAGAATGACTTTTTTTTTTTTTTTTTTTTTTTGAGAGAGGTTTTGGCTATAGGGCATGTGCGCTCGCCAGACAGACAGAGAGAGACAGAGAGATAGAAAGCGAGAAATCAACCCCCAGGGGGGATAGCCATGTTGCAATCCCTTCTCCTCCATTCTCCTCTCGGGATCTTGGGCACGCACGCACACACGCCCGGCGTGAGTTTAAGCCACCGGGTCTGGGACTTGAATCGCGGTCGACTACGTGGGAGTCCAGTGACATGGCCATTACGCTAACTGCTGGTCCTGAGAATGACTTTTTAATCCACAGTTAGTGATGCAAAAATTTAAAAGTCATAACATGGACGAGTAACTATATCTACTATGTCTGAATATGTACACTTGTTCAAAGTCACATGTTGAATCCTTACTCTCAAGATAATGGCAGTAATAGGTGAGATTTTGGGGGAAGCGATCAGATTGTGAGTTCGGCATTCAAGGGTTAATGCTTTTATAAAGGAAGCTTGAGGGAGCTTTTTTGTCTCTTCCACCACGTAAGGACACATCAAAAAGATACCATCTATGAGTCAGGAAATGGATTCTTAACACATATCTGTCAGTACCTTGATTTTAAAACTTTCAGTTTCTTGGAACCTGTTTCCAGAGCGGTGAGAAATAAACTTGTGTTGTTTATGACATCCAGTCTCTGATATTTTGTTGCGTAGCCCAGCTAGACTAAGACAATATGTAAACATTAAATTGTAAAAAATTGTACTTTTAATTCAAGAAATCAATCTAAACATTGTGTTTTATCATACATTTTTGTACTGTTTTTTAGGAACTTACAATAATATCCTTAAACTGCAAGTTTAGTACTTCTTTACATTTCAATTAATATTAAATTGAAGCCTACTATGTTCCAAGGAATGTGAAATTGCTAGGATCTACCATTACACCCTATCGAATTCAGAAACTAAGAAATACATGAAAACAGTGCTACTATATTCCACTATATTGCTACTATATTGCTATTTCATTCCAAAGGATGAAACAGGTGTGTACAAGGTACACTGTAACTTCAAGTAGCAATCTACTTGGCTGGCTGGGGCAAGTATGTGGCAGAGTCCCCAGCAAGAGAGGTGGTTAAATTAAATTCCAAAGAAGAGAGATGAAATTGTTTGGGCAGATCAGGAAAGAAAAAGCATTTAAAACAGGGGGAACAGTCACTTTCTAAGTACCAAGGCATGAAAGAGCATGCGGAGTTGAATGGGGAGTACAGTGCTCGGTCTGAATTGGAACACGAAAGGTCTTCATGCAGGGCTAAGCACTTCGAACATTATCTAGAAAGCAAGGAAGAGTTATTTCTGGAGCATCATTCCCTTTCTTATCAGTCTGTTTTATTGTCTAAAGATCTTGTTTATTCTTCACTTTGGTATCCAATGTCAGTGGATTGACGTATTTAGTTCCACAGTGCATAACAACTAGTTAGTACTTCAATAGCAGTATGATTTTGTTTGTGTCTCTAACTGTACTAGGTGGACCTAAACATTTTTTAGTAGATAATGGACAATTTTATAAAATGAATGGGAAGAGAGAAATGCAGTATGCTTTATTCTGAGTTCACTGCTTAGACTTTCTGGGTCAGTACCACCTTGAGTGATACCTCAGGGCACCTGTTGTACTTGAGTCCATACCCCGACATCTCCCATCAGTATCTACACAGAGCCTCGCACCCACGTGTTCAAAGTGACTTGAACATCTGTGAAAGTTGGGGAAACACCACTTTTCTAGAGTATATTTCTATAAAGAAAGCACAGAAATTAGTGGTATTTTGACTTTAGATTGAGCTCATGCTAATAAAAGCTTCAAATTGCTCACAAAGCCCCAGTAGATGGTTCACTGATGGTTTACTTGCTTGCTCCTTCAAATGGACTATAAACTCCTTAAGGGTAGAAGGTGTATAACTATTATAGTATTGGCTTCTAGCACGAATATTCATTTAACATTTGTTAATACATGAATGAATGACATTGTGACCACTCCTTTAAAATACTCTTCCTGTATGTACTTCTAGATATTCAACTACAAAGCACAAAGGCAATTTGGTAAGTTAAAACAAAGGAATATAATTAATTAGGCTTTACCTTTGTACAAACAGTTTACTTTATATTCTTAGTAAAGTGATCAAAATACTTTTTCTCTTATCAACTGTGTTTGCCAAATAATATGAAATATAATGTGTTTGTATGAAATAATTAGATCTGTCTTCTGTGCCCCAGAGAAACCAAAATGGTTTTATATTTCACATATATTGCGTTTCATAGAAGAAACAGAGGATCAATCAAACTGACATCTGAAATTAAAGACGACAGAACTTGATTTCCTTAACAAATATTATTCTTCATTAGGGAGATGCTCCTGACTCAACATTTTTTTTTTTTTTTTTTTTTTTTTTTTTTTTTTCATTTCAGAGAGGATAGACAGAGGGATAAAACCAACTGGGTGAGTATTTATAAATATATTCTGTATGCCAAAGAAATATTTTAAACAATTGACATTTAAAGGACAAAAGGTAGCATGATATTTTCCATTAAATTGACAAAATGTCAAAGAGACCTGTTTCCTGTACGTTAAAGCAGAACATCCTATCAATAAGGTAATTCTGAAAGACCATCAGAATAAAAGGTAAAAAATGCAGAAGACATTTATAAATATTGGTTAAATATAAAACAAACGTTGCCATTTTCAAAACATATTTTGTTTTAAGAATCATTTTGGATTATATAGGTGGACAAGTAGGTGGAGTAAATACCTCAGAGAAATCTTTCTACGTTATTTCTGCCTCGGCAGCACTTTATATCAGGCTGCTGTTTGCTCCTGCTTTAAGAATTTCAGAGGACACTACTCATGATGGAGCCAGCAGAGGATCCACAGTGTGAATCTCTTTTGGTGATATAATCACAGTCATTAAAGAAAGCAGGATCATGTACACTGCCAGCCACCAGCTGCAAATACAATAACTGAAATTCATTTTTTTGCAAATATTCTAGTGATTTTATAACAGTTTGAATGAATACTAAGGAGAGCCTATTCAGTTGAAGCATTTACTGAATTGCACATTGAGTTCCATAGGGTGCAAGAGCAGCTAGAATTCCATTCTAACGTTCTCTTGAAAAAGTTGCTTACAAATAAAATTATATTTGAAGGGCCCTAGGGAATCTATATATGGGGAAAAATTACACTAAGTCCCTTTACAAAATAAAAATTTATCTACTGAAGAAGGAACAGGATCTATATATTTTTTAAATATATACAAAAATATATTTTTTAAATTATACAAATATATAATTTATTTCAAAATAAATGTTTTAAAACAATTTGTTCTTAAATATCATAAGTTTACCTTTTATAAGTAGCTTTCATTTTTTCCTAAATAAGAGTCTACTTGTTTTATCTCCTACCTATTGGCTTATAGTACAGTGGTCAAGTTTTCACTCATTTGGCAATGATTTATTATGTGGGTATATATGATCACATGGCAAGGGGTGAGGAAGCTACTATTTACATAAGGTCACCAGGGTGGTCCTCTCTGAGAAGATGAGATGTCAGCAGAGATGTGAAGGAACTGCAGGAGAAAATTCTATGGGTATCTGGGGTAGAGTGTGACTACATATTGACATACTGATTACATATTTTGAATTAAGAATCACCATTATTGACATTTAAGCTTTATATGGGAGAAGAACTATGTGCATTTCTTGGTACATAGCGCACAAATGAACATATAGTTTAGAACTACAACTATGGAGTATACTAGATGTTTAAATCTCTACAACTTATGATCTATAGGCCATGGGTACAGGATACATTATTTCATTTCTTTTAACTTCAGTTTTTAACCTGCAAAATGAGGACAATATCTTGTGGGGCTATTTTAAGAAATAAATGAAATGTATATATAATGCTTAACACAGAATGTGTTTTCAATGTGAAAGCAATTATTTAAAAATAACAAATAGGTGTAAATTAGAACTCTACTCTCATGGCCTAACATATCATTCATGTATTTATTCAGTCAACAACATTAATTAAGCCCTGACTATATGGGAAACAACATAAGTGCTGTGAATACCAAAATGTAAAGATGACCAATGTATGTCTTTTTAATTTTTTTTAAGAAGGATTTTTGCTATAGGGTGCACATGCTCACCAGAGAGACAGAAAGCAAGAACTCACTCCCCAGGGAGGATAGCCATGACACAATCCCTTCTCCTCTATTCTCTTCTTGGGATCTTGGTGATGTACACATACGTGCCTGGCATGAGTTTTAAGCTGCCAGGTCTGGGACTCGAACCAGGGTTGACTATATGGGAGTCCAGAGATATACCATTACTTCATCTGCTGGTCTCGACTAATGTATTTCTTATTAGTATGGGAGACAAAACAATCCATTACTATAATACAGTATAATAATTGTTATGATAAACAAGACAAAGTAAATCCGCGGTCTTTAAGGGCCCATGTGAAGGTTTCAGAGAGTGGCAATTGTGTAAAATTAAACCTGGTAGGAAGTATAGGAGTACATGAGGTAAATCAAATGGAGAAAACAGAGAAGGCAGAGCAAAAAGCATGGAGTAAAGTCACGTGGAAACAATCCAACCACACAGACACACACACACACACACACACACACTAACAAACACACACACACACACACACACACACGGCACCTTTGGAGAACTGTGTGTTATACTTTGACTACACCACAGGGTACTTGTAAAGGGAAGCAGTACAGTTAGAATCACAGGCTGGAAACAAATGAAGTAGGCTTGATTATGCCTGCAGGCATATGTGCCACACCAAAGGATCTAGACTTTGTTCTGTGATATTCTGAAGGGAAAGTATGGCTGTGTTTCTACTTCACAAAGCTCATTTAGCCTTAGTGTAGGGAGTGGTGTGGAAGAGTTACTGATACTGGGATCAGGAGACTAATTACACACAGTGCTTCAGAACATCCTGTCTCGAGATCTGGTAGAGAAGTAGGGAAAGGGAGAAACTCAGAGATAGAAAAAGAAAGGTTATAAATCTCCAACTCGATAATTTATTCTAAAGTAATTAGTTCACTCACATACCACTGTTCAAATTGCTTAAAAACGTCAAATAGCAGGTTTTAACTACTATCACTTGGTGGCTGATTAGATATGAAAGACATGAAGAAGAGGGGCCTAGTTGACTTCTTTTTTATTTTTCTTTTTTTTTGGAGAGGTTTTTGCTAAAGGGCGCATGGGCTCGCCAGACAGACAGAGAGAGACAGAGAGACAGAAAGCAAGAAATCACGGCCCAGGGGGGATGGCCACGCCCCAATTCCTTCTCCTCCATTCTCCTGTCAGGATCTTGGACATGCACGCACATGCGCCCGGTGTGAGTTTAAGTCACCAGGACTGGGACTCAAACCGCAGTCGACTACGTGGGAGTCCAGCGACACAGCCATTACGCTAACTGCTGGTCCCCTGGTTGACTTCTTAAATATGTGCATTAAGTGGGACTGAAGGAGAGAGGAAAGGAAGAGATTGAGAGAGGAAGGTGCTGACTTCAGTCCTGTCAACAAGTGCGTATGTGGCATGGTTTACAGGAGGCTTGAGTCTAGAGAAGAGGGACATTAAGTCACTGTCACAGTAGAGGAAATGGCACAGGTCAAGGTTGAATGTGGTCTCCCCAGAGGGGCACGCACAGTGAGAAACAAGCCAAGTGGGTGGGATTGTGATGAGGAAAAGTAAGATTTGGGCAGGCTCAAAATGACTCCTGTGATCTCTAGGATGCATCTCTTTTTCAAAATAGGTATTTCTCAAGGTTCCATCCTTGGCCATTTTGATATTTTTCAACACAAATCATCAATTCTCCTGACACTGAGTGCGTGTCCAACAATTCAATTCATTTCTGACACTACCTGTAGTTAGCACCAGCTCCTACAAGTTAAAGGGTTCAGTCCCATAAGACTGCCTGCATTCCAGATGCCTACTGCAAGTTCTAGGACCCTCATACATCTCATAGACTGGTTACCGAATGGGGGTTCCAGTGACCCTCCCTTCTACTCATTTACTTTCTAGGAAAGTGCTTTACTTATCTTTACTGGTTTACTACAAAGGATACAACGCTGGAACAGCCAAATGGGAAAAACCAATAGGGCAAGGTGGTGGTGGGGATAGCAGCAGCGAGTCTGAGCTTCCACGCCCTTTCAGGACACGCCACTCTCTCAGCAGCTCTATGTGTACAGCAGTGCAGAGCTCTCTAAATGAACCTGAGACGTGCGAACTATGAAGTTTACATTTAACCTGCCTAAGACAGTGTTTTACCCACAGTAGAAGTTCAATGAGCATTTCACGATGGAATACCAACCCAGCTCTAGTTTATGCCTTTATTATTTTGGCCTTAAATAAAACAGAACTATAGATTTACTTTCTTGAGAGATTTTTTGTTTTTCGCTATAGGATGTGTACACTTGCCAGAGAGAAAGAGAGAGACAGAAAGCAAGACATCACCATCCCCCACCACCCCTCAGGGACAATGGCCATGCCACAATCCCTTCTCCTCCATTCTCCTCTCAGGATTTTGGGCATGTATACACATGTACCCAGTATGAGTTTCAAACTATGAGGTCTGGGATTCAAACCATGGTCAGCCACGTAGGAGTCCAGCACCTTAACCAGTAAGCCACCTGCTAGCCTCAGCAAACTATAAATTAACTTTTATCCCAAACATCACCACATGATAGATAGATGTCAACTGTGTAATTTTGAAAAGGGTATACAGGTACTAGAAACAAAGTTAAATAATTCTTTTCTTTAGAGAGAGAGATTTTTTGCTATAGGGATTATGTGTTCACCAGAGAGACAGACAGAGGGATAGAAAGCCAGAAATCACTCCCCGGGGGCATAGCCATGCAGCAATCCCTTCTTTTCCATTCTCCTCTTGGGATTTTGGGCATGCACACACACATGCCCAGCATGAGTTTCAAGTTGTAGGGTCTGGGACTTGAACCGCATTCACCACGTGGGAGTCAAGTGGCATTACCATTATACCATCTGCTGGTTCAGCAAAGTTAAAATATTTCTATTTGAATATTTGTTGACTGTGTAAAGGAGACAAATAACTAATAGACTGAAATTCTTGTTTTCTTCCTCAAAGTTATGTAACTGTATTCACTAAATCCCAGATAATTGCAAATAATTTTAAACATCAGATATATTTTTTCCAGAAAAATATGCTATGAAATTATCTGAGGTTTGATGTTATTTTGCCTTTATCAGCAGCAGCATATGTTCTATGCATCTAATGAAACTCATTTTACAACTAAGACTGAAAGAAGGACACAAACATTAAGAGATATCTAAGGGACTTACCTGCTGTCAACATAGTGCACCACTACTTCAACAATCAAGAAAAATAGTGAATTCTTGGGATACATAATTAAAAAGCTATTCTAGAAAACATTTTGAAAAACGTGTATCATATTCTGACACAACAGTTGTTCTTTCTGAAAAGTTTTATTTTTCTATTTTGTGAGGGAAAGACACAGAGAAAGAGAAAAAGACAAGCACCATTAATAGGGTCTCATGTGTGTCCACCTCTCTCAATCCCCTCTCCTGAAGCCTTGCCCAGCCAACCAGGATCGCGGGGCATGTGCGTGTATGCCCAGTAAGTACAGGCTGACTCAGGACGTCAACCCTGATCTTCCATATGGTTTCCAGCATTGCAGAGCACTGTGCTACTACTGTGCCAATAGTTGTCTTTTTCTTAAAAACTTTGGTTAATGGATTGCCTAAGTTAGATATGTTAATTAATTTTACTTTGGAAACCACGTGTCAAGATTGCACCCTGGGAGACTCAGGCCTAAACCTACCCACACCATTATTTCTTGATCTTTGCTGTCTGTTCATAATGTAGTCATGTTAATGTTGAGAACAATTCTTCTCTCTCCTGAGTTTGTCATACAAAATGTAAGAGTGAGGTACTCACTTTATAAAGTAGTAGCAAGCCTTGAAGCATGTAGAACAGTTAGCAAGTAGTGAATTCATTAATATAGAATAATAAATCAGACCAGTAGAGACTTGCTCATCATTAACTCATGTCTTAAAAGGAATAGATTATACATAATTTAACAGAGATCGAATTACCACAACATGATGTTGTGTGTGTACAGTGCTTTGCCATAAATATTGCAAAATGTGTTTAACTATTAAGCATAGAGAAAAAAAGTAAGCATCAAATAATTGATACTATAATAGTTTTCCAACAAAGTTGTTAAAAAAAAGTGTTAAATAGCTTTGAAGCTAGCAATTCAAGAATACATCACTTATTCATATTAATTGGAAAGGGTCCATCTGAATTAGTGAAAAATTGATTTATGGAACATTTTAATATATGTGTGGTTTTATAACACGATAATTCAAATTATGAAACTTCTACTAGAATTGCCAAGTGGAAGTTTTGCTGAGCTCACACTAAGGATAGTCGTGACTCATTTATAACAGACGTATTAATTGTATGCAAATGTATGCTTTTAAAATTCTAAAGTGTAATATGCATTGTAATGAGTAGGTTAAATATTTCTCCTTGAAATTTTACTCATGCCATTCATTCACTCCCATTCTGTCATGGGTAGTGCAAAGGTAAATGTTGTTTGCTCCATGATTATATACACAGTGAGACTGAAATAAATGAAATTTAATTTCCTGGTTAACAGGCATCATATTTGGAACCATCCATCATGGTTCTGACACCCTTATAAGGAGTTCTGTTGCTTCCAGCACTGGGAAAGTTTGAAGGCCTAAACTTTCTGTCGAAATCAGAATTAGGCATAAGATTTTTTATTAAGCCTCCTCCATAGAAAATCATAAAGAGGAGTCATTATAACTCTATGTATTTTCAGACCACTGTTTTAAAGACATAGTGACTGCATAGTGCCATATGAACTTCAGAAACAAAACGGTTAGATATGACTCTACATACAGCTTGTACGGATAATTTAATTTAATCCTTCTGTATACCAGTCCTAAAATAAGAAAATATAAATTATAAGATAGTTTGGTTGCTAAATTAAATGAGCTGGGGCCAGTAGGTGGCATGGTTATTAAGGCACTGTATTCCCACATGGCTGACCATGATTTGAACCTAGGTCTGGTGGGCTGAAAACCACTTTGGGCACATGTGCATGTGTACCCAAAATTCTGAGAGGGGAATGAAGTAGAAAGGACTGTGGTATGGCCATCTCCTCTGGGGGTAATTTTACTTTCCCAAAAGAAAAGTTTTGTCTCAGATGAGAATGTCTCCCCTTTTTTCAATATTTAATATAGAGACTAAAACATAAGAGTAGAATAACCCAATATAGAAAACCTGATAGACTTTTTTTTTTTTTTTTTAAGGAGAGATTTTTATTATTAGGGCACGTGTGCTCGCCAGAGAGAGAGAGAGACAGACAGACAGACAGAAAGTGAGAAGTAACCCCCTGGGGGGGGATGGCCATGCTGCAATCCCTTCTTCTCCACTCTCTTCTTGGGATCTTGGGTCACATACACACATGCACTCAGTGTGTTTTTAAGCCACTGGGTCCAGGTTTCAAACCGTGGTTGACTTTGTGGGAGTCCAGCGACATACCATTTCATCATCTACTGGTACCCAGAGACTTAAAAAAAGAAAAAGGTGCATAAATTTTTCCTCATTCTTAAGGGCCCATCATGCTTGGCATGAAAAAGTCATGATGTATTTTTCCTGTTTTTCTATGCAAAAATGTGTCCTGACTTTTCTGACAACTCACAACTCAACAGAACTTCTGACCCATTAAAACGTAGGCTTATATATATTCTATACCTAATGTGTGCCGTTTAGTTCAACAAACTACCCTTTCCAGTTTTTCTAGTCACCACTTCCCCCCCACCCTGGCTGGAACTACTGATGAATCAATAGTGTTTTACTCTGTATCCTCTGATCTACTTTTTCCTTGCCTTTCACTTTTCCATCTCTTCTAAGCAAATCTTCTCATCTTAGCTAATAGAAAGCAAAATATTAGTATCTGTTTACTTACTTCTACACTCAGCCTAAAATAAAAAGCTAAAAAGCATCACCAGGACTAGCCACACCTGACACCACAAAATACTACTAATTATTATGTATAAAATATAAAATGTATAAAAATGAAAAAGCAAAACAAAAATGTCTTGTTGATTAATTGTTGTTTAGAAAGACTTGATTCCTCGATTGTCTTTATACACAACTCCTTGTCAAATGTGCCTTGAAAGCAAGAGGCTCCCTTTGTCGCTAATGTCCTACTTTTTATTAGAAATGAATGAGGGTGAAGGAGGTAAATTACTGACGTCTGTCTTGCATAGCCAGTGTTTATATTATGTGCAACTACTTTTCTATTCCATGTTTTTAAAGATCTGATTTTAAAATTTTTCTGAGTTTATAACACATAAAAACCATTTAGAACTTTTTAAAATGCAGACCCCTGGGTTTAAACTACCATCTTCATAGATTCTAATTCAGTAGGTTGGGCAAAACTCTAGAATCTGTATTTTCATTAAGTTCTTCTGGAGATTCTGATATAGGCGGTCTTTATACTTGGTTTCAGAAATGCTGCCTTAACATGCTTTAATCAACATGAAGCTCTCTAAGTTCTGGTGATTAAAGCACAGGTGATCACAACTAGTCAAACTGCCAATAGTATATGAGATTTATCACTTTAAAAAAAATTTGCTATAGGCTGTGTACACTCCCCAGAGAGAGGGCAAGTAGGAAAACGCCCCTCAGGGAGGATGACCATGCCACAATCCCTTTTCTTCCATTAGCCTCTTGGAATTTTAGGCACTCACACACAAGCCAGTTTTCTTTCTTTTTCTTTTTGTATTTTGCCCTGCGGCACATGTGCTCACAGCAGAGACAGTGACAGTGAGAGAGAAAGTGAGAGATCACCCTGTGGGGAGCATGGGCACACCACAATCCCTTCTCCTCCATTCTCCTTCTAGGATTTGGGGCACTTACGTCTACGAGCCTAATACACATGGGGTTTCAAGCCACCAAATCCGGGACTTGAACAGTACTGTCGGCTATGTGGAATCCAGCCATAGTCACTCCTTGGCGTGCCCCAAGAGATTTATTACTCCTGTTCAAATCAATGTCTGAATAACACTGCCTCCAGAGTAACACTTTGAATTACATGGGACAACCAGTTTCTTTCTTTGACTGTGAAGAAATGTGACTTCCTAAGTCAGGCCAAGGTAATCATTAAGAAAAAGCAGCAGAAGATGTTTTATCACTTTGCTCATCTCAAAGTAACACTATGGAGTCTACTTGACTCTGTGGTCTGTGCCTGCTGTCCCGGAACAGCCTGGTCGTCTTATTATTTGTTGAATAACAGTTCCCCCTACTGGCATACTGGCTGAAATTCCTCTTATGTTACTTTTGGGGACACAGCATTACATTTCAAGGTCAAAGCTTCCTATTTTACCTCAGGTTCATGCCTAATGATTATATGCTTTCAAGGTTGTATGCATCCTTCAAAAGCTAAGTGGTGAGGGGTGCTTTTATTGACCTATAGTTTGCCCATTGAAATAAACCTTAAAATGAAATTATAGACTTGGTCTTTTGGCCAGGGGTCAAATCTCAAATTTTAGGTCTGCATTGGATACACTCATTCTTAAGTCATTCAACACTCCTTTTTAAACATTCCAAAGTAGACTGGCCAGAACTCCAGTAGGGAAGTAAGCTTGAGTTGGCAATGGACTACTCGGCCATCATCACAATAATCTTCCATCTCTCTCATAATGACCTTAAGACATCTTATAAAAGATGAAACAATACATTTGATGTAAGAGTAAATAAGATTTTTTGCTCATCAGGTATTTCAGGCTGTGGTGATAAATACCTGAACAGTCTGAAAAGCTAGCGTATGGGTATCTCATACAGTTATAAAGCTTAGGAAATTGGTTGTATCTTAACCAATATGTAGGATTTCTATGATCCTCTGACAAATATTGTAAATATTAGTCTTTCTGAGTTTTCTAGTCATTTCTTTCACCATTTCCCTTCTTATATACTAATCTCTAATTCAGCATGTCTCTAAGTGGGGTCTAGGGAACTCCTGTGCAGTCAAAACTATTTCCATACTAAGATATCAACTGCCTTAAGTCTCATGAGTGTACAATGGAGTTTTCAGGAAGTGTATGAGATGTGATATCTCAATTCACTGAATGTGAAAACATTTTTGAGAATCATTTAGACTTGCTTCGATTAATCCAAATAGAAAACTGAAGAAAACACTTCTTTTGGTTTGGAAAATATAGTTATTGTTCATAAAATACATGATTTTTTAAAATAATGGGTTGTTATTTACATAAACTAGTAAATATTTTTAAATGTTTTCATTTCTAACATGGCAAAAATTGATAAATGTACAACATATAAACCAAAGCCTTTTAAGTCCATCAATAATTAAGAATTAAAAGGTGTCCAAAATGTTTGAGAAGTATTGCTCTATGTAAACTGAAAGACTTGCTGTTCACTTTATATGTCCATTCCAGTTTTTACGACTCTGTCTAAAATATTTATTTCTCTGGACTGGCATACCCTTTTCCCACATTTTCCATTTTGTATACTTAAATCTTCACCATCATTTGAATCCAGCTCAATTTCTACCTTTTCCCTATATTGTCCTGTTTACTTCAACCCCAATTTTTCCCTCATTTGTTTAAAAGTTCAGATGAGCTTCTCTCTCACATAACAATCATTTTTCAGTGTTTTAAATATAATTTATTTTTTATTACTTCTCTTTCACATTAGCATCTAAGATCCTAAAAAGGATTAAAAAGCAGAGTCTGCTTATTATTTGTGCACTTTTCTCTCTCCACATCAGAAATCAGTATAATGCCCAACACAAAGTAGGTACTCTAAGGGTATACACCTGTTAGATCTTCTTCTGGAGGTCAAAGAGTTCTTGATTCAATGCAACTAATTATGATAATAAATAATGAATACAAGTTTATGTCTAAGCACAACTCTAAGCAGACAAAATTGCCTCTAGTTGTCTCTAGTCTCCCAATTACACTTTACTACCCAATTTATTTTCTTTCTGTCTTCTACCCCCTTCTATTAATAGATTTCCATTATTATTTCTACCTATGTTTACTCCTGGACAGAAATTTGGGAAATATGGGGACCAGCAGATGGTAATGGTTATACTACTGGTCTCCCACATAGCTGACTATGGTTCAAGTCCCAGACCCAGTGATTTAAAAAAAAATCATGCTGGGCGTGTGTGCGTGCATGCCCAAAATCCCAAGAGGAGAACAGAGAAGGGTTGGTGGGGTGGTCATTCTCTCTGGGGGATGATTTCTTGCTTTTTGTCTCTCTGTTTTCTCTGTCTCTTTGGTGAGCACACATACCCTATATGAAAAATCTTTTAAAAAATTTTGGGAAAGAATTTTGTTAATGAAATAAAATTATTTATCAGCGTAAGTAATTTATTAATCAGGATAATCATATATAATATATATATATATATATATATATATATATATATATATATATATATTATGTATCATTTCTTCAGAGAGAGAGAGAGAAAGACAGGCAGGCAGCACCAACAAGGTCACACTACAGTCCACCCTCGGCCTTAGCCAGCCAGGAACACAAGCACATATCTGTGTGCCTGGTGTGTACAGGAAGACCTCTGGATGTGGACATAGGACCTTACTATGGGGCCTTTGTATCATGGAGTGCTTTGCTGATGCTGTGCCATCACAGATGACCTAAACAAAAATCTTCATAGATCTTCTCTTAGGAGCCTAAAATTTATTTATTTTAATTGACAGATAAAATGGTATGTATTCACTGTATACAGCATATTGTTTACAAGTATATAAACATTGTGGGATGACTAAATCTGACTAATTAGTATATGCACTCCCTCACATAGTTACCAGTTTTGTGGTGAGAACACTTACGTTCATTCTCTCAGCATTTTTCAAGTCTACAATATATTGCTATGTATAGTCGCCATGTTGTACAATAGATCTCTTGAACTTATTCTTCCTCTCTATCTGGATTTTGTAGACTTTCACCAACATCTCCACCCTCCCACCCCTTTCAACCACCCTAGCCCCTGGTAATTACCATTCTACTTCTATGAAATCAGCTTTCCTAGATTCCCCATGAGTGAGACCATGTGGCATTTGTCTTTCCATGCCTGATTTATTTGTCCAGGTTAATCCATGTTGTCACAAGTGAGAGAAATGCAAATTTTTATGGAATGAGGTTGAATGTAAGTAAGTAAGTAAATAAATCAACAAACAAGTAACAACTTCTCTCTGTCATACTTATATTTTAAGTAGAGACTAAGGGACAACTACTTTTTGTAAATTTGAAATACATAAGAGAAAAAGTAGCAGATGGTGTAATGGTTATATTGCTGGACTCCCACATAGTAGACCACAGTTCATGTCTTGGACACAGTGGCTTAAAATTCACATTGGGCATATGTGTGTGCATGCCCAAAATCCCAAGAAGAAAGTGGAGGAGAAGGGATTGTGGCATGTCCATCCCTCCTGGGGGAGTGATTTCTTGCTTTCTGTCTCTTTGGCAAGTGCACACGCCCTTTTGCAAAACTCTATTCGGGGGAGGGAACCAGCAGTTAGCGTAATAGCTATGTCGCTGGACTCCCACTAGAGGACCGTGGTTCGCGTCCTGGACCCGGTGGCTTAAAACTCACGCCGGGTGCATGTGCGTACGTACACAAGATCCCAAGAGGAGAATGGAGGAGAAGGGATTGCGGCGTGACCATCCCCCCTGGTGGGAGTGATTTCTCGCTTCCTATCTCTCTGTCTCTCTCTGTCTGTCTGGCAAGCGCACGCACCCTATAGCAAAAACTTCTCAAAAACAAAATATAAAAAATCAAAACAAAACAAAACAAAACAACAACTCTATTCGGTGGGAAAAATAAAAAAGAGAAAATACATTTTTTTAAATTTGGTAAAAGGATTTTTTTGTGTGCAAATGTGGAAACACCCAACATGAGTGTCATTCTGACTTCAGTTCCTGATACAGCTGTCTATGAGGTGGAAGAGTGAGTCAAGCCTGACACTAACTACTATCTTCCCAAATTTATTCTTAATGTATCACTAACAACGACAATAACATAATACTAAATCTCATCCCTCTCATCCCTTAAATACTGGTTTATAGGAAATAAATTATATGCTCATGTAGATTTAAAAATGAGATTTAACACGTAATACATGGGTATACACAGTACTTTTTATGATGAGAAGCACAGTGCAATAATGCAAGAGATGGAAAACCTAGACTCTAGAAAGAACCTCCCAGTAAATAACTCCACTCCTCTTCAATATAGTACTAGAAGTCTTGGCCATTGCAATCAGAAAAGAGGAAAAAATAAAAGGCATTCAAATAGGAAAAGAAGAGGTGAAACTCTCTCTATTTGCAGATGACATGATTGTATACATAGAAGACCCAATGGTTTCCATAAAAAAATTTCTGGAAGTAATACATGAATACAGTAACGTTGCAGGGTACAAAATTAATATCCAGAAATCTATAGCATTTCTGTATACGAACAACAGGCAGACTGAGATGGAACTGAAAAAAAGTTGTTCCATTTACCATAGCCACAAAAAGTATAAGATACTTAGGGATAAATCTAACTAAAGAAGTTAAAGACCTCCACAAGGAAAACTATGAGAAGATAAAAAAAGAAATTGAAAATGACACAAAAAAGTGGAAGGACATCCCATGTTCCTGGATTGGAAGAATTAATATAATAAAAATGGCAATTTTACCCAAATTAATCTACCTATTTAATGCAATGCCAATCAAAGTACCAGACACATTCTTCACAGATCTAAGAAAGACAATCATAACGTTTGTCTGGAATCATAAAAGACCCCGGATTGTCAAAGCAGTTTTGCACAAGAAGAATGGAGTGGGCGGCATCTCACTCCCTGACCCAAAAATATACTACAAAGCTGTGGTAATCAAAACAGCATGGTACTGGCACAGGAACAGACAGGTGGACCAATGGAACAGAATAGAGTCCCCAGAAATGAATGCTCAAACATACAGCCAACTGATTTTTGACAAGGGGCACCAGTCAATCCTGTGGGAAAAGGATAACCTCTTCAGCAAATGGTGCTGGCAAAATTGGATCTCCACTTGCAGAAAGATGAATCTGAACCCCTACCTCTCACCTCTGACAAAAATAAAGTCAAGGTGGATCAAAGATCTAAACCTAAGACCTCAAACTATAAAACTGCTCCTGGAAAACACCGGGGAAACTCTGGGAGACACTGGGGTAGGGAAAAACTTCTTAAATAAGACTCCCAATGCACAGTCTATGATTCCTAAAATAGACAAGTGGGATTACATCAGACTAAGAAGTTTCTGCATGGCAAAAGACACAGTGATTAGTGTGAACAGACAGCCCTCAGAATGGGAAAATATTTTTGTAAACTATGCATCAGACAAGGGACTGATAACCAGAATCCACAAGGAACTCAAGCGGCTGTTCCAGAAAAAGACAATCAATCCTATTAAAAGATGGGAGAATGAGTTGAAAAAACCACTTTCTAAAGATGACATACGAATAGCTAAAAGGCATATGAAAAAATGCTCAACATCCCTCATTGTAAGAGAAATGCAGATCAAAACAACAATGAGATATCACCTAACCCCAGTCAGAATGTCTAAGATTAAATAAAAACAAAAAATGATAAGTGCTGGAGGGGGTGTGGTGAAAAGGGAACTCTCTTACACTGCTGGTGGGACTGTAAATTGGTACAACCACTGTGGAGAACAATTTGGAGATTCCTCCAAAATCTACAAATAGAACTACCATATGATCCAGCAACCCCACTCCTTGGTATCTACCCGAAGGACAGAAGAATACTTAATCGAAAAAGTGCTTGCACATCGATGTTTATTGCGGCACTTTTCACGATTGCTAAGTCGTGGAAACAACCTAAATGCCCACGAACTGATGAATGGTTAGAAAAACTGTGGCACATATACTCAATGGAATACTATTCATCCATAAAAAACAACAAATCCCTGACTTTTGAAAGGAAGTGGATGAATATGGAAGACTTACTGTTGAGTGAAGCAAGCCATGCTATGAAGGAGAGACATTGTATGTCCCCACTTAATATATACCGAGTGTCTGCACTCTAAATGTGTATATATATATATATATATATATATATATATATATATACATATTTGTATATATGTATATATATATTTTTTGAAACCATTCTGCTTCTGTTGTTATAGAGTTTTAAAAATATACAAAATTATAAGACATATTTTGAACATTATCTTTAAAATTCAGTATTTTGAGATCTTGAAAGTTGTTTGTAAACTGTCAAGAATTATGGAGTATGAGCTAAAATTTTTTGCTATGTAAAGTAAATGTTTGTGGAAAAATGTAAAAATAAATAAAAAAAAAGAAAAAAATAGTCATGAACTATCAGTATTATTAGTATAATTCTACAAACTCTTTTATCAATGAAGGACATCAGAAAATTGACTTTTTTGAAAATAATTTCCTTGGATTTTCTGGATAAGACTCAGAATTAAAGGAAGGAAAAGGGGCATAAAAAACATGTAATGTTGATTAAATTAATCCACATGTTTTAAGTTATATCAATATCCATGTTTCAATTTCCATGGTTCTCAAGTTATTCTAAAGAATTTTAATCACAGATTCATTTAGTGTGAAAGTAAGATAAAATATTTAATTCTAACCTGTGTTTCTGTCACCAGTCTTTTTACCCTTTTTCTACTCTTTCCCTGAAACGAGTTGACAGTAGAGCTAAAATTTTATGGACAGTGGACAAGTGAAACATGCTAAAATTTTAGAAAAATACAAAACTATTCACTTTGTTAGTTTTACTTGTGGAACATATTTTGGAATTTATGAAGTCAGACATTTGTTTATTAAGATTAATTCTGAAATATATGGCCTATTTTTCTTCTCTTGTGAATTTCCTTGGTATTTATATTTATTCTACCTATAAATAATATATAGCATAGAATTCCTACATTTTGGGGACCAGCAGGTAGTGTAATGGCCATGTCGCTGGACTCCCATGTACTTGACCACGGTTCAAGTCCCGGACCCGATGGTTTAAACTCATTCCAGACTCGTGCATGCGTGCCCAAGATCCTGAGAGGAGAATAGAAGAGAAGAGACTGAGGCATGGTCATCTCCCCTGGGGGGGTGATTTCTCACTTTCTGTCTCTCTGTCTCTCTCTGTCTTTCTGGCGGGCGAACGCAGCCTATAGCAAATAAACAATAAACAAAACTCTTAAGGAAAAAAAAAAGAATTCCTACATTTCAAAATGTAAACATAGTAAATATTTCCTCCTGACGTTAATTTTTAAAAATGTCTAGAATTTTACGTATTGTTTGAAATTGTAGAGAAAGTGCACTTGAATGTACTGATCAAAGGCAGATGGGACCCGTCAACACATTGTCAGGAAAAGATCTATCGACTGGATTATGACAAAGAAAGTTCCTTTTGGAATATTAATGATGCAATTGTTTGACATGTGCAGTCATGAGGTTCCTTCTAGTTTTATTCAGACAGTAATTAATAAAAACTCATAAACTAGAAACACCATGAAAACCTGAAACTTCATTCCTCTAAAGGTAAATAAGATATTGGCTAATCGGTATTTACATACCTTATTTAGGTAAACTGCAAACAATCATCTGAACTGCCTTTCTAGTCTACAGTTCTATCTAAACATGTCTGTGCTTCCCAGGCATTTCTGAGTAAATAAAATAAAAGTGTGTAGTAGGTACTCAATATAGAGTGGCTAAATGATTTAATCAAAACTGGAGTTGATGCTTTAGCTTTAAAAGTTACAGATCAGAATTTACCATTTAAAATGTGTTTTTCAGAAAGTTATTCTCAAGAGACCAGCAGTTAGCATAATGGCTATGTTGCTGGACTCCCATGTAAGTCTACCATGGTTTGAGTCCTGGACCTGGTGGCTTAAACTCATGGCGGGCGCGTATGCGTGCGTGCCCAAGATCCTGAGAGGAGAATGGAGGAGAAGGGATTGCAGAGTGGCCATCCCTGCTGGGGGATGATTTCTTGCTGTCTGTCTCTCTGTCTCTCTCTGTCTTTCTGGTGAGCACACATGCCCTATAGCAAAAATCTCTCCAAAAAAAAAAAAAAAAGAAAGTTCTTCTCTAAAAAGAAACATATTTGAAATTATAGCAATGGTCATTAGTTACCCTGAGATTAAAAAAAAAATAAATAAATAAATAAATAAATAAATAAAGAGAGAGAAAGCTTGAAGATGGAATTAAAATGAAAACCCTAAAGTCCACTCAGACACATTGCACATGATGTCTATGTGGAGGTCATGGTTACTAGATGGTCTCTCTGATCTATATGGAAATGAAAAAATACTATCAAATGACCTATAAATTAATAAACGCTAATAGTTGTATCTAAAAAATAGCAATGCTAATAAGTTCTCCCAGAGGCTAAAACAATGTTCCCAATGGAATATTAAAGAACAATTCATAACTACAGAGTTTAATAATAGATAAGAGTATTTGATGCTAAAACGTCAAATGTTTGTTAAGTATAGTGATAGTAGATAATTGAAACTGAGATATTATCTTATAACAAGAATAAAATTTTAGGTGCAACTAAAAAGTATATAGGATTAGAAAATAAGAAAGGTCACATTTAAAGTGGCTACAAAGAAGAAAACATTTTAACACCTTGAATTTAAAATATTCCAGTTCATTTATTTGACATAATTTTTGTTTTGAATAGATTATTATTAACTTACTATAAAGAGATTGTACTGTGACAAATTTCTACAAACATAGTGGCTTTCAAAACAACACACATTGGGGCCGGCAGGTAGCACGGTGGTGAAGGGCACTGGACTCCCATATGGCTGACCACAGCTTGAGTCCCTGATCTGGCAGCTTGCCTTCTCTCCCTTTCACTCTCTTCTTCTCTGGTCAAATTAAATAAATAAAGTTAAATAAAGTCATTCTTTAAAAAAACACGAATTTATTTTCTTACAATTCTGGACATGAAATTTTAATTCAGTTTCACCTAGTTAAAGTCAATGTGCTGCAGGGGTGGGTCCTTCGGGAAGCGAGAAAGGGAGGTTTTTTGCCTTGCCTTTTCCAACTCAATCCTCAAATCACACTACTTCAATGTCTGTTTCTATCATCAGATAGGCTTCTTAGATTCCACATGAATCCCTCATAATAGTACTATTGTGATTATATCAGTCCCGACACAATAATCTAGGATCATGCACTCATCTCAAGATGTTTAATTTAATCACAACTACAAAGTCCTTTCTTACCATATAAACAATGTTTTCATAGATTCTAGGGATTAGGACACAGTTACCTTGGAGAGGCCATTGTTCAGTCTACCGCAGAGGCTAATAACCAGGGCAGACCCTCCCACCTGTACCTAAAAACCTGGAGTAAAAATTAGTTTAATGCATGAAGTGAATGTGTTTATACAGTTCTTAGGGCTTTCCTGTCCAAACAGTTTGACTGCCTTTGGACATCAGGAGTGAGGTTTTAAGTCTTTTTACCAATAGAGTCCCTGACATTTGATGGTGCTCACTACAATCATTAGTTCAATACACCTGAGCCTCGCTAATAAGTAAAGCTGTGTGTCAGAGAAGAAAATGCTTGAAAGATTACAATAATCCCCAGAATTTTCATTTTCACAGACCAGAGTTAGTCTCCAACAATGTAGAAAGCTACTCCATTGGCTAATGCAGTTCAATAAATATTTCCTGATTATCTATAAGCTTAGCTATACTGAAAAGGGTTAAGATATTACAACAGTTCCATAAAAGCATCAAGCATGCTTGAAAGGGATTATAAGTCTAATTTTTTTCACTGTTTCTTTGATGAACTCACAACCAGTAAATTAGTCCATAGATTATAGCTCATTAGCATCGACAGAAATAATGTTAATCAGAAATTTAAAAAGCAAATAGCAGGTGCAGCTCTCTGTTTCCTTCATGAAGATCTTTGGGAAAAAAGGATGGTCACATTCAGTGGTATAATCTTGTCCCTCTTCAAATGTCCCATGAAGCCTAAAAATGATACTTCGAGATTTTCTGGAAATAATTATAAATGTGGACTAACTAACCAGCACTTTAAAGCTTTTCTGAAAAACTTAAGAAAAAACTCATTCATTACTTTTAATCCATTATTTATAATCTGCTATACTGTCTGGATTTCATCTTCTGGTTTTTATTGGTTCCACAGTAATACATATTTTTTCTCATAATATCTCAGTGTGAATTAAAATCCTATTAATTAGGACCAGCAGTTGGCATAATGGCTATGTTGCTGGACTCCCATGTAGTCAGTCGACCGTGGTTTGAGTCCCGGACTCAGTGGCTTCAACTCACACCGGGTGCATGTGTGTGCATGCCCAAGATCCTGAGAGGAGAATAGAGGAGAAGGGATTGTGGGGTGGCCATACATCCTGGGCGGTGATTTCTCACTTTCTGTCTCTCTGTCTCTGTCTTTCTGGCGAGTGCATGTGCCCTATAGCAAAAACCTCTCCAAGAAAATAAAAGAAAAAAGAAAAGAAAAGAAAAAAATCCTATTATGTGTCTCTGATAATTAGGGACCCTAATATTATAGCTTTTCCAATTCTAGTTTCCTGTTCTCCTCACTTAAATACTTAAGGTATGAATAGCAGGGTTGAAGGATTTACATGAGCAGTTAGTATGAAACTATAAAAATTTTGGACACTGAAGCATACATCGTACAAAAACCACTGCAAGCATGAATTTCTATTTTTACATTTAAGAGAATATAAAAATATTATTCTTGTAGACAGCAGGGAAAAAGATAAAAGAGCTTCACTTATATTGTTAACACAGAAATGGTGACTGATTAGGGAGGGGAAAAATCTGTAAGATAAAACCAAACACAGAAATAAGGCTGCAACCAACTTCACAGATGCGATATTGAATTTACAGGCTAGAATAGGGTGGCCATCAGTGAAGAGTGGCAGTCATTCCTGTAGCTAACTCTAAAAGCAGAGACTTGAGCTGATTGTGGATTTTTGCTAATTCAATAATTGGATTTGATTATGGAAAAAGGGATGGTGGCCTCTGTTTAAGGTACATAGGAGACACTACCACTATGTGTTTTGTTTTGTTTTTTGAGAGAGATTTTTGCTACAGGGCATGTGCTCTCACTACCCAAGAGGAGAGAGAGAGAAAGAGAGAGAGAGAGAGAAGAGAAAAACAGAGACAGAATGAGAGAATTCACCTCCCATCCCAGGGGATATAGCCACCCTTCTTCTCCATTCTCCTCTCGGGATCTTGGGCACACATGCACACGTACCCAGTGTGAGCTTCAAGCTCCTGGGTCTGGGACGCAAACTGCATTTGGCTATGCGAGAGTCCAGCATCTTAACCATTATGCCACCTGATGACCCCATACTATAAATGATTTTTAATTCTCCACTCCTTCTCTCATAAGCAAGATCACAAATGGTAGCTCTCTTGATGTTAGGTAAATCAGTGCTACTGCTCTTGCCATTAAAATAGTTAGTGGAAGTGATAATGTGCTACTTCAGGCCAATATAATTTAAGGATAATTGTACAATTCTCCTTCCACTCTTCCTTTTTTGCGTAATAGTAATTTTTTCAAAATTTAAACACAGTTATTGGGGACCAGCAGTTAGCGTAATGGCTATGTCACTGGACTCCCACATAGTCGACCGCGGTTCACGTCCCGGACCTGGTGGCTTAAAACTCACGCCAGGCGCGTGTGCGTGCGTGCCCAAGATCCTGAGAGGAGAATGGAGGAGAAGGGATTGCGACGTGGCCATCCCCCCTGGGCGGTGATTTCTCGCTTTCTGACTCTCTGTCTCTCTCCGTCTGTCTGGCGAGCGCACGCACGCTATAGCAAAATTTAAACACAGTCATTTATATCAATCCTGACTAAACTGAGCAGGGAAGGCCTTGAAGGAGGTGTTTTCTCCTGCTATTATGCCAGATAACGAGAACTGTCATTTAAAGAATTCTACCAGAACCACAGCACTGCACAAAGACCACTGCGACCTGACACAGGAATGAATTCTACAAGGGCATCACCTAGGGACTGCCTGTCAAATCTAGAACTGATGCCATCATTGTTACTGCTCCTGAAAGCCAAGAGTAATTGTCTCTAAACAACTGGTATAATTACCACCTTGCATTGCTTACTTTTAACGCCTGCTTGAGGAGTATATGATCTCAGTGAGCAATTTGGGGCTATCTGAAATAGGCTCATCCAGATTACACCCTGGTGCAGTCCTCAAATTTATGCCTAAACAATGGCCTTTTTGTTTTGACACAGTTTAAAGGCTATCACAGTTCTATACAGTGGAACTTCTCTGAACCTAGGTCCCAGAGTGAAGTCGTGTTAGAAGACAGCCTCCTCCAGAAACATGAGGGACATGTAGAGTACATAAAACATAAAGAACTGTCATTTAACACACTGAGATTTTGGAGTCGTTTGTAAGCCTCACAATAGCCTAGTTTATCCTATTATTAGAAAAAAGCCAAAAAAATTGGGTTCCTAAGTATGTTCATAGCTGGGATTTTAAAAGATGTGATAGAAACAGCAAAAAACAAGGAGACAAATTACACAAAGGTATTTGGGTAATTTGTTTTTGCAAGTTATTATTACAAAGCAAATTGTTTTTTTTTTTCTTATCATTTCCAAGTTAAGTTTTCAAAAGTTAAAGATTTCCTGCTTTACATGCTTAATGATATATTCTAATATTTGCAAGTTAGTCCTCGGTCATCCACTCACTGCCTTTTTTATGCAGTTATAGTGAAAAAGCTTGATAACCACTATATAAATTAGTTGGGCTGTAACTAATTTATTTCATGCCAAAGTACATAGTTTTCATTGGAAAAAAAAAATCTCTATCCAGTCTGACTAAATTTCCCCAGATATTTACTTTCGTTTAAAGAGAGATACTTATAAAAAATCACCATAATAAGTAAATAATTACCTGTTGCTATAAATTACTCTATTGGATTGTTTGAAAGCTATCATTCGGGTTGAACCTTCTCTAGAACAAATATTAATGGACTTTTCAAATACTGGCTTATACCATGAATGTATCTGTATAAAAAGGACCTTTATCTGTTATCTTCATCATTGTTATTTTTAATAATCTATATTACAAGGAATAGTCTTTTCCACTCATGAAAATTTTTCCAATGTGTAAACTTGTCTCAGTTGAATTTGCTTATAAAATTTATGATTCCTTTCTTCCTTTATAAGTTTATGATAATAGATTCAGTGATCACAGATCAAAGTTTTAACTTTGAACTTGAACAACTGAAGCCTGGGGGAGGGACGAGACACTAGCTCCCCATCTCTACATATTCCTGCTTAAGCATAACGATAATATGGAAATGCATGTCATTTCCACAGATTTGGACATTTACTACTGATTATGTAGGAGAGATCAAACTGCAAATAATAAAACAAGAATGGAATATCTATTCATGTATTATAATTCCTAAAGATTTCCATCTGATCATATATTTTGAATGGGAAGTTGAAAGTAAATTAGAATAGAAGAAAAACAAATAGGTAAGACATTGACCATTATTTCTGTTTGTTCTTTGCCAAGCTACATGCATGTAAATTTTTAAGTAATAACAATCATGAGTGTCAAAGGTCATTGGCTCTCTGTGAATTGTAAAGCTGAGCTGGTTGGTAGGAAGGAGACCATTAGCTTTGAGTTTCTCTTGGATGCTCTCAGGTCTGGCCCTACATCTCATTGAGACATGTTAAATGTTTCCCAAATGCTCATTACTGCAACAACCATGTCCAAGTTAAAAGAGGCATCCAGCTGTGTTAAACTTTCCCATTATAAAAAAGCTGATTTTTCTAGGGGTAATTATTTTATATACTGACTCTCAAAATGAAGAAATATATCAAATTTTCACTCACAGATTTCCCCTACTCAAATCAAAGTCTATATTTACAAATTACTCAATATCTGAATTATATAAATATTAATTATCAAATATTACAGATAGAAACTGAGTGAATTTTCATTCAACAAAACATTTGAATACAATGACAACAAAACAAACCTGGAGAGAGTGGTAGAGAGGAATTTATCGTTAACAATAACAAAAAATATTACAAAATAGAAAAATTATCAATAATAATTATTTATTAAATGCTTATTATTTGGTAACAAATACTGGTGAAATTCAAACAAAGTCTGCAGTTCATTTAATAATATTTTATTAAAGTTAGGTTTCTGGTTTCAATCATTGTATTATGGCTATTTTTTTTTTTTTTTTTTGAGAGGTTTTTGCTATAGGGCACGTGTGCTCGCCAGAAAGACAGAGAGAGACAGAGAGACAGAAAGCGAAAAATCACTCCCCAAGGGGGATGGCCACGCCGCAATCCCTTCTCCTCCTTTCTTCTCTCGGGATCTTGGGCACACATGCACACGCGAACTGCGGTCAACTACATGGGAGTTCAGCGACATAGCCATTACGCTAACTGCTGGTCCCATGGCTATGTTAACATTAGAGGACCAGGTAAAGAAAAACGGAAACTCTGCCATTTTTGACACTTTTCTGTGTCAAATTACTTCAAAATAAAAAAACCTACAAAATATTTACAATAGCCAAATAAGGTTTATAAAAAGTTATTGGGATAATTTATTTTCGGTAAATTTAAAAATGTTTCATCAGAATAATTTTTATAGAATAAGCATTGTAATTTAAAAACATTTCAGGGGAATAAAAAGTACAGAATTTCACACACTTTCATGATAATAAAAAAATCCTATTAGAGTGACCAGCAATTGGCTATGTTGCTGGACTCCCATATAGCCAACCATGAGTTTGAGTCTCGGACCCGGTGGCTTAAACTCACGCCGGGTTCATATGCGTGCGTGCCCAAGATCCCAAGAGGAGAATGGAGGAGAAGAGATTGCAGTGTGGCCATCCCCCCTGGGGGTGATTTCTCGCTTTCTGTCTCTCTGTCTCTCTTTGGCGAGTGCACACGTCCTATAGCAAAAACCTCTTCAAAAAAAAAAAAAAAATCCTATTAGAAAAACAGAAATGAAAGACCAACAGATGATGCAATGGTTATGTTGCTGGACTCCCATGTAATTGACTGTGGTTTGAGTCCCGAACCTGTCGTCTTAAAACTCATGCTCAGTGAGTATGAATGAGTGCTCAAAATCCTGTGAGAAGAATAGAGGATAAGAGACTGCAGTGTGGCCATTCTCCCCCTAGAGGGATGATTTCATGATTCCTCACTTTCTCTCTCTGTTTCTCCAGTGTGCCTTATAGCAAAAATCTCTCTTTCAAAAAAAAAAAAAAAAAAAGAGAGAGAAATTATAAATGCTTCAACATGTAACACCATAAAAATAAAACATTATAAAAATCCAAACAAAAATAATAATCATTTTTAACACTATCAGTTAAAATGATTTTGGAGATGCTAGTCAATATAATAATTTTTAAACAGATTATAAAGATCAAAGTAGTATTAATTGTACTAATAAAATTAATTTCAGTTAAGTCCTGATTATATATACAGAAAGCCTAAGAAAATCTCTTTTAAAAAAGAAAAAAAAATCTTTATAGGAGAGGTCAGTATAGTCACTGGACAGAATGGAAATATATAAACAAATATGAATAATTAACTTTTTAAACATTGGTAATATCAATTTACTAGATATAATGGCAACAAAAAGGTTTCACTCACAACAACAAAATTCCTGGCAATAATCATTTCAAATACCTGTAGTTGCTACTGAGATAATACTAGTGAGAAACAAAAATATGATCTGAAAAAATTAAGGAAAACTTGAGATTCCTGTTTGGAAAGTCTACATATTATAAAGCTACCAGGACTTTCCAAAAAACAAAACAAAACAAAAAATAGATTAACCGATATCTAAGCAGAATTTTTTTTTAATTTCACAAAAATTATTGTAAGCACCACCTAAAAAGATAAAAGGCAAGACTAATAAAGAATAAGATATGAAAGAAGTGCCCGTTTCCATCATAGGTCTTTGATTATTTTAAACAGTGCGGAACTGACAAAAGTATCTGATTAATAGATCAAGGCAATAAAATAGAGAGCACTTAAGTAGGTTACAGTATATGTCATCTTATACAATGAAGGAATATCTGGAGAATAAAATGGACTTTCAAGTAAATACAGTGTATTACAGTAGTTATGAACATGGATCCAAACTGCCTTGAAATTAATCCCAGCTCTGGTACTTGTATAATCATGGACTTGTTACATAACTCCTCTGTGCCTCAGATTTAATCAGTAAAATGAGGGATAGTGATAGAGCCAACGCATAAGATTTTGGTGACAATTAATATATGCAAAACTACAGAAGAACCTGGCACATAAAAACTGCTCAAAGAAACATTCATTATATAACACAGTTTTAGAGAAAATTGATAGGATAATGTGGACAATAAAAACAAAGACTGAAGCCAATATTTTCATACATAAATACAAATTCTACATGATCTAAACATTACTTACAAAAATATAACTCTTAATGTGGCAGTCCAGGCACGAAGGGTATTGCTGCATGTTGCTGGGGCCAAATGAGAAGGCTCCAGGTTCACATCCCAGGTCTACCTGAACATACCAGGTGCACTTGCGGGCACACTTGTGATCCTGGCTGGCTGCAGGGCTGAGGGGAGGATTGTGGTGTGGAGACCCTATAGACGACCACTGTTAATATCTCTCTCCCTCTCTCTCAGGAATATAAACTTTAAAAAATACATAACCATACAAAGATGAGAAATATAAATGGCTGTGAATTCTCTAGAGTAGTGAAGATATTTCTATGCACAAAGCCACGTAAGTCAGAAGGAGAAAATTATTTGACTAGAGAAAAAAAAAATGAAATTGGCATGCATCAAAAAGCTTAAAATCCCAGGAAGAAATGGAAGAGAAAGGATTGCATTGTGACCATCCCTGAAGAGAAAGGATTGCAGTGTGGCCATCCCCCTGAGGGGCGATTTTTCACTTTCCCTCTCACTGTTTCTCTCTGTCTCTCTGGCGAGCATGTATGTCCTATAAAAAAATAAATAAAAAAATACAAAAAGACATGTGCAAAGGGAAAAAAAAATTATATGACAAATATGCCAATAGTTTAATGTTACTAACATGAAAGAAGCATGTATCAAGGAAAACAGAGGTTTTAGAAAGTTTTTGATTCATGATAGATACTATTATGCCTTTCAAAATTGTGTTTTTGAAAAGTAATGATGTTATAATAGTCACCATATAGCATTATTATATAAGATCACTAGGATTCAGAATTAGTTCCATAATATTGATATCATATAAACTCAATATATCCACTGTACAGTGGTTCTTTTATGGATATATATATTTATGTACACACAGACACACACATATATATAACTATATAAATATATATAAATTATAAATATAAAACTATATATTATATATATTAACTATATATAAATACACATATGATATAAATAGAGTATATATTATATATTAACTATAGTTTTATACATACACACACACACACACACACAGTTTTGTTTATATCTCTCAAAATATTTTCCCTCAAATTTTCTATAATCATCGGAAGAAAAAGCTATGTTAGAATATATAAAAACCTAAATACTAGATGATTGCATAGACTAGGTTAGAGGTAAAAGATTATGAATCTAGATCAAGTTATAAGTACTAACTTGAACAAAATGACTCTAAAATTTATTATTAAATCCAAGACTGGTACTTATCATAGATACCACTTAAAATCTCTCTGACATCTTGTGATCTCTTTAGGCCATGTGCAGACTTTATTAGCAATTAGGGCACATAATTTAGGCTAATTTAATAAATTTTAATTACTTACTATTTATTCCATATATGCTATGAGGGATACAAAGATGAATCAGATGATCATTGTCTTTAAAAGTGTTATACTCAATATATGTGGAAGAGGGGAAGAAAAACACAATGAAAATAACTAGAATATAAATTGTGTTTTAGATGTTATAAAAATTTCTGAAGATTAGAGGGAAGGGGAACCTAGTCATGGGATTTCATTCGAGTATGCAAAACATTTATTTATTTATTTATTTCATTAACCTCCACACATGTACTGGTTATTTTATTTGCAAAAACTTTTTGAAGTTTATTTCTTTGTTTCTTCCACGGGGGTAGGGGAGAGAGTCAGCCACCAAATAGTGTCTTTACGTTGCAATGCACCCCTCAGTCTCCTCAGTCTCCACCAGCCCCGATGATAGGCTGGTGTGCTCAGTGAGGTCCCAGGAAGTGAACCTAGGGCCTTTCCCATGTGAATCCAGAGTCATTACCATTGCTCTACCACCTAGCTCCTGCACTGGTTATTTTATATACAGACATCAGAAAAAGCTTTTTTTTTTTTTTAGGTAGCACTTGAGATTGGTTTTGAAATATGAAAAGGATCTTGCTAGAAAAAGATGGAGCAGGAAGTACATTCTAATGGAAGGATGAGGATAG
Source organism: Tupaia tana (assembly GCA_026018925.1). Classification (NCBI taxonomy): domain Eukaryota; kingdom Metazoa; phylum Chordata; class Mammalia; order Scandentia; family Tupaiidae; genus Tupaia; species Tupaia tana. The sequence goes on from JAKSZU010000003.1 coordinate 52,909,160, forward strand.
AAGTTTTGGTGACTATGTTTCCATGTATAAGTACCAAAAGGTACATGTAATAAAGAGCAAATGATATAGTTATAAAGGCTATTGGTTCTACAATGTGAAAGGATGTAAATGTGACCCTTAGGCATTTGTTCTTAATTTGGTAATCAATCAGGAAGTCTTGGGAGGTTAATAATAAAGATGCATATTCGAATAAAATGGGTTGGTCACTCTCTAGGAAAGAATTGCTTACCTGTGGAACTTTGTGAAATGGAAATCTGTCACTGGGTTATTCAAGACACTGCACTGAGTTTGTGTTAAAATAATAAACAGTAGCATGTTTCTCCCATCTAACACCAGCTCAAAAAACTTCTCAGGATTTACTGTGGCCAAAACATAAAGAAAAGTGACACAACCACTGGCAGATGGGAAGTGACAGCAACAGATATGCCATGCTGGCAGGTAGCTCACAGAGATGAAGGTGTACGGTTAATCTAAACACTGTGTTGCCTGGAAGACCAAGAGGCAGAGGCAGAGAAGACAAACACAGGCAGGCACTTCAGCTTTCAAGAGGCGAGGCCCCATGTCATCTCTGAGGGAAGAAGAAAACAAAACCAGAGATAAAATTGCCTCAACGACCCATGTGTGCCATGCCAAAGCACATTTGTACATTTGTATGTGTTCCTGTGCATGCATACACGTTTCCAAACATGAAACACTGCAGTATTGTCAGGGTGAATAGGATCTCAATCACTGCACAGAAAACAAACACTTGAAACTCTATTGAACTGTTTTTGGATTTCAAGGATTCAGAATTTATGCCAATTTACATAGAATTTAGAAAGATTGCCAAGGATTATTTTAAAGGCTCTGCTAGGACTGACACTGGAACTGAAACAATATCACACTGTCTTCATGAATTATAATATCTTAGACTGGACTAAGATACAGTGTATTCATGCCGAGAAAATTCATTTTGCACACTGTAATGATATACGGTGATTGAATGTATATAAAATAATGCACAGTTGTACAGTCATGTATCACTTACTGTTGGGGACATTTTCTGAAAGATGTGTCATTAGGCGATTTTGACTTTATGCACACATCATAAAGTGTAATGACAAAAACCCAGGTAGGACAGCCTACTACACAGTTAAGCTATATGGCATAGCCTATCGCTCCTGGGCTACCAATCTGTACAACATGTTACTGTATTAAACACTTTAGGCAATTGTAATAAAATTTAATCATTTGTATATTTAAGCATATCTAATCAAAGAAAAGGTACAGTAAAAACAAGGTATACAAGATTAAAATGGTAACTTGGAGAGGACACTTATCAGGAATGGAGCTCACAGCACTGGAAGTTGCTCTGGTGGGTAGTGAGTGAATGTGAAGTGCTAGTACATTAGTGTGCACTGTTCTAGATTTCTATACACAATACTCTTACGCTACATAGAAATTTATAAAAATATATTTTTCTTCAATAATAAATTAACCTTAGCTTATTTTCTAACTTATAAACTCCTGATTTAAAAAAATAATTATTTTATTTAACTTTATTTATTTATATACTATATTTTTTAAGTTGACCAGAGAGGGACAGAGTGAGAAAGCAAGCCACCAGGTCTGGGTCTCCAACTGCGGTCAACCATGTGGGAGTCTGGTGCCTTTAACCACCTGCTGGCCCCAACGCCTGATTTTTTTAAATTCAGACTCTTTGTAATGAAACCTAGCTTAAAACACAAAGACTGTTCAGCTGTATAAAAACATTTTCTCTATACCGTTATTCTATAAAACATGTTCTATTTAAAAAATATTTATGTTTTTTAACTCTACATTATTTTGTTAAAAACTAAGACATGAATACACATTAGGCTAGGCTTACAAGAGGTCAGAATAAGCACTATCACTGATTTTCATCTCTGCATCTTTCCCATTGGAAGAGACGTAATGAAGAGAACAGCAGGAGACAAAAAAAGCACAAGAGAAAATAATCAAGAGACACGGTAAACAGGAGATTGTATGGAGCTGCTATTGGTGCAACGCAGTGCAAGATTTTACAGTAAACACTTTTTATAAGTAGAAGGAGCAAACTTAAAATAATAATAAAAACAGAGGATGGTAAATACATAAACCAGTAACACAGCAATTTCTCGCTATTATCAAGTATTCTGTACTATACATGATTGTATGTGCTGCATTTTTACATGGCAGGCAGCCCAGCAATTCTGTTTCCACCAGCATCACCACAAACACCTGAGTGATGCAATGTGCTACAATGTTAGGATAGTCATGATGTCACTAGACAATAGGTATTTTTCAGCTCCATTAGAATCATATGGGACCACAATGGGATAAGTGGTCTATCACTGATCAAAATGCCATTATGTGGCACATAGCATTATATAATGGTTTATTTACCTATGTTTGCTTATGAGGCAAATATATTTTGAGAGATTAAAGAAGAGTGTTAGCAGAAATCACATTTCAGAGATTCCACAGTCAACTCTATTTCATTGTAGGCCACATATGCTCTTACATAGCAGGGAAGAGTTGATATCACAGGCCAAGTAAACTTGGCTGTGCCTTGTCTGATAGGGTTAATCTAAGAATCTAAGCTTCCAGATACAGACTTCTGAATTAATGTCAACTAGGAGATGAGGAGAATCAGCAACAATGTATTTGTAAAACTAGGACTTCAAAAAGAGTCAGTACAGTTCATTGAGATAAGTCATGAACCTAACTGGTTAAATTAAAACAAGACCAAGATTACCAACATGGCAAGCCATGACACAACAATGAAACCATGTTAAGGAGAAGAGTCATGGGTCAGACCATCCCAGAAAACACCAAACAAAAGAGGTAAACAGAAAACAGCTGTTTCCATTAGCTGGGAGTAAGCCATATCTTTTAGTGGCTGTTTGCAGGCTTCTTCTGGAAGAGGATCAGAAAATTGTCTTCTCTAGTTTCAAACATGAGTCTTCATACTTATACAGAACTTTAGAGAGAAGGGTTTTAAATACTTCATTGTAGGGAAACTCATATTACAGTGATATTGATAACCATAGAGATTAGGAGTCTTACTCAGGCTTCACTGCTGGGTAGTTAGCCAGTTAGCTAAGACAAACATTCTGAACTCCTCAGATAATGGCTACATAACATGACTGAAACACTCCTCTTTTCCCGCTAGCATCATTTCAGTAGGTAGTCTTCCTTGACCTCTAGACTTGCTTCTAATCCACGCAGTTTACCATGGACAGATGCATCTGTTATGCCCAAGCACTGCCATTATAAGACCTTCGGTGGCTCCTGCCTTCTCACTACGTAGCAATCATCACTACTCACCATGCAAAGTAATTTCTAACCTGTTAGACTCCTATATCCCAGTGAAAAACCTCTTCTCCAAATTTATTGGTTTAAATGTTTCCAAAACTTCTTTCACATACACTTAGACACCATGCGCCCCTCCCCCCCATTTTTCTTTACTCATACACTGTCGCTGTTATTAAGCATGCTTATTCTCGTATTTTAGGGGGTTATATCTATCAATGCCTATATGAAGCTTTACTTTCACAGAAAGCTTTCCCTGATCACATAATCCCTGTGACTTTTTCACTCCATCCCCCAAACCATACTTGCGTATTAGGCTTCCAATTGCATATTTCAAGTAATGTGAAAGTTGTGAAGCTAAAATAGAATTTGAAGTCATGTTGGTGCAGATCAATATACCATATGGTAGTGGAATGAGAAAACGTTATATTTGTTCCCATTTTCAAAGTCTACTGTATTAGCTGCAATGTTCTTCTCTATAGCTTAATCTCAGCAATAAAAGCCTCCAGATTCTTGGACAGGTAGCTAGATTATATACTCAATCTTGCTAGGCTCATATTTGATATTATTCTTTTTACTGAGCATGAAGTTTTATTTCCATTATACTCTGCCAGTTCATTTTCTTAAAACTTAAATGGGACATTTATTCCCACTATTCCCTATTGACAGTAAATCTTCCAGGAAAAAAAAATCCTGAGAAAAAAATCTAGGTAAATACTTTCAATCTGTGATTAGACAGAAAAAACATCAATATTTTGTTTTTGTTTTTTGTTCTTTTTTTGTCTACAGCTATTACATCCTCTTGCTCTGATATTTGTGACATTTTAGGTATAAATGGAATGCATTCACAGTCTCCTTACCAAAAACTACAGCTGCTTTCTTCAAAATTAATTTTTTTTAAAAAATCGGTCATTTCAGGAATATGAATCAGATGAAGAAGGTATATTGTAAGATTTCTGGGTAGTCTTCACTAGTCTAAGAATCTCTGCAGTGGTAAATTTTTGCAATGAAAGTGGCAATAGGTAGGATAACCTGTAGGAAACTACATGTGGCCCTAGCAAGAACTGGAAATTCAGTTTTTATATTTCCTTCTTACAAACTGGCAGAAAAATATCACTAAACTATCTAGAGAATATATAAGCAGGAAAGGAAAGAATGAAACTATGCCTTTGGTTGCTAAAATGTATTTGCTCTAATTCATTTCTGACAAATCAGTACACGTGCTGTAGGTTCATTTAAAAAGGACCATGTCCACTTCACTGGAGTGGATAGTGCAGGATCTAGCGCATAGTAGGTCCCAAATAAGCCTTTATCGAATCCCTGAACAAGTGAGTAAACAGATATATGGTCTTGCTACTGGTTATTACGCCATTTCTTTAATATTACTATACCTACCTAAAGTATAAAAAACTAGTTCTGGTTTGCCAATGACGAATCAAATGGGTATGTGCATGCTACTTAATTACTGTGAGACTTAGTTTACTGTGATTTTTAAAAATGAAGGGAAAGCCTGCCCTGCTTACTTTACAGGGTGATTTAAGAATTGAATGGAAGGGACCAGCAGTTAGCATAATGGCTATTTCGATGGACTCCCATGTAGTTGACCACGGTTCGAGACCCGGACCCGGTGGCTTAAACTCGCGCTGGGCGCGTGTGCGTGTGTGCCCAAGATCCTGTGAGGAGAATGGAGGAGAAGGGATTGCGGCGTGGCCACCCACCCTGGGGGGTGATTTCTCGCTTTCTGTCTTCCTGTCTCTCTGTCTCTCTCTCTGTCTTTCTGGCGAGCACTTGCACCTTATGGCAAAAACCTCTCAAAAAAAAAAAAAAATGAAAAGAATTGAATGGGAAAACATGCAAAACAAACGAACAAACAAACAAACAAACAAAACCCAACCTAACTGTCAAGTATAAAAATGTTAGACATTATTTTAACAGCATGAGATTTTTGAAAACTATTAAATTCATATCTGAGTTGTTGATCTGATATTTTCAAAATTTGCAAGTAGGAAAAATATAGAGTGTATCACAGGAGATTTTTGCAAAAGCTTTACTCTTGGGAATTTTATATGGAATTATACTTCCACAACTGTCAAGGCAGATCATGTAGAAATTTAAAGATCGAGATATTTACTTAAGAGAATATGTCTTAAGGTTGTGATGCTGATTTTGATTAATTTTCTGCATTAGTAAATGACTTGCCAAAGTGCAAGGACTAGGGAAATGGCCTCATTATACAGCTTTGCATGCTTTTTCTGGCCCATTATTGTATTTTCTGGTAACTGATTTACAAAGTGTGCTTTTAATGTTTTGTTTAAAAATTCATTTTAGGAAGATTAAGAATGGAGAACATTTCTTGGAACAGCAACTGGCAATGTTTAGTGGAAGAAAGACAACTATCCAATTTTCTTTTGCATAGTCTAAAAGAATGATTTATTACTAGTGACATTTTATTGCCTCAGTAGAGATAACTTTTCCTACATTTAAAACTATATAGGATATACTTCTATTATTTCCTCCCATTTGAAAACACACACACACACACACACACACACAAATACATGTTTGGATAAAAACATCAAGATTGACCTTATTAACTCAACAAATATTTACTGATTACTATGCTTAAGCATTAGAAGTTTTTTATTTCCTAATAATTGGAATTAATACATGTAATTTTATTCTATTTTTGCTGCAGAATTGCAAGAGTAAGTCTGAAACCTCCTACCAAAGAGAAAGTTTCATATCTTCCTTATATCTTCAGAGCTTGATGGACAGTAGGTGTGGCATGTACTAAGTACTCTGTCGTCCAGTGAATGAACTGATGCAGAATAAATAACACCAGTCCAGAAGCCAAAGCCTTAGAACCTAGGCATTATTGTGGATTCTACTTTCATCTCTGCTCCGCATGATCACTGTCTCTGCCTTAATTCATTTTCTCACTCACACACATATCATTATAGCAACTTTTGAAATGACCTTCCTGCCTCTGACTTCCCTTCTCCCCATCTCATCCTTCATGATTCTATTGAAATCTGAACCGTAAATCCCATGATTTCACTCTCATGCTTCAAATCTTTCAGTGGCTGTTCCTTATCTAGCAGCATTACTCCATTTTTTCCCTAGGTATTCCTAGCAGAGGATAAGGATATATCAACATATGCAACCCCCCTCAAAGGTCAGCTGTCAGGGGGGTTCCTCTAAGTGGCCAGTCAACTGTGGCATTGCATTGAAGTTTAACTTTACTTAAAAATGTACATGGGGGCAGCAGATGGCATAGCAGTTATGTCACTGAACTCTTACATGACTGACTACAGTATGAGTCCCAGCTCTGGTGGTATGAAAATCACACCAGGTGCCTGTGCATGCATGTCCAAGATGCTGGGAGAAGAATAGAGAAGGGATTGCAGTGCGGCCATCACCCCTGGGGGGGTGATTTCTCACATTTCCCCTCATTGTCTGTTTCTCTCTAGCAAGTGCACGTACCCTAAGGCAAAAACCTCTTAAAAAATGTATATAGGGTTTGCTTGCCTCTCCATAATATACCCAATCCCATTTTGACTTCAAAATTTTATTTTCCTGGCCCAGCTGCAGTGGCCCAGGCTGTAGAGGTGCTGCTGTAGGATGCTGGAAGCCACGGGTGAAGGCTCCAGATTCTTGACCTAGGTCTACCGGACATGCCAGGCACACCCATGGTCCTGGTTGGCTGCAGAACTGAGGGTTAAAGACCCTGTCAAGAGTGCCTATTTTTTTCCCCCTCAGAAAACAAAACAAATATCTTTTCCTTCAAATTTTCTAGTAAAATTGACACTTTAATGTGTATTTTATCAATTTCTTAGACTCTTGTACATATCTTAGTAGCACTAGTCTACCAGCACCCAAACACAAGTAAATTAGTTGGAGAAAGATAATCCAAAGAACAGAGTTAGTTTTTGAACAGAGTTAGTTTTTGAACAATGCAAATAATTTTCTTTGTGATACAATCCCTGTCAATTGGGGGGGGGTGGGTCTCATTCTATGTAACTTCTCATTTTTAACCTTCCCTGCTGCTTTGCCAAACCATTTGTGATCCTCAGAAATACTGCATGTCCTACACACATTTGTACTCTGGCAAACATTGTTTCTTGCACACAGAATATTTACTCATTGGTTCACTTAATAAACTCTTCACTCTCAAAATCCCAAATTCAATTTTACCTTGTCTTCAGAAGTTTCCTAATCTCTCCCAGAGTAGCCCAGAGTTAGTCCTGCTTTTGTGTTCCATGACATTCTGTGCATTCTCAGTATTTATCATGCTATAACAATCTTTTGGGGCAAGAGTTTATTTTACTCCACCACTTACTTAGTGCCTAGTGATTTAAATAAGATGAAATTAAAGTCTTTGTGATCCACCTAATCAAAGGAACCTGTAAAAAACAAATAATTATATAATTTGACACCCATGGCCTTAGAAATTTTCCAAGTGGATGGTGGTGACTTGGAAGAAAGTTGTCTAAGCTAATTGCTAGTTAACATATTTGAAATACTATGAAATATTAGATTGACTTCTGGTTTTTAGAATGTAGACTTCAATCTTTAATCAACATTTAAAGTAACTAAACAGACATCTTGTTTCCTAGATAGTTAATAGTATTATTATTATATCAACCAATATAAAAATTTATGTTTTCACATACAAAAGAAAACTAGGATCAGCCTCATGGCTGAGTGGTTAAGGGAGCCAGATACCACATGGTCGACCATAGTTTGAACTCTGGCCCTGGGAGCTTGAAAAACACATCAGGCACGTGTGCATGCACGCCCCAAGTCCTGACAGGATAGACACGTGAAGGAGAATGGATTATATCATTACCACATCCCATTGTCGGGTTTTTTTCTTCTTTCTCTCTCTTTCTTTCTCCTTGTCAGTCTTTCTTGTTATGGAGAGTGCATGTACTTTCTCACAAATGAAAAGAAATACAAAAAGAAAGAGAAAACTAGATTTGGGATTAAAACCTATCATATGACCAACAACTGATATTTTATTGGATTACTCCAACGTAATGAATAATTATAAGGTCTAAAAAATATTAAAACCATGTATCTGAATTATAATATTATGATTGGATAGTGCCTCATTTAGAAAGCTTCTGACTTTGATGAGAAAAATTGAACTTTTCTAAGTGTATTGAAATTGTAGTCATTGCAGCCTAAACTTGTCTTTCAGGCAGATAATTGCTTTTCATGCACCTTAGAGGTAGGGATAAATTGAACTTTCAAGTACTGATTATGGATGATGTTCAGCCCCTGAAAAATGGAACTGATCAGCTTGTTTGAAAATTCTACATGTCTATATCTTAAAATGTTAGAAAGCCTCTGGCACAAAACAAAATGTTTGCTTACTTTTTTTTGGTATTGGATCTTTAGTTTAAAAATTATATTTTTATATTTTGAAGAAAATTTCATTACCCCAAATAATTTATTTTTGAATTTAACTTGACAGTTTGAAAAAGCATAGTGAAAATCCATCTGGGTGAAAAATACATTGTCCAGATCTTCCAGGCTACTATATTCTTAGAGACAAATTAATTTCATAATTAACAGAAGGAATTACCTATTCAGAAGCCTGAATTATCAGGTGTGCACCGTGGTCTTGATAAAAGAAAAATCCTGGCCAGAATTATGTTTATGTGTTCAGACCATGCATAATAAGTAATTCTTTCCTTGGTTTTATAAAAAATTATACTTCTATTAAGGATGAAAAATTCACTTCAAGAAGTGGTGCTAAATATGAAAGCTTTGTTCACTAAATCCTTTATGTCTCAGTCTCCCTCCTTTCAGCCATCATCCAAATACCAGGCACATTGCCCTTCAGGTAATGTTACTAAGTAGGATATTTATTGACTGCTGTGATTGATGTAACCAAACCATACCCTGAGGAACATTATTTCTTCTAATTTAATTGAACTCTTGAAATTGAAACAAAAGAAATAAAAGAATTGTGCTCATAATAATGAGCTCTCGTAAGTACAGTGAATATTATTATTTGGGGTGAAATTTAGACCAGATGAAAATATATCTAGGTATTTACACATTAAGTATTAAGTAATTATGGATCACCTCCATTAGGCTGATCTTAGAAAATAATACTAACAAGAATTCATGAGACTAATTTGTTTATGTTTTAATTGCCAGAAGGTACATGTGTTTGCCAGAGAAAGAGAAAGAGGGAGAGAGATAAAGCACCCACTCCCTAATGGGGCATGGTCGTGCCACATTCCTTTTCCTCTGTTTCTCTGTATCATCAGGATTTAGGGTATGCTTACACACACATGCAAACAGCATGGTTTTCAAGCCTCCAGGCCAATCAGCATGGACCACCATTGACTATGTGGAACCTGACTCCCTACACATAGCACCTAACTACTGTGGTATGGGGCTGACCCAAGAGATTTGTTTTTAATGAAGTTAATTTTTTTTTAAAGTTTCTTTTTTCTTTTATTTATTTCTTCTATTAGTGAGAGAGAAACAGAGACAGAAAGCCCAACAGAGTCTTGATGCTATGAGCTGCTCCTAGATCACGGGCACTTGTGTGCCCAGCATACTCAGGGAAGTCTTTGGTCATGAACTCCAAACCTTCCCATGTGGGTCAGTCTCATCTCGTTTTATTGCTGCACCACTGGCCAGCCATTATTAATTTATTTCTACAAAGAAAGAGGGAAACAGAGAGAGAGAGACGGGCACCCCCAACAGGGTCTTCCCACTAGAATCCCCTGCACAAAGTGTTGTGCTACCTCTGTGTCACTATGGCTGGCCTATCAAAGTAGAATTTATGTCATTAAATAGCAGTTTGCTCTTCAAAGCTGTTACTTTTGCAAATGAGACCATTGTGAACAATGAAGAAATGATAATAGGCTCAGTTGATGGTATATGGTAAAATAAACCTTTTTACAATCATACATCGTTTTAAAAATCAAAATGATAGTAACATTTTTTTCACTTGTTAACCCAACTTGCAAACCACTCTTGGCTATAAGTTACTTTTGGTCATTACTTAAAATTGCATTTATCCAAGAAATATATAAATTTACTACCTATGATGATATTCAAATAAATTTTCCTTAGACTTTTTCTGAAAAGTAACTCTAAAAATGTGACAGATGATGTTCATTTGATGGAAATATAAAATAACTGAAAGTTTCATTAAAGTTAGACTTTGAAGATAACATAATTCTAGCTCATATTTCACTGATAAGAAAACTGAGACAAAGCATTACACCAAATGTTCATGATATTTGCTTTATTACCCTACGGTACCATACGGTCTTTAAAATTAGATATATATGTTACTTACACATTAATATTTGGATAATATCAATCACTTCAGTTTATATTTATACATTGCATATTACTTCTTAGAGACAGAAGTACACAAATGTACGCAGAATACCTTTTGTTGCTACCTAGTCTCCCTTTCCTCAATGAAAACTTAAACACAATTGTACTTTGCAACATGTGATTAGACAGGATTGACTTGAGTCTCAGCTTTTCAAATAGAGGCAATTTAATGGCTTTCATGTTCAGAATATTGGTGAGGAGGATTTTCTAAGTAGTAGCATTGCTAATACTTGATCAGAACCAGAGGATGACCAAAGACAATTTGTTCTGTGGCTATTTTTAAAATGTCCCTTGTTGAACAAATTGCATTTTGTTCAGAGAATTGGAAAAAAATGGTTTAGAAGCATCAATTTAAAAAAAAAAACAACTTTTTTACAAAAAAGTATAGTTTTTAAATAGGTTAGAATACAGTATGTATGTATGCAAGAAAGATGTAGCAGGCTTACTTATCTTTCATATTACTTGGGGTTTTATGTTTTAAATTTTTATGGAATTTATACAATTTGAGTATTACTAAAATCAAGTATTCTTTATTACTTTAAAGTTTTCTTCATCTAAATGGCCATGATGCAATAGATTGAGTTAGATAATTTGCTGGAAATACTTTATGAGGGAATAATTATACTACCCTTAAAAGCAAGTTAAAATTGATAAGCATAAAATTAAGTCAGTAAATTCATTTTCTGGTGAAATTTTTAAATATCTATCTAATTTTATTAATTATTATTATTTTAGAGTTTTTTTTTTTGCCTTAGGGTATATGCACTCACCAAAAAGAGAGAGAGAGACAGTGAGAGGGAAAGTAAGAAATCACCCCCCAGGGGGGAGATCCATGCCATAGCCCCTTCTCTTCCCTTCTCCTCCTGGGATCTTGGGCATGCACACACACACGTGCCCAGTGTGATTTTCAAGCCAGTAGGTCCAGGACTCAAACCATGGTCAGCCATGTGGGAGTCCAGTGATGTAATCACTATGCTGTCTGCTGATCCCAATTATTATTTTTTAATTAAGCTATAGGGCATATGTGCTCACCAGAGAGAGAGAGAAAGTGAGAAAGCAATCTTCCAGTGCTAGAACTTGAATTGCAGTCAGTCACGTGGGAGTCAGCGCTTTAACCACTACAGCATCTGCTGGCCCCTTCAGGTGAGTTTTTATAATCTGATTTGAAATGCTGTACATTCTTCCCTGAGATTGCCTCAATTTACTAGAACTGCTACTGCAGGTTGGTAGGAAATAATGTGTTGAACTCTAAAGAGTAGGACCTTGTAGATGGTTAAAAATCTATTGGAAACTCATTTTATACAATTATATTGTGCAGAAGTTGTTCTTAATGAGTTATTTTTACATGAGAAAGAAAAATAGAATATCCCTTAAATAATCTATAAATAGCTGTTGCTAAATATGGAACCCAAAAGTGTTCCTAATTTCTTATATTTAACAAGACTGAAACATGAAAGAGATTCTTAAAATTTTTCCAATATTAATTTTCTCAATAAGGATATATCGCTTAGCTAATTTATTAAACACATTTTATCTGTGTTTTCTTTATATACTTTACTATCCAATTTTTATCCTATAAATGATCTGAATGAACAGATACATGCCTCTAAAGTATATACTGAATTTTAAAAAGTTTTCATCAAAAGTTTCGATAAGAGTAACTAGTCACAAAGAGGATACAGGAAATACATGAAAAAAATAAAAACTTTAGTAACTCTTCATTGTGGTGGCCCTAGGGAACACTCATATGATCATTATGATAATCAGAGGAAAATAAAGTCTTCATTATTTTATGAAAGCCACATTCTGTGTATTTTCCATCACAAAATTATTATGAAATGTAGAAATATGGAAGGTTTTGTTTCTGCAACAACAACAAAAACAGTTTTAAATTTTACATTTTATAATTATCTAGAAAAAATTTAAAAAGCAAATGGTGGGGCTGGCGGGTGGCATGGTGGTTAAGGGCGTTGGACTCCCACATGGATGACCACGGTTGAGTCCCAGACCTGGTGGCTTGCTTTCTTGCTCACTCTCTCTTTCTCTCTCTGTCCCTCTCTGGTCAAATTAAAATAAGCAAACAAATAAGTAAGTTAAATATTTCTTAAAGAAAAAAAGCAAACGGTAATGTACTGTCTGATACCTAGAGTACAATAGAACATTATTATGCTTATTATTACTTATTGTTTTCCTTTTATATTTGACATTCTAAACCAAAGCACTGTCAGTGATACAATTAATACATGATCAATACAATATTAATATATAAAACCTAGAACTCTTTATCTGGTAACAAGTCTTGTACTCTTCTGTAGCTATAGGGAGAGTAATCATTGAATGAAGACCTATCTGCTGCTTTCAGAAGTCCACTTTGGCATTTACATTCTCAGGCACACCTTGGGGGAATTCATGGAATAAACTCTCAGATCTGAGAGATCTGAGACTCCCTTGATGGGCAACTTTGGTTGAGCGACTTCCCAACAGTTTTACTGAACTTTCCTTAGAACTCACTCACAGTCTAAGATGTTACCACCTCTCCCCTTTTCCTTCCCGTTTTCTTTCCTTTTCCCTTTCTCTGTATATGAGACACATTTCTTGTTATATTGGGTCGCGGGGAAAGTCATGACACGTTTTTACATAGAATAATATGTCATTACTTTTCCGAAGACCCAATATTTAATCCCATTTGATTTCTTTTGTTCTGAAGACCCATACTAACATATATCTTTATCTAAATGTTTTATTGGATAACAAAAAACTTTCTTAGTGTAGTTCTTGGATCTTTCTTCTAACTAAACTAGCTTATGTTGTTATATATTTGTTTTAGTGTTTAAAAAATGCAAGCTAATGTTCATATTGTCTAATTAATATGTTTAATAAGAGAATTCATGAGTAGGAGAGATGGGCAAAGAAAGAGAAAGAGAAGAGGAGAGAAAGAGAGAGTCGTGTTTTTGATAGAGCCTAGGTGTGTTACAATCCTCTTACCCAGGGTCCTAGTTATCTAGGACTCCAGCTCTGCACCACCATGTTCATGTTGGTCTGGCACCCAAACCCAGACCGTCTATGTCATCTCAGTCTTGCACAGTGGTGCATATGGTCTGTACCCATTACTTCATTTAAAATTAAAAATAATTAAGACATAGATCTTTAAGAACTGTTGACAAAATCAGATTATCATGAACTTTATTGTTTTTAGTGCTATTTTATTCTAAAAGCCTGTGTTCATGCATTTCCAAATGCTGGTTTCTCAGCCTGGAATAATCTCCATTTTCTTCCTCTTGGGAACTCTTGTACATCTCTCAATATCCCATCCCACCCTCAGCAAAAGCTGGTAGTTCCCTCACCTGGAATTCTGATATACTAATGTACAATGAGATAATATTGTTGGGACTCAAAAAATGACACCCCAAAGTATGGCACCTTAGCGTGCTGAGTACTTTGTACTAAAGGACATTGGAAGGTCTCAGAAGCAGCTTCAGGAACAATGTCTTCTCCTGCCTTCCTATCACCACTCATTCTCATCCAAAGCAAATCGTGGAGATCAGAATTCTCCCCCTAAGGTAAGTCAGAGAAGCTAAAACCCTCCTTCCCCACAGTCAACCAACCAACCAGAATTATTACTCTAACCTTCCCCTGCCTTTCTGTGTAGGACCTGGCCATAATTTTCCGATATATCTTTGTCTTATAGTAGCTCATAAGACCCTCAATACAGAGGGGTCCTCCCCATACCTGGGAGGAATAAATACCACAAGGGGATGCCAAGGAGACTCTGAAGAGACAAGTCAAGGCCTTACAAGGTTTCTCCACCACAGCCTTCTATAATCAATAATTACACACTTTTTAAAAAGTTTACTTATTTATTTCTTCTGTGTGAGAAAAAGAACAGCACTTCCCAACAGAATCCTCATTCTCAATTCTCTCATGTCAAGTAAAAGTTGATTAATCACATTTTATGCATTTTTTACCCTTATAAATCTGTTTGATTGCTATGGGAATGTTATCTGACCATTATCTTGGGTAAGGAAAAGTATCACACCTTTCTGTTCTTACATTTCTAAAATAGAGTAGTCGTTATCAGAAAAGTCAAGGACATGTTACTTTGTAAACATAGAGATTTGCTTACTTATTTTCAAAACTAAATATACTAAATTCAAAAAAGGGGAAATTATCTGTGGAAAAGATCAGGCATTTTGGGGATAGGGTGGGAAATTTTTTAATTAGAATTTTAGGGAAAAGTGGATATAATGTGAATGACAGTCTAAAGTCAAATGTGTCCTTTATTTTTAGCATAAAGAACTTACCAATAAGTCTTTGTCTCTCTCACCTTGCCATTAGCTTTTGAGTCAGTTGCCCACTTTTTAATCCTATAAACTTGCTTTAAGCTCAAGCTGTACATAAACTTAACCTTCTTATCACTTCATCCAACCAACAATTTTCCCTATAATTTGGTTCTTTCTTTTAATTTGTGATATTAGTCAGGCAAGCTTACAACTTCATGGTCACCTCCAAACTCCTTATTGTGATTTATTTTTTTAAATGCTTTTTCTTTATTCATGATAGAGCACTTGCATGTGAGAGCAAGAGGCAAGGGTGGGGGGGAAATGAGTGCTCTTCACTGCATCTAGTCAAGCCATGATTCTCTCCCCTTAGTTCTCCAGTCCATCAGATCTTGGGCATTCATATGTGACTGGTGTGTTTGAGACTGACCAGGCTGAGGATTCAAATTGCAAATGCCATGGGGCGGGGGGGGGGGGGGGGGTTCCAGCTTCTCATGAGCATTGAATAGCTGACTTGTGATCTCTTAGATCCAGAAAGTTTCTTGTGAATTCTTCTGAAATATCTTGTGATCCATCACCCCCCGTTTGATATCACAGCCACTACTCTAATTTGGAACCTGACAGTCTCATATTCTGCCAGACTTTTCTGTTCTAATACCTTAACACTTCACATTCCTGCCATGCTAAACTTCCCAAAGTACCTTTTCAATTTTGTGCTTTTCTTACTAAAATTATTCACTGGTTCTCTGTTCCTCACTGAATAAAACCTAAACCTCTGAGTCTGGCATTTATATTTCTGTAATCTGGTTCCAACCTGCTTTTCTAAGTGTATTTTCCTCTTGGATGTACTGTATGTCCTTTTAGTTTTAAAACACTAAAGGGCATAAAAAACAAATAAACAAAATGAAACAAAAGAAACCCTGAGGAACTGGTTGAAAGTTTGGATTTCTGTTCTTAACAACTCCAGAGATCCCAGAAGAAAAGTTTGAGGTCAGTGATGCCATTGACTCTGCATTTTGTACACGTTCTCCAAGTGACTCTGATGCAAGCTGTCATCATATCACACCATGAGAAGCAGTGTTACATTTTGCTAAAACTGGATAGCTTTCCTTGGTAAGCACTGCTTTCTTTGCTGCCACTTTGGGTATGTCCATGTTACCTTCACCAAGAACAACTAGTTTCATTCATTCACACATTCATTCATTCATGAAAGTCTGTTCCAAATTGTGCTGCAAATAACTGCCCTATTCAGCTTCCATAAAACAAATGTCCCTCTCTTCTTTTCATACACATTTAGCCAGGCTGTTTAAATAAATATTTCACACCTGGTGATATGCACTTGTTACTTAGTTAAGGTTTGTATGTAGCCATAAAGAAAAAAAATTTAAGAAACTGCCTTTGGCAAATCTTTCGGCTATCTAGAAAATTCATCTGGTTCCCATATGTAGTCCTTTCGATGGGTCTGGAAGCTAGTACTATTTCAAAGCAAAGTTACCTTATACATTTTGTAAAACACTGATATCTTTGATTCTTTTAAAATTATACTGTGCTATATTATATCAAACTGTTGTACTATAAGGTCATACAAAGCATTTAACGCTGAACACAGAGTGACTAGCAAGGCCCCTTAACAGTATTCTAGAACAGTCCATTAAACTATGTGGCAAAAATACTTTTGGAATGCTTATTAATTGGACATAGTGAAGCAAAATATTTGTTCAAAACAGCTGATTAGCAAGTACTGTAAGCAGAAGTAGCCATCTGTAAGCCTAGATAGTCACTTCTGCTTTTGTAATTTCTCCAGTTTGAGGAACATCTGGAGTAGGCTAACAGTTATTGTCTGACACATTCTTCTCTCTAATACCAATACTAATATGCTTTCCGAATTCTCCTGTAATCTAAAATATCCTCATCCGCCCCCAAACCCGAGCTATCATGGAAACAATTTTATTCCTGATGTCCTCATTTGGCATCTGGTGTCTATCTAACTGCACATGTGGTGAATGGGCATCAATAACCCAAGAGAGTAGTAAAAATTTACCCATAAAGATGATATCCTTGTTTGACCTCTTCCCTATTTGAAGGTACAAATCAAGTGTCAGTCCAAAATGAGTAGTTTTTGCAATGATGGAAATAGTTTCTGTATGTGGCTTTGTATATGTGTGAAACAGAGTTGAAAGGCCGGAGAGTGTATTAAAATAAAACAATGAAAGGGGAAATAACTTATAATAACATTATGACATTTTTCCTACACATACCTTATTTAGTAATGTTTAAATTATAACTCCAGCAGTTTGAGTTGTGAATTCTTAGATCAATATGAAAGTATATAAAGAGAAAAAAAATCAATCTTTGTAACAACACCGATTTTCTCCTCTGTCTTTGCTTAGTATCATTAATGGCGTACGATATCGATTCTACTTTAAAAATAACAATTCTACAGACAGTTTCTCAGGGTTGAGATCACCAATCATTTTAATTTTCTTTAAAACTGATTTTGCAATCAATGTCCACTGCACAAAGATGATGATGTTCCAGGAACCAAATGAAATTGGGCTGTTTCTAACTTATCACATTTTTCATTCTCCTCCTTAAATACAATTATGGAAGTATTTAAGTGAAAAAGAGGAATGATGACTTAACTGCTTGAGAATGGCTTGGAGTCCTGAAGGGTTATGCTACACCTCAAATTTCCATTTGAAATGGTCAATGGATAATCCCTTCCTGTAGTTATGAAATCATTCGACATACTATAAATGCATTTTTCACTTGACACCAAGTTTTTAACATTTAATTTACATTCCTGTTCAAGATTCTCCTTTGTCATCTTATAATGTATCCTATTACAGAGAGAGGACTCAGATAAGATGCCTCTTCATTTAACATTCAGTCCTTAATCAAGTTTGCCTTCATTATAAACCCTGCAGAGCATGACTATACATCCACCTCTTACGGCGAACTCCTTTCCAGCAGAATTCCTCTCCATTTAGCATCCTTCCATAATCTATTGCTTCCTTTCTCTCGCTACATCAAGGTCTCTGACAATGTAAATGTTCTTTTTTCCTCAGAAGATAAGAATATTGGATAATATTCCTGTCTGTGAAACTCTAAGGAAGTTCAAAGAATCACTAGAAAAATGATCACAAGTAAAGAGGTCAGGAATGGTGAATTAAAACAAGGTAAGTCATAAGCTAATGGAGCCTAACTGCTTATACTACAGCAAATGCATTAGTCTGATGTGAAATATCTAGCCAGATGTTGTTCCTGGTCTGACAACAGAGTTCATCTACAGTGTGCCCCATGATTGCTTTGTAATGCCCCCTTCTCCTTAATTTAGCCTAGTCCTACTCTAATGAACGCTCACTTTTAAAGCTTTGGCAAAGTGCTTATAGAGTAATTTTGACTTAAATGCCACATAACATTTTTAAAGGTAGTTCCCTGAAAGATGCTATTGAGCTGTTTCAATATATATTAAGATTAGAAAGTATGGTAGTTGTGATAGTTTTATTTTTTAAAAGAAAGAACTTTAAAAGCATAAAACGATTTTATTCTCATAGATTTACTTATACTTAGCATTAAACAAGTTGAATCAATAAAAAAGAAGATCTGGTGATTATAAATGTGCCTCTTAAGAACTTTATATGGTATAGGCTACTATCATATCCGGCTCAGGCAGTAGCAATGATATGAGGTGTTTCATTTAATAATAAAAAGATATTATAATAGGAAAATGAGTCTCCAAAAAGAAATCCTGTTGGCCCAAATGTACACTAGTGAATGTTCAAAGGGAAAAGAAAAGACACCGAGAATATTTTTGTCTCACTATCATGTTGTAACTGTCTAGAAGGGACCGCTTATTAAGTAAGAACATCTCATAATAAAGTGTATTTAGTATCTTAAAAAATTAGAAATTAGCCCAGTCTTGGTGGCATAGGCAGAAATATAGCAACTGTAGTGCTGGATGCCACATGGTCAGTTGCAGGCTTAGATCCCAAGTTTACCTGAAAACACACCAGGTGTGTGTAAAGCCAAGAGTGTGACAGAGTGAAGGGCTAGTGGAACGAGATTATATGACCTGACAAGATCCTGTTGAGGATGTCTCTCTCTCTCTCTCTCATGCATGCATATGTGCTCTCGCTCATGAATACAATAAGTAAAAAAATTTAAAAATGGTCCAAGATAATTCCTGTTTTAATTGAATTCAAATTTTATTTTGTAGTTAAAAAAATTATAATTGAGTATACATATACATATATACACACACACATGTATAGTATATAAAATGTCATGACCTATGCTTATTCAAATAAACCCTGAACATATATGTTATTTACATGCAAAAAATTACCACAAAAATAAAGTTATATGTTATGAAAAAGAAAAAAATTAATGAATGAAGATGAAGAGTCTGAAGTAGGAAAAAAATACTACTGTCTTCTATTATAAAAAACATCTATATGTCATTGTGAGACACAAAGTGTCCCACTTACCTGGGTACAGTGGTATGTACCTGTGGTCTCAGCTACTCAGGAGTCTGAGTCAGGAGGATTGCAACACAGATCTATCTAAAGATAAAGATATTCCACTTATATGGGGTGGCATATTTCTTTATACTCAGCTCAAATTAGTGATTTTCTTTTTTCTTCTTCTTTTTTCCCAATCATTATTGGAGCTAGTGGTGTTCTTACATTTTAAAATAGCTTTTCCTAAAATGTAAAACTATAAAAATCGCTGAATTTACTCAGTTCTTTCAAATTACAAAAGCAATTTAGAATATTTAGACTCTAACTCTCCTACCACCCAGAGGTTGTTCCTTTTCCTTTTTTTTTTTTTTTAAAGAGAGATTTTTGCTGTAGGGTGCATGTGCTCACTGGATAGAGATAGACACACACACACACACACACACAGAGAGAGAGAGAGAGAGAGAGACAGAAAGTGAGAAATTACCCCTCGGGGAAATGGCCGTGCCACAATCCCTTCTCCTCCATTTTCCTCTCGAAATTTTGGGCATGCATGCACATGTGCCTCGCATGAATTTTAAGCCACTGGGTTCAGGCCTCAAACTGTAGCTGACCATAATACCATCTGCTGGTCCCAAGGTTCTTCCTTTTTTCCCCACCAATATTTAGTGACCACTTACTACACACAGAAGGTACTCTGCTAATTTCTGTGTGTGTGTGTGTATATGTGTGTGTGTGTTTTAAGATTTTTTAAAAAGAGACATGGCTCCTATAATAAGAAACAAATACTGATGTGTGGTGGAGTCAGTGGATCAGGAAATTAAAAGTCGGTATAGCAAAGGGCCATACTAGGGGTAAGTTCTGCAGAAGGGGGATGGAACCGACCTGGAAGTCACAAAAGAAGCCCTGGAGAAAGTAACAGGAAATCTGCAACCAGGAGAACTCTTAACTCTTACCATAGTCGTTTCCCAAGGAAATATACTAAAACAACTCATTTATATAATTTTGTTTATAAACATAAATTGCATTATGTTTTATCAAATGTAGTTTTTACCTAAAGAAGCCCTCCTTTCCTTTAATTTCCCCTCTGGAAGGTGTCTCCTGTCAGTGTTCCTTGATTCCCAAAAGCCTGAGTATCTCACATGATCTGTTCTAAAGCTCCATCTTTAGGGGAGTAATGGAATCATCTGAAAAGCAAATCCGGTCTAGAGAACAGCATTATCAGAAACAAACTCACTGAAATCCATTTTATATGATCGTAATTTCTATTAATACTTTCTAAGTTTCTAGTGTGTGTGTGTGTAGCTTTGGTTAGACTTTTTGTGATAGGGTAGCTTCTGAGGCAGCAGGGCCATATTTGAAAACAGAAAGCAAAGTATATACTCCTGTTTTCTGAGTTAGTAGGAAATGCCTATTTTTGGTCTACTACTTCAATTTAACAACTATTACTTATTACCAAAGCAGTGGCTAACAAGTGATTTGACAATATTCCTTTAAGAATAAGACAAACAACAAGCTATCTCGTGTCAACGGTACAGGACGAACATGCATAAGAGAATCGTGGTGTTTATGCTATGTGAATATTTTCTGCTTTCTTTATTGATGGGTCAAATGAAACACTTGCCACTATTATTAACAGAAGTAATAATTTATGGACTCCAACTCATAAAAAAGAGACATATTTTATTCCACAAATATTTTCTAAGATGTTTTTTACTTGATTTGAACTTCTTAATCTGGGATATAATTTGTTTCAATTACTGATATATTTTTCTTATTTCAAGTTTGTTTATTTAGTTCTCTCAGGAGAAAGAAAGGGAGAGAGAAAGAAGCACTCTCTACAGGGTCTTCATCCCAGATCCTGCCCCCAGCCCAGTAGCCAGTCAGAACAATGGATGCACATGGTCAGCTCAGGTAGACGTGGGATATGAACCTAGAGCCCTCTCATGTGGCCTCCAGCATTGCAGAACAATACTTCTATTGCCTATGTACCTGGTCAGCTCAGGCAGACGTGGGATATGAACCTAGAGCTCTCATGTGGCCTCCAGCATTGCAGAACAATACCTCTATTGCCTATGCACCTGGTCAGCTCAGGCAGACGTGGGATATGAACCTAGAGCCCTCTCATGTGGCCTCCAGCATTGCAGAGCAGTACCTCTATCGCCTATGCTACTGCGGCTGGGCCAATTACTGATATATCTCTAATATGAAAATTATAATAATAATTGCACTTGTTAAATTAGGCTATATACAAGTATACATAAATTACTATACAAAAATTAGTACGGTAGCTCTAGCTTTTACTTTGACAGTGATACTTTAGTCTTTAAAAATAGGAAGGGCTTGAGGCAAGCAGGTGGTATAATGGTTATGGTACTAGACACTCATATGGCTGACCATAGTTTGAGTATCAGACCTGTCAGGTTGAGAACTATGCCAGGCACATGTATGTGTGCCCAAAATCTCAGAATGGAGGAGATAGAAATTGGGGCATGTCCATCCCACTTGCCAGGTGATTTTTTTAATCCCCCCTCATCTGTCTGTCTCTCTCTTCCTCCCGGCAAATGCACACACCATATGGCAGAAACATAAAAAAAGAAATGAAATAAAAATTAAAAATGGAGAATGTAACCTTCTAAAACAGTAATAGGCCAAGCTGTTTGAAGCACTTTTCATAAACTCAATTAGCCCTTATAAGGAAGCTATCAGGTAAATTAAATTATTATGCCCTTTTTACAGAAAAGAGAACTAAGGCGAGGTGATGTTAAGCAACTTACTCAATAGACAATAAATGGAGAAGTCAGGATTCAAACACATGTAGCCTAGCTCCAGAGCCAGCACTCCTAACTGTGTTGCTATGTCTCAACATGCATGTGTCTTGCTCTCTCTTCCCAAATATGACAGCTGCTGATGTTCCCTCTTCATCTGTGTGCGTGACTCAAAAGTTACACTATCACCAACATGTCTTACCAGACTAAAAGCAAAAAATCAGTATTGCAGCTGTAGCTTTTACTTGCATATCACTGATTAAGGCAATGCCTCTAAGACCTCTATTCTTTTTGGTACCTTTTCTTCAACTAAGCCATCCAATTAAATCCGTTGCTATGCTTACCTGGCAGGGGAGCCTGAGCCCTTGTGTTTCCCTGGCAGTTCAGAATAATGATCTCTTTTTGGAAGCACTGATCTCTTGCGTATTTCCTTTGTCCTTCTTAGTTAAAGACCCTCTTTCAGCAGCTATTGAGGGTCCTGTTAGCTTCTTTGCCCCTCTGTCTATGCCAAAAGAAAAATAAAAGGGTAGTAGCAAGAAACCAGGCCTCAGTCATGGTAGAGTGTATAAATTCTGTGACAGTTTTTCTGAATTGAGTTAGAAGGTACAGGCCTTCAATATGATGGGGAACTTTGTGCAACAGAGCCTGAAGCTTCTTCCCAAGACTCCCCAAATGTGCGTGACTGTTATTGTTATGTTTCTCAGGTTTGGGGACCCACAACATTGTGATGTTAATTGTTAGGTTTGTCATGAGTAATTTCTTGCAAAAACATTGAAAATTATATATAATTTTCTTTTAGATATTATATCAGATTTCAGTGGTAGTCTGACATTAAATTTTCTTAGGTTGGAAATTAAGTATATAGGGAAACCACAGTGAGTTAACTAAGAATTGTGTTTAAAATTGCATCTGCCCATGGGCATGTGCTGTCCATGTGCGTCAGAGTAGAAAAAAAAGGTGAAGTGTTTTTCTATTTGTTGGTTAATAAGTGGGATAAAGCAGGTTCCAGCTGCAGGCACTGGTGCACCAGAACTGGTTTCCCAGCAACTGGATTGCTGAAGAGTTTAGTCCAGAGCATGTGATACTGAGTCCAAATCTGTGTATGATGTAGAATTAGCAATTATCATGAACGAAACCTGAAAAGAGCCCTGAAGATAGTATTTATAAAGATGTATCCTTTCTGATATTCAGTAATGATGTTTACTTGTATTTTGTCCAAGAAAGTCCTTTGTCACATGTTGAATGGCCCTAAGACACAGTGGGGTACATTAGAGCTTCATACACTTTCATAAGCTTACCCTGGCTGTGCAACACAACCCAGGGCAATTTTGTAAGACCTCTTCATGGTATCCATACAGAACGTCTTAGAATCCTCTTTTGAACCTTCTAATATTCTTTTGAATCACTGGGATTTCTTTCAAATCAATTGTAGTTGCTTAAAATATATCAAAAGAAAAGGCACCTCTTACTCAACCTAGCATCACTCCATTGGTCAGGCAGAATAAGTCAATTCCAACTGGGTGATGCTTGTGGTCACAGAATAGGATTTCTGGATCTCTCTATTTTACAGTGGTATTTTTCTCCATAAGTTAAGGATTGCAGTGTGTGGCTAAGTCTATACCATTACTTTTCTTTAGAAGACAGAGGAAGTATAAAAAATATGATAATAAATTCAAAAATTCCCCACAGAAATGTAAAACGCATCATTGCAATTTTTCTTCCCTCTGAAACAATAATAGCTTCAATGGGCCATTATCATCTGAGGCAAAGCAAATGAGACACTACCTGTCAATGAGCGTTTAGGGATTAGTTAATACATGACATACATCATTGAAGCAATATATCATAACATCCCTTTCACGATGGCAACTGTCTGATGTATAAATGTTTACTTAGGGAATCACTGATGTATGTTTCATTACCCATTCATGGCTTCTTATATTATGTCACTGTGTGGTGGATAACTTCTTAATCTCTGAACTCACTTTAACTTTTCAGACCCAGATTATTGACCCTATAAATTGTTATAGCTATTTCTGAATTGTTCTAGTATGCTGTATGAAATTGATTTTTGAGTTAATCATGTATAATAGACTCCAGGAAATATAGTTATGAGCCATTTCAAGGTTCAGGAGTTACAAAGTGAATCTCCTGTGTAATTTCAATACCAACATTACATAAGTATACCCTTAATGAATTATTGGGTCGTTGGAAAAATCGTGACACAGTATTTGTATAGAAAAATACATCATGACTTTTCCAAGCACCCACTATTATAACCTGGTGTAGCAAATTTTAATAGGTAACATGGTTTATAGAGAAAATATAGATAGTATCAGATAAAATGAATATTTACCAATATGACAAAAATAAGGAGCAAGGATGGCAAGTAGATATCAACCCCACTTCCAACTCTGATCTACTACTACTAGCATCCTAAAACACTCTTTTGAGTACTTAAAAAGGCTGGGGCCGCCAGGTGGCATGACGGTTAATGGCATTAGACTCCTACATGGTTGATTGCAATTTGAGTCCCAGACCTGGCTGCTTGCTTTCTCACTTTCCCTCTCTCTTTCTCTCTCTCACTCTGTCCCTATCTGGTCAAATTAAAATAAATAAATATATAAATAAAATAAATAAATTTCAACACAATAATTTAAAGAAAGGCAGTACTTTCCCAAAGGAGGAATCATAGTTAGAAAAAAAAATACAGACAAAAATAAAACAATGTTGATGTTAGTGATGAAGCTTGAGTTTTGAGTCTTGTACTGAGCCCTGTACTAAGTACTTTACTTAAACTTGCTATCATTTAATCTTATAAAAATTACTGCAGGATAATTTTATACATGAGGAGGTAAGAACTTTACACATAAGAGGGTAAACTTAAGAGAGGTAATACACCTCATGTAACATTGCATAGATACGTGTTGGAACTAAAATTTGAAGCCAGGTCCACCTCACTCCAAAGTTTGTGTTCTTTCCATCTTGCTCTGATTAGATCAGGAAACTAAGTACTTTCAGGGTATTTAATCCTCATTAGCCTAAATTTCCAACTAAAACCTTGATTTTGCTTTAAGAAGTGAATACTTGGAATGATTCAATGATACCTACAACCTTTTCTAATCTCTCCTAAGTAACAGAAATTTCAGGACAGAGCCCTTTGGGATAAAACACCAATCTAACACTATTTCCCATCTTCCTAATTGTTACAACACCTTTTAGAGACTCTTAGCATTCATTTCAGGCCTTAGCTCTTGAGACTTCTTTAATTTAATTACGACTTAAAAGAAAGTACTTTGTGAACTTATTTTTGTGTACTTAGGGAATTTTATTGCGAACGAAAGGTACGACTTAGCTTCAGGCAAACTTGATTGAGTAGCTCAAATGATATCACCAATGACCTGGTTGCTCTCCTCTCTGTTACATGGTATAAATGCGTCCCCCAGGCTCCATCAAAGTGGTTGCTTCCCTATTCCTGCCATATTCAGCCCTGCAGGCTGTCCTTTTACTAATCTGAGCCTCACATTTCCACACCATGTCATTGAAGAAAGGGAATCAGTCATCTCTTCAGGAAGAGAGGGACAATTTTTTTCTATCTCAGTAAAACATCTCCTTTGGACCTCCTTGGATTATGTGCCCTACACCAGTCACTGTAACTACACAGTTCACAGGTAACCACTGACATCTGTGCTATTGAGTGGCAGAAACATTTAATTCCATAACTAAGCTGTTTATATGGTCCTGCATGTAGATAGGACCATTCCCATTGATCCTCATTATAACTGACTTCCATGCCATAACGTCAGCTGAATGTTTCCAATTTGCAAATACATGAACAAATGACTCCTGAGCCTTTTAAATAAGCAATTCTTGCTCGTCATTAGAACTAAGCTTTCTCCTATTAATAGGACCAATTCTTTTTTCTAAATACTTTGATTAAAAAATCTTTTTCATCCCAGTTTTTCATCTGGAAACAACCCTTTCAAGTCACCCAAACTCTTTTCTAGCAATATGATTTTTTTAAAGCAAATCTCTCTTTTTTTAAGAATTATTTTATTTAACTTTATTTATTATTATCATTTCCCAGTTTGATCAGAGAGAGACAGAGGGAGAAAGAGGAAGTGAGAAAGTAAGTCACCAGGTCCGAGACTTGAACCGTGGTCGGCCATGTGGGAGTCCAGCGCCTTTAACCACCATGCCACTTGCCGGCCCTAGCAATATGATTTTTAATTAAATGATGGAAGTTTACTATGAGAGTCAAATTTAAAATATGACTAACAGCAAACTTTCTTTCAGAGGCCCTGATCCAAGTCATTTTGTCATGTCAAGTTAAAACCCTGTTTCACCTACAAAGACCTGAAATTTTCTGAGATTATTTTCTCCCCTCAAGCTATTTAGTTTGACTTTTGTTTTACGTGGATATAGTTGAAAAGGGTAGATAATCATAGAGCCCAATTACCATCGCTAACACCTGCTCACTCATGAATAATTTAAACCAGGCCAACTATGCAAGGTCTATTTTTTTTCAGATTGGTACTTGTGATTTTAGTGTTCAAGAAACCCACCATTTAGTTTCTGGGAGGAAAAAAAAAAAAGAAACACTCAACTGGATTGGTAAAATTGCAAAAGGATTCTGTGAATATAATAATTTCTTTGATCTAACAGTGTCTGGATAACTTACTGGCATTGATTAATAAAACTTGATCAGGGAAGCAGCAGTCATTATTCAACTCATTACACTAAGTGGCAAAGATATATGGCTTGAAAATTGTAACCTTACGGAGAAAAAACTGTAAGAGGGGAATCACAGGTACTTGATCTTTGCTCTAATTAGCAAATTAAACTATCTTTTTAAGTTAAATGTATTGTCATGAATTTAACTGTAAAAATAAAAAATAATTTACATGTGCAAGATTTATATGGAGGGGAAGAAAATGTTTAAAGTCTTTAGTTCCCTAGAGAAAACTCCAGTTTCCTAGAAAACTTTAATTCCTTTACTATTGATAATTTGTAAATTTTAGCCATATTTCTGTATAAAATATGTCTTCACTTGATCACTCAAACTTTGGAAATTTACTTAATTATTATCTAACTTAGGAATTAATAAACTGTGAACAAGAGCTATGGGTTGTTCACCTATTTTTTTAAAATAAAGTTTTATTACTACCATAATAAATCAGTAGTTTGTTACTATAGTGGCCTTATGTCCTACGAGAATAGCTTTGACAGAGACCATGTGACCCACGAGTCAAAAATATTTATCTTATCCACTAAGAAAAGTTTGCAGAAGCCTGATTTAATTTTTCTCCAATAACTTTATGTACAGAAAGCGCATCATTTTTTGAAAACTTTTATTTATTTATTTATTCATTTATTCATTCATTCATTCATTTCATAAGAGACAGACAGTGTAAGGTCCCTTACAGTTAAACTCTGCTGAGCACCATTTGGTATCACTCCAGGCCTGACCAGAAACCAAAGTCTCACTTCTGCGTAATTGGTCTTGGCAAGGGCCTACCCTTCAGGTGCTGCTACTGCAGAATCACACTGATTCAGGAAGAAGCCCATAAAGACCCAAAGTGAGTACTGGGAGGTGTAACTCCCTAGAGATGGATCAAAAAGACCCACCAAATGTTTCATGCATGCTTATCCCACTATGCTTAACTCCCCTTCTTATCTTTTCACACATACAGTCTTCCAGAAAAGTTTGTCCTATAAAAGGAGCCCTCTCCTTCCTGGCAGTTGGGCTGAAGCACCTCAGGCTTCAGAGCCCCCCCGCCCCCCCCCCCCCCCCCCCGAACTCTTTCTCTCAATAAACTTTCCTTTCTTCTTCAGTTAATGTCTCCTGAGTCTTACTCCAGACTGTGACAGCAAGCACTCTTGATAGATTCCTACACTATAGTTTGCCCAAGCTTTCCTAGGCAGTATACATACCTAGTAAGAAAGTACTCCTTTAATGAGTCGTATTATGACATTTTTTGACATTTCAGTTTAAAAAAGAACAGTATTATCTCAGGATACTTAGTCTACTGTGACAGTGTGCTAAAATAAAAGTCTTTATTTAAAAAAATGAATGATGGAGCCAGATAGTGGTGCAGCCGTAAAACGCGATGATCTTTGAGGCTGACCTACATGAGAAGGTTTCAGGTTCACACCTGGAGAGCTCCTGGAGTATGACACGAGACACATGCATGCCTGTGATGTGGGACTTGCTGAGGTAGGGGTGGATCATTATGTCAGGACCCAGGTGGGGTGTTGTTTCCACTCCCTCTCAGTTATGGAAGAAATAAATAAACTTTAAATAATAAATGTAATCTGAAAGAAAAACAATATTTGGTACCTTTTTTTAAAAGTTTTTCTTATTTGATCATCAAGAGGTTTTAGTCTTAATACAAGATGGGAGAGCTGGACATGACGCTGGCCTGCAGGCATATAGATCAAAAGGAAAACTTGGCATACAAAGTCAAAACTGAAACAGAATTTCTTATTTGAATAGAAATCGGTTTAGTGATTTCAGGTAAACAATTTAAGATGAACCAAGAAAGAATGGCTTGATGGAAGACATTTCATGTTCCATTTGTTCCCCCATTTTTTTTCTTTAATTTTTTGGATTTTCCAGAATATGTGTTTACTTACCAGAGAGAGACAGAAAGAAGAGAAGAAAAAAATATCCCATTATGGGCCCCATTTTTTATTTTCAGCAGTATGTATTGGTATACAATGAAATAGGTATATAAAAAGAACAATGGATTATAACTCAGAGATTTAGTTTTGGCCGTGTCCCTGTCCTAATATTTAAGTTATCAATGTTTTGGGGTTTTCTTAATTAATAAAATGTGATGATTCTTTAAGTCAGTAAAACTCAAAGTTGTAAGTCATTTAGTCTAGTCCTTCTTTTAATAATTTGCTTCTAATACATCTAGAATAGGGGAATGTAGGCTCCTTCTCCCCCAATGGGACATGGTCACACTACAGTCCTTTTTCCTCCATTTTCTCTTCTTGTCAGGATTTTCAGGATCATGCACACATGCCCTGTGTGTTTTTCAAGTCACTGGGCTAGGATGAGAACTGCAGTCAGTCACTGCACGACAGGACTTACACTGGGCTCTTTTTTCTAAGTAATTTTTTTCTGCACCTTAACTAGATAACATATTACTTATTCCTATTCTGGCAAATAGGAAAGAGATGTAAATATAAACCCCATTATCTTAACATGATGGTTTGAATTTTGGAGATTTCCCTCTTGTAATTTCTATAAGCATGTTAAACATAATTTTAGCCATTTAGCACATATACTTTTATAACATGCTTTAAAAATGTAACTTAAATAATTTTCACTTTTTAAATTACTACATTATCTCTTCACTATGATTCTGATGGTTATTTTATCAATTTACTATCTCATGGTTTAATGTTTTGTTGAACTGATTAAATTGTTTTCTCTTTTGTGCTGCATTTAAAAAATGTATGCAAATTTATACAAATAGCCTTTTTCATAGTTAACATGATTTACTTCGAGAGACTTTTTTTAGAAATGGAAGCACTGGGTCTAAGAGGATGATATACATTGCCCAATGGCTTTTGATGAATGATGTAATGATATACATAGGTACAGTAACATACAAAGATGTCCATACTGATTTTTTAAAAATACACATATTTTTAGGGACCAGCAGTTAGCGTAATGGCTATGTCGCTGGCTCCCACGTAGTCGACTGCGGTTCAAGTCCCGGACCCGGTGGCTTAAACTCACGCCGGCCGCGTGTGCGTGCGTGCCCAAGATCCTGAGAGGAGAATGGAGGAGAAGGGATTGTGGCATGGCCATCCCCCGTGGGGGGTGATTTCTCACTTTCTGTCTCTCTGTCTGTCTGTTTGGTGAGTGCACATGCCCTATAGCAAAAACCTCTCCCCCCCAAAAAAAAATACACATATTTTTAAAGTTTGTTGATTTATTTTATGAGAGAGAAGGAGAAAAAAGAGAAAAAAGATTTTAACATACAAACAGGATCCTCTGTTATGATTCTTCTTCCAGCTTTCCCAGCCAGCCAGGATCACGTGTGGGCGTGGGTTCAGTGTGCTCAGGATGGCCTGAGAAATAAGCCTTGAGTTTCTGTTTGACTTCCAGCCTTGCAGTGCACTGTGCTGTCTGGTTCACTGCAGCAGGGCTCATGTTGATTTTTAATTTCTCTCTTTCTCTCTCTCTCTCTGTATTTTTTTTTAAATTGCACTTGCCAGAGAGTAGGATGGGGTGAGAAAGCACCCACAATAAGTTGTGGTCATACCACAATCTCTTCTTCCATTTCTCCAGCCTGTTATGACTTTGGTTACATACACACCTGCACCCAGCATGTTTCTCAAATTGCTGGGGTCGAGGTTTGAACTATGGTCAACCATGTGGGACCTGGCTTCCCTTACTAGCTTAACTAACTGGGGCCAGCTTGATTTTTAATATCTTGGTCACTTTTGGCATCAAGTGACTCAGGATGAAAAAGGAAAAAATAGGAAGATACATAAGTAGGAGTCACAGAGAAATGAAACCACTTTCCTTCCATGTTATGATGTTTATTCTGTAAAAAAGTGTCTATCACTTGACTTTTTATTTTTTTAGTGCCCTAGTTTTACTACAGAATTTTACCATTCTCTTAAATCATCAGCCTAATCTTTTATTCTGTAGTAATAACTTGTCTCTCTTTCTTTTTTAAAAAAAATAACTTTTTGCCATAGGTATATGTGCTTGCCAGGAAACAGAGACAGAGAAAGTGAGAGAGAGAGAGGGAAAGTAAAAAAGCACCCCCTGGGGGGATGACCATATTCAGGTCCTTTCTCTCCTATTCTCTTTTTAGGATTTTGGGCATGCATGCAATGTGTGCAGCAGGTCTAGGACTTGTACCAAGCTGTCAGCCATGTGGGATCTAGCCTCTTAACCTCTGAATCATCTGCTGGCGCATAGCTTGTTTCTCTTAAGTAGATCAATCATATAGATTGGGATGCCCTTTACAATTGGAATAATTAAGAAAATAGTGACCAGAAACCCAAAACAAATAAAGTAGGTATTTTTTTCTATAGCAGCTATACAAGTCTCTTTGATATTAATATACTAATCATTATGATTTGACTGTGTCCAAAGTACTTCATGAAATTTAGTGAGCTATTGTCAGTGTAGAGAGGGTGGAGACAGCATAACTGTGGTGTTGAAAGCTAATTTAAATAAAATGCAGTCATCAATATGGGGCCCACAGATTGAATCTTGGTGGCTTCACCAGAAGAGCAGCCCAGCCTCGGTGGCACAGTCCGAACTGTACTGCTGGAAACCATAGGGCCAACCAAGCACTTGAATCCCTGGTCAGATAGACCTGAAATATGCCAAGCATGTGCATATGTCCAGGACAAGCAAATGGGCTAGATGAAGAGACCTGTGGTGTGACCAGACCCTGTTAAGGGTGCAGCTCTCTCTTTCTCCTTCTCTTGCATGCTCTCTATCATGAAAAAAATATAAAAGGAAGAGTAGATACATGGAAATGCACACTCTACTGTTGCTCTGTCTCACCATGTGATGCTCTGTTCTGCTGCAAGACTCTGCAGAGACTTCTCATCAAGAAGATTGTCCCACATAAACCTTTATTTTTTATAAATTAACCAGACTCAGGTATTTCTGTTATTAGCAATAGAGAATTAACTAACATAAAAATATTATTTTACATACAGTTTTGTATTTATATGCTTAAAAACATTTGTACAAAATAAGTACTTTCTATTAATATAAATGTCATTAGTTAATGCTATTACCTTTATGTAATATATATAAATAAATATATGTAATAACAATATAACAATACTTACTATCATATAATTCATGATAAAGAATAACATTAATTTAATCTAATTAAATATTGTATTAAATATTTACATATGGTGCCAAAACAAAAGAGTAGTTGAAAAATTAAGTCAAAAAGGTAGATTTTTTTTAAAATTTCAGAATGATTCTATGACTTTATAAAGATTGTTGGAGCATGTTTCTTGGAGACAGTGAATTATGTTTGCTAGTCTTAGGTGGAGCAAGATAAAGAATAGAATGTAATAGAGAAACTGGGCTATTTTTAAGTGAGGATATAATTATTATAAATATCTCAGTCTGTCCATACATTTTGATAGCTTAGAGTTTTGTTTTTGTTTGTTTGTTTATTTGTTTATTTTTTAAATTTTTACTTAGCTGGTCCTCTAGGATATCAGATTATTTTATCTATAAACAGCATTTCACCTGTTTTCAGTTCACTGGAATGTCAGAAACCATCCCTTTCAATTTAGATAAAGACATCTTTTTAACTGTGACTGATAGAAATCAACTCCTACGTATTGAATACTGCTACACATGTAGGTAGGATATTAGTTTTCTGAAGTGATTTGACCTGTTGCCCCTTAAGGAACACTGAGCTTCTAAAATAACTTGTCTGAATGTTCTCTTGGGTGTACTTAACTGGAGATCATTTCCTCCAGGTCATGACATTTTAATTCAACTGGGACATTGTAGAATCAAAGAATAGCTTTTGGAGACAATCTCATCCCTCACCTTTATTTTATGGAGGAATAAACTGAGGTCTGGAAAATATGCTGGATTATAGGGCCCAGGTTCATCGACAGAGAATCAGAAGTATAGTTTCCCCAGATGTTGGTGGAGGTCCTTGACCCCCTTTCTGCATTTGTCCAACCCACTGACCTAGGTTTACTTGAATCTACATTGTATTTAGTAGAAATAGAAACAATAATGACAATAGAAATGTATGAGTTTTCTTTTTAAGATTGTGGTAAAAAGATTTACTGTTCTTACATTCAGATATTTCATATAAGTGGAATCATATGATATTTATGATTGGTTTATTTGATTTAGCAAAATGTCTTTAAGTTATATCCATGTTGTTGCATGGCAAATTTCCTTATTTTCTAGGGCTGCATAATATTATACTGCATGTATATACCATATTTTCTTTATCCACTCATTTGTCAATGAACATTTTGGTTGTGTTGAGATATTGGCTGTATACAAATAATAATAATAATAATAATAATAATAATTAATGTGGAAAAATAAAAAATAAAAATAAATTAAAAAAAGAGATATTGGCTGCTGTGAATAATGCCACAAGAAATATGAGAGTGCAAAAATCTCTTTGAGAACCTCATTTCAACTCTTGTAAGCAGATTCCAAGAGGTGGAATTACTAGAATAAATGTGTGTTTTGTTTTTTAATCTTTTGAGAAACTTCCATACTATTTTCCATAGGGACAGTACTATTTTAGATTCTCACCAACAGTGTACAAGGTTTCAAATTTCTCCACATTCACACCAACACTTGCTATCTTTCGTTACCTAGAAAATAGCCATTCTAAAAATGTAAAGTGATATCTGCCTCTGTCCCTTTCTGCCTCTCTCTGATGACTATACATGTCCTCTGGCCTATATATATGTACTATATATAAGTATATGTGTGTATGTGTGTGTGTGTGTGTGTGTGTGTGTGTGTGTGTATGTGTGTATGATGTGTGTATGTATGTATGTGTGTATATATATATATATATATATATATATATATATATGGGTATGTGTGTGTGTGTGTATAATCAGCTTGATCTTTGACAATGGTGCCAAGAATATATGATGGGAAGAGTCTCTTCAACAAGAGATTTCTATTTCACTAATGATTAACGATTTGGGGTTATCTGTTCATATACTTCTTAGCCATTTACATGTCTTTGAAGAAATACCTATTCAAGTCCTTTGCCCATTTTTAGTGAGTTTTTTTTTTTTCTATTAATTTATAGGGTTTTCTTAGATATTTTGGGTAATAATCCTTTTTTTTTTTTTTTTTGAGAGGTTTTCGCTATAGGGCGCGTGCGCTCGCCAAACAGACAGAGAGAGACAGAGAGACAGAAAGCGAGAAATCCCCCCCCAGGGGAGATGGTCACGCCGCAATCCCTTCTCCTCCATTCTCCTCTCGGGATCTTGGGCACACACGCACACGTGCCCGGCGTGAGTTTTAAGCCACCGGGTCGGGGACGCTAACCGCGGTCGACTACGTGGGAGTCCAGCGATATAGCCATTACGCCAACTGCTGGTTCCCATAATCCTTTTTTTGATATATGTTTTGTGGATATTTTTTTTCCCATTCTGTAGGCTGTCTTTTCATTCAGTTGATTCATTTTTGGGCAAAAGTGTTGTTAGTTTGATGTAGTCCCACTTGTTCATTTTTGCCTTTGTTATCTATGTTTTGGGTGTCACATTTGAGAAAACACTGCTAAGACCTACATTATGAAGCATGCTTTCTATGATTTCTTATAAGAGTTCTATATTTTCAGCCCAAGGAAGCCCCTTAGTTTTGGGGCCTCACATTTTACAGTTTACAAATGACTTAATGAGACAGATTACTTAACTAACACCCATTTTCTGGTTGGTGGGTAACTAGTAAGTCCAAGTGTGGTAGTTTGCTATTATAGTTTGCTTACAAAAAACAATATAGACAGAGTAGCTGTAGTTTATTAAAAAGATTTCTCATGTAAGAAATCTTTACAATAACACCTCCAAAAGACCTTCTTTTATCATGTAGCTAGTAAATTCCATCAGCATGTTTACAAGAAGGTATGGTCAAGGTCAAATGCCTCAGGCTAGCAGAAGAGTGAGAAACCTTGGAACCTACTTACACACATGCTATTAACTCTTTCCTTCCACTATCTCTTTCCAAAGTAAGGATAAATCTATAAACAATTGTATATAAAAATATATTCATTTCAGCAATGACTGTTAGCATCTAATAAATGACATGCAAAAAAGCAAAAGTAATCCAAATACTACATAAAAATACCCTATGGTATGTATATTAATACTTCTTTAAAAGTATTTTATAGATTAGGAAAATGCATTCACTTAAATGTCTCTTGATACAGCTGCCAAATAAAATATAAGACAACCAGTTAAATTTGCATTTCAGGTCAACAACCAATATTATTTAAGTATTTCCCATGCAGTATTTGGTCTTGTATTTTATCTGGCAAACTTAAACAAAAATCCTATTTTATTTTTTTTAGAGATTTTTGCTATATGACATATATACTCTCTGTAAAGACAGACAGAAAGTGAGAAATCAGCCCTAAAAGTGGGTGGTCATGCTTCAATCCCTTCTCCTCCATTCTTTTCTCAGGATTTTGGGCATGCATACACATGTCCCAGCCTGAGTTTCAAGCTGCCAGGTCTGGGACTCGACCTGTGGTCAGTCATATGGAAACAATGCCTTAACCACTCTGCCATCTGCTGGTCCCCAAAAATCCTATATTGTTATGTGCTAAGTTTGGCAACCCTACTTTTGTGTCATGCATTACATGTAGTATAGCTCAATGATTAGATGTAAACTTTAAAGCTAATCTCTGGGTTGAAATATGGACTTTACTATTTATTAACTGGTTGACTTTGGGTGCATAATTTAATCTTCTTGGGCCTCTGTTCTTCACCCATAAATAGGGGCAGGAGGTAGCATTTATGTGGGTCAATGAGGAAATACATGGTGATAGTAAGAATGTACAGTATACCCTAAGTAAAGATCCTCGTAAATAAAGTACTAGGAGGGAAGTTAACTTGCTTATTAGGACCTTTACTTTTCTACTTCTATTTATAAATAGAAAATTCCTTCTTTATTATCGCTATTTAGAGTTTATATATGTAGTGCTTATAAAGTAGAAATGTATTCATTGCACATTTTCGGGGCCATATAAATAATAAGTACCACTCTCCAGAGTCCTTCAAATGTTTGCCTTGCCTACATCATTTAAAAAATAAGAGATGAAAAGGGCCTCAAGTCTCTCATAACCAAGTCTACACTATAATCTGCTTGTATTTACTTGAATATTCTAGCATCTACATGACACTTAAAAATGTATACTTCTGGAGCCAGCAGATAGTGTAATCGTTGGACACGCATGTAGTTGACCATGGTTTGAGTCCTAGCTCTGCTGGCTTAAAACTCACGCCAGGCATGTGTGCATGTATGCCCAAAATCCCGAGAGGAGCATGGAGGAGAAAGGATCGCAGCATGGTCATCCCTCCTGGGGGGTGATTTCTCACTTTCTGTCTCTCTGTCTCTCTAGTGAGCATACGCACCCAAAAATCTCTCTAAAAAAGAAAAACAAAAAACAACAAAGAAAATCTGTAATTCTAAATGGTATACGATTTTCAGTCTGTAAGAAGGAATGTAAATAGTGCGATCAACTAGGTGGTATAATGGTTACACTGCTGGACTCCCACGTAGTCGACAGTGGTTCAAGTCCTGGATCTGACAGCTTAAACTCATGCCAAGTGTGTGTACACGCATGTCCCAAATCCCAGGAGGAGAAAGGAAGAGAAGGGATTGCAACGTGACCATCCCTCCTGAGGGTGATTTCTCACTTTCTGTCTCTCTGGCCAGCACACATGTCCTATAGCAAAAATCTCTCTCTCAAAAAAACAAAACAAAACAAAACAAAACAAAACAAAAACCCAAAACCTGCAATCTACTTAATTGGAGAAACATATCTAATCACTGATTTTAAAAGATGCATGAATTCTTACTACCTGCTAAAAAATTTTTTCTTAAATTAAAAAAGGCAAAAATCCACTTTTCAGGAAATATTTTTCTTCTTTATTATATAAAAGTTAAATTGTTGTCAAACATCACATTTATTTATTTATTTATTTTAATTTTACTATTGGGTATGTGCACTTACCAGAGAGAGAGAGACAGGGAGACAGTGAGA
The DNA here is from genome assembly GCA_026018925.1 of Tupaia tana. Taxonomy (NCBI): domain Eukaryota; kingdom Metazoa; phylum Chordata; class Mammalia; order Scandentia; family Tupaiidae; genus Tupaia; species Tupaia tana. The sequence continues at coordinate 52,946,125 of JAKSZU010000003.1, forward strand.
GGGTAAGTGAGAAAGCAAGAAATCACCTCACGGGGAGATGGCCACATTACAATCCCTTCTCCTCCATTCTCCTCTCAGGATTTTGGGCAAATTTGGGCACATTTACCTGGTATGAATTTCATGTTGCTGAGTTGGACTCAAAATTGGGTTGGCTTTGTGGGAATTCAGTGCATAAACCACCATACCACCTGTTGGCCTTCAACATCTTTTTAAATATGTTAGGTGATTGCATTGCACTTACGAGGAGTTTGGTTGTTTCTTAAATATCTATTTACATTTTTAAAAAGATGACTCTTTTTGGTATAGTCTAATCATAAGAATGAAATACTAGGTTTTATTATCCACAGCATAAATTACCTCCTACAAACTTCCTCTTCTTACTCTTTGCAATAATGCTCTAAATTTATGAGGACTTTAAAATAATAACTGCAGAATTGAGGTAAATTTCATAGTAATCACTCTCTCAAGAGCACAATAGATACATGGATTAAATATACATGATGAAATATATAATCCAAGTAATATTTAGTCATTTGAAAGATACAGATAATTGTCATTGACCATATCTAGGTTTTACTATACCAAAAAGTAAATCTGTTTTGATGCTTTTTGGAAATAGTGGTATTATATGTCTACAGCAATCAGGAGGAATGTATGGTATTTGATCACCCTCTTTTTCCTAACAAATTAAATTAATGAAAATTCTCTCTTTGATGTTTGCTATAAGAGGGGTATATATTTATTTGGAAAGATATTGATTACTAAAATCAAATGAAGTAAAGGGAAGGTAGACTGTGATTCTGTGCTCTTCCTACTGATATTTTATATTTATATATAAATGTCATATATATATATATGTGTATATATATATATATATATATATATATATATATGTACATATATATGTGTGTGTGTGTGTGTGTTTCTTTTTAAATAAATATGACTTATATTCTGAACATACTCCCAAAAGCAGTTTAAGGCATAAAACCAGAAATACTGAATGGTCACTAGTTCTTACAATACTAATTAAACAAGGGTTTTCAGCTCTTCTGATCCTAAGGCTTTCCCAGGATTCAGGATGCTCTAAAGTGCTTTGATTTTGCAGCAATATGAACACACAATCTTGTAGAAGCACATTTCCCTCTCCATTTTCAAAGCACACCATTAAGTTTCACATGGTTTTACTTCGTATTTTCATAGAGGCAGTATACGGTTCTGTATGTTCTTCTAGGAAACATTGTTTTACTGAAACATTGCCTTTGCCCTTATTGGATATTGCTCCTTTTGTATTAACAACTTGTATGTCTCATTTGTGAAACCAAATGATGAACAAACATCACAGAGAGGCCTCTCTAAAACTGCCATTTGTTATGTTGATGGAAAGATAGATCGAGGGGTAGGATTTCCACTTCTTTGTGCACAGAGCCTGAGCTTTCATCTTAAGTTGCATTTACAGATTTTCTGTGATAGATTCTAGAGAATTTATTGTTAGATACTGTTTTTCTGTTTTTATTTATTAATTTATTTCTTTTTATTAGTTGTTCCCTTGGATATAAAACCTATGATAGAAGTAAATTTTCTTAACTGGATAAGCTCTATTTCCCCCACCCCCCACCCCCTTCTTTTTCCAGCTGTCTATCCTTTTTCCCTGCAAATGAGGCCTGTGGAGGAAACACCAGAAATAATGGCATAACAAAAAGAGACACTCTTCTCCTGAATAATGGAACACACATCTTTGTGCCTTCCCTGCTCTATGCTTGTAGCTTGAAATCACAGACTTGAAGGCATTTCTCAATCTCACCTCATTATGATAGTCACCTTTAGCCATTCTCATTTCTCTGCATCAGCTCTTCTCCGTTTTCTACTTTTGGTTATCTGAGGTGTGCAACTGGAGCATGTTTTTGAATTTGGCTTTTGGTAATCACACTACCAGCCAGTGTAGTTAGGAAATGCTATGCACATCATGTTCTAAACAGGATCCTCCCTTTCAAATTGGGACACACAGTGCTTTCTCAAAGAATAAAACTCTTTGACCTGCTCCATACTATGAGGCTAGCATCTACCTCTTGCAAGATTTAAAATAAATTTTACATGTGTTTTTTGAAAATCTCCCCTGTAATATAGTACAGGTTCATTTTAAGGACAAATGAGAATGTACTTCAAGACACACCCTAGGAAAAAACCCTACTAAATCTTCATTCTACTTTGAACTAGGAGGGTTTAAATAATGAGATTCTTTGAGGATAATTTAAAACTAGAGTAAGAAAGGCCAGTATTCCCTTTACTATAGGTAATTTTCAGCTCTAATTTCTGACTTCTTGAACCTTAGACACCAAAAATTCTGCATGTATTAGCTGTTGTAAAGAAGTATAATATCATTCATAGAACCTGCACTGTTGAAACACATTCAATCCAATCCTAATTAGTAAAAGTTTTTATTATTTTTAATTCCACCTACTTTCATAATTGTGCCACAGCTAAAATTCCCATGTCACTTAGAAAGATCACAATTTCCTTTTTAAAGTTGTCATTTCTAAATTATTAATTTAAACATTAACTCCTTGTTTTTAGCACATTGGAAAATATCTTGTATACTTTCTGGGAATCGCTCAGCATTCTTGTGCCCCAAAATATCCAAGACATTAAGACTTAGAAGTATTAAATATGAACATTGTCTACCATCTCACAACACTTAGAGTCTAATAATAAGCAATTAACATTTATTGAAAGCTGTAATAGTTATGTTAATTTCGGAGAAAACTGACTTCAAGTCAAGACAGATTATCATGAATAAAGAAGATATTAAGTAATGATTCGGGGTCAATTTTTTAAGAAAACATAGCAATCTTAAATATGTTTGCACCTAAACATAGAGCATCAAAATATATCCGTCACAAAGTAACACTGCTGAAAGGAGAAATAAACAGCCCATTCTTAGAGTTGGAAACTGCAAAATCCCTCTGCCAATAATTGAGAGATCAAGTAGACAGAAAATCAGTAAGGACATAGTTGACCTGAATAGTACCATCAATCAATTTAACCTAATTGACGTCCATAGAAAATTCTGTCCAACAAGTGCAGGAGACACATTCTTCTCAAGCTCATGTGGAGCATTTGTCAAGATAAACCACATGTGGGCTCTAAAACACATCTTAATAATAGAAATAATATAAAATATGCTCTCAGTCCATGGTGAAATTAAACTAAAAATCAATAACAGAAGAGAACTTGAAAATCCTAAAGATTTGAGCATTAAACAGCACGCTGCCATATAACATGTGGTCAAAAAAGAAATCTCAGAGAAATTTTAAATATATTGATATTTTGACCAAAACATAAATAAAAATGCAACTTACCAAATTTTGCAGGATGCAATGAAAGCAGCATTAGAGGGAAATTTATAGTAATAATGGCATATATTTTAAAAAGATATAAAATTAACAAGCTAAATTTTCACCTTAGGAAATGAGAAAAATTAAACATATATCAAGGAGAAGAAAACAAATGATAAAAGTCAAGTGAATATCTGTGAAATTCACTTGTTTTCAATTGATTTGTTTTCAAGTCAATGAATACAATAGTTGATTCTTTGAAAAGATGATTTAAATGGACAAATATCTAATGAAATTAATCAAGAAAAATAGCAAAGATCTGTGTTACTAATATCAGAAATGACAGACATGTCCTCTCTACTTATTGCATGATCATTAACAGAATATAAAGAAATAATAGAAACAACTCTATGCTTAACTATTTGACAACTTGGATGAACTGTATCAATTCCTACAAACTACCAAAATATGCAAGGAGAAATATCTACATCTATTTAAGAAGTTAATATGTAGCATTATTTATTTGTGTATGTAGAAGCATTCTCACACAAAAAAAACTTGGAACTACTAACCAAATATAGCAAAATTATAAAGATAGAGTTGCTTTCCTGTTTACTAATAATGAAACATTAGAATCTGAAATTTAAAAAAAGAAATACTTAGGTATAAATCTAACAAAATACATATAGGATCTCTATACAAAAAACTATAAAACATTAATGAAAGAAATAAAAGACCTAAATCATTGGAGAAATATCCCATGTTCAAGGATTAGGACACAAAAATATTAAACAGTCAATTCTTTAAAACTTAACCTATAAAGTCAAAGAAATTCCAACCCAAATTCCAGCAAGTTATTTTTTAGGTTTAAGGAAACATGTCTAAATATTTTTGAAGAGGCACCAAACCAGCACAACAGTGAAGAAGAATAAAATTGGGAGGACTCATAGTAGCCAATGTCAAGACTTTCTATAAAGCTACTGTAATCAGGACAGTGTAATATTGTGAGAAGACTACGCACAGATCAATGTAGTAGAATAGGGAGCCAGAAATAGGCCCACCTACATTGACTTTAACAAGGCAAAACACAATTCAGTGGGGAAAGAACAATTTTTCTAGCAAATTATATAGGAATAATTGGAAGTTCATATGCAAAACAGAAAGAGGTGAACAAAGACCTTAGAATTCATACAGGACATTAATTCAAAATGCACAGTAGACCCAAATATAACGTACAAAGCTATATAATTTATAGACAGAACAAGTCTCTGTGAACTTTTGTTTTAAGATGAGTTTCCATATACAACTCCAAAAGCATAATCCATGGGGAAAAATTAGGCATAATTAAATTTAAAACTTCCACTCTTTATGGCCAGCAGGTGGCAAAGTGGTTACATCCCTGGACTCCCATGTGGCTGTTCACACTTTGTGTCCTGGACCTGGTAGCTTGAAATTCACCCCAGGCATGTGTATGTATGTGCCCACGATACCAGGAGGAGAATAGAGAAGAAAAGATTGTGGCATGGCCATCCCTCCAGGAGGTGATTTCTCACTTTCCCTCTCACTATCTCTCTCTCTACAGCAAGCATATTTAAAAATCTCTTCAATTAAAACAAAAACAAAAACTTCTACTCTTTGAAAGACTTAGTTAAGACAATAAAAACATAAGCTCCAGACTAGGAGAAATACTTGTAAAACATATATCTAGTAGAGAGTATGTATACGAAATTTGCAAAAGTCTCTTAAAATTCAACAATAAAAAGCATGTAAACCAATTTTAAAATGGTCAAAGATCTAAGAAGATATCTGTAAAATAGATGTACAAATGATTATAAAGCACATGAAAAGAGGTTCAATGTTATCACTCATTAGGAAAATGCAAATTAAAATAGAAATGAGGTACTACCACACACCTACCAGAATGGCAGTAATCCAAAAACTGATAGTAATGATTGTCAAAAATATGGAGTAATAGGACTCCTCATTTATTACAGCCACTTTAGAAAACAATTTGGCAGTTTCTTACAGATGCGAACAGTCTTACAATACAATTTGGCAATTACAGTTTACCCAAGTGACTTGCAGGTACCTGGGATTATGGAAGGCTGGGGTATCATGGCATGACAACCCTGGGTAGGGTGCTTCTCTCTCTCTGTCTCCCCTTTCTTGTGTGTGCATTCTATCATGAATTAAAAAGGTCATAATAATAAAGTCAGCAGGTAGTATAGTGTTTAAGGTGCTGGCTTTGCACATGGTCAACTGGAGTTCGAATTCTGGACCTGGTTTGCTTGAAAGCAGATTAGTGTTCAAATGATATCAACTAGAAAGGTAATATATATATTTTTAATTATTAATTTTATTTATTATTATTTTTAATTTGCTATAGGGTACATGTGGTCACCAGAGAGAGAGAGAGAGGGAGAGAAAGTAAGAAAGTAAGCCACCAGGTCCAGGACTCAAACTATGGACAGCCATATGGGAATCTAGTGCCTCAACCACCATACCACCTGCTGATCCTAAAAGGTAACATATTTCTGAATAAGAATTTCACTCTTTCATTCACTGTTTGAGGTTATTAAATCAATAATCACTAATTGGAAATTACCAAAAGTATTTGCTACTTCTATATTTCACATGCATTTATAAATTATTTCAAGTATTTTTCAAATATCTAATACTTCAGATAATAATGTAAAAAATAATGTTTCAAGAATGTTATTTCTTTGCAATTTTTATCATTTGCAGGATAGAGCAACTTTTCTTCAATGATAAATTTAATTTTAAGTTTGTTGATTTATTTCTTCCATGAGTAAAAGAGACAGAGCAAGAGACAGACAGACAAATAATACTCTCACCAGGGTCTTCACACTGTGACCCACCTCCGGCCTTAACCTCTAATGAGAAAATTTATACTCAGAGTACTCAGGGCAGTCTCAGGACTCAAACCTGGAATCTTAGCATGTGGATCAGCCTCATAGAGCATTATCTTTTACCATCATATCATTGTGTAGACTCGATACATTTTGTTATAAGATTTATAAGTTTGCCAAGGAGCAAGTAAATATATTTATTATATCATTTAGGGCTGAAAGGCTTTTAAGTTTTACACACACACACACACACACACACACACACACACACACGAAGTAGAAAATAACTCTACCATTTAATATGCTGACACACAAAATGATATTTCTCTGTGGTAAAATAATGTACCCCTTCAAATTTCAAATAGAAAATAAACAATACTAAAGCTTTAAAATGCTGAAGTCTTTTTATGTAGAGACATAGTTATTGTTTCCATTATATAATCACTTTCTAAATAATACATTTCTACTCTTACACATATTTATTCTTTAGAAAAATAAAAGTCATTGCTCAGAAATGAATTTTAAGGTAGCAATTACATTGATGATTATTACCAACTGCTCTTGAAATTATAATGTTACATTCTTGATTTTATTATTACTTCAGTGTGTTTCTCAATATCTGTTAATTTGTTTATCAGCTGGAGGTATCAAATGCTTTTAATTTAGTAGAGTCAATTATACTGTAGAATTCTCACTTTGAGAAAACTATTTTTGATCTATAGATAATTTTAATAGAAAATATTTATAATATCTAGTTCTGATGTTTCAGTTGCTTTATTGATGTCCTACGGACAATAATAAAGAGTGTTAAGTCAAGCAATAAAGTGCCAGCCAACTGTGGGAGATGTAGGCTTTCACCATTTGGGGAAAGTTATCATCATAACTCAAGTAGTAAAATTGTCCCTTTTCACTTGGTAAGCATTATTTCTTTAATATTATTTTCTTTACCATGGCCCACTAGCAAACTTTGTAATCCCCAACTGACATACGCTAGAGTGACTTTGCCTGCAGCATCAGAGGAGATGTATAATTCTACACTTAATCCTATGCCTTAAATAAAATATTCATCTTTAGAAACATGGCTTAAAAATTAAAAGACACTATAAGAGCTTGCTGGATATGTATTTACGTTTAACTTAATTCTGATTTGTAGAACAAATCATTATACATGGGAAGGTCATTTTTGTTCATTCAATTGCATACCTATGTGAAAATATCCCTACAGAAAATTCCAGGTAATGCTTTTTTCATGCTACCTAATCAGTCTTTAGTGAGGACAGCAATGCTTTATCCAGATTGTATTTTGTCACATATCATCAGTTACTGCACTGTGTTTATAAATCCTGTGATGCACATCAGAAGACATTTACCAAGACTAATGATGAGTTAGGAATTTTAAGAAACTAAAGCTGAAGAAACACTATTTAGCACTTAAATGATATTTTTCACTTAAAATTATTTTTGTGTGAATACTAATTAATCTTAACATTGTCATGAAATAGGGAAATAAAATGATGATCCTTATTCTCAACAGAAGAAAAACGAGGTTCAAAGACAAAGCTGTTTTCATTTTTCTAACTCTTTATCTATAGATCATCTATTTAAAAATTACTCTTTTTCTTTCTTTGGAGAGGTTTTTGCTATAGGGCATGGGCACTCGCCAGAAAGACAGAGAGAGACAGAGAGATAGAAAGTGAGAAATCACCCACCAGGGGAGATGGCCACGCCACAATCCCTTCTCCATTCTCCTCTCAGGATCTTGGGCACGCACGCACACATGCCTGGCGTGAATTTAAGCCACAGGATCCGGGACTCGAACCGCGGTCGACTACATGGGAGTCCAGCGACATAACCATTAGGCTAACTGGCTGGTCCCAAAAATTACTTTCTTTTTAAGTAAACATACAGTTGACCTAAATATAAAGCAAAACGAAACTCTCTGAACTCTGATTTAGTTGGTTTGAATGATTATTCATGGGAGGTTGATCTGTTTCTTCTCCAATAAATCCATCATACTAACTTCTCTACCTTTTGTGGTTGTAACCTGGTATCCTGGAATTTAAGCAAACCATAATTTGAGACCAGGAGGTGGCATGGTAGTTAAGGTGCTGGATTCCCACATGGCCGATGGCAGTTCAAGTCCTGGACCTGGTGGCTTGCTTTCTCACTTTCTCTCTGTCTCTCTCTGGTGAGTGCATGTGCCCTATAGCAAATTAAAATAATAATAATAAAATTAAATAACTCTTTTTTAGAGAGAGATATTTTTGCTAAAGGATGTGTGCACTCACCAGAGAGACAAAGTGAGAAATCATCTCACCCCAAGAGGGATGGCCATGCTACAATCCCTTCTCCTCCATTCACCTCTTGGGATTTTGGGCACACACACACGCACCCAGTATGAGTTTGAAGTCACTGGGTCCAGGACTCAAACCACAGTCAACTACACGGGAGTCCCAGCAACATGACCATTATGCCACCTGCTTGTCCCTAAATAAATAACTGTTTAAAAAAAATCCATAATCCTACAATATCCTTGATGCAGTGGTGATTTAAAAGCCACTAGAATAGCAGTGGTTCAGCCAAAGTCACAGAATCAGCATTTAAACCCAGGTGCATATAAAAATATACATTGTCTGTCTTCTACCAAATATCAGTAATCACAAGAGCAAGGTATTCTTTACTGTTTTTATCCCCCTTAATCTTCTCTCTTCCTCACCTACCAGTCAACGCCTCACTATGCCATTTTCTACTTCTGTATTGTGAAACTAATCAAGAACCCATGGACCTGTGCGTAATGGGGAGCCAGAGAAGGGAGGGAGGACCTACCACATGGTTAGCCTTTCCAGGCTGAGGATTATGGAGAAACATCTTCCAGGGCAAGAATAAAGAGCAGGCCCCAAACTGGGAGCACTTGCTATTAAATCAAAAGAATGATCTTAAACTGGGACCTTAGATGGCATTAATTTTTATAGGGAAGGCAATTTGTGTGGTGGCCGAATGCGGCACTTATTCTAACATGGCACAGACATGAAATGTTATTCTCTAACTTTACATGGCTTCATGACTCTAGGCAATGGAAAGTGAGACTGATATTGATAGGTTAGAAAAAAGTAAATATATAGGTGTGCTAATGAATACAGTGCTAATCGTTTAAAACTTTTCAGGCAATAACTATTTTCAGGAATGAGCATCTGCTTATAATGACTATTATATCAATTTAAAACTAATGCAGCCAAACTATGACAACTTAATGCTGATTATGTTCTGTATGTGTTTATAACTGTGCTTTCTAGTCTCTGCATGGAGTCTAATTGAAAAATGATTAGTTTACTTTCAAGGTTTATCATCAACTACAGAATAAAGGACAATGTGATACTTTTTTTTCATCCATAATGAATCAACATTTCAAGTCACAGATTTATCTATGCGATGAAAGTGATCAAGTTCAAGGTACAAGTAAGATTTTTAAAATTCACAGAAAACTTTAGAATATTTATTTCTGCCTCTCTTTTACCATTAATCATGATTGAAAATCTTCTCTACTCCAGAAAATTAAATGACAATTAGGATTTTATTAAAACCAGTTTCATTTTTTTCTTGTATATTTTTAAGAGAGATTTTTGCTAAAGGGTACATGTGCTCACCAGAGAGACAGAGAGAGAAAAAGTGAGAAATCATCCTCCTAGGGTGGATGGCCACATAGAAATCCCTTCTCCTCCATTCTTCTCTCGGGATTTTAGGCACACATGCACACGTGCCCAGAGTTAGTTTTAAGCTGTCGGGTCTGGGACTTGAACCACAGTCAACTATTTGTAAGTCTAGTAACGTAATCATTATGCCATCAGCTGGTCCCTCTTTCTTGTTTTTAACAACCAACATGCAAGGTTGAAATGTCTTGTTATGCACGGAAGAACTACATAATAATGTAATCTCTATATTGACTCTCTTTTTTTGTTGGCATATAAACACAGGGAAGGAAGGAAAAAAATAGTTTGTAATTGTATATCTTATTTATTCGCAAGAACTGAGCAAGGATTTAACAAATCCTAGGACCTACTTTCGTAGAAAGGACACTTGGACTGTATTAGAAAAAATAATGCTTTTCCATACTAGTTATAATAAATGAACCTCCAAATATTGATGTAACACAATCCTGAACATTACAAAGGTTTAGTCTGGATACTTTTAAGTTCAATGTGGACCCGGGCCAACTCCATTTTTGTGGTAAGTACACCGCTCACAACATGTGTAATAAGCACATTGCAGCAGTGGAAGAGATGGGTGAAGTTCACCACCTTGCGTCATCCCAGTTATGCCATTTTCCAGAACTAGTCATGTAGCCCCAGCTCAACTACAAAGCTGCAAAACATAAATACATGGCATTTATTGAGTTCTACATTGAGCACTGCCACAAGTAAGATTTACTTCCAAGAAATTAAACCAAATGAAACAAACAATTAGTTTCATTAAATCTGGATGGCTTTTATTTCAGGTGGGCTAAGTTTTCACCACTAGCACAAAACCCAAAACTATGGTTATAAACCTATAAAATGCTAGGAAAAAGTACCTATTACAAGATGAGGAGAGGGAGATTCATTCTGAACAGAAGTAGAAAATACCTGGAAACATCCTCACTGTCTTAATCTTGCAATTAAACTCATTCATCAAAGTCCTGTGTTATTTTGCACTTCTCCAATGCTTAATTGATCTTCTGTAAGTTTAGTTATAAGGGTTGAAAGACAAAGGTCAATAGACTTAGAGGAAATTTTCTAACATGGTGATATTCTACACGACAGTTGCTGGAAAGCGCTCTGTATTTACCCTGGACTTACTTCCCCATGGCTATAATGAAGTGAACACTGTGAAATCACCCCTGAGTGGAGGTCATAGAATTTTCACTTAGGATAAATATTTTGAGTCTGTTTCAACATGTTTAGTTAAAATCAAGGCATGGAGAGGGACAGATTAGGGCTGGATGGAAAAATAAGGTAAAACACAAAAGTAGATGGATGATGACATAGAGTAACTGATTTGGATCACAGTGAAGCAGCACCCTTTTTTCAAGGTTTGAAATAAACAACAGAAGAATAGTTCTATGACTCTGTAGTAATTATATGCACAGAACCTTCGTGGGTTTTGTTTGTTTGTTTGTTTGTTTGTTTGTTTTGCATCTATGACCAGATTAAGTATACACAGACATTTGAATGGAGACTTCTACTGAAAAAGAAACTCAAGACATTTTATTTCATTGACTAAATGTCCAGATTAATTACATCAGCACTAATTACATTGTTTAATAGTAGCTGTCCTGCTGCTACTCTCATCTTCCTGTAAATAAAAACTATCTTTACTCCAAAGAATTGGCTGTTAGATGAATTTCATTATGCTAGTCAAGGATTAACCACTTGTCATACTTTTATTACAGAAATATTTTGGATTCTAATTATTTGTGATGTCTCATACACTAGTAGAGAAAGTGCAGGATTCTCAAGGGAAGACTTCTGATCTACTTGGCTGCTGCTGAGTGAAGTTCATGCAACGTTTTATTCTGCAGGGTTGATGGAAGACACAATAGCATGACAGGGCTAGGGGAAAGAATCCTAGAGGCATTTTTTTTTTTTTTTTTTTTTTTTTTGGAGAGATTTTCGCTATAGGGCGCGTGCGCTCGCCAGACAGAGAGAGAGACATAGAGACAGAAAGCGAGAAATCACCCCCCAGGGGGGATGGTCATGCCGCAATCCCTTCTCCTCCATTCTCCTCTCTGGATCTTGGGCACGCACGCACACGCGCCCGGCGTGAGTTTTAAGCCACCGGGTCCGGGACGCAAACCGCGGTCAACTACGTGGGAGTCCAGCGACATAGCCATTATGCTAACTGCTGGTTCCCTGTTTTTCAAAGATGGTACAGGATGTGAATGTGAGGTTGTTCTCGGCATCCTAGATTGAGAATAAACATCTTAACGCATAATTGGCTCTCAATACATCCTTTCACCATTCTTTGTACTCTCAGCAGCAGGTGCACCTTCACCTGTGCCCTGGAGTCCATACCTACTTCATTCTAAGATGCTTTGCCTACACGCCACATCCTTTCTTTCTGCTTGAGTGGGACACAGGGTGGAAGGTAGGTGCAGGACTGTAATTGCCTGAAGCATCACATGAAGCTATTTTGCAGACTATGAACTGTCCTTACCTCAGGTTGCACTGATCCCAATAGCAGCTACAGAATCTTACTGATGCGGACTTTCTTGATCCACTCTTCCTTCCATCCATCCATCTATTAAACAACGTCTACTGAATACTGAAGGATGGCCAAATGCAGTAGAATTCTAGCGTATAGCTTTTTAATTAATTCATTAATTAAATCTAGACCCTAACTTAGAAAGCCTAGAGAGTCACTTTGGTCAGTGTCTGGGGAGACCAAAAAGCTATAGCACACATGATAACCACAATGATCATGGAAAGCTCATTTACCAAACTGAAATGAAAACTGACTCTCATATAAACTAGTATATCAGAAGTCTCCCTAGCAAATATGGGAAGAGTCTTCAAAAAGTTCATGAAAATGTGTATTATGGGACCAGCAGTTAGCATAATGGCTATGTCGCTGGACTCCCACATAGTCGACCGCGGTTCAAGTCCCAGACCCGGTGGCTTAAACTCACGCCGGGCGCGTGTGCGTGCGTGCCCAAGATCCCGAGAGGAGAATGGAGGAGAAGGGATTGCGGCGTGGCCATCCCCCCTGGGGGGTGATTTCCTGCTTTCTGTCTCTCTGTCTGTCTCTGTCTGTCTGGCGAGTGCACACGCCCTATAGCAAAAACCTCTCCAAAAAAAAAAAAATGTGTATTATTAAAAAAAAATCATGGATTTTGTAATTTTTCTGCACCAAAACAAACCCACACTTTAATTCCATTTCCATCTTTTTGAAGTACCCTTGCATATCATCATGTGTGTGTGTGTGTGTGTGTGTGTGTGTGTTTGTGTGTTTATGTATGTGTGTGTGTGCACACCTGTATATTTGTATATCTTATAAGTAAGGAGAAAAATTTTGTTTAAACTCTGGTCCTGCTAATTAGAAACTATATAATCTCGGACTACTTACTTAACTTGCTGTGCCTCGTTTTCTATTCTTAATAAGGAGAAGAACACTCATGGGTTAATAGGCCAAGTGCTTGGCCAATATAGCTCTAGGCTTCTTGAGAACACAGGCAAAGACAGACCAATATCATAGCCCTTTATTATCTTAGGCTTGGTTAACTATTAGATTTCCAGAGAGGAAGTAATGGATCCATTTTTCTCAGTCTCAAAGTTCTTCTTCAAGGATTCTGCAAGTCTTAGAGCTCTTCCAGGGTCCAAAATGTGTTTCTCTAACTAGCAAATTGCAAATGAGTTACTATCACAGGGTAGTTCAAGAAAACCATTAGTCCCTAAGGGATTGCCATGATATTTTGTTTCCTTTTTTTCCATCTTATTCCTGTTTTCCTTTCCTCTTATCCTTCTCCTAATGGTAAGAAATCTGAAGCATGACTACAGAGCAGGGGGGAGCAAAATTCCCAAACTTGATTCATACAGTGCATTTTAATCTTTGTGTCCAGTTAGTATTGGTTTATATCTTCATCAAGTCCAATAATCTAGTTATTGCTATTGAACAAAGATGAGCTAACTCAGATTGTTCTAAAAATGAACCATTTTTCAAAGTCTCTAGGCTGGCTATAATCCTTAACTGTACTACAGAGTAGTTAGTTATTTTATGTTGGCTGTATATATTCTGCTTACTCTCTTGTAAAGGAGAATAATGACATAAGCCTTATTTAGAGATGAACTAGTGATAAGGATAAATCCTTAGAGAACAGGACCTGTGTCTTAATCATTCCCTATTCCCAGAACCCAGTCAGTCATATGCACGTAATAGCTCTTGAGGTTGAACTGAATTAAAATGAGTTACAGTATAGGAAAGTTTAAACATTTAATCTCTTTAAATTTAACAGGTTATTAAGTGCATTGATGACACTTTGAATTGACCACATCTTTTTAATAATCAATGACTTTGGAAAATAAGTTTTTATGAAGATATTCATAAAGAGAATAACATCTACTTGATGGGTTAATTGAAATTAAAATTTTATGTTTATATCAGAGAACCAGGTGTCTTTTTTTCAAACTAGTGTTAGGACAATATATTGGCTTAAATACAAGTTTTTCCAATTGCAAGTACTCATATTTTACTTGTATGTATATTTTTTATGAACTTCATGTTACCAAAAGACTCATAGCAGGATTCCTTAATGAACTTTGAGACACAGAAATGTGTTGGGACCTGCGAAAAGCTGCCAATATTGACCTTTGATCATAGATGTTGTGGCACTTGGGGCTGAAAGCATCTTACTTCTTTCAAACTCTAATTAATTTTCGATAGTGCTTCAAATAATATATTCTACTCCTCATTTTTAATTAAGATTCCTTTTCTTGCTTCAAATTTGAATTATGTTCCAAAAGCAATTTTTATCAATTGCTTTTTCATGTGAGAAATATAATTATGAACTAAATTCTTTAGTGTCACATTCATGCTTTTTAATAATAAAGTTGTGAATAAAAAATGAACAAAGACTCTTACACACATTTAAAATGTCTCATTCTCTAAGCAGAGTAGAAAAATTTGAGAATAAACTGATAGTACTTAAGTATCTTGATTTTCTAGAGAACCTTCCCCTGGTAGCTTATAATCAGTTAGCATAATATAGTATAAACTAATTATTAGGAGTCTGAATATAGGTAGACAAGTAAAAACATTGATTAACAAGTACACTGTAAATCTTTTCACCAATGATAACAATTATTTACATTGTTAGTATGTAATTATGGATAAATCAAAACAAGGAACATATAACCTAGAGTAATTTTTAAATACAAGATATTGGTCCTGTATCCCTAGTGACTTATCACAAATAAAAAAAAAATACTTTTTTTATTTTTAAGAAAGATTTTACTATAGGGTACATGTGCTTGTCAGAGAGCCAGAGAGACAGGAAGTGAGAAATCACACCCCTCGGTAGCATAATCCCTTTTCCTTCATTCTCTTCTCAGGATTTTGGGCATGCACACATATATGCCTGGTGTGAGATTCTAAGCTGCCAGGTCTGGGACTCGAACCGCAGTCGACTATGTGGGAGTCCAGTGATGCAACCATTACACCATCTGCTGGTCCCAAGAAAACATACTTAAAGAGATGTTTTCTTTTGTTGTTACGGCTTTTGCCATGGAGCACTTGTGCTAGCTGGAGAGAGACAATGAGAAGGAAGGTGAAAAACCACCCTTAGGGGTATGGCCACACCACAGTCTATTCCAGTCTCCTTCTGGGATTTTGGCCATGAATGCACACATGGCTGGCATGATTTTCAAGCTGCCAGGTCTGAGACTCAAACGCAACTGCCCATGCAGGAGAACAGTGCCTTAACCAATATGGTGATGTGATATGATGAGTTTCTTTTTTTTTTTTTTTTTTTTTTTTTTTAGCATACAAGTTATCATCAACAGATCAACAGGTAATTTTCCTTTTTTGGGTCCTTTAAATGATTTGCTTCTTTCTTTTCCCCTTGATTCCCTTCCTCTCACTCTCCCCCATTTCCCACTCTCCTCCCACACTGTCTCCAGTATCCACAGTTGTTCTCCATGCTTTTATATCTTCCGGTCATTCAGTTTCTGTCACAGAGTGCACAGTCAGTATATATCAAGAGGGGACATCAATGCCTCTCTTTCATAGTCTTTACTTAGCAGTAAATCTTCCATATTCATCCACTTTCTATTTTATGCCAGGTTCTTGTTTTTTTATGGCTCAGTAATATTTCATAGTGTATGTGTGCCATACTTTTTCAATCCATTCATCTATTTGTGGACATTTGGGTTTGTTCCATGTCTTAGCAATCGGGAATAATGCTGCAATAAACAGGAATGTGCAAGTGTTTTTCTGACTGAGTATATTCTTATCCTTTGGGTAGATACCCAGGAGTGGAATTGCAAGACCATATGCTAGCTCTATTTGTAGGTCTTTGAGGAAGCTCCATATTGTTCTTCACAGTGTCTGTACTAATTTACATTCCCACCAACAGTATAAGAGAGTCCCCTTTTCACCACAGCCTTGCCAGCACTTAGCATTTTTAATTTTTTTTTGAGAGGTTTTTGCTATAGGGCACGTGTGCTCACCAGAAAGACAGAGAGAGACAGAGAGATAGAAAGTGAGAAATCACCCCCCCCGGGGGGGCTGGCCATACCACAATTCCTTCTCCTCCATTCTCTCGGGATCTTGGGCACGTATGCACACGCACCTGGCATGAGTTTAAGTCACCAGGTCTGGGACTTGAACCACGGTCGACTACATGGGAGTCCAGTGACATAGCCATTACGCTAAATGCTGAACCCCATTTTTAATTTTTTTGACCTTAGTCATTCTGACTGAATTATGGGGTTGGGTGGTATCTCACTGTGGTTTCGATTTGCATCTCCCTTATCTTAGGGGTGTTGAGTATTTTTTCATATGCTATTTATTCATATGTCTTCCTTAGAGAGTTGTCTGTTCAGCTCATTTGCCCAGCTTTTAATTGAGTTGATGCCATTTTTGGGGGTAGGCTTCTTGAGTTCCCGGTATATTATTCTATAGTTCCAGTGTCTAGTCCCTAGCTTCTTAGATGTCAGAGGCAACCATGGCCATTGTAGTCAGGGTAATGTGGTCAGAGTAGCAATTTCTTAATTCTGTGTCCTGAAATCTAGCTCTTAGCCATAGCCCTCACAGACAATAGTAATGCTGGTAGGATAGTTCTGTATCTTAATATTATTCCTGAGGATCTAATGTGTATTGTTCTCTAGTTCTTTTTTTTTTTTTTTTCCGTTATCCATACAAACAAACTTTATAAACTTTATATACTGATTACAATAAAAATAAGTTCTAATGAAGATTTATCTGTCTTCCTAAATAAAAATCCCTGTGTGTGAGGTATCACTTTAAGACATGCCAATATGGCACATTTGTAAAACCCAGGAGCCTCTTCTAATCCTGATCAACATAGCATTATCTTGTGAGACTAGTAGGGTGAACTAGATTTGTCTATTTAAACAAGGAAAAAAATGTTGTAATTGTTACAAAATCAAAGAGTGAGGTACTAGAAACTATGCACTTCAATAAACAATGAAATTTTGTCATAAATATTTTCATTATCATCTTCCCACAGATACCATTCATTGAAAAAGTCCTAGTTAAGATCAATAAAGCAGCTTCATTTGCTGTGATATTAAAAAAGCCTAGAGAAACAGAAACCAGAGTGAAGACTTTCACTATCTGTTCTATTACATCATAGTATCTTAAAAAAGCTATTAAGCTTTCAGTGTCAAGAGCGAAGTATTACCCCTACCTAGCTCCATCACTGGAAGGCGGACACTCGATTCAGCAATATTCATTAACTGCTGGGTAGTTTACATGTGTTGACTGTAGTAAAGTCATTTTACAATCAGTTTATGAAGTAATGACATTAGCCAAATACACAGAGACATGAATACCAAAAATGATTATTATACACTGAATGGATGCTTTTAAAAACCATACTGTACCCCACAAATATTTACATTGAATATATATAAAACAGAAATCATACTTTTTAGAAATGTTTTTTGTGTGTATAAACATCTGTACTTGGGAGATGGCTATTAAGTAAGAACACTGATTTAATACTTTATAGTTAGAGCACGTTAAAAATATATTGTCAGAAGGATAATAGTCTCACGTATGACATAAGTCTATATAGAAAAGGCTGTGATTTATTGCAAACCATAATTATATAGCAAATTCCAAGGAAGGGCAATAATTTTTCAAAACAAAATTTTAAAAGCAGTGGCTCAGGCCAAAGTCTCAGTTACTTTCTGGAGAATTCAGAGCTATTAGGGGTAGAAGAATGCTTTTCCTTTTTCCTCTTCTTTTTTTCCTTTTTGTGATGTTTCCCTTTTTTTGATTTATTCTTTTTTTCCTTTTTCTTTTCTTTCTTCTGATATTTTTGTTTCTTTTGTTTTGAAGTGTCCTCTTCAGTGGAACTGGATGAATAGGACCTTTTTCTTTTTTTCTTCAATTTGATTCTCTCTTTGCTTTTATCTCTTTTCTTCTCCTCTTCTTCATTTATTCTTTTTTCCTGTAATGCCTGCAATTTATTCAGTTCTTCATTCTCTTCATCACTGTCTTCACTGCTTGTACTGCTGACATCCAAAACTATGTCCCTTTTGGGGTCTACACGAAGAAAATTGCGGCATTCAAAAGTCAGGTGACCAGGGTAGCCACATTTTTTACAGCCTGCTCTGACACTGTCCTTGTTGCAACCTGGCACTGCCATGACGCCGATGAAAGGTGTCGCTGGAAGCTTTCGAGAATGCGTTTGCTTCCCGCAGGCTGCGAAGACAACGAACACTCAAATCGTCGCCTTCCACCCGCCGCAGTTCCTTGTTCTCTAGTTCTTAATGTGGTCAGAGTAGCAATTTCTTAATTCTGTGTCCTGAAATCTAGCTCTTAGCCGTAGCCCCCACAGACAATAGTAATGCTGGTAGGATAGTTCTGTATCTTAATATTATTCCTGAGGATCTAATGTGTATTGTTCTCTAGTTCTTCCAGCAATTTTCTTTCCTTTTCTTTTCTATTTTTTAGAGAGAGATTTTTGCTATAGGGCACAGTTTTCTGGGGAGACAGAGAGGGAAAGAGCCAGAAAGTGAGAAACTACCCTCCAGGCCATGCCACAATCTTTTCAGTTCTCCTCTTGGGATCTTGGGTCTGATGCATGCACACGTGCCCGGCATGAGTTTTAAGTCAGAGGGTCTGGGACTCGATCACAGTCTACGATGTGGGAGTCCAGCAATGCAACCATTATGCCATCTGCTGGTCCCATCTTCCAGGAAATTTCTAAACAACTAATTCCCTAAGTCTCTTCTTAAAATATCTTGCACAGTTTTATTTCCCGGGCTGAATTTTGTTTTATGGGCTAGAAAGACTAAGGAAAAAAACAACTTTGAAATTGAAAGCAATAAAAAGAAAATACAATTTGGTAGGAATTAATTTGTCTACCTACTCACTGGCTTAAGTTGCTCAGTGGACACCAGATATCATTTTACTTATTAACCCAGCTCCCTTGAGCCAGAAGGGGTCATTTTACTCAGACACCAGGGAAGACCTGTGAGCTACAAGGATACATGTGTATATCTCAAGTTGATGTGTGCCTGACAAAGGGATCAAACAATCTATGCCACCCCGTGTGACCACAGAATTATATCCAGAGACAATTAGCAGGAGTCTAGGAGATCTGAGTCAATACAAAGCCAGCTATATTGAGATGGCATCTTCAGGAGAACATTTTCCTCATTATAATGGCACTGTTAGGTACCAGGGACATACAGGGTTAAAGAGGGCTCATAGGACTGCTTACACCAAACTTTCACACAGGATTGAGAAAAAACAAGTAAAAAGTGGCAAGCTGAAGGAGACTTTAGGCCACATACTTTAACTGTAAAAAGGGTCTAACAAACCTAAACAAAGGTGTCTAACACAAAAAGCAAGATCAAAAGGGCTTCTGGGAAGGAGACAGTGCCTGCTTGCCTCCCTCTGCCTACTGGATGTATTTTGTAACTCTCTCTCCCTCACCAGAGCCTGCTTGCCTCTCTTGGCACTGGCCAGTTCTGTCTATGGAATGTATCCCTGTCCTCTTCTTGTCTCCCCATAAACCTTGTATTCAATTTGTTTCCTTGTCCTTTGATTCTTTGCTATGACCAGGAAGAACTGACTACATATTTCTCAACCTAACAGCATGAACTCTGAAATAAACAGTACTGTTTACTGTTTCAGTGTCTCCGGATAAGAATGGGATAAGGCGCACCATTTTTGAACAATATCAATAACTCTCAACCTTGGTCTCTTGGAAGAGTGATGCTACTGGGGCTCCTAAACAGCAGATATGGAAGTAAGTGTGCAATTTGGAGGTCTTACATACTTCACTACCTGTTTTTACAATCTTTTCTACTGTTATGGAAATAATAGGTAATAAATGTAGATACACCCAAACAGTCTTCTATGTTCTGAGGTCTCCCAAAATTTGTTCAGAACTGCCAGAGAAATCAAAGCTATAGTGACCAACAAAGTAACATGGAAAATCCAACAAATGGCCATCAGACATCTAGTCTCAAACTCCTTCTCATCCAGAGGACTGTAAAAAAGTTCCCACATCTCAGAGGGCTGTAAAAAATGAGGATGTCTGGTAGAAGTTAATTCATTTCCTTCTTCACATTCTCTGTCACTCCCATTCTGATTTGCAAAAGAAATGTTTTTTATGAACTCTTAAGGGGGGAGGAACTGAGATTTTTATAAAGATTTATTTACAGAGTTAAATAATTAGCACTTCTGATTTATATCAGAATTCAAAGTGTAAAATGCAGGTAGAAAGTCTAGAAGAGCTGAGATCAAACTTTAAAAGTAGAACTCAGGGAATAAAAAAAAATTTTTTTAGGTAATTTAGACTCCTTAGCATATTTGATTTCTTTTTAAACTAAGATAACAGCTTTAACTATTGGAATAATATACTTATCAATTCATATTTTTATTTTTCTCTTTTTAGATATTTTATATTCCAACATTTCTAACTATAATGTCCTAATGAAAAGGCAATTGGGGGCTTGATTCATGGTCAATCATAAAGCTCAAAATGAGATGATATAACTGAGTTGAAGCCTGCATTAGTCAACCTCTACTTAAAAATTTCCACACTTTTTTTTTTTTTAATTCTCAGAATTTCTTTTCAGATATGCTTGTCAAAAATATATTGTTCTCTTGCTGGAACCCCATTCCCATTTGTTAGCTAGCCTGTAAGCTGGCAGAGTTCTTTGCTTTTCCTCTTTTCCTACCCCAGGAACATCTTGAATCTGATTGGAAGCACCCTTATGCCTGTCCTGACCACCTGGAACTTCCACTAGAGATCTCCAGTCATAGAGTGGGGACTAGGAGCTAGGTCTACCTGGAATAGAATCCCTGTTCCTCTGCTGACTTAGTGTTTTGGATGAGACTAGTTATTTAATTCAGAGCCTCCATGTGTCTTCAAAGGTAGAGAATACCACTTACACAGAGGCTATGAAAAGTCAGTAAGATGATGTTTGAAAAATATTTCTTACACATATGAAGTGCTCTAGGAATGATGGCTGCCATTTAAGGAATTGTTTTGACAGTTGGCACAGTGGTATTGCAACTGGATCCACATAGGAAGGTCTCCGGCTCATGTCCCTAAACCTTCCCATACCCACTATGCATGTAATCATGTGACTGTAATCAGGCTGGCTGAGGCTGGGGGTGGGTTGTATCATGAGGACCCTGTTAGGGATTCCTCTTTCACTCTCTCTCTCTCTCTCTCTTTTTCTCTTTCTCATGGAAGAATAGATAATTTTGTAAAAAAAAAAAAAATACTATTTGAGTTGACATTTGTAAAATTCCATACTTAGAACTGGCCCTACCTAGGATCTCGATAACCACACTCCCATTGAGAGAATGAATTCGGAACAGGAAGTCTCAGATTTCCTACAAACATTCAGTCTCTTACTGATCTGCACAGTATTTCATTACTGTCAATCAATTAAAAGATGAGAAGAGGAATCAGAATTCCTAATGAAACTGAGAGAGAACAAATATACACAGGCTGACACTGGCTCCCCACTTCAGTCTTATTTTTAAAGACAAGTTAGAGAATTATCATTGATGCGTGATTGGGTTGTGTTGAGCAGTAAGTGAAATTCTACCTTTATTCCAGTAGAATGCGTGTGGATATGTGCTGATTTTATGAGTATAAAAAGAGATTTTCCTGCAAGTGAGCCTTTAAGTAGGAAAGGTTAATACCTTGGAATAGAAATTTGGAAACTAACTAGGAATTGACCCAACTGTAAACTTCTGACTTGCCTAGAAAAGCAGGATCCATGTGTATTTTTTTAATTGAATTGACTGTCAATCCGACATCAGTTTTACCTTTTAATTACCTTCTGTGAGAAACCCTGCTGACTTTCCTAAATTTTTCATCTATGCTGTGAAGTCCCTGATTACACTAAGCATTGATTTAGTCGTCTTCCATTAGCTAGATCTACTTAGGCCCCCAACCAGGGTCATTCACTCACATTAGTGACATTTATTAAAGTCCACCTAAGAAGACACTATATTTCATGTTAAACATCAAATTATAAAGATTACAATTTCATTTTCATAACAATATACCTCATGCTTCAGAACTCTTTATGTCATGTCTCAACTCATTATACATTCCAAAGGAGGAGAGCAATTTTAAAAGCTTTGTATTTCTCATTATGATTATTTTCCTATTCACTTACTAAGACTGGACCATATTTTAGTTTCATAAATAGTGAAGGCAGATTTCAAGGAACATCAGAGTTATGATGGCATCCTTAACTTGACATTCATAGAAAAATCTGAAAGTACACGCATGGCTGGTTTTATCCAGAACTGCACTTAATTTAAACACAGCTCTTTATTTCTCCCTGAAGTGTCTGCTGTATTTGATATATCTTCAGTTTCCATAAGCTGTTTACACCTGCTCAATATCAAGGGCATTCCATACTCAGAATAATTTAAGTCAATTTGATGAACTGATTTAAATAACAATGAAGTACAGAAAAGCAAGCCAGGAGGAGGAAAAAAAAAGGAAACAACAACAACAAAAAAACACAACAAAAAGCAGAATTTTCGAACAGAAAAAAACATTAAAGTTCATCTAATTTTCTTCCCTTCCTCCAGAGTCCCTAAAGTTAAGGTCATTGCCAAGGACCTAAAGTAAGTGATAGATCCTGACTGAGAACCCATGACTCCTAATCTAAAATGAGCACTCTTTCCACAGTTCTACATTGCAAACATTGAGTCATCAGAAAAGTCATCGTGCATTTTTACATAGAAAAATGTGCATGACCTTTCTGATGACCCATAGATAAAGGCAAGGGTTATTGCTACTTACGGTGCTCTGGCAATGCTAAATTGCTTTTACGTAAGTAACTTTGACTAGTGAACTAGACATTAAAATAGTAGTGACTTTAATTCGTAACTCTTTAAGTCAGAAATTGACTATTTTAGTACAAACTTACAGTCTTAAAGTCCTATGTTAACACCTTTATCCGTTGTCTTCATCCTGCTGCTTTCTTTTAGCT
The DNA here is from genome assembly GCA_026018925.1 of Tupaia tana. NCBI lineage: Eukaryota > Metazoa > Chordata > Mammalia > Scandentia > Tupaiidae > Tupaia > Tupaia tana. The sequence continues at coordinate 52,969,528 of JAKSZU010000003.1, forward strand.
ATGCAATCACCCAACATCTTAGGTTATAATCAGTAGACTCGAAATTTGAGTAGATTTGAAATGGACAGGACTATTTTTTTTTTTTTTTTGTATTCACAAAAGTATAAGTATATTGTGCAACAAGATGTCTTGAAGCCCATAGGGAGTGATTCTGTGCTCCCTAGAAGGTGGGTATATTTCATTGAATGTTAGAGTTGGCTTTTCTTTAGGAGGGAAAATGGCATCAGGCACCCATGACTTATTATTTGGGCAGTGACTGGGATCACTGAAGTCCACGGGTGTGTATTTCACCTACCTACTCCATCTGTGGTTCACAAACCCAGATTTCCTGTTGAGAGCTTCCGTTTTATGAAAAGAAAGAAATATGCACCAAAGGGGGGGAGGGGAACAAAGGAAATGTTGGGTCACAGCAACAGAAGCTGATCAAGACCATGCAAAGGGAATTTTACATGGTTGGGAAGATCAATAAAGTTGTTTCATGTTGGTGTTTATTGCTTTTCTTTTATGTCAGATATGTTCTTTTTTCTTTTCTTTTTTTTTTTTTTAAATGAAAACTAGTACCCTACAGAATCAAATGGATAAATCAATACCTTTTCCAATGCTCCTTGACTTTCCATTTTTAAGCAACATTCTAAAGCCATTTCTTTCCTGTAGAGTACTGTGTCAACCAAACCAATGAATGTTATCCTCTGACCAGGAAAAATACATTAATTTTGTTCAGTGAACAGAAAAAAAAAAGTAGTAACTTCACATATATAACATAAAACTGTATCTCAATATTCTCAGCAAGAAGAGGAGACAATAAAGCTAATGTAGCTTCCTATAAGATTAAAATATGTTTAAACAATAATCCAGGCAGGCATACATCTGAATGAATAAATGAATAGAACACTTTCAAGTATTTGCTACTGCTCAGGCTTTGGAATTTTTCTTTTAGTCTAGCCTTCCAGGGCAGTTTATAAATCTCTTAAAAATTTAGCTTCATTTATTTATAGACTTTCTTCCCCTTTGGTCCACAATGCTAATAACCATATTTCTTTTCTAATAACCCTTATTCTCAATACTTTAGCCCTAAATATAATTAATATATTTTTAAAAAATCAAATTATTTTTCAAAGAACAAAAATCTGGCAACTTGATTATTAAATAATTGCAAAGAAAATGATTCAAAGAAAATGCCTAAAAGCATTGTTTTAAAAAGAGCTTCTAAATTTATGATTCTTATTTAAGCAATAAGATTAATGTTCAAACAGATGTAGAATAACATACAGCTGTTACAGTATGTTGATTTAAAATTCACTTAGATCTGATGCTTCTACTCATATGACTACATGGCTAGCTATAATTCAACCTACTATTCCAGGACATGGGTCCATATTGCTTAAAGCTATTCTGAATACTTAATCATGTTTTCGACTATTTTCAATTCATAGAATTTCCTTCCACTAGAAGAAGATGATTTTTCCCCCTTTGACAATCTAATCAACAGAATTGAAGTCATTCTTCCTCCTTACCTAATGTTTAGAACTATACCTTTGCAACCAAAATTATGACTAAAGATTCATTCATATGCACAAAATCATTATCTTATATATCACCACCTTTTTACCAGTTTTTAAAATACAGATTTTTTTGCTTAGAAATTAGAATTATTGTCCCCGAGTAGCATACTAGATTGCTCTCCTTTAATTTCACACTTTTTAACTGGCATGTGGTCAATCATCCTCTTTTAAATAATGTTCTCTAACCATAGTTTTATCTAGAATTACATAATTCACAAAAGGGAATGTTGACACCTTCTATAGCTCTACTTTTTGATGTCAGCAATTGCTCTTAGCAGGAAAATAACTTTTAAAAGTCTGCTTCTATCTATTCTCTGGGAAACACATTTTGATATAACTACCAGAAAAATTTAAAAAATATATTAGAAACCTTACAGTTTTATTTTTGACAATGATTCCTTTTAATATGATTTAGTTTTACTAATTTAAAATGCTTAAATATGTAGAAACAATATTGAGAGTTATATATCACTAAGTCTTTCACAAAAGTAACTTCTTTTGTATCTTTAATCCATGGTTTTCATTTTATTCACATTTATGGAATAGTTTTAGATGCTTTATTGATTTTTTTTTGAGAAGTTTTTGCTATAGGGCACATGCACTTGCCAGAAAGAGAGAGAGAGAGACAGAGAGACAGAAAGCGAGAAATCCCCCCCTCCCCCAGGGAGAATGGCCACGCTGGAATCCCTTCTCCTCCATTCTCCTCTCGGGATCTTGGGAATGCACACACACACTCCTGGCATGAGTTTAAGCCATTGGGTCTGGAACTCAAACCATGGTTGACTACATGGGAGTCCAGCAACATAGCCGTAATGCCAACTGCTGGTCCTGATTTTTTTTCTTTTAGTTGGCATACATTGATATTTCTTCTAGCTTCAAATATATTTAAAATATTTCCCAATAAAACCTCACTACCAAATGACAAAGTATGTTCTTGGGAGAAAAGTTTAATTTTAACTACCTTCCACTTCAATTTAAAACACTGAAAACTGGTCATTGAAATCCTTCCCTATGGCATCTGATTTAATGGGAAAAAAGTTCTTAACATTTAAATGTGGTCATACGTGCCTCAGAATTAATTTGTATCTTTCCATCAAAAATAGAAAAGACCAGAACTTTATCAATAAATTGCAGTGGCTATTTTTCCATTTATTTATTTATTTATTTAGAGAGTTTTTGGCTATAGGGCACATGCGCTCACCAGAAACACAGAGAGAGACAGAGAGACAGAAAGCAAGAAATGGCCATGCCACAATCCCTTCTTCTCCATTCTCCTCCTGGAATTTTGGGCACGCATGCATATGCATCCAGTGTGAGTTTAAGCCACTGGTTCTGGGACTCGAACCGTAGTCAACTACATGGGAGTCCAGCGACATAGCCATTACGCTCTCTGTTGGTCCCCTCTTATTTAAGAAACAAAGTCAGTTCAATCATAGTTCATTTGACTCAAGAGTTAAATGTATGCAGTAATTATGCTCAGTAAAATGTTAAAATCAAAATAAAGTCCATTTTTACTCTTTAAACATTTATAAATTAATCCAGTATTTTTCTGTATTTATTTCACTATTTTCCCTCACATACTTTTGAATCTCTATTATCCAAAGGACAATGCAAGCTGCCTTAACTTTGTACATTTAACATGCTGCAATGAAATAATCTTGTCTAATCTCTAAATAAATGCTGTTCACTTAGTGCTTCTGCACTGCCTTTTACATGCTATCAAGGTAATTGAAATACCATATGATGGATGTTCTAACTCTTTCAAGTCCTTTATCGCTATACAATTTTCTTGGTTAGTCTTTGTCACATTCCAGATTACAACAGTTGTATCTCATTACCACTTACTCATTTCTTCTGAAATTCAGTTACATAAAAATCCTATATGTATCCTGAAATCTCATAATGAAAAGATTTGTTCACTGTCTTTATTAACTTCAATTTTTTTTTAAATTTTAGGACATTAGGATCCTATAAAGGTCTTTATTTCTCAAGCCTACTAATTATACAATTAGTAACTAAAAGATATGTATTTAGTTACAGCATTAGATCTTCAATGGATATGAACCATGTTTTATTCTCTACAGAAAGTATTATGACTCTCTTTCTAAGGATCTTTCCTCTGTGTACTAATTTCAAGTCTTTGTTCACATCAGAGGCTGTTTGCCTGTGTATTTGTTTGTGTGCATACATGCATAATCACACTCATTTCACATTCAACAATCCTGTCTCCATGAAGTCTCTGTCCATGCCTACATACATAGCTTCAAAACATAGATAATTTTGGACAATTAGGTTCTCAGATAGGGTTCTGGATAAATAAAATGAAGAGGCTACATATAGTCAACTCTTATTTATAAAGCAGAAACATATTGATGAGATCTTGTATTTTCTATAGTTAAGGCCCAGTGGGGACCTGGACTAACCACCTCCCTCCTCTGCTTAGCTCAGAATTAGCCAGGATTTGGACACAGGCTTCTTTCAGAGGAGGGGTGCAGCAGCCAAGCTGTTCACAACTGGACATGGTTGAGAGTATGTGTGTGTGAGGAGATGGAGGAAAAGGTATTGCAGCATGGGAGAAAGTTTATAATCACCTCATAGGGGGTGAGTCTCATTTTCCCTTTCTCTCTGTCTGTCTCTCTATTTCTCTCCAATTGGTGTATACGCCCTGTGGGAGAATTTTAAAAAATAATAACACTGGCTGAAAACTCAAAGAATAATTGTTTCATCATAATATCATGATATTCAGATTCACTGAGTTTCTAATCACCTCCTTTTTAGGAACTATTTAAGGATTTCTAATTGGATTTATGACCTTGTACTGAAATCAAGTCTTGACACTCTTTGTTTACTGATAGAAGGCTAGTTATTTTACCCTTATATTTATTTTTCCTTCACGATCCATCTTTAATACTCCAAGAGAGACACTTTATTTTAGAAGTTAATTAACTAATGAAAAATTTACTATCATCTTCATATTTAATTAAGACTTTATTATTTATGTCATTGCCTTAGCAAGGACTACAAGTATTCCTGAATGTCAGTCTCTTATCTAGTTCCCTCAGCTTTTAAACATAATAAAGTGCCTGGATTCTTTATTCAGTATTTCAGATCTCCTTTCTTTTATGTCACAAAAGATAAATTCACACAGCTGCACTGACAACATCACAGCTTTGAAAATGCGTCCACCCGTTACCTTATAAATAGTTCAGTCACTTACTTTAATCCACCTTCTTCTGTCCATCAATCGAATGTCAAACTTACAAGTTGACGAATGCACTTTTCTCAACTTCCAGTTTTAAAGCAAGAGTCCAAAAGTCTATTCCCTTAACCAACACGCACTGACAAAGCTATCACTTTGATTGACAAGATGTCAATCAGCAAACATTCTCATTTAGGAATTTTTGATAGTGGTGCCAAAGCATTTTAATTTTGATGAACATTCAGTACTAACAATGAAGAGTCCACAACCCTTAAAACGTGTATAGGTCAAAAGGGCTGGACAAGTACCCCCACATCTTCACTTCTTCTCACGTTATCAATATTTCAGTATAGTAATCCACGATCTGTATATATTTTATAGTTATGATGGTTCAACCATAGATAGCAAAAAAACTTCTTGTTTTTCTTGTCTGTTTAATATGTCTCAGCTAAGTTGTTCCTTCTTTGTATTAACCCTCCAGAGTCCATAGTTTTGAGCTTCTTAAAGTATAGAGAAGAACTAAAACAAAATGATAATGCACAATACCTACAAGCCAGACTTTTTAGAGAAAATGGAAAGTCTCTGGAAGTCATAGAATATACCTTGAAGAAAACGGATTTTGAAATTTTTCTAAGGTATAGGACAAAGTTAAAGAGTTCTTCATTTGTCTGAGAGTTAATAAAGATTCTCAAGTGAGCTGAAACAAGCCCTAAGAAGTTAATCCATACCTTTTATCATTTTACCAATTTCTATCTCTTCAAGGATAATCAGAATTATTTATGAATTTCTATAGGTTATATCTAAAATATTTGCCCAGCATGAAACATTGTCCCATCCTAAGAGTTACAGAGCACTTAGCACTACTTTCCAATGCATACTTTTCTATCCACTTGTGAGACTCTCTTGCTACAAACTAGAGGTGAAGTTGGAAGTTACTGTGTAGATTCTATTTACAAAATAGCTGTTTTGACTCATAAATTGAATTTATATTCTCTTGTCTCCTGGTGTGGAGTTCTACTTGCAATCATGATTCATTCTGAAACATCAATGAAGTGGACTATAATTAATGTTTCTTGATACTCACTTGAAAAGTGTAAGTTAGGTTTTTATAGCTTGAAAATCACATTTCTTCTAAGTATAATACAAGCTCATAAGCCCTTCAACTACAGTTATAAGTATTTGCATTTAAAGCTTCTATATCACAAATCAGTTTTTTGCTCCAAAAGCTTACCATAAAACAAGGTATAATGTAACTTTTCTAGTTAACATAGATATACAACTGAACACATATTTATTAACTCAGAAAGAAAATAATATTGCCCATCGTACTCACATGGCACCGTGCGGAGGTAGAGGTTGTCACGAATGATTTGCTGAAGTTCGTGGTCCACAGAACCCTTCTGAAAACGTAAGTTGAGGTAGTGACGAAGGTCTTTATCAACAATTCCTCCTGAAATAATAAAGACTTTTGTAAAGGATGTTGGAAAATAAGTTTTAATTTGATTATATAACTTGGTTCTGTAATAAATATACTCATGAATTCATTTAAAAGATGCATTACTTTGAATTGCTCTCTGTTCTTCTGAAACATTTACTGTTACAATACTAAAACAAATAACATTTATTGAAATAATTATTGTACCCCAGGACTATGCTCAATAGTTGGCATGAATTCTTTAATTTCTTCCTCACTTAAAATAAAGTTTATATTACGGTCAAAGAAATGTTATTACTGAATATAGTTAAATAGCATAGTATATTTCATTTCATGGCTAAAACAAGTTATTTATTTATGTATGTATCTTTTTTTTTTTAAGTTCCAGAGGGTACATGTGCTTGCCAAAAAGAGACAGAGAGACAGAGAGAGGGAGAAAGCACTCCTTACTGGAGTGTGGTTATGCTGCAGTCCTTCCCCTCCATTTCTCCATCCTGTTGAGATTTGGGGCATAATTGTACATGTACTTTCCATGCCACTGAGGCTGGGATTTGAAATGAGGTTAGCTATGTCAGCCATGTCAGATACAACTCTCTTAAACTACCAGGCTATAGGTCTGGTCCTTAGCTATCTATCTATCTATCTATCTATCTATCTATCTATCATCTTTCTTTATCTTTCTTAAACCCCATATTCCAATTTATCCCTTCCCCCAAACCATTTCACCCACCATTCTACTCTCTGTCTCTATGACTTTAACCACTATAGATACTCCACATAAGTGGAATCATACAATATTTGTTCTATTCTGACTGGCTAATTTCATTCAAGAAAATGTCTTCAACATTTGAAAAAATTTTTAAGATATTTAAATTTACTATGAATTGCCAACTGGAGGCAGCTCTTCAAGCCCCCTGCTCCATCTATGGTGTGAAAGAGGGCCTGCCTTGTTTGACATTGTCATCTCTCAGGCCAACCTCCTGCCACATAGTGACCTGATATGTCTAGGTATATAGGAGCCAAACATTTGAACACTCTGAGGCTCTGGAGGAGTTCTCTTCCACACTCATATCAGCAAAAGAGGAGAGAAACCCCTGCTTGTATTCTGAATCCCAAACTCCTACTGTTTTCACTGCCACAGCAGAAGAGGGAAACTAGCAAGTAGCTAATTCTGATCAAAGAGAAGCGCAGGTGCAACCAGCTACAGAAATCTACTCCAACAAAATAGCAAGGAGTGAGTACATCTCTAAATGACTAAAAATCACAGCAGAGCCTTAAGAAACATGAGAAAACCAAGAAATATACCCCCCCAAAGGAACACAAGAACTCATATCTAACAATGAAAATAATAGAGGAAATCACTGAAATGTTAATAAAAGAATTCAGAATATTTATTGAAACTAAACTCAATGAAATGCAAGAGAAAGGAGATGATCAATTCCAGCAGATGAGAAAATCATTTCATGACATGAAGGAGGAACTCCATAAAAAGACAAACACCACAAAAAAGAATCAAACAGACTACTAGAGATGAAGACTGTAATACAAGAAATCAAAACTTCCCTTGAAATTATTAATAGCAGATTAGACCATGCAGAATATGAGTTTTCTGATCTAGAAAACAAGGCCACAGATTGACAAAACCACCAAAAGAATACAAAAATAACCCCCAAGAAAGACAGCATATGGGATATAATAGATACCCATTGAACATCCAAATATCTGAATGATTGGTATTGCAGAAGGTGAACCTGATAAGGGCATAGAAAATACATTCTATTAAATACTTTCAGAAGACTTTCTATTTCTAAATCTAGAGAAACACTCAGACATCCAGACACAAGAAATACAAAGGACACCACATAGAATAAATGTAAGAAGATACTCCTCCCTGTACATTACAGCTAAATTAGTAAAAATCAAAGACAAAGATAAGATGCTAAAATCCAAGGGAGAAACATCAAGTTACTTATGGCTATTCTGTTATGCAATCATACCTCTTGATTGAAATAATGCAAGTAAGGAAGGTATGGGCAGATATATTCAAAACACTTTCAGCCAAGAACACTATATCCAGCAAAATAATCCTTCAAATGGGAAGATAAAATAAAATCATTCTCAGATAAACAAAACCTGAAAGAATTTATCAATGCTACACTAGCTCTTCAAGAAGTACTGAAAAGAGTACTAAATCTGGAAAACTAAAGAGACAAACAAAAATAAAAGAACATAAAATAACCAAGAAAATGTCTTACAAAAATGACAGGGATAAGTCTACAAACATCAATAATAACATTGGAAGTTATAAAAAACAGTTTTAAAAGTTAATAGATTAGGGACCAGCAGATGGTGTAATGGTTATGTCTCTGGACTCCCATGTAGTGGACTGTGGTTCAAGTCCTGGACTCATCCATTTAAAAAAACTCATGCCAGGTGCATGAGTGTGTGTGCCCAAAATCTTGAGAGAAGAAAGGAAAAGAGATTGTGGTGTGCCCATCTCTGCTGGGGATGGATTTCTTGCTTTCTGTCTCTTTCTGTCTTTCTAGCAAGTGCACATGCCCTATAGTAAAATCTCTCTCTTAAAAAAAGTTAATGGATTAAATTCTCCAATTAAAAGACATAGACTGACTGAATGGATTGAAAAACAGGAGCCCTCTATATGCTACTTCCAAGAAGTCCACTTCATGGATAAAGGGAAACACAGACTGAAAGTAAAGGGCTAGAAAAAGATATGCCATACAAACAGAAGTTTTAAAAAGTCTGAATTGCAAGACAAAATAGACTTTAAGACAAAAAGTATAAGAAGAAACAAAGAAGAACTATATATAAAACTAAAAGGGCCAATTCATCAAAAAGATATGACACTTATAAATATCTATGCACACAACACATGATCTCCCAAATACATAAAAGAAAGACTACAAGATATAAAGAGAGAGATAGACTGCAACACACTAATCATTGGGGATCTCAACACCTTACTGTCCACTCTGGACAGATCATCCAGACAAAATACAAGCAAAGAGATACAAGATCTAAATGATATCATAAATCGAATGGACTTGAACATCTACAGAACTTTTCATACAATGACCAAAAAATACATATTTTTTCACCCCCCACATGGAACATTTTTGAAAATAGACTACATGATAGGGCATAGAACAAGCTTTTTCAAATCCAAAGTTATAGAAACTCTATCCAGCATCCTCTTCAACCACAATGGAATTAAACTTTACATTAACTGCAGAAAGAACTTTCAAAAATACAGAAAAACAAGGAAACTAAACAACCTACTCCTGAATGACTTAACAACCTACTCCTGAATGACTTTACATCCACTAAAGAAATTAAGACTACAATGAAGATTCATTGAAATCAATGCTAATGAGCACACAAGTTTTCATAACCTATGGAACACAGCAAAAGCAGTGTCCTATGTGTCATAAGGGGGAAACTTGTAGCAATTAGTGCCCACCAAAAAAAAAAAAAAAAAAAAAAAAAGGAAAGGTGGCAAATAGACCATCTAACAATGCACTTCAGGGAACTGGAAAAACAACAACAACAACAAAACCAACACATACCAGGAGAAAAGAAATAATAAAGATTGAAGCAGAGATAAATACAACAGAGCATAAAGGAACTATACAGAAAATAAATGAAACCAAAAGCTGGTTCTTTGAGAAGATTAACAAAATTAACACATAGTTAGCTAGACTAATCAAGAACTAATCAAAAAAAGGAACCAGATAAATCAAATCAGCAATGAAACAGGCAATATTACAACAGTTGTAAGAGAAATATAAAAGATCATTAGAGAATATTATGTGTAATTCTATTCCAAACAAACAAGAAAACCTGGATGAGAAGGATGAATCTCTGGACATGTAATCTACCAAGAATGAATAAGGAAGACAAAGAAAGCCTGAACAGATCCATAACAAGTAAATGAAATTGAATGAGTAATAAGTAATCTAAAAAGGAAAAAAAAAAAAAAAAAAAAAAGGCCCAGGTCCTAATTGCTTCACTTGTGAATTCTACAAAACTTTGAATGGAGACCTAACACCATTTCTACTCAAACTATTTCTAAAGATGAAAGAAGAAAATCTCCCAAACTCATTCTATGAAGGCTCCATCATCCTGTTCCCCAAAACAGACAAGGACCAAAAAAAAAAAAAAAAAAAAAAATCAGACCAATATCCCTGATGAATATAGATGCAAAAATTCTCAACAAGATACGATCAAATTGTATCCAACAACACATTTAAAAGATTACATCCCATAACCAGGTGGGCTTTATTCCAGGGATATGAGGGTAGTTCAAAATACACAAAACAGTAAAGGTAATACATCATTAACAGAAGGAAAGATAAAAATCATATAATTATATCAATTGATGTAGGAAATACATTTGATAAAATACAACATTCCTTCATGAATAAGACTCTCAGCAAAACTGGCATAGAAGGAACATTTCTCAACACAATAAAAGCCATACATGACAAACCCATAAGCTCATTCCTCATGATGAATGAGGAAAAACTGAATGCTTTTCCACTTAAAACTGGAACAAGACAAGGCTGCCCGCTTTCTTCTCTCCCTTTCCACATAACACTGGAAGTCCTAACCAAAACAATCAGATAAGAAAACACAATAAAAGGTATTCAAATAGGAAAAGAAGAAGTGAAATTATCTCTATCTGCAGATGACATGATTATATACATAGAAAACTCAGAATAATACATCAAAACAAAACAAAACTCCTGGAAGTGATAAATGAATACAGTAAAGTGCCAGGATACAAAATCAACATATAAAATCTATAGCATTTCTATATACCAACAATGAGCAAACTGAGGCAGAATTGAAGAAAGCAATCCCATTTCCAATAACCACAACATATAAGATACCTAGGAGTAAACCTAACCAAAGGAATCAAAGAAAACCATGAAAAAATTTTAAAAAGAAATTGGAAATGATATATAAAAAGTGGAAAGACATCCCATGTTCCTGGATTGAAAGAATACATATAATCAAAATGTCAGTCCTACCCAAATTAATCTACAAATTCAATGCAATTTTGATTGAACTACCTGAGATAGTCCTCACAGAAATAGAAAAAAACAATGATAAAATTTGTCTGGAATGATAAAAGACCTCATATCTACAAAACAATACAGTGCAAAAAGAATAAAGTATGAGGCATCTCACTTACGAGCCACAAAACATAAGTGCAGATATTTGTAACTAGAGAAAAGGTTTGAAAGAATTTAGAAATTGTTTTCTTTTGTTTTGCCAATGGAAATAATTTATAGTCCGTTTGCCATTATAATCTAATAATTAAACTGTGTTGTCAGTAAGACAACAAATCAGGTGGATCTATCAAAGATTAATTTCATATCTGAAGACAACTTTGTTAACTCATTAATATTTATCTTAAGATCCTTCCTATTTCTGTACTGGAAAGAATGACTTATAAATAAAATAACTATAAAAATACAAATGAAAATTCTCAAAGCTCTTATCTTTCAATTAATCAGAACAATTGAGCCAAGACAAAGAATTAAAGATAGAGAAAATAGGGAATCTCTGATAGTCACAAAAATCATTTGGCTTCATATTCTTTTAAAAAGCAGAATTAAAATTTATAACTATATTTGTGCCATCATAATCACATAAAGTAGTATTATGTGGATATTCACATATGCAACACAAACATTTTTTTATGAAAAAGTAGTTAATATCTTTTTTAGTTATTTATTGTGACATTTCTAAGATTTTTCAAAATCCATTATTTCAGTTGCTGCTAATCTGTAGGTATAGTCACAATAAGATACCATAAGAAATAGGACTTTTAATGAAATTGACTACCAAAATTCTTATTTTCCAAACAATGTTTCCTAAACATTTGAGTCTCTTATTCTACTTTTCCACCCAAAATGATAGTGGAAAACAAATGGCATCAAAGAAAAACACAGGATGTGCTGGGTATACATAAATATTAATCCTGAGTGCTTACACACAATTTTCTAAATTCAAACCATTTTCTATGCCAAAGAAACAGAGTAGTTGCAAGAGAAAGTTATTTTCAACTATCATCACATAATACAAAAATTACCTATTATTTACACCTCTAAATGCTCCTTCTTTCCAAGGGTCTTGGACTTTATACCATACTGAAGTAGTTAATAAGTTGGAAATCCTGAAATTCCCTTTTTCGCCTGTGGTTGTCTGACCAGTAGAACATGCTTATCCTTCATTACTCTTTCATTACAGCTACTGAACAAGCATCAAGCATGTGATTATTCTCCACTGTCATTTCTATCAGGTTCTAAGCCTACAGGTTCTTCAGCAACTGCACCCCCTCTTTCTTCTCTTTTTATTTCAGTCTATTATGTAGGACATGCAAGTGATGGGATGCCTTCTGGCAGCTTGCAAAAATGCCAACTATAGAACAACAGATGTCATCTATCCATTAATGAATGCTAGAATCACTCACCTAAAGTAACATGGATTAGTTCACATTTTGTGACCAGGATGATTTTTGTCCCTGAAATAGTATCCGTTTAAGCCATTTCGTCTACTACAAATATACCGCATCAGCCCTCTCAAAAGTTTATCTACTTAAGAACAAAAAGTTTGACTATTAACTCCAATGACTAGCTATATCTGTTATCTGTTTTTGTTTTAAATGATTGCCAGAGGGGATGTGTACTTACCAGAGAGAGACAGGGAGAAAAAGAGCACATCCTAATGGGGAATGTTCATGCCACAATCATTTTTCTTCCATTTCTCCGTCCCATTAGGATCTCTCTCTCCCTCATGAGCACATACTTTTTGTGTTTTTCAAATCATTAGACCAGGATTGAAACCCAGGTATGTGATGTGAGATCTAAATTCCTACATACAGTGTTTAATTACAGGCCATAGTTATATCTTTTTTTCCATAGAGGACCTGATGTAGTGTCCAAGAATTCAAACACACACACAAACAAACACACACACACACATATTCATTAATGAAAATGAATTTTCACAAATTATAATGAAATTCTACACATGATCCCATTTGTTTTGGATGGATTTTTCTTGTCTCTTTTTCCCAAATACTTCATCATCCTTCATAATTTATCATAGCATCTTTTGAATATGGGAATTTACTTACTCAGCATTATTACAGCAAACTTAGCTAGTTGCCTACCCAATATCCACTCTCCTATTCCTTTTTATTTACAGAACTCTGATTTAGTTTCAGGCCCAAACATGCTCAGCTCCAGAATAATGATCACAGCAGACCCAACATCATTCAGTCTAATTTCCCACTTCTCCAGCTGCCCTTTCAGCTTCCAGCATCTATATTTTGGTCATTGGGACCTAACACAGAGGGGGTTTCTTTATTCTCTGAACTGAACAGGATATTGGTGATTTTGCAGCTGTACTTAGACCATGAAGTGACAAGCACAAGGAAAAAAGTCAACAAGCTAAAGATATTAAAGTAGAAGGTAGAAACAGTCTGGATCCCTGATGGCTTTCTTAAGCAACTAAATATAACATCAACAACTGCATACTTACAGATTTCTTATTATGGGCTGGCCCTGTCATTTACTATAGATACATAGCTACATAGATAGATATAGATGCAGATATTTAGAGAGAGATGTTTGCTGTAGGTCATTTACACTTGCTGGAGAGACAGAGAGAGACAAAGAAACAGAAAGAAAGAACCCCCAACCCCCACAGGGGGCGTGGTCACACTGCAATCCCTTCTCCTCTATTCTCCTCTCAGGATCTTGGGCATACACGCACACGCTCCTGGAGTGAGTTTTAAGCTGCCATGTCTGGGACTTGAACTGTGCTGGCTATGTGGAAGTCTAGCAATGCAACCACAATGCCATCTGCTACTCCCACAATTATATTTTAATAACCATTAAAATATTTTATTTAAGAGGCTAGTAGATGGCACAGTGGTTGAAACTCCTGGACTCCCACATGGATGACTGTGGTTAGAGTCTTGGACCTGGTGACTTGAAACTCCCACCAGGTGACTTGAAACTCCCACAGGACACATGTGTGTGTGTGCCCAAAGTCCTGAAAGGGAGAATGGAAAAGACGGGATTATGGCATGGCCATACCCCAGATGTTGATTTTGCACTTTCCTTCTCTATCTCTCTCTGGCAAGCACATGTGCTGTATGGTAAAATCCTAAATCCGAAAAAATAATAATATTATTAATAATAATTTGACTATATAAAAAAGTTTCATTTTTTTATTTAAAAAAATTAAACTGGAGAAGCAGCACATGGCATAACAGTTAGCTGGATTCCCATGTAGTAGATTATGGTTCGAGTCCCAGACCCAGTGGCTTAAAACTCATGCTGGCGCGTGTGTGTGCATGTCCAAAATCCCAAGAGGAAAATGGAGAAGAAGGGATGGTGGCGTGGCCATCCTCCTTGGGGAGTGATTCCCCACTTTGTCTCTCCAGTAATTGCACATTTCCTATATTAAAAATCTCTCTTAAAAGGAGCAGCATATGGCATAATTATTATATTGTTGGACTCCCAGGTAGTCGACCATGGTTCGAGTCCTGGACTGGGCAGCTTAAACTCATGCTGGGCATGTGTGCAAGTGTGCCCAAGATCCTGAGGGGAGAATAGAGAAGGGATTATGGTGTGGCCATCACTCTTGGGGAGTGATTTCTCACTTTGTCTCTCTGTCTCTGTCTTTTTGGAGAGCACATGCACCCTATAGCAAAATTCTCTCTTAAAAAAAATCAAAACAAACAAACAAAAAAACTCTCTTAAAAAATAAAATAAAACTGGGGACAGCATATGGCTTAGCAGTTACATTGCTGGACTCCTACATGGTCAACTGCTGTTTGAGTCCTGGACCCAGTGGCTTGAAAATCTTGCCAGGCGTGTGTGCATGCATGACCAAGATCTTGGAAAGAGAATGAAAGAGAAGGGATTGTGATGTGGCCATGCCCCCTAGGGGGTGATTTCTAGCTTTCTCCCTCCTGGTCTCTATCGCCCCCTCCTCCCACTTGCCTACTTTGAGCACATACGCAAAAACCTCTAAAAACAAATAAAACAAAACTAGATTAAACATTTAAATTCCTTCTCAAATCACACTTTTAGTAAATAATAGAGCTAAGAAGGATTTGAAACCTACAATTCTGTTTCCAAAAGAAATATAACTAACCTTTACAGTATACTGTCTGAAGACCAAACTTCTTATTCCAAACCAATCCACTCCTTTACTCAACATGATTTCAATACAGCTTTTGAACCTGACCTCTTAAGGACCCTTAAAAGAGAACTTGGTTTAAGTTCTTCCTATTGCGAATTAACAAAGTGAAGTACATATAGACTATTGGGTCACTGGAAAAGTCATGACGTATTTGTTCATGTTTTTCTACAGAACAAAATGTGTCATGACTTTTCTTGTGACCCAGTATTTGGCACTGGGTTCAGAGCAAAGCTGTGGTGGGAGTGAGGAAAACATTAGGGAGCAGTACCCATGGAGTAGTTGGGAATAAAACTCTAAATTTAGCACTTAAAAGAGGCGTGCACCTCTAAGTCTACATAGATTTCTGGAGTGTCCTCAGGAAAACTTGCCTACTTTGTCTTCTCCAGTGCTTGGATGCCCAGGTAGACAAAGCAAAGAAAGACACTGCTTGGATCAGATGGATAGAATCTCCTTGGCCTATTTCTTAAGGCAATTTGTTAGTCCCCACCTTATATAATAAGACATGCATTCTTCCAAAAGCTTTTCTTTCTCTCCTTCTCTTTTTCCTTTATTTTAATTTCTTTCTTTCATGAGGAAGACAAACAGACAAGCAGGTGCATGTACTCTGTGTGATCACCCCCGTTCCCCTCAGCCTTCCAGTCAACCACAATCAAGGCCTGTTTGGGTAGATCCAGGATCTGAACCTGGGGCTTCCCACAGGGTTTCCAGCATTGTGTGTGGCATCCTACAGCTTGCACCACTGTGACTAGGCCTTTTCCTAAGTTTAAGGGGGAACAAATCATAATTTATGATGTTTATGCCAAGGTCTGATTGCTAGTAGCTAGACAGAATAGCCTCAATCTTCGTTTATGAGCATGAGAATTGGCCAGACATTCCCTCCCTTGGAGTCACCTGCTTTCTGGAATGAACAAACATCTTAAGAACTTATCAGTGTATTTCAGAATTAGGGAGGGTAGTTCACTGATGGGGATGTTGGGAATACAGGGAGGGAAAGGTGGTGACGACTGCCGGAGCCTAGGTCATTCTGATGTCACCTATTCAGCCTGAGCCTTGGTCAAATCAAGCTACTTTTATTACTTTAATATCCTAATAGCCTTCTTTATGTTTCTTTCTTTTTACCTGTTTTTTTTTTTTCCTTTTTATTTATACTACACAATTGTTTAAAGTGGACATTTGGCTTTTATTTACTTGTGCTTTACTTTCTACACCTATTTTGTTCTTTATCTTATATTACTTTTTAGAACAGTGCCTAGTGGTGTTTTTCTGTTTGTTTTTCTCTTTTCTTTCTTTCTTTCTTTCTTTCTTTCTTTCTTTCTTTCTTCTTTCTTTCTTTTTTTTTTTTTTTTTTTTTTTTTTTTTTGAGTAGCTACATCTTTCTCATTCTGTATAGCTATGGTGTATGGTGGGACTTTGAGTCAAGCTTTCCAGACCTTACTTAGCCAATAAATATGGCCTTCCAGGAGTTGGGTTTGTAAGTAGAGTGACCAAACAATTTGAATACAAGTGTATTCATCTTGAAAGTGGCATCCTGAAGACATTACGATCATTTCTATTTTCTGGTATTTCGTACATGACTGTTCTGTTTCTGTTTTCTCGCCCTCTTCTCCAACTTTCCTATTATGGTTTGCAACTAAAGAAACTTCATGGATAAGACCATCTTCTCTTTTATATTTCCCATGGGATGCCTGCCTATCTTTCAACTTAAAATCATCATTCACTTGGTGTTTTTTGTGATATCTGGGACAAAAGTGTTCTGAACCATCATGTCCTGGTCACCTCTTTTAAACATGCACATATTCCAACAATCATTTGTAGGTCTGCTTCATGCTTTCTCTTAAACTTTAAACTCCACAGAAGAAAGGTCGATATCTAAAGATATTTCCATGAGTCTGCCAGCCAGGTAGTGGGGTGGTGAAGCAGCTGGATCCCACATGGCCAACTCCCAGACCCATTGGCTTGGAAAATATGCTGAGTGTGAGTGTGTGTGTGTGAATGTGTGAGAGTGTGTGTGTGTGTGTGCGTGTGCGTAGGTGTGCCCAAAATCCTAAGAAGAGAATGGAAATAAAGTGATATCCCCCCTGGGGAGAGGGTGAATTTTCTGTCTGTCTGTCTCTCTGTCTCTCTCTTCAGCAAGCACTTGAGCCCTATAGTCAAAAAACAAAACGAAACAAAAGGATATGTACATGAATAATTGCAAATGTAACATATTAATTTACTGGATGGTAGAAAAGACAAGGAATAGATAGTGGGGAAATATCATAAGGCTATGTTGCTAAGTTCCTCTTTAAAAATAGTTTCTGCTTGGCTCATCTTAAAAATGGAGAAATAAATCACAGAAAAGTTGATTGACTGTTAAAATCACAGCCACAAAATAAGTGACAGACATATCTAATCCAGTCTGAAAAGCAAGCTCCATTCTCCCATTTAGGTAGAAAATTGGGTCTTTGGTTTCTGATGATCTAGAGGTATCTCTCACTTTCAGGCAGCAAGAGCACTGCACCGAATCACTAGATGTATTTGATCTATAGCAGACATTCTATAAATTATGAGCCAGTAAAGTTGTTCTTTCCTCAATAATTCCCCATTGCCTATTTTAAATAGCAGCACACATACAAAGTTCATAGAACTCACTGACGATGCCCTGGCTAATTATTTTTCCATAGCTGGGAACATTTAGTTAGATGACAATTTGTGTCTCTTCAATATTTCACTCGCACTATTAGACAGTATAGGCAATCATTTTAATCACACTCAGTATCTTCATGTGCCTTTTCTCAAATATTAGAAGTAATGAATATTTTGTACAAGAAATTCAGTAATAATAAGAGAAACAACAAAATGTATTAAATAGTGTGGATCATAAGGCGATTCAAAACTAAAGAGAATAACTGCTATTTCAGAGAAAGTGACAGAGATATATGAAAGTGGTTTATAATATTCTCCAGCTCTTTTCAAGATGGCTTTTTATCATTTTCTTTCCCCTACTATTGCACAGATGGAATACTATTATTGAGTTTCATTTTTCATTGTTAGCTTTGGTCTCAAAGTAAATGTTAGAGTTGTTCCTATAGTTATGCTTATAGGCTCCCACGGAGAAGAGAAAATGAGTTCTCAGTTTATGCCAGGCATTATGCTAGGTGCAGCACATGCATTATCTAAATTTCTTTCTTTTCTGTGTGTGTGTGTGTGTGTGTGTGTGTTGTGTGTGTGTGTCTGTGTGTTAGACGGCATATGTGCCTGTCAAGAGAAACAGAGAGACAGAGAAAGCAGAAGAGAGAGAGAGGAGGAAGTACCCCCCCATGAGGAATAGTCACACCATAATCCTTTCTCCTCCATCTTTCTCTCCTTTCAGCATTTTGGAGAGGTTTTTCGCTATGGGCGCGTGCGCTCGCCAGACAGACAGAGAGAGACATAGAGACAGAAAGCGAGAAATCACCCCCCAGGGGGGATGGTCACGCCGCAATCCCTTCTCCTCCATTCTCCTCTCGGGATCTTGGGCACGCACGCACACGCGCCCGGCGTGAGTTGTAAGCCACCGGGTTCGAGACGCGAACCGCGGTCGACTACGTGGGAGTCCAGCCACATAGCCATTACGCTTACTGCTGGTTCCCTCCTTTCAGCATTTTGGACATGCACGCACACATGCCTGGTGGTTTCTTAAGTCCCAGGTCTAAGGCTCAAACAGCAAGATCGGCCATGTGGGATCTGGCTATTTTAACCACCAGGCCATGAAGCCAGGCACATTACTTAAAATTTTATGATCAGGAAATATTAAGATTAGGCACATAGATAAAAACAAACTCGTGTGTGTAGATGTTTCATAGTGAA
Organism: Tupaia tana; assembly: GCA_026018925.1. NCBI lineage: Eukaryota > Metazoa > Chordata > Mammalia > Scandentia > Tupaiidae > Tupaia > Tupaia tana. The sequence continues at coordinate 52,988,798 of JAKSZU010000003.1, forward strand.
CCAAGATGGCAAATTCCATCTAAGAATAGGGTAGTTCCTATTCATTTCTTTGGCTCATCTAGCTCTTAAAAATTAGATATCTTCGGGACCTGCAAATAGAGGAATAGTTATGTCGCTGGACTCCCATGTAGTCGCTGGAGTGTGAGTCTGGGCCCAGTGGCTCAAAGCTCACACTGGGCACATGTGCATGCATGTCCAATGTCCTGAGAGAAGAATAGAGGAGAAGGGACTGCGACAAGTCCATTCCCCTGGGGAGTGATTTCTCACTTTCTGTCTCTCTGGCAAGTGCTCAGGCCCTATAGTTAAAAAACAAAACTACAAAAAAATATCTAAAATAAAAAATTAGATATCCTTTATCTTTTGCTGTAGGCCAGGTGTGCTTGCCATAGAGATACAGAAACAGAGAGAGAGAAAGTGAAAAATCATCCTTTGGGGAGATGGCCACACCACAATTCCTTCTCCTCTATCTCTTCTTGAGATTTTCGGCATAAACACACACCCTCCTGGTATGAGTTTCAAGCTCCCAAATCCAGGACTTAAACTGTAGTCAGTCATGTGGGAATCCAGTGCTTACCCACCATGCCACCTGCTGGCCTCTAGATATCCTTTATAAAAGCAGTATGTCAGGGGCCAGCAGATAGCACAGTGGTTAAGTCGCTGGACTACCACAAGTCCTGAACCTGATGGCTTGAAAATCATACTAGGCATGTGTGTCTGCATGCCCAAGATTTTGGGAGGAGAATGGAGGAGAAGGGACTGCAGCATGGCCATATCCCTGCGGGGTGATGTCTCACTTTTCCTCCCTCTCTCTCTCTCTCTCTCTCTCTCTCTCTGGTGAGTGCACATGCTTTAAGGCAAATACCTCTTATAAAACAAAACAAAACAGACAAAATAACAGTATGTCACAACATATTCAGTGTAATGAAATTAAAAGATTTTATGGACATAATAATCTAACCCAAATTCAATCCAGTTTTATTTTCAAAAGTAGAGATGTACCACCCTAAGCTCAAAGGGAAATATATATATATATATATATATATATATATATATATATAGATAGAGACAGTGTTAAGAGAACTGATTTGAAATCACTGAAGCTTAATAAATCTCAAAGCTATAAGATTTCTATATAAAATATTCACTAAGACTACTGAAGTGAAAAAAAAGACACTATTCTTCAAAACATCTAGATAATTCAGCAGGCAAGGTTTTTGTCTTGCTTTTTCTCTTTAAGTCTTGATTTACTTCTTTAATTTTATTCTAAAGATTAGGTGTAACTGTTTTAAACATGTAGTGTTAAAAATATTATAATTATTTTTGTTCTCAGAAAATCCAATGTAAGAATTTTACCTACATTAATAAAAATCTTAAACTAACTGCTAATCCTTTGGTATACCTGAAACATCTTCATTTATAAAACTAAACGTTAACATGTAAGTGGTATTTTAAAAAATAAATATTGGGGCCAAGATGGCATAGCAGTTACGCTGCTGGATTCCCATGTGTCCAACCATGGTTAGAGTCCTGGATCCGGTGGCTTCAAACTCACTCCAGGCACATGTGCTCACGTGCCCGGATCCCAGGAGAAGAATGGTAGAGGCATTGCAGTGCGTCCATCTCCCTAGGGGGTGATTTCTCACTTTCTCTCTCACTGTGTCTGTCTGTCTCTCTCGCTGGTGAGCACATGACCTCTAAGGCAAAACCTGTTTAAAAAGGAATTAAGTTTTTATTTCATTGTATACTAGCAAGCTATGATCTCAAGTCAACTGAATATTGTTTTGTTTTTTTTTTAGAGGTTCTTGCTCTAGGGTGCGTGCGCTCGCCAGACAGACAGCGAGAGACAGAGAGACAGAAAGCGAAAAATCACCCCCCAGGGGGGATGGCCATGCTACAATCCCTTCTCCTCCATTCTCCTTTCAGGATCTTGGGCACGCACGCACACGCACCCAGCGTGAGTTTAAGCCACCGGGTCTGGGACACAAACCATGGTCGACTACATGGGAATTCAATAACATAGCCATTATGCTAACTGCCGGTCCCACTGAATATTGTTTTAAAATAGGAGATTCTTATTATAAGTACAACTGATGAAGACTTGCAGAATTAGATTTATAAACATTTGACATTATTTCATATTTTGAGACTACAAAGCAAGGTCACCACTCTAATTTTCACTCTCCCCTTTTTTGCTAACCTGCTGCAACTTAAAAAAACTGTCAGATGACCTGGTACAATAGATGGTTCACTCTAAATGGCTTCACGCTGAAAAGTATCATGACATAGAGAGCTTTGCCAAAATCAACTAAAAGAAACCACAGCTTTATTTTTGAGCCAATTTTATCATGATAACACAAAGATTTTCTCCTACAAAAGTCATTCCAAAGAACAGACTAATAAATCCTCTCTAGGCTGTGTCATAATGAATCAGTACTAATTAAGTTATAACAATTCCAGGCACATGATTTCAACTGCTACAGGGCTGACTTCAAATAATGATAAATGTGTTCTAAAGGTTTATTTTGGAATGCAGAATGGTTTTTACTATAGAAATAATGCTGTACATTACAACTATGTCCTTGGCCCTCCCATTAGACTTTTAATTAATTAATTTGGACCCTTCAGTACATTATTCATGGTATGTTGGAAACACATTGTCGTTATGCATTGCTGCATATAACAATGCTTGCTGGAGGTGTGGTGAGAATGGGAGGGGCACTCCAAGTTAAGCTGCAGGTTCTAAAAACTAAACCATGCTTGCATGTTAGAATGGAACCCGCCATCCTCCAAGACCCTGATGAGAATTTTTCCTGCTATGGTCAATTCTTCAGGGCAAGGAGAGGGCTAGGAATGAGTAAAGGAGGGGAGGTTTATAGGGAAGATAGATTGTACAATATATGCTCTCATATAAAGAGTTACAGATAATGTACCTACTTACAGTTCTACTCTGAACAAACTCTTTCTCTAGAGGTCCTCAGCTTTCAGTTTACTCTGTGGTCCTGCTTGCCTCAGTTTATCTTGCTACCACACATTTATTCTGCTTTCACTATGAAGTGGGCTGAAATCTATTGCCCTATTTCATATGCTAGAAGTAAACACAAAATCATTTTGAGATTCTCTTAGCATTTTTAAAAATACTACTCACACCATTGCAGCATAAACATAACAAAACAAAAAAGTCTGAAATGCCTTTCCCCACAAATATTTGAAAGCCTTCAGTGCTTTTGTCTTTTGTCTTACTCACCCTTGTCCCCCGGCAGATAAGTATATGCAGAAACTGTACAAGCAACGGTGAGATAATAGTGGAAAATCTGAGTGTTACAAAGCCCAAAAGGTAGAGTAAGTCTCAGATTTCATAAGAAACTAGGCTCTTAAAGGTGAGTTGGATATAATATTCAAGGATCAGGATGTGTGTTCGCGTGCATGCACGTGTGCCTGTGTGTGAAGGAAGCTGACAGAAGTGGGCAATGAGGAGTCAGAAAACAGCTACAGGGTGCTGCTGCTATGAAGAGAATTGGAATGGTGGAGAAAGACATTTGAAGATTTCGTCATTCTTCACGTACTAGGCTGTTACTACTTTCAGTACTCAAAGACAAGGCCCTGATCCGACACTGGGGAAAACATGAGAAGTAGAAACTGGATTCGAGAGACTAAACCCACATTGTGTCAGAAACTGCTGTGGAAAAGAAAATCAGGAGAAAAGACCTCTGAGCACTGGAAGCAGGAAAAGAAAACCAGACAGTTGCCAAGTGGCCCAGTGTGCTGTGACCCCATTTGAATGTAAGGGAATTATGTAAGTCAAACAGGAAATAGTCAAAGATTATGAAAATGAGATGTGTTATAATGGAAGCTTACTAAATTATAAAATTCCTTCTTTCAACTAGTATTTTAGGGACAATTTATGTACTTGCCAGACATAGTGCTATAGATTAGTACATTCAATCATCCATACCTGAAGGGTATCAATTAAAATTTCCTAAACATTCACTTTTAGATATCTAGGATTGTATTGCCTCTAAAAATACAGCGAAGACTGAGCCAGGAACATGGAAGAAGAAAGAATATACAAATAATCAAACATACTCTTGATTATCTCATGTTCCCTGATTACATACAAAATTGTACATGATTTCCTACTTGATAAAAGGGTATTTGGAGTCTGCCATCTTAAACAAGCCTGGCTTGTCTCTTCAATTGCTTCCAATAAAATCCTACTAGAAATATTCCTTGACGTAAAGAAAATTTTTGTTCTTACTAAACTACTACTATTTATTCTTAAGGATAAATTTTATAAAATATGTCATGCGGAAACAATTAACAGTGTAAAGAGACAACCTATATATTGAGAAAGAAAAGTTTGCAAGCTACACATCCAATAAAGTTAAATCCAAAACATACATGGAACTCAATTTTTTTTATTTTGGAGAGGTTTTCGCTATAGGGTGCGTGCGCTTGCCAGACAGACAGAGACAGACAGAGAGATAGAAAGCAAGAAATCACCCCCTAGGGGGGATGGCCACGCCACAATCCCTTCTCCTCCATTCTCCTCTCAGGATCTTGGGCACGCACGCACACACGCCCGGTGTGAATTTTAAGCCACCGGGTCCGAGACGCAAACTATGGTCGACTACATGGGAGTCCAGCGACATAGCCATTACGCTAACTGCTGGTCCCACAAGGAACTCAATTTAATACCAAGAACACAAAAAAAATCTACTTAGAAAATAGGCAAGGGACCTGAATGGACATTTCTCAAAAGAAGACACACAAGTGGCCAGTAAATGTATGAAAATATGTACAACATGGCTAATTATTAGGGAAAAGGATATTACAAACCACAAAGAGACATCATCTCACAAGAATCAGAATGGTCATTATCAAAAGACACAAAATAAGTGTTAGAAAGGATGCAGAGAAAAGGAACCTTTACACTCTGCTGGTAGGCATTAGTGAACTCCAGACTGAGGAAGTAACCGCTTGACCTAAAGCCGACCCAACTGCTGGTAGGCATTAGTAAATCTTCCTCCTTCTCTCTCCCCTGCCCCTTTTGCATTATGGAAAATGGTACGGAGGTTCTTCAAACTACCAAATGATCCAGCAATTCTACATTTGGGTATTTATTCAAAATACTTGAAATTAGTTTTTTTGAAAGGATGTCTATACTCCCATGTTTACTGCAGCACTACTCACAATAATTAAGGTATGGAATCAAGCTAAGTGTTCATCAATAGATAAAAAGATTTTTAAAAAATGGTATTTTATACAATTAAATTCTATTAAGCCTTTTTAAAAAAGAATTTTGTCATTTGTGCCAATATGGATAGAACTGGAGAACATTATGCTAAATAAAATAAACCAAGATAAATAACATCTGTTTTTACTTACGTGTGTAAGTAACATGTATTTTTACTTACATGTGTAATATGAAACACTCAGACTTGTAGAAACAGAGTATAATGGTGATTACAGAGGCTAAGGGGAGGGGGGAATAATGAGATGATGCCTAAGAGTGCAAAAACTCAGACAGGAGAATTAAGTTTTTTTCAGATCTATTGTATAGCATGGCAAATATAGTTAATAATAGTATATATTTAAAAAGTTTTAAGAGTGGGACCAGCAGTTGGCATAATGGCTATGTCACTGGACTCCCTTGTAGTCAACCACGATTCAAGTCCCTGACCCGGTGGCTTAAAGTCATGCCGGGCGCGTGTGCATGCATGCCCAAGATCTCGAGAGGAGAATGTGGTGTGGCCATTCCCTCTGGGAGGTGATTTCTTGCTTTCTGTCTCTCTGTCTCTCTCTGTTTTTCTGGCGAGCGCACGCACCCTATAGCAAAAACCTCTCCAGAAAAAAAAAACAGTGCTAAGAGTAAATTTCAAATGTTCTCACCACAAAAACAATAAGCATTGAGGTGACAAATATATTAATTAGCTAGGTTCAATTATCCCACATTGTATTCATAATTCAAAACATATATAATACCTCATAACATATACAAATATAAATTGTCAGTTTATAATAAATTTTTTGAGTCATGTGACTACTTACCCAATAATATATTTTTAAAATAAGAAAAAGTATTACAGGTTATCAACTTCATTGGGAGTGAATTTTTGCTACTTTGGAGGAGAAGGAAAAGAGGAGAGTGAGAAAAATAAGTATGATAATAAAAATACAAATATACACATGCACACAAATAGTGCATGAGATGGAGGGGTAGTTGTTTATAGTGCAGAAGGCTGAAGGGAACAGAAGGTTAACTACTTCTCAAAACTGAAAAGAATTTTATACCATCCAATAGTATCTTTACAAAGAGTATTGTCGTAAGAATCAGGAGACAGTACAGGCAAAGGTTTTTCTTATATGTAACAAAGTTAATTTTCCTGCCTAATATTTTTTTTATCTTTAAAAATTAGGAGAGTACTGGGCCAGCCCAAGGCCTTGTGGTTAGGGCAGCTGGATCTCCCATTGGTGTTCAAGTTCCAGACCCATTAGCTTGAAAAACAAACTGTGAACATGTGCGTGCATCCTTAAAATCCCAAGAGGGAGAGATGGAACAGAATGGATTGTGGTGTGACCATTCCTCATACGGGGATACTTTGTTATTCTCTCTCTCTGTCTCTGTCTCTCTCCTGTGAGTACATGTACCTTATGGCAAAAAAAAAAAAAAAAAGAAAAGCTTAACACCATCTCATAATTGATCAGGACACAATAAATACATATTAATTTACATCCCTGTTCAACTGATAGCTTAAATGACTCTCCCAATAATGACAAATATTTCAAATACATAAATGCAACAATACATACTTCATATGATTTACCAAAGTTGAGAAATGCTTTATGACATAAAAGAAGGCTTGGACATTACTATACATTTTTTTATTTCTATTTTGGACCATGCTATTTGCTTGGTCATGAAAACAGCTTTTTTATAGTTAACTCATTATTATAAAAATCTAATTTGAATAAAAATTTTCAATCTTGGGAACCAGCAGTTAGCATAATGGCTATGTCGCTGGACTCTCACGTAGTCGACCGCAGTTCGCGTCCCGGACCCGGTGGCTTAAAACACGCCGGGCGCTGGGACCAGCAGTTAGCGTAATGGCTATGTCGCTGGACTCCCACGTAGTCGACCGCGGTTCGAGTCCTGGACCCGGTGGCTTAAACTCACGCCGGGCGCGTGTGCGTGCGTGCCCAAGATCCCGAGAGGAGAGTGGAGGAGAAGGGATTGCGGCATGGCCATCCCCCCTGGGGGATGATTTCCTGCTTTCTGTCTCTCTGTCTCTGTCTGTCTGGTGAGTGCACGCGCCCTAAAAGCAAAAACCTCTCCAAAAAAAAAAAAGAAAAAAAACAAAAACAAAAACAAAAACAAAAAAACCACGCCGGGCGCGTGTGCATGCGTGCCCAAGATCCTGAGAGGAGAATGGAGGAGAAGGGATTGGGGCATGACCATCCCCCCTGGGGGGTGATTTCTCACTTTCTGTCTCTATGTCTCTCTCTGTCTGTCTGGCGAGCGCACGCGCCCTATAGCGAAAACCTCTCCAAAAAAAATTTTTTTTCAATCTTTTGCTAAATAATCAATTCTACATTATAGTAGAAATAACTTTGTCTTTGAAAATATGTGTAAGAAGCATAAATATTATATTTTAAGTAATCTCTTTATTTATGGAATATCTGACAAAGGATCTTATGCATTTTTCTGGATGTCACTACTACAAATTGCCTTAGCTGTGTGTTTTTATTATCTACTACTTAAAAATCATTCTACAAAAAAGAAAAACAATAGCTTTTAAGTTCCCCGGCTGCATTATCATTTTACAAAATGGTACAGTGATTTTTTAGTTTTTGCTGAGTAATAGTTATTGAAAGATCTGAAGAAGTGATTGAAATTTTCCTTATATTAAAAATAAACTATTTAAGGGTCAGCAGGTAGCATGATATTTAAGACACTGGGCTCCCACATGGCCAATCACTGTTTTGAGCCCTGGACCTGGTGGCTGGAGAATCACCTGGTGTGTGTGTGTGTGTGTGTGTGTGTGTGTGTGTCCAAAATCTCTGGAGGAGAATGGAGAAGGGACTGTGGTGTGGCTATCCTCTCTGGGGAGATTTTTTTTTCTTTCCCTCCTCTGTCTCTCTCTGTCTCTCTGTGGTGAGTATATGTGCCCTATAGCAAAAAAGTAAAATAAATAAGTAAATAAATAAATACACTATCCACTGACCTGAAAGTCATCTTATATTAAAAAAAAACTACAAGGCAGTTATACATTCTATTGATAATACAAATATTTGAAAAAATTATTAAAGAAGGCTGATTTTAGGAATGTGATCTAGTAAAGATGAGGTTTATGTATGAGACAGAACACATATTTTTGAATTAAAACCTCCTACGAATTTTGTAGCTATCATTATATTTGATAACCTGAAAGATTTATATTCTTTTTAACCTAATTTGAAGATAGGAGATTCTGTTTCGTAAGCAAGATAAGGTATCATTTAGAACTGATTTCTTTTTTATATGATCGAGAGTGCATGAAGGAAGACAGAGGAAGAGAGAGAGAGAGAGAGAGAGAGAGAGATCGATCGATCCTTGACAGGGGCTCATCATGCTGCAATTACCTTTCCCCAGTCTACTAGCTTCTCAGGATCCTGGGCTCCTGTGCACACATGTGTTTTCCACTAGCCTGGAGATTTCAGCCCATAGCAACTGAGCCTAAAACTAATTAAACTAATTTCTTTTTCTGGCTGTAGGGAACAAGTGCTTGCTGGAGACAAATAGAGACACCAAGAGAGGAAAGTGTTTTCAAAGGGCAGAGGACCACTCTGCAATCCCTTTTGCATTCTCCTCGCAAGATTTTGGGCATGTACACACACACTCCTGTCATATTTTTCAAGTCACCAGGTCCAGGACTCGAACTACACAGTTGGCATTGTGGGATCTATCTACCTTAAACACCAAACCACTAGCTGGTCCCTAAAACTAATTTTTAATACAATTTCTTTTGCATAAAACACAGAAGGTGAGGCTTAAGGTAGTAAAATTAGATTATTTAAGTTTCTTTACTCAATATTAGTAAATGACAGTAACTCTTATTTTTTATTTAATTTTATTTCTTACCATTATTATTCTCCTTTTTAAAAGAATTATTTTATTTATTTGTTTATTTTATTTTGACCAGGTAGGGGCAGAGAGAGGGAGAGAGAAGGCCAGCCACCATGTCTGGGACTCGAACCACGGTCGGCCATGTGGAAGTCCAGTGCCCTTAACTACCTGCAAGCCCCACCATTATTATTCTTTAATTTGACCAGAGAGAGACTGAGAGAGAGGGAAAGAAAGGAAAAGTGAGAAAGCAAGCTGCCTGGTCTGGGATACGAACCACAGTCGGCTATGTGGGAGTCCAGCACCTTAATCACCACACCAACTGCTGGCCCCCACAATAGTAAAACTCTTACCTTTGTGTATTTAGAATATTTATTTCAAAGCTTTTAAATGTTTATGACTGCACTGTCCAACATTAAATGAACACTCTAAATGTAAATAGGATGGTGTTTTAACTTATGAACAATTTTAACCAGTTCAGAGATGATTGAATCATCACTCAGCAGAGCTGCAGGTTTCCAGGTCTGTGTCAAATGATGCCTCCACTATGCTAGAGATTCTTAACCAGAAGGGAAAGAAGCCTATGTATAATAGAAGAGCATGTCCCCAAAGGAGTTGTATCAAAATTACCCAGTTATTTTGCATATGGTACATGAGGCTTCCCATCTAGACCTGTGAGGATGAGCCACATCTTAAAGGAGTGTGTCACATTCTCCACAGGTACTGGGGTACATGCAAAATGCTGAGTTTAATTCTTGAGGAATCAAAACACAGTGGACAGGACTCGATGAATGAAATGAATTTGAATTTGGTTAGGGAATCAATAATTTTGTCAAGATTTCCAAAAGAGCAATTGAGGAAATGATGGTAATACTGGTACAAGTCGAACTGTGAGAACAAGGAGGTATTTTGTTTTACTTTGTTATTAAGGATGTGGAAATTTGAGAGACCACATGGACTTACTTCTCTGGTTTTGGTTTTTGTTTGTTTGTTTCAACACACTCTGAATTTGGGAACAGAAATAAGAAGGCAGATGCAAATGTGATAAATGAATGAACATAGTAGGTATTCAAACACACAGTGGGTAGATGAACAACAAAAAAGAAACAATAAAAAATCAGTTGTACTAATGGAAATCGCATCATGATATCTCCTTTTCAAACAATGGCTCTTACATTCCTTAAAATCAGGCTATAGTGAAGAAATTGAAACAGAAATCCCAAAATTTTCCTGGGGAATATTTTTCCTCAAAATTTATTTTAGGATGATGCTTTTCATATGACTTGGATTATTTATATACAACATTGAAGGATAATTTGTATGCAAATATTGTTGGCACAAGTCCATGATTAAATTGCAAAAGCCTGAAATACTGAAATAGAACTTATCACTGATTACTTTCACAAGTGGCTCTCAGAAACGGAATCTCAATAAATCACCACTATTCTTTTATTTTGTATCCATCTAAACAACTATCACCTTATCAGCATGCTGAGTTAGAGATAGCAATCATGTTCTTCATGAACATGATACAAATCACCAAGCAGCTGCAATGAATCTATCCCTCACTCTTGAGATCATGTTTAGAATTACCTTCTCTTTGCCTGTCTTGGATGGCATCTCTGCACAAATATTACTCCTCACTCTCTCTCAACCTGCTCATCTCCCATATCCCCATTCTCCATCCTTCACTGGTCTCCCACCCTACTTGTTTACACAGCACTCACCGCTGTCTAAAATTATGTTATATATTTACTTGTTCATTATCTTCACCATTCCCTAGAATGTAAGTTTCATGAGAGAGCAGAGATGAACACCCAGTATTAATAGGTATTCGTTCAATGACAAATGAAATAGATGAAAGTATAAAGCAATCTTGGAGAGACTATAAACCAAAATATAGGCCAGTAATAACATATCATAATAATAAAATCACACAATATTTTGAAATGCCTAATTTTTCTATAGTGAATGCTAGACTCCATGATTTATTTATGTTAAGAACTAGATTAAAGTTCACAACAATAAGGATAATTAGCAAACATTATAAATTATGCCATCTCTTTATATTTCAGTTAGAATGGCTAATTGGTGGCACCTTGAGGTCAAGTTTTATGCCTTGTCTTTATAAGAACTTTTTACAAAGATTTTTAAAATTATTTTATTGAAATTTATTTTATTTATTTATTTTAATTTGACCAGAGAGTAACAGAGTGAGAGAGAGAGAGGGAAAATGAGAAAGCAAGCAAAGGCACCAGGTCCAGGACTCAAACCACAGTTGGCCACGTGGGAGTCTAGCACCTCAAACCACCACGCCACTTGCCGGCCCCATATGAAAACTGTTTAACAAATATGATTTTCTGATGTAAAATGTATATTTAGTGTCTTTTATTAATAATTTAAAATAGTCTATAATCAAAGCACATTTTTTTTTTTAAATTGAGTTGAAATTAAAGTATATCCAGGACCAGCAGATGGCGTAATGGCTATGTCGCTGGACTCCGACACAATAGACAGCAGTTTAAGTCCCAGACCCGGTGACTTAAACTCACACCGGGCACATGTGCGTGCATGCCCAAGATCCCAAGAGGAGAATGGAGGAGAAGGGATTGTGGTGTGGCCATCCCCCCGGGGGGTGATTTCTCACTTTCTGTCTCTCTGTCCCTCTCCATCTTTCTGACGAGTGCCCTATAGCAAAAAAAAAAAAAAAAAAAAAAAAAAAAAAAGGAAAAAAGAAATTAAAGTATATGACAATTTGAGTTTTACTGAGTTTTATTTCCTGCTGTATGTATTATATAAAAATCGAATTAAATTTGTCATCCAAACCTTCGTCTTCAACGTCCACCAAATAAAAAATAATCATCTAGTAGAAAATTTAAAATAACCCTTATTTTCTTCAGTATTTACACACAAGGCCTGAAACTATACAGATCATGAACTTTTAAGCAAGTATACTATTGTGTTGTAAGATTATACCAGAAAATGGCAGCTCCAACTCTAATACATTATTTTAGTCCTTAGCTAAAATATATTTCGTTACATTAAGCACAAATGAGAGCTTTTGACCTAGTGAGTCATCATAAGGAAAAATAGATGCCAAATGCAATTATTTTTAGTATGTGATTCTTTTATTCTTTCTGACAGTATTTGCTAAACAAATATTCTGTCATTCCCTTAATTTCATATTAGCCATTCTGAAAGCGAAAGAGTCTATGTTTAAATTTATATCCTAACCATCAACTTAGTATCAAGTGTTAAATTTTTAAAATATGTAAAATCTTGAAGTAGAAGCAGTCCATCTGTAGCTTTTAGAGGATCTATTATTAAAATTAAGCCTGCAGCAAAAGACATTAGTCAAAAGAAAGAGTTTCTAAACAAAGTGTTTAACACTCAATGTAGTAAGCATATGGGCAAGGATGTAGGAATTCCATGAGTTATGTTTTTTATTGGATGTAGTCAGCCAAAGGAGTAACTTTTTAACTTTTCTAAAATGTGGATTAATGCTAATATTTCCATAGTTCTGAAATCTTCTGGGTAGAATAGGCTACAGCTAGGTAGAATTTTTGTGTGTACTATAACACTTTGATTTAGATTAATGAGAAATGGATGTAATAGAAGATAAAAATTCATTAATAAAGCATGAAGTCTGAAATTTTATCAAAAATACTAGGATCAGGACCAGCAGTTAGCATAATGGCTATGTCGCTGGACTCCCACGTAGTCGACCGCGGTTTGAGTCCCGGGCCCGGTGGCTTAAATTCATGCCGAGCGCATGTGCATGCGTGCCCAATATCCCGAGAGGAGAATAAAGGAGAAGGAATTGAGGCGTGGCCACCCCCCTTGGAAGTGATTTCTTGCTTTCTGTCTCTCTGTCTTTCTATGCCTGATGAGCGCACATGCTACCTATAGCAAAAACCTCTCCAAAAAAAAAAAAAAAAAAAATACTGGGATCTAGGAGATTTCTGAACAAAAGTCCAGGTTTAGAAACCTAATCAAAAGATGTTCTTGGGGAACCGGCAGTTAGCGTAATGGCTATGTCGCTGGACTCCCACGTAGTCGACCGCGGTTCGCATCTCGGACCCGGTGGATCCCGAGAGGAGAATGGAGGAGAAGGGATTGCGGCGTGACCATCCCCCCTGGGGGGTGATTTCTCGCTTTCTGTCTCTCTGTCTCTCTCTGTCTGTCTGGCGAGCGCACGCGCCCTATAGCGAAAAACCTCTCCAAAAAAAAAAAGATGTTCTTGGACCTATTCCGTCTATGTACTCTTCCTTTGCTTTTTTCCTTAATATTTGTTTCTGTACTAGTGAAACAATCTTGGATAGAGTTTTCATGCATTATCTATACTGGAAACTTCCAAAAGTAATAAACTATCAGCAAATGTGCCTGATGATAAATATTAATGTATTTAGTAAGATTTGATGTTTTTAGGGGAATGTAATGATATTACATTAAATTTTATTTTAGTGTAATATGCTACCTGGTATCCAGGTTGTATATTAGGGATGTATGGCCTGTATCCTCTTCTATATAAAATCTAATATTTACCAAAAGAACTTTCCGGGTACTAAAATGCCAAATGGGCTCAGTATTACCATTTCTTTTTCCAGTTCAATAAGCTGTAGGACAGTTTCATTTTTATTTATTTATTTATTTTGGAGATGTTTTTGCTATAGGGCACGTGCGCTCACCAGAAATACAGAGACAGAGAGATAGAAAGCAAGAAATCCCCCCCCCCCGGGGGGGGGGGGATGACCACGCCGCAATCCCTTTTCCTCCATTCTCCTCTTGGGATCTTGGGCATGCACGCACATGCACCCGGCATGAGTTTAAGCCACCGGGTCCTGGACTTGAACCACAGTCAGCTACGTGGGAGTCCAGCGACATAGCCATTACGCTAACTGCTGGTCCCGGGACAGTTCCATTTTGAAACACATGTAATTTGGATTGCTGCTCGAATCATTTTATTGTTATTATTTTATATATTTATTTATTTATTTTACATTCTTTTTTTAGGCATAATGAGTATCATAATTTCTTTCCTTTTTAAAATAATTATTTTATTTATCATTATTGTTATTTTTAATTTGATCAGAGTGAGACACAGAGAAAGAGAGAAAGAATGCAAGAAAGCAAGCTGCCAGGTCTGGGACTCGAACCGTGGTCAGCCATGTGGGAATCCGGCGCCCTTAACCACCACACCACCTGCCAGAGCCATTATTCTACATTCTTTCACTGAACATCATCACAGCATACAAAATGCAATTACCTATCCAGAATAAATTGTATAGTGGCTTAATCACACGTGTTATCATTAACAAATAATTTTCCATTTCTTGTATATATATATTTCCCCCTATTTCTTACCATCTGCCATTCCCTACCCTCCTCCCACACTAACTCTGATATCTGCAGTTGCTTTCCATTACTTTTTTATTTTTTCCCACATTTCATTGATTCACAAAATACCTTAGTGAGTCTAGCTACTTTCAATACCAAATTCAGCTGATATACTTTATAGTGTATTCATTCTACTCCTGTTGGGTTTTTAAATGCCCAGAGCTATAGACTCATTATTAGGAGAGGAATACAACCATTATCCAATTCCTACGACAGAGCAGAAGTATATATGAAGAACAAAAAATACACAAAAACTTTCCTCAGAGAGTTATAACTATATCTTTCTTCCCAGGTGCCTTACTTGTCACTTAGCCAGAGCATGACCAAAATGGCAGTAGACAAATACGAACAGTTCAATACTGACCATAAGCATAAAAGAAACCACTCACCCTTGGCCATCCTCATGGTAGAAATCTGCTTCAGTAGTACTTTCCGATACAGAGGATAATAATATGGCAATAACAACTGGCAGCTTTCCCAGATTTGACTGCTATCTAATCTCACATTAACTTTGAGAAAGATGAAGTTCCTAATAAGGAATTAGGGCTTTCAGTTACTGTCTTGGGCAGACTGACAATTTGACTGATATCCTAAATGTAAACGTTAATGATTACTACTTAGATATTTAAAGTTCTGCAATCACCCCTACTAGGCTTATTACAAGGGAAATAATCACCTCTACAGATGTTTCTCAACACATAATAAATTGAAAAACATGTAATCCTTTCCGTAAAGCATTTGCTTTGGAACATCTACTCTCCAAACACATGGCCATTTTTGAGTCCCTATATCCTTGCTAAAAAAAAAAAAAAAAAAAAAGAAAGAAAGAAAGATTATCGCTCTGTAATGTAAAGTGACTGAACTACCGTTCTATCAGGATCAATTGAGTTTTGCTTTATGAGAGATTTGAAATGAAAAGCAGTGACAATCTATTAACACTCCAATATGAATCATACTGTGTGATTATGGAGCTGGCCCTTAAGGTATTTGAAAAATTAGGGTTTATGTATCTGACATTAGTAAAATAGCTACCTCATGTAGCATAGAAATCTTTAACATGATAACACTACTCTTGGTAAATATAATAAAAACCATATAAATCACTTTTTATGTAGTCTTTTTAAAAATAAGTACAGGCACAATTATGTGCATTTCAAAAGAGAATTGTTTTAATCAACATATTGAAAAATACACAGTAATTTGGCTCAAAGACAGTTAAGATTTTTTTAAATATAAAATAGGATATATATCAGCTTATGAAATGATGTTTTTAATTTATTCTTCATTTTAATTAATTAATTTTTAAATTTTGCCAGAGTATATGTACTCATCAGAGAGTGACAGAGTGAGAGAGAAGAAAAGTGATGAAGCATGCCATAATACAATTAATCCCTTCTCTCTCCATTTTGGGCTTTTGGGCACATACACCTTGTGTGTTTCTCAAGCAACCAAGCCTGGGGCTGGAACTGCACAGTCAGTTATGTGGGATTGAACCACCTTAATTACCACATGACGTGCTAGCCCAACTTATCCTTTATTAATAAGAATATTGACTTTTTTAACAATTCAAAGTACTAAAAATAGTACTTAGTAATATTTTTTAGAAACTGTCAGTGTACGTCAGGATTGATATATTAATTTTTTATTGTAATTTCTTGTTTACATATAGTCAATGACCCTTTTAATTAAGAAATCCTTTTCCTTCAAATAGTGTATAAGTTCTGATTTAATCTAGAATCACAAAGACCATTTAGTTACTATGTTAAACATAAATATAAATAAATATATGAAGAAGAATGTGATAGAAACAGAATTAATCATTCTATAAATTATATGAGAATGTATACTTTTAAAAAATGTTCACTTTATGAAAATATTTGAATGTAAAACCTGGCTATTTGGTGTTAAGTCAGTAAATAGAATAATTTCAAAACAATACATATGGTGAGATTCCATGACACTTTATAACATGCAAATATGTACAGAGGACTCACAGGAAGAATTGCCATCCAAAACCCAAAGAGCCAGCTCACAAATGATTCATGCTTTTTTAATCATCAAAAGTCTGTAAAGTCTGACAATCCAAAAAGTTGTAATGAAATAAATTAAACTCTACATGTATAAATTCGTACAGCATGTAAACAATTTTATAGGTACTATTTTATTTCATCTCAAAAACATTAAAAGGTAAGCCAAGAAAGCAGGTATTATTATCCCTAATCTGAGGAAGTCAATGCTAAAATAGGACAATTGATTTGAAAACTTCATACAGCTGGTATGAAGTGATATTGGACACACTGGCGTTTTTGTATAGTTCCTTCTCACATCAGGAAATTGGCACATTTCCTAAGTAATTGTGGACTAATGATTCAGTCCATGACCCATTGCTAAATCAATCTATTCTATACAACTAGACATGTAGGGAAACTATTTTGAAAAAATCAAAGTAGCTGTGGATATCAAGGTAATTTTAGCTCAGTCTCCTCTCTGTTTAAAACTATTAAGCGCAATTTTAGCTAGATTAAGGATCTCTGTCTCCCATTCCCCAAACTCTTGTAGATTTGTAATGCAGTTCTGAATCTTTGAAGATTTTTTTTGTTTTCCTTGAGAATACTGAATGCATAAAACAACACAAGACTCAATTTCAGGAAGTGAAAGGAATAATAGGACAATGGATGGATAGAGTACCAGAAGTGAAAGGAAAATAATGAAGTATAAATCAATGAATGAATGAAATGCCTCCCAGCAGTAAATTTAAGCACTGGTGCACATTCATCAAAAGCAAATCTAAAAAGTCAATTTTAACAAATTGAACCATTCCAGAAAATC
Organism: Tupaia tana; assembly: GCA_026018925.1. Taxonomy (NCBI): domain Eukaryota; kingdom Metazoa; phylum Chordata; class Mammalia; order Scandentia; family Tupaiidae; genus Tupaia; species Tupaia tana. The sequence goes on from JAKSZU010000003.1 coordinate 53,006,124, forward strand.
AGATATAAAAATCACAATGCTAACATTATGTCTTACTTCTTAGACAAGATGCCTGCCTTTCATTCCTGTAGGTTTTCTCTGTCAAGTAAAGATTAAACATTCTATAATCCAAGGTAAAATTTTACATTTGACACTTAAACTTTTTTGTTGACATTTGGCCGGAGCTGAAAATCCAGCCAAGCATGTTTTTTTTTGTTTGTTTGTTTGTTTTTTTTAATGACAGAATGACAGAAACAAGCACAGCATCTTCTTACCTAAGCCTGTCTTTCTATTGGGAGCAATATAATAACTAAAACAGTTTTCCCAGAGTATTTTCCACAAGACGTTAATAGTTATGATGGTAAGAAGTATTTTACAGTCAAATAAATTTACCAATCATTATACATGATAATATTCAAAAGTTTGTTTATATTACAGGAGTTTTTACTATAGGAGTTTTAACAATCTGAATTATACCTGTGGTCAAGAAATTCCTATTTTTCGTTCAGTATCTCATAGGGCTATGTTCAGGAGCAAATATTGGAAAATCTTGTCCTAATGAAATGTAGTTATTCTGCCTGACACTCACAGTTCCATCCTGGAACATGGCCAGGGCTCACATGCTAAATGGTAACAAAGATTCTCTGTATGTCTGGACTTGATAGTGACTGCTTTGGATGACTGTACCCTATAGCAAGATAGAATTTTGTAGCTATTAATAGATCAGGGCTGCTTCTCAGTTCCACTGACAGTGATTAGTTTTTAAAAAACAAAATCATCATATCAATATTACTCTGAGAAAATGTGAATATTTAAGCTAGTGCTCAAATTTTTAAGTTATTTCAGAATTAAAAAAGAAAACATTTTGTTTTTATGACCAAACAAGTGCCACACATTGCATGTGATTAATTTGTCTCCTAAAGCTATTTTTAATCTCTGTATATTTACCTTCCCTTTTTCTCTCACCATTCATGTCATCATTTTTCAGTTACAACGTTTGTCCTATAGAATTTGCTACCATCTGGATTTTGAGAATTTATCTTGGGATGTTATTTAACATGTTCCTCTGTGCCTTAAATTTTCTGTAAATTTGTGGATAAATCTAAAGGCTTGACTTGGTTCAAGATTGATTACTGGTAAGACAATTTCAGAGGTGGTATTTTATACCTCCAACAAGAGAAATGTAATGTCTAGAAGTCTTTCTCTCTCTCTTTTTTGTGAGAGAGAGATATTTTGCTATAGGGTGTGTGCACTCACCGGAGAGAGAGAGAGAGACCGAAAGCAAGAAGTCACCCCACAGGGGGGATGGCCACACCACAATCTCTTCTCCTCCATTCTCCTCATGGGATTTTGGGCACGTACACACACGTGCTCAGCATGTTTCAAGCCACTGGGTCCAGGACTTGAACCACAGTTAACTTCATGGATGTCCAGAACCTTAACCACTACGCCACTTGCTGGTCCCCAGAAGTCTCTCTTTTTGTGACATTAAGAGTCACTTGGCCAGGCACAGTTGTGCAAGGTTAATGTAGTGCTCCCTAGTGCTAAGGCCACATGGAAACCTTCCGACGTGTGCATTCTGAGGTTCCCAGTACACACCAGGCACACAGGCATATATCCAGGATCCTGGCTAGCTGCAAGGTGGGGGTGAGTTATGCTGTGAAAATCCCAGTGGGGATGCCTCTTACTGTCAATCTCTCTCATGAAAGAATTGAACAAATCAACAAAAAGAATATTAGCCACCAATGCTCACTATCTAGATAAATGATTTAATTAGAAGTTTGTAGATTAAGGATAGTTTAATTTAGTTATTCCTTCTTCATTAACTGGAGTGTTTTTATAAAGGGAAACCTCTGTTCATCCTCTATGTAATTAGTTTTTAAACAAAAGTCAGGTAAGATGTAGGTCTCCCTTGCTCAATTTATTTACTAGATTTCAGAATTGAGTTAGTTCACTACCTCCCCTAAAAGAGCTGGAGGTTTTTTGTTGTTGCTCTTGTTATATTTCTTTTTAATTGTTTGTATTATGATCTCATAGATAATGCAGCTTTTGGTGTCTTTTAATCCATTGCCATTATTATTACAGAGACCCAGACTGTATAACAAGGCTCCATTGGTTGGCATTTTATGATGGAATAGCTCTGTATCTTTCTTGTGGTATTTATGTGATACACATGATAAAGTGACATAAAACAGTAACTTTTTTTGTACTGATGCCAAATTGCTCATTTTCATATTGTACTAGTTATAGAATAGGTCTCAGCGGAAATATATACAGAATCTCTCATTGTATTTTAAAAAGAATTAGTTAATCTATTTGATTTGATACAGAGTGGTGCTATTAGCTGAATTGTGTCCTCTTCGAATTCATGTGGAAGTCCTAACACCTCCATACATGACTGTATTTGAAAATAAGGTCTTCAGTGACAAAATTAAGGTTAAATTAGGTCCTTGGGGTTGGCCCTAATCCAGTATAACTGCTACCATTATAAACAGACACACACAGAAAAAAAAAATGTGAAAATGCCAGAAGACATTTGTCTACAACAAACCATGGAAAGAGGCCTTAAGAGAAATAGACCCTGCCAACACTATGACCTCTGACAATGATATCCAAGAATTGTGAGAAAATACATTTCTATCGTTTAAGTCACCCAATCTGGTATTTTGCTGCAGTAACTCTAGGAACCTAACACAAGTGGTATCTTCAAAAGTGAAAATACTTAGTACTTAAGAAAGTTTTCCCATGTTCTAAGGATAAATAGTATGACTCCTATTTTGTAGATGAGAAAACTAAACCTTAAAGAGTTTACAAAACTCTTTCAAGGTCACAAAAATGGTAAGATTTAGAGTGGAGGACAGACATTGCTTGGCCCAGTCTGCTCTTTCTAATGCATGATGCTAACACTGAAGTCTTATAAACCAGGATTTATTTTTAAGACATTGTGGAAGAAAAAGAAAGGCATTGAATAATTCTGAAAAATCATCTTAATTTATAACCAGATATTTTCCTATCTTTTTTATTTGTTAAGAGATTTTGTGCTACAGGGCACATGCACTCACTGGAGAGAAAAAGAGAGACAGAAAATGAAAAATCGTTCCCCAGAGAGATGGCCACGGCACTATCTCATCTCCTCCAGTCTCCTCTCAGGATTTTGGGCGCACACACACATGCACATGTGCTTGGTGTGAGTTTCAAGCTGCTGGGTCTGAACTTGAACCACAGTCGGTCACTTGGGAGTCCAGTCCATCAACCACTATGCCACCTGCTGACTCCAGTACCAAGTATTTTCTAAAAGTAAATACTTTGAAGAAGAAATGTAGTGCCTCCCTAAAATGGCATTTAGAGGATTATCTTTCACAATATCTCATTATGCGTTACATGAAATGGTAGCTGAATCTATATTTTAGAATTAAAAAGTCATTTATGCTCTTTTTAAATTAAATAAACCTTAAATAGTATAATTTTATCAAGTGCTCATCTTGAATTTATATATTTAAAAACCAGGGAGGCAGGGCCAGCAGGTGGTGTGATGGTTAAAGGCGCTGCATTCCCAAATGGCTGACCAAGGTTCGAGTCCAGGACCTAGTGGCTTGCTTTCTCACTTTCTCTCTTTCTCTCACTCTCATTCTCATTCTTATTCTCACTCTCTCCCTCTCTGGTCAAATAAAAATTAAATAAGTTAAATAAAAAAATAATCCCTAAAAACAAAAACAAAACACAAAACAGGGAGGCCAACCCATGGTATGGTGGTTAAGGCGGCTGGATCCAACACAGTCCACCAGGCTGCTCAAGTAATGGACCCAGTGACTTGAAAAACAGGCTGGGTTCATGTGCATATGGGCCAAAATCCCATAAGGAGGGAGAAATGGAAAAGAGATTGCGGTGTGTCCATTCCCCATATGGGGGAGGATGTGGATGGATCACAGTATGCATACTGTTTAGGGGATGACTGTTTCTCTCTCTTAGGGAAGAAATAAAACAAGATAAACTTCAAAAAAACCTTTAAAAATGAAGATATGCTTGTATTATGTCATTTGGTAACAGGAATAAAGATACAATGAGGCAATTTTATTAATGAGTTTATATGTATAGGTATTGTTATGACAAACTTACTATGATAGCCAAAAATATGTGTTATTAATTACCAAATAACTATTTAACATATTTTACGTTACATCAATCATACCATTGAAACAGGAAAGATGTCACTCATTTTACTATAAAATGGTGTAAATTAAGATGCAGTGTGAATAATGTATTAAGTTATTTTGTATTAAATTATGGAAAATATATAAAATAATAAATACCATATAAATACCAAAAGGAATATTAATTTTTATAACAAAATAGGAAAACACAAAGCAATAACATGGCATAATTCTTTAAATATTGAGATTTTTTAAATAATACTGAGATTAAAGGCATTTTTAAAAAGGAGAAAATACCTGTATACAGATAGGCATGTTTATGTGTATAGTATATATACATTCATATGCATACAGGTTTCATGAAATAATAAAATGAGACACAGTACTGTACTGTGTTGGTAAGTTTACTGAAGACAATGCACAGATCCCATGAAATAAATATATACACATATAAAAGTGTTATGTATGCCATTTGAAAAGAAGAATGCTTTTACATTATTTCTTGGATTTGCAATTAATTTTCAAACCTCTCATAATCTCTGATTGTAAAGGCCTCTAACATAATATTATTTGAACAATAATTTACCATTATGTTTTAGGGAATACTGTTTATTCCTCAGCAGAACATGCTTTTATAGTAAATAGGGACAGTGACAGCTCTAGAAGCAGGTTTTTAGAACTCAATAAACTTGAAACTCCTCTCCACAGTCATCTGAACTATGGAAATGTAAGTCTCCCACTATGACGGCCTGTTAGTACAGTTATCCAAGCATGAAGGTAAAATACTGTCAAAGCATGAGCTTTGGGTTTTTGCCTGGCATGTCCTTTATTTTAAAGGTTGGATTATGTGGGTCACTAAAGCATCTTAATACTAAGGCTGCATTCTTAGCATTTCCTTGGTGATTTCATAAATCACTTGCAGGTTAATTTATTTAAAAAAAATACCTAAAGCTTATTCTACTAATTCTCCTAGCAACATTGATCAGAAAGGTAAAAGATCAGGGCGCAGGATATATGAAATAGGCAAAGTCTCAGAAAACACATTATCTTTCACCACCAAGGCACTGAAACAATTCATAAAGCAATAACTATGCAGTAATATTGCACACACACACCATCTTTACTTCAGGAAAAAAATGACAGGATGTTTTGCCAGTTGAATCTTTTAAGTATGGTACTTGATTCTTCATTTTTGCATGGTTTTAGTTAAAAAATTTTCAAGTTTCCTTTTTTAGTGAAAGCCTCATTGTTAAAGTGTTTTTAGTATGCTTCAGCTTTGAACTGATCACACTAAATATTTAGACAGAAATACTGAGTAAGTGTATAAATATTTCAGATGAACTGACATTTTAAAAAAGACCTATGCTTTCATTGTATACCATAATATTAACACAGGTTTGGGCTAGTTTATTCTAACAGAAGTCATTAAGCTTAAGATGGCTGGATCAGGGATTTTTTTTATATCTTTATGTTTTTATAATTAGTATTATCTGGAAATGTAGATTACCAAAAGAAAATGAGCATTTTTGCAAAACACAGTTTGACAAAGAATAAAATGTTCTGTTCCTGTCATTTCTAGACTAGTAAATAAATGTCGCTAACTTCAAGATGATCGTGCTTTTAAAGTCTGTAGAAGCAACACACTTAACCTTAAGGAAAATTAATGCAGTGATCATTCTTCATATTACTCAAACTGAGGAAGAAGACAGAGAAAACTGGTGACACAAATGAAAATGTGAATAATCTGAAAATTGGAGAATTCAGTTTATGTCAACAAACTTTATATGGGTAGTAAAAATTGACTATTGTGACAAATACCACCAGGAAATCAAAGATTAAGTACAAAGGCTTTCTTCCACTACCACCTTGTCATCAAAGAGTCACAGTTCAACAGGGAGAAAGATATATAAACAAATTTACAAAACAATGTGACAAATGTGCTAATATACATAGGTAAATGAACGTTGGTGAGAAAAATTCAGAGAACGCTAAGAATTTTCTGCTTGGAAAAGAGAAAGGAGATCACAGTGATACAGAGGTTAGAATGGGAAGGATCCCAGTGCAATGTACACTGCAGGTTTACTGTAGACTTGCATCCCGAATTCCTTGATTAATCCAGTTTTAATTGTTGCCAACATACAACTATAGCTATTTAATAATTGGTTTATAGCTTTAAAAATGTAGGTAAGACTTTTATTTTAATCATCATGTTTTATTTTGAATAACTTTTTGACTTAGGGGATGTGTGCTTGCTGAAGAGAGAGAGAGAGAGAGAAAGAGAGAGAGAGAGACACTGAGAGGGAAAGTGTGAAATCGCCCCTGAGAGGATGGCCATGTCACAATCCCTTCCCCACCATTATCCTCCCGGGATCTTGGACACTAATGCAAACATACCTGGCATAATTTTCAAGCCACTGAATCCATGGCTCGACTGAAGTCGACCACGAGGGAGTCTAGCGACGTAACCACTACGCCATCTGCTGGTCTCCTCATTATACTTTTAGTTGCTAATTTTTTTTTAAATCTGCTTTGTTATTTTTATGGTTTCATATTTCATACTCATAATTTAATCCCTTTCATGTCTCTGTACATGCTACACATATATATTTTATGTGTCTGATAAGATTCATATTTAGTATTTCTGAGGCCCTCAGTCTGTATTCTATGCTATCATTCATTGAGCCTCCTTTTCCTATGCGTTTTGTTTGTGATCATGTACTTCAGAATTCTTGATGCTTTGGCTGAAGTTTGATTTCCTTCAAGGGTGATTTAAATTTGCTTCTGCCAAGAGCCCTGTTACCAACTTAGAACCACTTCAAACTATTAATAGCTTTACCTTGACGTTTCTGTTGTTTTCTAGTCTGAATCTGGGCCCCAAGCGTACACCTGTGCTCGCTTGAGTTGACAAATTATCAGTGAACTCTTCTGTCCTCTGTTCCCAGAATCAACCTCAAGACAAATATGTTTCCTGGTCATCTCCTTCTGGGAGGGACTGTAGAAGGGAGACCTTAAAAAAGTAGCCTCTGATGTCACACTATGGTTCTTCCATCAAAGTATACAACTTGAAAAGGCCCTAACCTTTTTCTCCTGTCATTTTTACTCCATCTGATAGTCAAAATGGATGTCTGACTCACTAATGTTCAGTGTGAGTCTGCTGGGTGAATGCCAACTTTCATGTGTGCTTAACTTTGAATTCCTGCTATCATTTTAGTTTTAACTCTGTAAAAGGAATGAAAGAGCACACCCCAGTAACTGGAAGATAGTCTAATACTCATGGCTGACTGTTATTATTCTCCTATTAAACAGAGAGCCTCGGAACCAGCAGTTGGCATAATGGCTATGTCGTTGGACACCCATTTAGTCAACTATGGTTCGAGTCCCAGACCTGGTGGCTTAAACTCATGCCGGGCACGTGTGCATGCGTGCCCAAGATCGCGGGAGGAGAATGGAGGAGAAGGGATTGCGGCGTGGCCGTCCCCCCTGGGGGTGTGATTTCTCACTTTCTGTCTCTCTGTCTCTCTCTTTCTTCCTGGTGAATGCATGCGCCCTATATATATCAAAATCTTCTCAAAAAAAAAAAAAAAAAAAAACGAATCTCACAAAATACCAACCTCAGACAAGATCCTCAGAAACCATGATAAAGTGACACGAAACAATGGCCTTTCAAATTTTGGTTTCTAAATGTCGTCAAAAGAATAGTTATCATACTATTCCCAAAATACCAAACACCCCTTTTCGTGGTTAAAATGAGTGATTGATACTTCCTTACCAATTATAGCTTTCTCCTCAGTCTACTCTTCCTTCTTCTAGGTAAGATATAGTAAGTACCTCATCACAGAATTGCTCCTGCTTTTTCACTAGATCTAACTACAAGAAAACCCTGTTCCCTAGACTTGTCTCGAAATCACTTAACCAGACTCCAAATCCTATAGTAGATTGTTTCTAACACCCTCTTATGAGATATCCATTGTTCCTTCTGGTGGATGTTCTATCCCAATGTAATGAGTAACAAATCCCAACCTGTTTAACTATAGATGTGCTCCTGGTAGTCTTTGGCTAAAGGCCATCAGCAGTCTCTAAGGACTCTATTCCTTTATTATCATTGTATTACCAGCTCACAGCTTCACACAGTAATGAAAATTGTTTTAAAAATAAATATATCTATCATTTTCCATTGTATTATACCAGAACCATATTTCAGAATATCTACAATGCCGTATTAAAGATATTTCATATTGATTACCCTTAAAACAGTCTAGAAAAATCAGGGGAAAAAAGCAATTAAGTATTGACTAATTATTAAATAGAACATTTACCTTGTTACCTCTGAAACAATAAAGAAAAGTTTAGAATTGGGATCAGCAGATGGTTATGGTACGTGGCTGGACTCTCACGTAGTGGATCGCAGCCCAAGTTCTAGGCCCAACAGCTTAAAACTCACACCAGGCATGTGTGTGCATGCCCAAGATTCCAAGAGGAGGACAGAGGAGAAGGGACTATGGTGTGGTCATTGCCCCTGGGAGTGATTTCTCACTTTATGTCTCTCTGTCTCTCCAGTGAGCATATGCACCCATAGCAAAAAAATATTTCTCTAAGAAAAGAGAAGTTTAGAATTAATTTGTAAATGGAAAAAAAAAAGGACTGGACAAGTTGTAGATATTTCAATGTCATAATCATAGATACTTATTAACATAGAGAAACCTTAACCACAATGGATCGTACCAGGGATGGAAGCCTAATTCAAATATAGTTATCTAGGGACCAGGAGATTACATTGTGGTTATGTCACTGGACTCCCACATGGCCAACCACGGGTGGCGTCCTGCACCCGGTAGCTTGAAAATCATGCTGGGTGCATGTGCATGTGTACCCAAGATCCCAAGAACAGAATGGAGGAAGAGGGACTGCAGTGTGGCCATCCCCCTGAGGGCTGATTTCTCCCTTTCCCTCTCACTGTTTCTGTCTCTTTCTCTCTCTGACAAGTGCACACACCCTATGGGACAAACCTCTTAACAAAAACCAAAAAACAAATATAGCTATCTATTTTGGATAGAAGGGAAGCTAGAACTCTCAGATGCAGTCTACCTAAAAACACTGCTTATGGCTTGTTGGATGGGATAACAGTTCATTTTAACTCTTTTCTCATTTGGGTAACCTATTACTTCCATATCATACAAAAATGTACACATGTAAAGGTCTAAAAAGTTTTCTTTAATTACATTTCTGTGAATAAATGGCTAGTTTACAATTGATCATATTTTTCATCATAAATATGCCTCCTTCGAAATTCTTCAGAAGGAAGAAACATCTAACAAGATTATTTGCAAGTGTCAGGAAATTTTATGAATAGTAAATTTAACTAGTGATTTAACTATTAACATGTTATTTAAAAATTTCTTAATTTTGCTATTCTACTTTATTGTTCCTATTTTGGAGCCAATATATCTTTTTGTTTCTCAGATTCTAAAGTTTTTTTTTTTTTTTTTTTTTTTTTTTTTTTTTTTGTAGGTCCTTGAAAAGCTCTTAAACTTTGTTCCTATAATTCCAAATAGATAAAAGTGTTCTTTTTGGGCAGAGTGCCTAATATCCTGAATGCACACCACTGAGGAATAGGTATATGGCAAACCAGAGAAAGACAAAATTTGTGGGAAAGTACAGCAGATATATCTCTGTAGAAAAGCAGATGTCATGAAAAATGTAAACCATAATGTAGACAGAGGTGCAGAGGTGAGGAAGACAAATGAGTAATGAGACGAGTAATAAAGGAAATAAGATAGGAGCATGGCTTACTCTCAACCGTAGTGTTTGTGGTGGCCAGACAATCAACACTGGCTAAATAACTTGAGGAATATGTGCAAAATGAAACTGTACATCCTCCTTGAAAAATTAAGGATTTTAAGACATGACCACAGAGCATTAAACCAGGCCCAGGGCTGTTTGAGCACAGCACCTGTGCATAGGCACCTGCCTGGGCTATCCATCTACAAAGCTGGCCTGTGGATGCACTCCCACCCTTCCCAAGCAGAGGCTCTGTGGTGCTAGCACTGACTCGTACGGTCCTCCATTGCTGGCCTCCACGCATCAATCTCATTGCCCAAGCCAAAATGAAAACAAACTAAATTTGAAACCATAAGGTGACTTCATGGACTTACATTGCTTTATCTTTTATCAGTTAACATATTTACACATTTTAAGGTTGAAAAACAACTACTAATCTCTTCTTATAACTTAAAGTCACATGTTGAAAATATAACTCACAATTGGTACCTGGTCCCTGGGATATGGATTAGTATCATCACTTTTATAAAATGTATAAATAAAAGTCATGTTTATAATTGCATTAATAATTGAGTAAAGTTGATGTAAAATAGGTACTTGTTATGCAAGGAAAGTTTCCAAGCTCTCCTTCTAACCATGGGCACCCCAAGTTGCTCCTATATAATACTATGTAATATCTTGTGACTCATAAATAAGAAAGGGCAAAGCCTTACATAAATAAAGGAAATTACATATATATATATATATATACACACACACACACAGAGAGAGAGAGAGAGAGAGAGAGAGAGAGAGTTTATATTTTTATATTTGTCCAGGGACAAATATATATTGAGTTGTTAGAAAAGTCATGACACATTTTGCATAGGAAAACAGAAAAATACATCATGACTTTTCCAATGACCCAATAAAAGTATCCCTTATTCAAATTTAATGCCACTAATTACTTAACCCTTCTGTGTATGCTCTTTGAGCTCCAATCCTACATTTTTACTGTCCATTGTCACTGGTAGTTCCTCTACTAACTCAATTCAACACATTTAAGGTGAATGTGTATGTGATATTTATCTCTAAGCTTACTCCCTCCTCCAGAAAAAATAACCCTATCCTATCCTCTCTTCCTGACTTACTCATCACTCTTAATGGCATAATTCTTTCTTCTCCCTGAGATTAAAACAACTTTGAGGACTAGCAGATGGCATAGCGGTTATATCACTGGACACCCACATGGTCCACTGTGGTTCGAGTCCTGAACTGGGAGGTTTGAAACTCATACTAGGTGCCTGTGCATGTGTGCCTAAGATCCTGAGAGGACAATGGAGGAGAAAGGATTGTGGCATGGCCATGCCCTCTGGGGGTAATTTCTCTGTTTCTGTCTCTCCGGTGAGTACACATACCCTATAGCAAAAACCTCTTGGGAGAAAAAAACAAAAAGCTTTCATTTCAGCTGCATTGCTGGTCAATTTCACTGTGTACTGTCTCTCCCATTCAGATCTTCCTTTCTGGCCACACTCTTCCCATCATAAATCCAGTCTTAATACCTCTTCTTTGGGCCATTCCAATAACTTCCTAAGTACTACTACTTCTAGTGTCCCTCCACTCTAATCCCCCTGTATTTCTAGCTACTTCTATTAAGGTTCATTTTCAACAATCATGTGGTTTAATCCCTCAAATTCTAAAATTCACTTTATGTGTTTTGATCAGACTTAGTTCTGACTGTGTCTGGCATTCCTTATTTGGGCCCCTCCATCTTTAAGGGGCCCAGATTACACTTTCCACCCTTGACTTGCATGGCTCCCCTGTCTTGTCTTTGTACTTCAACTGAACTGGACTATACACTGTTCAGCTGTATCTTCCTGTTTCTGGCTCATGTCATTTCTGTTCCTCATGCTCTCTATACTTAGAATGCCATCTACCTTGGCTAATACAGATGTCTTATACTAATCCTCATATATGCAAAATTGGCTTAGCTTAGATTCACTGAAACAGACACTTTGCAAGGACATAGATTGTTTTTAACTCTGTTTACTGATGTACTTTAAGTTCCAAGAACTGTGCTGGCACAAAATAGATATTTAATAAATGGCTGAATGAGTGAATACAATTCCTAAAGAGTTTAAAACTTTGCAACTTCATTCAGTGGTTCCCAGGCATTTGCATCTCCTCAGCAGACATTCTGCCTTCAGTACTTGCATGTTCAAAGCACTGTAATATGTCTGATGGTACAGATACTAACAGTACCTGCAGGAAGGCGACGAGACTAGCAAATTGGTTGCTAGAACACATCTTTCCTGTAAATAACTCTGGAGCACTTATTTACATATTGTACATAATACTCCAGCCAGATCAATGACATAATATTTCAGCCAGATGGATGTGTACAAATGCATATACCCAAATTAAACAAAATTAACTTGCAAAGGGTCTTCTAAAACTCCCTATGCAATCATAGATGTATAGCTTGTTTTAATTTTTCTGAGTTTTTGCTTTTCTAGGATTTTAAAGGCAGCTATGGCCTCTTCTGTTTTTCTCTCTATTTTTTTTTTTTTTTTTTGAGAGGTTTTTGCCATAGGGCGCGTGCGCTCGCCAGACAGACAGAGAGAGACATAGAAACAGAAAGCGAGAAATCACCCCCCAGAGGGGATGGTCACACCGCAATCCCTTCTCCTCCGTTCTCCTCTCGGGATCTTGGGCACGCACGCACACGCGCCCGGGGTGAGTTTTAAGCCACCGGGTCCAGGATGCGAACCGCAGTCGACTACGTGGGAGTCCAGCGACATAGCCATTACGCTAACTGCTGGTTCCCTGTTTTTCTATATTTACAAAACTTGTTTATCTCAGGAAACTAATCTCCTTGGTTCAGGTGGTCTGAGGATGCTGTCATTTAATGAGAGTGAGAAGGTAATGATTCTTTTTGTTAATAGCTATATATATATATATATATATACACATATATATATATATGTATATATATATATAATAGCTATTATATATATATAATTATATATATATAATAGCTATTATATATATAATTTTATATATATATATAGCTATTATATATATATAATTTTATATATATATATATAATTTTATATATATATATATATAATTTTATATATATATATATATATATATATATATATATATATATAAACCCAGCTCTAGAAAGACTAATAAGTGAGCAGAATGGTGGCCAAGGTTGATTTATAGTCAAAATAAATAAGGAAAACCTTAGCAGAGAGAAAGGGGCCCCAGTACAAAAAACTTACAAGTAAGCCTTAAAGAAAACGATGTATTCAAAATCTCCTGATTAAATGATAGAATCCGTGCACACTGGTATCCTAATGATTTTATACACAGACACACTATAGTGAATTAGTTCATAAGTCACAAGTAAAACTTTCAGAAAGGACCTCAGTCTTAATTTAGAAAATTTAAAATAGTCATAATCAAAGAGGTACTTTTTAAGAAGTGTTCCTTCAAGGTCAAAAATAATCTTGGAGTATCTTCTATAGTAACCATTTCTGCTCACTAGAATTCATTCAAATGTTCAGTGCAGTACTTGCAGAGTATCCGAGAGAGAAAAAGTTCCTCAGAGGCACTCCTTCCAGTGTTTAACAATCCTCTTTTTAATTGGGTAGATCAGAAAAGTGAATGCCAGTGTTTAACATTTTCAGCTTAATTATATATGACCTTGGCAATGGCAGCAAAGCTAATAACTAGATATTTCAAAGAGTCATGGTATATGTAATTATTATGAATAACATGTCATAGTATTTATGAGTGTTTATTAAACTGCTCTGCAGACAAAATTACACATACACTAAAATGTAGTATGCAACAACTTTGAAATCGATGTTTCCTGTAGGAATAAATTTCATTGACAAATTGTTTCCCAGGTTTAAATTCTGCCCTGTCCTCATGTTCCTGATCATTCTTTTAAAAATAGACTTTCTTTCCTACGAAGTAGGACTGCAAACAATATATAAAAGAGATACCACTTCAGAAATCTGAAGAGGCTCTCGTGAGGTAATGTCAGTGTTGTTATTATTTTTTTTATTATTGTACTGTTTTAAAGTCTTACTTCATTCTATCCTAAAAACCTTCTTTTTTAAACTCACAGGATGTATTTTAAGTATCTGTTGCTTGACACTGTATTCAGTAGAAGGATGATCTGCATTTTACACAGACAGCGTCACAGACAAATTTTATTTATTTACTTCTTCTGTAAGTGAGACAGAAGATTGATAGTGAGAGGGAGAGAGCACTCCCAATAGGGGCTCCACGTGAGGATCTATCTCCAGCTTTCAGCCAGACCCACATCATGGGCAAACGTCTTCCTGAAGTTGTCCAGGCCTGCAGACTTGAACCAGAAACATTCCTATGTAGGACTGTCTCTTAGAACACTGCAATTTTACCACTGTGCCACTGTCTATCCCCAACATTATAGAATTTGAAGACTTATAGGTGCCTTAGAGATGACATGACCTAACTCTCAGTCTCTACAGACAAAGAAACAAGAGATTTGGAAATATCACATGATTAAATACTTAGTTGGAAACTTAATTGGTTTTTAAACACTGATAAAGTTCTCCAAAGTACTCTGAAACCTATCCCAAACGCTTTGCATTTTGAATTGTAGAAACTTAAATTTAGCATATTACCTTATGCTGTTTAAAGTTTTGTTTTTAAAGTAAAATAATGTACATAATAAATGAAGAAATTTAAGAAACTTCCTAGAGTCTGGATATGTGTGTTATTGTTAGATATAGACCCTTGTAGCATTCTCAAAAGAGAAAAAATAATTTGAAATATTTAGTAATCAGTTTCAATCCCTTGGGCTTCCTCGATCTAGAAGTATGATCTAGTATGACCCCCACACTTTACTCAGCCCTTCCTTCTAATATCACCTCTTACTTTAATTCACTATCTTGTCATTCTTGGTGTTCTTTCAAAGAACATGAAAATGTAACATAAATTTGTATCAATGCTGCAGAGCTCCTTAACTCTGCTTTCCTAAGAACCGATGCCTATCTACCAGGTCTCATGTGTATGCATGTGCATGTCTGGGGAAAAACTTCAACAGTAATGCACTGAATCTGAAGAGCATGTTACAGTATGATAAGGAAACACTGCCACAAGATAGTAGGGAAGGGAAATGAGAGATAGGATCTCCACTTCTCTTCCTCTGTTTACTAATTCAAGAGTGAACAGGTGGCTATAAGTATCTATACAAATTGTCCCTCCTCAAGGAGGAATGCTGTTACTTTTTTTTATCATATAAACTTTAATCAAATATAAGCGGGAGTGAAAAGCTGTTTTTCAAAATGTTAGTTTATCTTGCATATAATGTATAGTTTGAGGAAAATAGAAATGATAAAAGCAGAAGACATGGTGGGGAGGGAAGAAGGAGAATGGAGAAGGAACTGAGAGAACAAGAGAGAAAAAGATCAGGGAAAAGGAAATGGGATATGATTTCAGCTGAGACTTGTGTTACATTATAGCTTATGCAAACACTGCCACTAGGTCAAGTTTTGTATACAATAAAAGGAAAAAATGACTACCTTTATAATGATGTATGTAATTGTTACTTTAAACATAACTCTTGTACTAAGATAACAAATACACTTAGTGGAGAGCTGTAAATATACAGGGAATATAGAATTTTATAAATAGATGTAGTGAAGCTTAGGGCCTGGTAAAGCAAAAATCATTCTGTGGAAGGGCAAACACAAGTGATCTTGGCGTGGTATGTACATACTCAGCAGTTAAGAAAGTGTCTAAGGTCAAGTTCTTCAGGCAGATGAATGGGTAGAGGTTTTCCCCTCCAGCCTTTGCATATTTTGTCATTTATTTTTATAACTAGATTAAACATGATATCAAATAAAACACATTGCAGCTTAGTGACTGTACAGAGTGGCACTAGAGCAAAGGGCTGCAAACATTTTCTGTAAGGGACAGAGGGTAAATAAATGGTATAGATGAATGATGGGAATGGAGAAAAGGGAGACTATGAAATCTACCAACCTATTATGCTAGAAAAATGAACACAAAATATTTTATGCCTGAATGGCATTGTGGTGGACCATAAGCATCTTGAACTTGGACAGATGTGAGTTCAAATTCTACCTCATGCTCTTAGGTAAATGATTTTACCTTCCTAAATCTTGGTATGTTTAGAAATAGATAGGCAGTAAGTATAGCATTTACTTCTTGGGGTTTTTGAGAATATTGAATGAAATACTTCATATAAAACTTAACATGGTATATTCAATATAGTAAGAATTCAATAAATAGGAGTTATTAACATAAAAATATATTTAGCACTATATAGTGAGAAGGTGGATATTTATATTGTATTATTTTATATTACATATAATATAGCAAAAAATAAGTGACATATGCATATGTGCCCCAAATCCCAGGAATGAAACAGAAGGAATTATAGTGTGGCAAACATAGGTGATCACATGGAGAGTGATTTCTCACTTCCCCTCTTTCTTTCTCTGGTGAGCACACATGTCCTATGGCATAAACCTAAAAAATTTTAAAATTCTATAATTATATATTTGTTATTGTGCAAACTCTTCCTCATGTTTTTTTTTTTCTTTTTTTTTTGAGAGGTTTTTGCTATAGGGCGTGTATGCTCGCCAGAAAGACAGACAGAGACAGAGAGACAGAAAGCGAGAAATCACCCCATAGGGGGGATGGCCACACCACAATCCCTTCTTCTCCATTCTCCTCTCAGGATCTTGGGCACGCACACACACGTGCCTGGCATGAGTTTAAGCCACTGGGTCCGGGACTCGAACCGCGGTCAGCTACATGGGAATGCAGTGATATAGCTGCTGGTCCTGGTCTTAGTGTTTTTATAAAGTTGGGACAATAGTAATACTCAATTTAATTGCTATGTGGAGTCAGGGAAAGATACTCTAATAAGAAAACATCCATCAGAGTGTCTAGGAGATAGTTAATACTTGATAAATGTTACTTGAATCAAGTTTAACTGTTTGCTGTTTAAACTTGAGTTGACTACAACATCGTTAATCAAATTTTTGTGTTCTTCAGGCACTTTGGTTATCAGACTATTTATATCCATGTCCGTGATATACAAGGTCTTCAAAAGTTATTGCAAATTGCATATTATGAGAAAACGCATAGATTTCAAAATCTTTTGCATCAAAATAAACTTGCACTTTAATCTCATTTTTCTACAAACTTTAGGAAGTCCCCTTGTGTAATAATCAAAATACCATACATTTAATTCATGAGCTGCTTTTATCTTTCATTAAACCTTTATAAATAGGGCTGGTTAGGCGACAAAGCAATAATACACTGCTGGATCCATATGGAAAATAATGAGTTCCTCAGGTGAACCATTCACACTGGGCAAGTGCACCAATGATCTTGATTGGCTGGGAGGGGTCATGGCATGAGACCCTCTTGTGGTACTTGTCTCTCCCTCGATGCCCCTCATTCTCGTAAAAAGAAACTTTAAAAAGATACTTTATAAATAAAACATAAAGGGAGATATATTTTTCATAATTGTAGCTTTTGAAAGAAAAGCCACTGCTCTTAGTCTAAAGAACCTAACTGATCAATTCTGCCAAAGCAGCATGTTGCTCACTCTATACTCTTTGATCTTAAATTAAAAATTAATAAGTCTACTTGTGCCCACTAGTGAATTCAGTGGAATCATCAATATTTCATGTGTGGCATAGGTCAACCCAAGGTTGTCCATCTAGTACGGTAATGTAGGAGGTATAGCTGGGCCCTGGCCAGTGGCTGGAGAAGCGTCATCTTCCACAGAGAAGGGCAGTATTGGAAATGATGAACCAAGGAAAAGAAATCCATTGCGTCTCTCTTTTCTGTTGCAAAATTAATGATGAGTCCCTATGAAACCAAAATAGCTCTTACTAAGTGTAAGAAAGAAAAGCATGGAAAAATCACCAAGACAACCTTGAAAGTAGGGTTTTTAATGTATAGCTACTAAGAGTCACTTCTGAGTAATACTTAAAGTCATTGGAAAATGTCAACGATACATGGTTAAAAGTGAAATGAAAATGGAAACATGTTCCCAATCTACGTCATTATTTTTAAAATTTTTTAACTGACAGAAATTGGATAAATGTGATAATGGCAGTTGTCTGTAAATATTTGGGTATAGATTTATTTTCTTATGTCTTCTTAATATTTGCCTAGTCAGAGCAATTAGATACTTACTCTCAAGAAAATAAATGAGGGCAGGGAACCAGCAGTTAGCGTAATGGCTATGTCGCTGGACTCCCACGTAGTCGACCGCGGTTCGCGTCCCGGACCCGGTGGCTTAAAACTCACGCCAGGCGCGTGTGCGTGCGTGCCCAAGATCCCGAGAGGAGAATGGAGGAGAAGGGATTGCAGCGTGACCATCCCCCCTGGGGGGTGATTTCTTGCTTTCTGTCTCTATGTCTCTCTCTGTCTGTCTGGCAAGCGCATGCGCCCTATAGCAAAAAACCTCTCCCCCCCCAAAAAAAAAAAAAAAAAAAAAAGAAAATAAATGAGGGCAGAAGGGGAGAAGGGAGAGAATCATGGGGCAAAAAAGCAAAACATTCAAAGGATAAAAAATGGGAAATTATCTGTTGTTAACAATGAGTAGGGTAATTTTTTGACAGGCAACATACAGTGTCTTCATGCTGGGAAAATTAATTTTCAATATTGTAAAGATATACAGTGATTCATTGTAAAAACTAAGAAAAAAGAAAAGATCATTGGAAGCAAGATTGCAAAAGAGAGCAGAACTTGCACCCACCATTTGTACCTGATTTTTTTATTTCAAATAAGAATGTAAGCATTTTACTTAAATTTTACTTTTGTAAGTAGTCTATAGAAATTTTGTTTTATCTCAAGTATTTTGAAAAATAGCAGACTGTATGTTAAAAATTGCACTAAAATAAAACTAGAGAACTGTTACATACCATATTTGCAATTATCAACTGTTAAAAAGAACTTTTACTGTTATTGTTATATGCATTGCAATTATGCTTCGTCTATAAGATACGGTCAAGCACAGCTCTATAAAAGTTCTGATTCTCTTCCCTCCCTGTTTGCTAATGTTTTATTCTGAAGTAAACATTAGCCATACAACAAGTATACAAAAAGAAAGCAAGGGAGTAAATAAAGATACATGAGGGATTGACAATAGTGCGAGCTAGAAGTGCATGTGTGTATGTATTTATAAACACACAGAGTGGAGGTCGATGTAGCTCTGCAAGAGAAAAAAGGCCAATGGAGTAATTGACTTTGGGTAGAGGTAAAGCATGGGAATGAAAATCCTGTGGCCTAATTTAGTCCCTAAGTCTTGCCCTTCCTGGGGCATTGCTTTACTCTGTTTCCTGATTGATTGAGGTAGAATGATTTTAGCTATTTCAAGCATTCATGTTAGAAGTATAAATCTCATTACATGAAATAACTTTAGGAAGTCCCTTCCTTACTAGAGTTTAAATAATATAGCAGTTAGAGTTAGAAGGAAAAAACAATATATATTTTATGGATTCTAAAGTCAGTAGTAGTTCCAGAATCTCCATCATGCAGGCCATATAATTGAGTCTCGGCAGAAATTATCTTGACGCCACAACCCTATAACAAATATACTGTTTAATAATTATGCATTTTAGGAGCTTTTACATGGCATTTACATAACAAATTTTGTCACTTAGCTTTTATTTTCAGTGAGGGGATGGGAGGTTATGTAGATCTGAAGTGAATTTTAGAATCCATGAAATAAGACGTCCTGTGCCATTGCAAATCCTCAGGAAATTGTTATTGAGTATCGTATTAAACTGAGAGCAAGATCAAAATTCTGTATGTAGTTCTCGATGCTTACTTATGAGCTTTATTTGAGGGACACTGCTATGGTTTAGGTAATGATTTGTACCCCCAAAGTTTTGTGTTTTAGAGTTGGGTTCCAGTGTAATAATATTGTTAAGTGGTGACATCTTTATGAGGTGAGGTCAAGTGGGTGGTGGTTGGATCATAGAGGCATCGCTTTCATGAAAGGATTAATGCTATCTTGTGAGACAGAATGAATACTAACTCTCATGAGAGAGGGTTAATCCCAATGACAGCAAGCTGTTACAAAAGGAATATGGGTACCCCAGGGCTTTCTCTCCAAGCATGCCTCCATTTCTGTCAGCTATGTTGTGACGCAAGAGCAAAGGCTGAACAGATGGATGTTGGTCCCATGTTCTTGAACTTGCCAGCCGACATAATCATGAGCAAAATAAACCTCTATCCCTTATAAAGCACCAGTGTTAGGTATTTCTGTTAGCAATACACTAATGACTAAGACAGATACCTAAAGAGATGCTACACAAAAGTATTTTCTCCTCAGGCTTTTTACTGTATGACACTTCCTTCCTACACACAGGCTCAGACTGAGAAGAGGAATTAATTATTTGTCACACAAATTTGGAAGAAGTGTTGTTGGAGATATTTAGAGGCATATTATAGTTAGAAGTCTTCTAATTCTTAGGATAGTACAGGCCAATATGTATCAAAGATTGATAGGCCCAAATAAAGACCTGTCCAGATTGAAGTTTATTTGAAGTAACATTGAAAAATAAAAACAGAGGAAGATATGATGGAGATAGGGGATTATTAAATAAATGGAATTTGTACAATAGAACTAAGATTAGGGATGGCAAATATATAGAGTGTACTTTATAAGCCACTTAAGGTGGATTGATAATGACTGCTCTAGTGCAGTGAAGAGAAGAAATTTAGAACCAAGTAAGGGACAGAAAAATATTATATTGATAAGATCAATTAAAGGGATCTTTCAGTGGTCTGGGAATGCTACCTGGTTGGCATATCTGGACAAATAAATTCGCAAGTAAAAGGGGTGACAATGTAGAAAAGCAGGTATTTGCAGTTCAAATACCTGTTCCACATGCGTGGAGTTTGAGATAGTTACTTAACCTCCCTTAACTTCCACTTTTTCATTACAGGGACCACAATGCCTACTCAAAGTTACTTCTGTGAAAATTAAGTAAATTAACAGGTTAAGTCCACAACACATTTCCAGGCATTAGGCAGGTGTCCAATAAAATGTTAGGTCTTGGGACCAGCAGTTAACGTAATGGCTATGTCGCTGGACTCCCACGTAGTCGACTGCGGTTCGGATCCCGGACCCGGTGGCTTAAACCCATGCCGGGCGCATGTGCGTGTGTAACCAAGATCCTGAGAGGAGAATGGAGGAGAAGGGATTGCAGCATGGCCATCCCCCCTGGGGGGTGATTTCTCGCTTTCTATCTCTCTGTCTGTCTCTGTCTGTCTGGCGAGCGCACGGGCCCTATAGCAAAAACCTCTCAAAAAAAAAATAGAAGTTAGGTCTCTTCTTCACTTCTTCTTCCATAATCTTTGTTTACAGCTGACATAGTACTAGCCCACGGTTAGTAACAAGTGCATAGCCCACGCTACAGGTCCATGATTTATTTAACAGTACCGTTCCATGCTGGCCTATGACTAGTTTCAATGGTACAGCCCATACCTAAGTCCATGATCGGCACAGCTCATACTCCAAATCTACAACTAATTACAACTCTACAGTCCATTCCACAGGTCCATGGTAGGTCACAGCCATATTACCATATACTCGCCTTCCACACTTTACCATTTTTGTCATTGAAATATAAAGAAGAAAACATATACCCATTAGAGTGAGACTATATAGAGCTGACCTGAAAGAAATACGGTGATTTTTGTAGTGAGTACCTAAAAAACTATGCACACGGTCTTTATTTTCATTGAATGAAAATGTTAATCTTACCCCTTCCTTTAAAAATGCAAAACATAGGGGCTGGCAGGCAGCATGGTGGTTAGGGACGCTGGACTCCCACATGGACAACCATGGTTCAAATCCTGGACCTGGCAGCTTACTTTCTCGCTTTCTCTCTCTTTCTCTCTTTGGTCAAATTAAAAATAAATAAAGTTAAATAAAATAATTTTTTTAAATGCAAAAGATAAAAAACCTCTTCATACTTTCTGCCTACTTTTTTGTAAACTTAAAACTGCTTCAAAACAACTTATTAACAAAAAATTTATTCATGAGTCTATGATTTAAAAAGAATAAAAAGTCAAAGAAAAACAACCAGGTGCATCCATGCCCTGCAAGCCAGTCAGAACACACCTTGAGGCGTTTCCCTGTCGTCTTTATTCCTCATTCTCCTTACTCCTCATCTACAAGGGTTGCATGAGCAATGGTAGCAATGAAGACGGCTATTTCTACTTTTGTGAGACTACTATTTATCTCAAATTGAAGTATAATATATAGTTCAACTCTGTTCACAAACTCTTTTAAAAAAAATCTGATAAAGGTCAATTAGGGCTCAACTATTTTCCTTGCGTGTTTTAGAAGATACAATGCTTAAGTATGCTTTTCTTATGCTGTCGATAAATTTCAAGTGAAAGGCTCAAGCAGGATCACTCTATAAACCCTGAATCTGAAATTTAAAAGTACTTTTCAAAAGTATCAATAGGGTGTACTGAGAAAACTCATTTTGTCTTGGCTTCATTTTACTCGATTTTATGTAGGACTGGCCTGATGCAGCAGGACAACTCACCTACTTGTTATTGCAATTTGCTCTTCCAAACACTGTATTGTCAACACATGTGTGACAATGTGTATGATTCCTTTAAATTCCAGTATTATCACTGGCCAAATCAAAACTGTTCTGCAGCTACAGAATTTTTTTTAAAAAATAGTGTCTCTTCAAACTTGGATAGCTTCTTCTGGTTAAAAAAATATGTAATATGTTTTCATGTCATAGGAAGGATTATGCTACAAATTTTAAATTACTCTGACATTCATTAGGAACCTTAAAAATTACCTAAAGATTTTCTGATTCTGGGAAAATAATCTTTCACCTTTAGTAGCTGGCTAGTTGAGTTTCTTCATCAGTAGATCATAATTATCATCACTAAGCTTGGAGAGGCAACTCTGAATGAGGTGAAGCCATGATTTTACTCACTTGGCATTTTTTTTTTTTTTTTGAGAGAGATTTTTGCTATAGGGCGCGTGTGCTCGCCAGACAGACAGAGAGAGACATTAGAGACAGAAAGCGAGAAATCATCCCCCAGGGGGGATGGTCACGCCGCAATCCCTTCTCCTCCATTTTCCTCTCAGGATCTTGGGCACGCACGCGCACACGCGCCCGGCGTAAGTTTTAAGCCACTGGGTCCGGGACGCGAACCACGGTCGACTACGTGGGAGTCCAGTGACATAGCCATTATGCTAACTGCTGGTTCCACTCACTTGGCATTTTTAATAGAGAAATGAGCCAATATACTTAAGCTTGTCTGTCATCAAACAGTTGAGATTCCTATAGTATATTACAATACATGTTTATTTAAGCAGAATACCTTTCCTCACCAATCTATTGGCATCTCAAAAGAACTTAACACAAACCACGCCTTTGCCAACAAGCAACTACATTTGTAAGCAATCTAGAACTACTTTTAAAAGCAAGGTTAAGTGGTAAATAGCAAATCCTAAAATTTTTATCAGGCCACTATTTACTAGTTACACAGCTAAGACAAGTTTGTACATTTTAAATCTAGTTTAATTTTTGAACTAGATCTGACCAAAAGATCACATCAAACCTCCTAAACATTAGTTCAGATAAGAACACATCCTCAGATGAGAACATCTTATGTATGTACCTTCAGTAATGCTAGTCTTGACACTTCTGATGAGAAAGCATCTGTTTTTTGAAACAACAGTATGTCACGCATGATAAAATACAGTAATATATTCACATGGAATGTTCTCTTTGTATTGTAATTAATACTTCTGGTTATTCCATCTCCCTATAGGAAAATCTGCTGAATATTTAGTGGTAGTTCATATATTTCTCACTTTAATGCAATTATACAGAGCATGACATTAAATATTAAGTCCTATGACTTCTAGTACAGGGAAAAAACAAGGATACTACGTGGTTATTCACTATAAGAAGGAAAAACCTAAGGCTCAAAGTTTAATGGCTGGCATAAGACCACAAAGTTGGTTTTAGCAAGTATTTGAAGTGGATCCCAAAGTGTGAAACACACTTATCTTTCTTTTTTGTTTGTTACTTTTTTTTTTCTTTTGGATAGAGAGGTTTTTGCTATAGGTTGTGTGTGCTCGCCATATACAGATAGAGACAGAGAGACAGAAAGCATGAAATCACACCCTCCTCCAGGGTAATGGCCATGCCACAACCCTTTCTCCTCTGTTTTCTTCTGGGCATTTTGGGCATGCATGCACATGCACCTGGCATGAGATTTAATCCACCAGGTCTGGATCTCTTAACAGCAGTTGATTACGTGGGAGTCCAACAACAGAACCATTACGCCATCTGCTGGACCCACTTATTTTTCTAATGAAAGAAAGAGTGAGGTGTTTTAATAACTGTATAACAATTTTAAACTATGAGGCCAGTGGACAGTGTAATGGTTACAGTGCTGGACCTCCACATAGTTAACTGCAGTTTGAGCTCTGGACCCGGTAGTTTAAACTTCACGCTGGGTGCATGTTTGTGCATGCCCAAGATCCTGTAAGGAGAATGGAGAAGGGATTGTGGTGTGGCCATCACCCCTGGGGGATGAGTTCTCATTTTCTGTCTCTCCAGCGAGCACATGCGACCTACAGCAAAAATAGTCATTCTCTAAAAAAAAAGATAAAAAAAGGAATAATAATAATTTTAAGCCTAAATCAAGAATTAACATATGTTCAACATTTTAGAAGCAATACATTATATATGTATAACCATAAACATATATGCATAAATATGTATGTTTATACCCTTGCTTTTGTTCCACCTAGACATTTGTCAATGTTCTGTCAGAGATTAATTTCCGACAATCTATTCTCCTTTCCTCCTTGTTAATAATAATTGCTTTCTCTAGCATTTGAATTCAGCAGAGTACTTGGTCATCTAAAGAGCGATTTTCTGGACTTTGCTGGCTGCCAGATATGGCCACTTTACTAAAACCTAGACTACTGGATATGAGTAGCAGTTATGTGATCAACCTGTATGTACTATTCTTGAAAGAATGCACTTATTCCCTGCCTCCTCTTTCTCCCACTTCCTTTGGTCAGGAATATAGGCCTGCTGCCCATATTGTCCATATTGTCCAGGGTAATACCCTGTTTCCTGGTGGAACTACAAAAAGAGATGGAACCTGGTCTGACTGTGCACACTAGACTACCTTCCTCTTTACATACTGTGTTGGATGAGAGACAGAAGCCATCTTTTATTGAGCCAGGTCTTTCTCTTTTATCAGTTTTGTCAATACCCAACATAAACTATGACTCCTTCACATGACAAAAGAAAAACATTTACCATAAGGCATGTCTAGGCATTCCTTCCTCTATATAGCTGTTTTCTATTCTATACAGGTTAAAGTAGCCACCCTTTGTGCCTTTTCAAGATTCTAATGGAGCATGTACAACACACAATTGCACATAGTTGTTAATAATTAGACAGACTGGAGGCAGGGAGAGTTTATTACTCATCTTTGGGTGGCTAATGCTCAATATGGTACCTGATATATGGAAGGTACTCAAACAAAGCACATTGAGTGAATGAATGAATGACTTTTTTTCTTTGCTGGTTCAGAATAAACATCAAGATCTTGTAGTTTAGAGACCAGCAGTTAGCGTAATGGCTATGTCGCTGGACTCCCATGTAGTAGACCGCGGTTCGTGTCCTGGATCCGGTGGCTTAAAACTTACGCCGGGTGCGTGTATGTGCCTGCCCAAGATCCCGAGAGGAGAATAGAGGAGAAGGAATTGCGGCATGGCCATCCCCCCTGGGGGGTGATTTCTCACTTTCTGTTTCTCTGTCTGTCTGGCGAGCGCACGCACCCTATAGCGAAAACCTCTCTCAAAAAAAAAAAAAAAAAAAAAAAAAAAAAAAAAGATCTTGTAGTTTAATGAGCTTTGATATTTATTTATTTAGTTACTTACTTTTTTAGAGAGATTTCTGCTATAGGGCATACATGCTCTCCAGAGATGCAGAGAAAGACAGAGAGACAGAGACAGAAAGCAAGAAATCACCCTCCCAGAGGGGATGGCCACACAGCATTCCCTTCTCTTCCATTCTCCTCTTGGGATCTTGGGCATGCATGCATATGCACCTGGTCTGAGTTTTAAGCTCCCAGGTATGGGACTCAAACTATGGTCAACTACATGGTAGTCCAGCATTGTAACCATTATGCCATTCACTGATTTCAAAGAACTTTAATAGTAATTTTATTATAACATGAATTAGTTGAAAGTATTATTACATATAATACTAAGAAGACCAGGTTTTTCTATATAAGCCTGGAAAAACATGACTCAAAAATCAAGATACTGAATCATTTGTAATTTAATTGGAGATCTTTTATAGTGTATAAGATTTAGCACCTTCCTTGGCAGATTGAAAGCTGTTACTGCCATTTTATTCCTAAAGCACAACTACCCTTCAAAGTATTTCCAGTTAACTGGTCATAATACATTTTTTGGAATATTGTGTTTATAAAATTAATTTTCTTTTTGGGGCCAGCAGATGGTGTAATGGCTATTTTGCTGGACTCCCATGTAATTGACTGTGGTTCGAATCCCAGACCAAGTGGCTTAAACTCACGCCAGGTGGATGTGCATGCCCGCCCAAGATCCCAAGAGGAGAAAGGAGGAGAAGGGATTGTGGCATGGCCATCCCCGCTGGTGAGTGATTTCTTACTTCCTGTTTCTCTGTCTTTCTCTGTCTTTCTGGAGAGCATATGTGCCCTATCGCAAAAACCTCTCCAAAAAAAGAAAAAAAAAAAATTCTTGTTTCTGGTAAGAAAACTATTATATAGTTGCAGTATAAGAAAGATAAATAATTGAAACTGATGATACCAACAATTAGCGAAAGTTGCTAGAAGATGATCATTAATTAAAAATAATAATAATAATAATAATAATAGTGCTATACAAATAAATTAATTACCTGGAAAAGGAAGGGAGAATGAGAGAAAAAGTATTCGTCCAGTGCAGTTAGTGGAATGTGATTATTTATAAGAGATCAGTCAAAGGTAAGACAAGGGCCGTATTTGACAGCAGTGAAGTCTCCCAGACAGGCAGACCACATTTAGCCCTTGACGGTATACAAAGGAAACACGTTTTGTAAAACTAAATAGTTTAGTAAAATTTCTAGCAGCTGTCCTATAAATTTCTTGAGAGGAAACTGGCTAAAGCCAAGTTTCCGAATTTGTCACTGTTCTAGCTGAATGATCTTTAGTTTGACCCCTAAATGACAGTCACACCTAAGAATAAGAATACATATGACACAGAATAATTTTTTGCAGTAGAGTCAAAAGGACATAAAAACAAGGTCTACCAGACATGCTCAATAAAATAAGAGCTTGCTCACGTCATCTAAAATCTTTTAAGTGCCTTTCCTATGTCCTGAAGAACTAAATACTTAGGACAAAATCTAAGTAGGAGATGAAGACGTACCAGGAAAATTAGTATCAGAAATTTACATGTTGACAAAGGAATGTGGTGCTGAAGTTGAGCTTTCTTTGTTCTTTACTAACTCTTATACCTATCGACCACATGTCCTATTTTTTTAGCACAATCATTGTTTTACTGGGACTAGATTATTAGTTTTATCCCCCAAACTGATTCCGTTTAGATGATAAACTGTATGCTCATTCCTTTGAAAACAAAGTGTCTTTATTCTATTTTCTAAATACTTCTTAAACCTGTTCACTTCTCTCACCTTGTTTTACCTTCATACCTTCATCTTTTGCAAGAACTACTACAGACATCTCTTGTCCGGTCTCATTCTATTCTTGCTCTTCTCCAGCTCATTTTGCACAATTCTTCACTGAGTCTTTGAAAAGTCAAGTTGTCACATGTTCTCCTTTTTATTTAGGCACATAAAGATCTTCATGATCTGGACACTGGCTTCTTCCCCACATGGAACATTTTTGTTTTCTTTTCTGCTCCATTGGTCACGCTAGACTTTTCCCAGTTTTCTTAGCTATCTCAGAATAGTCACATGTGTTCTCTTATAGCTTCCTGGCATAGACTTCTTACCTTCCTTCTTCAGCACTTATTCATTTGTTTAATCTTGGCTTAAATGCCACTTCTTCAGAGACACCTTCATAGATTTCCACAGACCAAGCAAGATTTTCTCCTACTATAAAGACAATAATCCCCAGGACCAGCAGATAATATAGTGGTTACACCACTGGACTCCCATGTGGTCACCTGTAGTTCGAGTCCTGGACCCAGCTGTTTAGAACTGATGCCAGGTGCATGTGCATGTGTGCCCAAAATCCCAAGAGGAGAATGGAGAAGAAGGGATTGCAGCATGGCCATCCCTCCTGGGGGGGGGGGGGGCATGATTTCTCATTTTCTGTCTTTCTGTCTCTGTCTGTCTCTCTGGTGAGCTGAAGTGGCCTATAGCAAAAATCTAAAAGAAAAAAAAGACAAAAATGCCCAATTCTTTATAATACCCAGATGGAGAATTCCATATATCATATGCCCCACTATGTTATAAGTTTCAGAAAAAGAGAGAAAATACATTATTTTGTTTTCACTAGATATCTGTCACCTTAGCATATACTGAATGTTCAACAGCTTTTTGTTAAGATAATTAAAGGAAAGTAACAATCTCAGGCAGCTAAATATAATCACAAAGTATCTACTTATCTCTTGACTTTAAACACTATCTTTAAATACGTGCTGCCAATATTTTGCAATACATGTTATCTTCTGTTTAATTCACCTTCATAATTAAACACAGTAAATTAACGTTAGTCCAATAAGCATAAGATTAAGGTGAAAGGTATATGTTTTTTGACACATCTAATTATTTCATATTTATCTCAATTATGTTAATCTTATGCAATCAACATTTCTATTCAAAAGTTATTCTTAGCTGCAGTGATGTACAGTTTCTGAATGTGTAAAATAAAATAATAAAAAAATTTCAAAAAATGAATGTAATTTCTCTACTTTTTATTCACTTTTTGTAAAAATGAGAATTGTAATAAAATATTCAAGTAATTGAACAAACAATGATACATAAAGATGATTATGTGGCTCAGATTGTTGGCTGAAAGGAAGCACAATTATACAATACCTAGAAATTTGTTAACTAAGGCATGGAAAGTTGAATTAAGGACAAACTAAAGTAAAGACATTTCCCCTTAAATATATTATGTACTTGCCGTAAGGTATACATATCAGGAAGTCAAACATGATTAACAAGAAAGTCAAACATGAAATCTGAGAACTGGGTCGGCTAGTGCCATGGTGGTTAAGGTTACTAGATCCCACATGGCTTGACTGTGCAGTTTGAAACTCAGATCCAGAAGCCTGAGGAATACCAGTATATGTATATGCTTGCTTTGTCAGTACCCATCCACCCCAAGTCTCTCTCCATAGAGCACATGTGTCCTCTGGCAAATTACACACACACACACACACACACACACACACACACACAGAAATCTGAGAATCATTTTGGAATCATTTGTAATATGATTGATATGTGTCTACTTGATATTTAGGATATGTGTCTACTAGGGTGGTGAACAGCTATGCTACGGAGAAAACGCAATTTGCTGTGGCTTAGCCAGTGACGATATGTAATTATCTTATATAACAATAACTCTGAAGGTTAGTTGTTCTAAGTTTTGTATAGTCATTCAATATCACCAAGAACTCAAGCGCTCTTTCTGTTCTTTCTTTCTAATTTTGTTCTATAGGTTTTTGCCTCATGGTTTTTTGATGGCTGCTTCAGCTCCAAATAGCAAATCCTCCCACTATCAAAGTCATGAAGACATGAAGTGACAGAAGAAATACAACCCTCTTTTCTGGAGCTCCTTTATTTTTATCCAGTAAAAACAGTCTTCTTTAGAAGTCATCCAGAAGACTTTTCATTATGCTCATTGACCAGAACTGGATCACATATTCACTCCTAGGTATATCTCTAACAAGAGGGAATAGAGTTATTACAGTAGACATTTGCCATTTGGGGCAATGTCAGGTGTCTACTTCTTTCACTCTGACTTTCTCTGTGGAAATGACTTTATTCCTACTGACTGGTAGCTTGGAAGGGTAATTCCCAGTTGCTTCAACTCACTTCGTAAATGGAAAATAAAAAATCCTCAAACTCACTTAAAACAATCATGATTTATCTCCTGGGATGAGGGAAGTCTCACCTTCCATGAGAACTAGGAATCTCAACCACTACCTGAATTGGAGGAATCAGGTCTTGGCAACAATATCTGCCACAGAAACCTGACGGTCAGAATTATATCAGATTTCTCTGAATTAGAAAAGCAAAATAATAACAGTGAACATAACTAACCATTAAAATTTTTCTTACACACATTTTAACCTATAAGATGTCAGGAAGCAAGCAAACTAAAACAGCAAACAGAAGGGAATAAGTTAAAAATAAAACCATAGAAATTGTTAGAAGTTCATTGCGTTTTTGAAAATATAAATATCTGAGCAGTTATAGAGACTCAAATAATAAGATACTTAAAATATGATACTCCTTCAGAGCCATTCCATCAATGCTTGTAACAAATACATACTGACAGGCAAAAAGTTTCATTTAGCTGTATGCTTTTTTATAATCGTATTGCACTAAGAATGGACAAAAGACAAGTGAAAGTATGAAGCATTATTTCATACTCAAACTCTCATTTCCACTCCACCTGAAATTACATTAACTTTGTGTTACATCAAACGCAATGACGAAAAGTCATCTCAAGTCACATGAGCCGTTCGATTGCATCCTAGAGATCTATTGGCTCTGAACCAAGGACCACGGTACTATCTGGTTTAGTTTTAATTCAGAGCAGATGGACTAGGGTTCTCAAGGTTGAATTTAGAGGATCTACTTGGAGGATACCTCATGGTCTCTGTAACATAGCAGATGGTGAAAATATTTTAGGGTTATTTTCAGATAATGTTAGCAAAACTACGTATCTATCAATTGTCTTACATGGCTTTCATGAATGTGATTTTTCCTTCCAAACCAAGAGAGACAATGATAGAGCTTACAGGGCTCTTCTGAGATGTCGTTATCAACAATGACACATTGAAGAATTATATTCAAAGTTAAGAGATGAATTGCAGAAGAGGAAGCAGTGGATCTCCCAAGATAAATAGACAGATACTGATAAATGATGTTATAATGCATATTCTGTTTTCCTGTGTGAGAGGAAATAATTTCTACTCCTGTTAGAGCAGACTTTTAAATTAATGTTTCTCTTTGGAAACAAAATGTAATTCTTCTTTTTGACCCCCCAAGCAACTAAGAGTGCCAGGCATATCAAAGATGTCCAATAAATTGTACTCTTTTTTTCTTGAAATAACTTTTTATTTCAAGATGAAATATTGTGGTAGACATTTGCCATTTGGGGCAATGTCAGGTGTCTGCTTCTTTCACTCTGATTTTCTCTGTGGAAATGACTTTATTCCTACTGACTGGTAGTTTGGGAGGGTAATTCCCAGTTGCTACATCTCACTTCATAAGTGGACAATGAAAAGTCCTCAAATTCCTCACTTTTCATAAAATTCCAGGGTCTGGGATATAACATAAGTTTGGTTAATAATATCCTTTATCCTGGGACTTAAAATATTTGGTGATACAAGGATAAGAGAAAGTATAGACTGCATTTGTTTTAGCAGTAGAGCAGCAACAAGACTGTGTTCTCATTAAAATCATTCTTATTATGGGGACTGGCAGGCGGCATGGTGGTTAAGGTTTTGGAGTCCTACATAGTTGACCATGGGTCTAGTCCTGGACCTGGTGGCTTACTTCCTCACTTTTTCTTTCTCTTACAGGTCAAATTAAAATAACGATAGTTCTTTAAAAAAAATTCAAATTATGTTAACCCTGGGCCTAACCTTAGTGCACTGATCTTCACCCCTGGAAGCCACATGGCCAACTGTGGGCTCAGATCCTTGGTTTTGTCTGAAAACACACTGGGTGTGTGTGCACATGCACGTGCCCAAGAAAGATCTTGATGAGCTGGAAGCCTGGGGGGAAGGAATCAAGGTGTGATGCAACCCTGTAGAGGGTGTCCCTCTTTATCTATTTCCCTTTCTCATGTGTGTGCTCATGCATTCTCTATCGTGAATAAGAATAATAATAGTAGAGCATATAGGAATCTGTCCTGATTCCTATACTATGGTTCTTATTTCCTAGCTCCCCTCTATTTCTTAGTTCGGGACCAACCATACTGTTTCTCATTATTCTTCTAAGAAGTCTCTTAGCATATCTAAGGCTGGCTACTATTATTTACAATGAAAAAAAGAGAGAGAAATAAAATTAGATCATGGAAATATCTATGATATTATTTTCTATTTTTTTCATTAATGTGTCTTGAACATTTTCCATGACCAATAAATAATAAATAATATTACAGAAGATAAGTACTTTTTTGGTTTATTGATTTATTTCTTGAGGCATATACCATACACACGCACACACGGATTCTGACAGGGCCTTGATCCCAGACAGCAGGATCACGGGTGTGCCTGCAGGTATGTCCAGTATGTTCAGGTTGTCCAGGAGTCGAAACCTAGACCTGCCTAACTGACTCTTGTCTCATACGGCAGTGTCCTGCTGCCTATGTCACTGTAGCTAGGCCCACAAGATATTTTTAATGGGGGAATCAGCAGTTAGCGCAATGGCTATGTCGCTGGACTCCCATGTAGTTGACCGCGGTTTGTGTCCTGGACCCGGTGGCTTAAAACTCACGCCGGGTGCGTGTGCGTGCGTGCCCAAGATCCCGAGAGGAGAATGGAGGAGAAGGGATTGCGGCATGACCATCCCCCCTGGGGGATGATTTCTCGCTTTCTGTCTCTATGTCTCTCTCTGTCTGTCTGGCAAGCACACGCACCCTATAGCGAAAAAAAAAAAGAAAACCTCTCCAAAAAAAAAAAAAAAAGATATTTTTAATGGTACTTAGCATATCTTTGCATGGATGTACTATAGTAAACTGTAGTGTGTTTAACCATAGTATATTTCCTTTTTCTTTTAACTATTGTAAATAACCCTTTGATTAGCATTTTATAAATATATCATTGCGCAGTTTTTATTCTTTTACCTTGGAATAAATTTCTAAAGGTGGAATTGTTGGGACTAAAGTAAAGGCAGTTTTAAAGCTTTAAATAATCGACATTTGCCCTTCAAAAACAATTGTACCTACTTACCCTCCCATCAGCACTATACAAGGTTGCCCATTCTGATGAGAATTTATTTATAAGTTCCTTTGTGAGATCATGGATAGGAGAATATAAAGTTATTCAACTCTGCTCACCCAAATACACAATTTAAAAGGCAATCAGCCTTTGGTGTGAAGAGTCCCATGGAATAAAGAGAGGAGTTACAACAAAACAAAATGTACGCCTCGTAATATTTAAGGGTTGTCCACAGAGCTCTTAGTATAACTGAATACAAACCATTTCCACGGGTGTATTTTGGTGAACAGACACTGCCAAGACTCTTACAGTGAGTTAGGAGAGAAGGAAAGTATCAAATAAATCCCAGTCACCTTTAATTATAGCTATGTCTCATAGCTAACTGACCCACACAAAGCTCATGAATGAAAGGATTTATACCTTTGGTGGCAAAGGTATATTTATACAAAAACACTGCTAAAATCCATTATAATGTTGGAATGCCTAGAAGGAGACTAAGAATCACATAGTCTAGTCTGGGCTCACAATTTTTCTCTAGATTGTTTCATAAAAATCATAAGGCATTTTCCTGAGTCATTGGCCTTTATCCTAACTCATATAACAGATACAGCCTACCCAGTAAAAGAGGTCATCTAGAGAAATTTCTGCCCAAATGTCAGTATCTTAATAGAGACTGGTAAGAATCTAATTTGTATAACTTAGCTGTCACAAGGTAAGGATGTATACTTATAACCACAATTTATTTTAGATTTATGTAGTTATCATCAGCTAAATGGACAGCTATGTGTGTGTGTGCTTGTATGTAATCTGAATAATTCCAAGGGCCTGAGTGATCCAAGCTCAGTGAAGTGTTAAACTCAAAGAATCACAGCTCATGCAGGGAAAATGTAATTAAAATACTCTAATTCTTTACTCAATCTCTCACAGATAAATGCATTTTAATGCACTGCTAGTATCTTGAGAATTCTTTTCTCCTTCATTCCGATTTTCTTAATTTAGCAGCTGTTCCATGATTCACGTCTCCCAATCTTAATTCCTAGTTGCCCCAAATTCAGCCCATGCCTTTTTTTTTTCTCCTCGCTCTCTTTTTCATCATCTCTAAACTGCTTATATTATCTAATCACTTAGCACCTAACTTCTTAAGTATTCCCTTTATATACAATGTTATCTGATTACACAAAACTAAAGTATACCCATGTGCGGACATGGTAAGCACCTAGAGGCTGGGAGAAGCAGAGAAAAATTGCGACAATTCAAGTTCTAATTGGCTTAATTTGAAGTGTACATTAGTAAGTTCTCCCTGACATATTCATATATAATTTATGACAACACAGTTCACAGTGGTTGATAAGATGTGTTATGTCACTATTAAAGATTCCTAATCTAATCGCTACAACAAGCATGTTCTCTAAAAGAAGAGAAAGATATAAACAACAGCTTAAAAAACAGTTTTGCTTTTCCAAAGAAGATGGCATATTCATGCTTTACTAACGGGTTTAGTGATGCCTTCAGTGGCTAAGGCTATTTTAATTTTTTTCTTTTTCATTTAAGAGGAAAGTTAATCTGGAAAGGGACAAACAGTGGAGGTAGTCACGTCCAGATATAAAAGTTGAAAGTCTGATTATCACTACAATTACATAGATGTAAAAGATCCTAAACAGTACTCAGTTCCTCTAGTGACATAGTCAACTAAAGCTCTTCTTGACTATAAATCCTTCCTTTTGTCCATTCTTCTTAATGTCACAGGGTACTTGGATGAGAGAGAGACAGACAGAGAGAGAGAGAGAGAGAGAGAGAGAGAGAGAGAGAGAAGGCATCCCTTCCCAACAGGATTGGTCATGCTCCAATCCTGTTTCCCCCACCTCTTCGTCCTATCAGGATCCTGGGCAGGTATAAACATATTTGACATATTTTTCAAGTTATCTGAGGTGGGACTCAAACCCTGATCAGCAGTGTGAGATATGGCTTTCTTTGCATAATACTGGGTCAGCCCTATCTGTCTGTCTGTCTGTCTATGTATCTATCTATCTATTTTTCTATTTTATTTATTAAGTTTATTTATTTCTTCTTTCTATGATCAAGAGAAAAAGATAATTACTCCCAACTGGGTCTTCATGCTGAAATTTACCCACAGCCTTAGATCATGGACACACACACACCTGCATACTCAGGGAGGTTTTTGGACACCTGAAGCCCTTCCATGTGGCCAGTCTTGGATAGTGTTATGCTATCACTGCACCATCGAGGCCCTGTATTGTTTTGTTGTAAAAGCCACCACCTGTTTTTCTAGAGAACACACAAACGTACGATTGCTAAAAAACCAAAATGTCCAATCCTCTAGGTAAAAAGAATTTCACAAGGTATTATTAGTGTATTATTATAGGTAACTAAAGATTTAACTTTCTCCTTTAAAAATCTGAGGTACTTGCATAATTATGTTTTGGAAGAGAACAGGTAAGAGATTGCCAGCACTAACGAGCTGTCAACAGAGCTCATGTTTTTGCAATTTAATGTTAACTGTAGATTGAGATCTAAAGCACCCCTTTATTTTTCTCATAGTCTCTTAACCTGTTTGACCACTCCATGTACACAGTGACCCTTCCTTAATGTTCATTTTTATCATAGGAAGCGTCGGTTTCGGTGCACATGCTGAATTAATAGTTTTTATGCATTCCAAATTTATACTGATATCATAAAATAGGCTCAGCATTAATGAAATTCATTTTTTGACAGTCTAGAATGTACAATCAATGACAAAAGGTTTCTCCAGGGAATAATAAAGCTAACCATAGTTGAAGCATGCTAGAGAGCTCACTGTGTTTTTGAACAGGGGTCAATAAATTATGTATATTCTGCATATCAAATTGTTGGCCTCAGTAGTTGCCTAACAACCAGGTAACATAAATAATTGCTTAGTCCTTCTCAGACCTATAATAATATTTGCTAAATCACCTAAATTATTGGCCGTGAAAAAAATGTTTTAATAGGTTTTTGAACATATTCTTGTGTTTTTCATTCAATCTAAGACATTGCCAAATATGTATAGAATAGCTGCTATATGTAATATGCCTCAGCATATTAAAAAAATATATCATCAAAGATCTTATGTTGCATTGGGAGAGTAGGGTGAAGAGTTGACAAACAGTGTAAAACGTAACTATAAGATAGATACAAAAAGCTGTGAAGTCATCTCTTGTAACTGCTTTTCCTTCACATTTAGAATCTAAGTTCTTCTGATTTTCTTCCAAGGCTCTCAAATCTATTGACTTCTCTCCATCTCTTACTGTAATATAACAATATAAGTGCCATTTCTACTCGGCCTCTGCTGTAGTCTCCTAATGGGTCTTCTCACAATCTCTCCCACTCCACTACAAGCCACTGTCAACAACAGCCAAAGAAACTTTTCTTTTTTTCCTTAGAGGTTTTTGCCTTAGGGCACATGCTCACAAGAGAGAGACAGACCAATACAGTGATAGGGAAAGTGAGATATCACCCCCAGGGTGGACGGCCAGGCTGCAATCCCTTCTCCACTACCCTTCCAGGATTTGGGGCATGCATGCACATATGCCTAGCCTGATTTTCAAGCCACCAGGTACAGGACTTGAACCACGGTCAGCCATGTGGCAGTCCAGTGACATAACTGCTATACCATCTGCTGGTTCCCAAAGAAACTTTTCAAAACTACATCTGGTCCTGTCCTGAACTTCCACTCTGATCTCCCACACAACCTTTCTATATGGCTTTTTTTTCTTCTCAAGATAGACATGAAAGTCCCTAACCTAACTTCTCAGATGCAGTTTCTGCCCACTCTATAACCTCCCTTTCCAAGCTTCCTTTGACAAGTGCACACAAAGACCTTGTCACAGTCACTCACATATCAATCTCCCTCCTAGTCTTGGGATGGGGCCACCAGCTTGGGGCACATCTACTCCTATCTCTGCTTTATATAATTAGTTTTTATTTATCTAGCTAATCTCAGGTCAAGGAGATTTTCCTAAAATTAAAAAAAGTCTACAACATGCTAGATCAAATTCCTTTATTATACACTCTCCTAGCAGTAATTTCATCTGATTATATTGCAGTATGCATTTATACTTTCGTTATTTGAAAATTCAGTTATTACCTCCCTCCCCTATCAAAATAAATGCTCCATAAAGCAAGGCCAATATATGTTTTTGCTTGGTATTATATCACCACTACATATGAACTATGTTTGGTAGTTGCTAATTAATGCTTGTTGAGCAAACACACACAAAAGCTTGGGAGGGATATATCAATTGTAAATGTGGGGCTCAATTATAAAAACAAAATTCTTGATAGTCCATTTTAACTAAAATTTATCTTGTATATAAACTTAAAAACAGTCCAATAAACAAATATATTCAAAACAAAGTCTTTTGTGGTGCCGTTTCCACCTTTCCTGACACTGCTCCCCCAATATCAAAAAGGAAATAATATTCTTTTTTTTTTTTTTGAAGAGGTTTTTACTATAGGGCACATGTGCTCGCCAGAAAGACAGAGAGAAACAGAGAGACAGAAAGCAAGAAATCACCCCCCAGGGGGGATGGGCACACCGCAATCCCTTCTCCTCCATTCTCCTCTCAGGATCTTGGGCACGCACACATGCACCCAGCGTGAGTTTTCTTTTTTTTTTTTCTTTTTTGGAGTGGTTTTTGCCATAGGGCGCGTGCACTTGCCAGACAGACAGAGAGAGACAGAGAGACAGAAAGCGAGAAATCACCCCCCAGGGGGGATGGCCACAACGCAATCCCTTCTCCTCCATTCTCCTCTCATTATCTTGGGCACGCATGCACACACGCCCGGCGTGAGGTTAAGCCACTGGGTCCAGGACGCGAACTGCGGTTGACTACGTGGGAGTCCAGCAACATAGCCATTACGCTAACTGCTGGTCCCCCCAGCGTGAGTTTTAAGCCACTGGGTCCAGAACGCGAACCGTGGTCGACTACATGGGAGTCCTTCCACATAGCCATTACACTAACTGCTGGTCCCCAATATATGGACTTCTTAAGGGACAGTTTCTATAAACTGCATTTTTACCTGTGTATGGGCCATACTTCTCTGTTTCTTTGCATGTTTCATAATTTGTTGTTGAAACCTGGACATTTGAAATAACATAATGTGGCAACCGTGGAAGTGAGATTTCCCTCTTACCCAGAGTTTGCTCTTGTTAGTTTGTTTAGTATGTGTCCTAGACTAGTTATGTAAGGGCTGTATACCTTGCGGTGCCACTGAAGACTGATCAGTTAGTCTAATGGTTGTATGATGCTTAGAGATTTTCTTAAATTCTTTGACTCATTAAGCCTCCCAGCCTTTGGTGAGGGCTCTGTATGTAAGCTGGGGTACATCTTAATGCTTTGGCAGACAGTTTATAAATATCTTAGCCTTAATTTACCATACCATAAATGAGATCTTAGGATCTTCTCACATCTTTCCTGGGTATGTGCACAATCATTCATATGCATGTGGCTTACTAGATTCTCAGGAATGTACTGAAGCTTTTCATAGTTCACTGTGGACATCCATTCCACAATTTTTCTTTTAATGCTTTTTAGTCAGCTTCTTACTTGGTAACACTACCTCAGGCAGCTGTAATGTCAAACAATTATTGCTGACTGTTTTCAACAAATGTCCTGGAGATGGGAGAAGGTGAGCTCTGGGTCAGGACAAAAAAAAAAAAAAAAAAATCCTGACACTGGTGCTTTTTCAGAGAGCTTTCAGAGAGATCAAATTATGACAATTCTCTGAGCATGAGGTTATGGGCAAGCTCCAAACCTACACCCTCCCATGAATTCTAAGATGCTGGTTTTTACAGCTATGGTAGTTGTAAACACATGGGTTTTCAAATTTACCATGAAGAACTGGAAAGATAGATCTAGGCAAGATTAAGGAATGTTAAAATGTCACAAAGCTCAATGTTCTTATTAAAATATAGCCATTTTTCCTGGATAAGCATTCTTAGGGTTGTTTCAACTTTTAGTAAATTTATAGAGCTCTGATGTCGATTTTTATTTTTTATTTTTTATTTATTTATTTTTTTTGCCAGTGTTCTTCTTTTGGGAGAAGTAGATTTTTTGGAGGATTTTACTCTGCACTAACAAATGAAACCTTTTATTTTCCAGATTTATACTCATTTTTGTATGCAAAATGGAAAAAATCTTCAGAATTTAAAACGTTGAGAAAAAAATTTTTCGAAAATACATG
Source organism: Tupaia tana (assembly GCA_026018925.1). Lineage (NCBI taxonomy): Eukaryota > Metazoa > Chordata > Mammalia > Scandentia > Tupaiidae > Tupaia > Tupaia tana. The sequence goes on from JAKSZU010000003.1 coordinate 53,045,478, forward strand.
CAGAAGCCAGAAGATGGTGCAGCAGTAACACAATTCTCTGCCATGTTGGACTCACATGGGGAAAATCCCAGGTATGCATCCCAAAGCCTTTTTGTAAACACCAGGTGCATCCCCACGTGCAGATGTTCTGGGTTGGTTAAGATATTTTGTCTGTCTGTCTGTCTCTACATTTCTTTCTATCACATGAAATAAATAAAATTTTTTAAATGCAGATAATCATCAACATTTTGTTACACAATGAGAGTATGCATTTATAAATATTGAAAATATTTTATTACTGGGACTGGCAGGTGGCATGGTAGTTAAGGGTGTTGGACTCTCACATGGCCGACTGTGGTTGAGTCCCAGACCTGGAGGATTGCTTTCTCACTTTCCCTCTCTCTCTCTGTCTCTCTCTGGAAATATTTAAAATAATAATAATAAATAAAGTTAATTAAAATAATTCTTTTTTAAAAAAGAAAGAAAATATTCTATTACTGAATTTTCTTAGCTACCACTAGCTAAGGTGAAGGGTCTGGAACTTTCTAAGAGGTACGAATAGCTTAGCACATATCTCCCTTAGTAGAACTAACTCCTCAATTATGTGAACATATTTATTAAGGTATCCAAGATGTATACAAGGTCAAAGTATTGCAAATAAAAAGATTTATTTCTTCTTTGTTAATAATGAAGACTAATTTCAGGAAATTACTATATATATATAATCTACCCAAGTCTCCACATCTCCATAAATAAGGGAAAAAAAAAAAAAAGAATCACTTGATTCTAAGGATCTTGTTATTTTAGGATAGTTTCCCCAAATAGACAACAGATCAATAGAAATCTCAGAATTTTACTTATTTATTTATTCATTTATTTAAGAGAGATTTTTGCCATAGAATGCATGTGATTGCCTGAGAGAGAAAGAGACAGAAAGACAGAAAGCGAGAAATCACCCCCAAGGAAAAATGGCCATGCCACAATCCCTTCTCTTCCAATTCTCCTCTTGGGATTTTGGGCATGCACGTACATGATCCCAGGGTGAGTTTTACACTGCCGGGTTTGAGATTTGAACTGTGGTTGACTATGTGAGAGCCCAGTGGTGTAACCATTATGCCATCTGCTAGTCCCTGAAATCTGAGAATTTTAACAGAATATTCAGAAGTAAATGTTGCATTCAAATTAAGTATATTCATTTAGGTCAGGCTCTGGGACATCTTTAGAGCTAAAATGTGACAAATTCACTCTCCTTCTGTCTGCATAGATAGATATGGGATGATTTGTGTGGTTCATCCATGAAAAGATATTTTTAAGAGATCCTAAAGTCAGGCCAGCCCTGTAGTGAAGCAGTTGAGTGCTGTGCAGAGGAAGCCAGATCCCACATGACTGAGCAGGGTTCAAGTCCCGGCCCACAGTCTGAAAAACATGTCAAGTGTGTAGGTGCCTGGGCTCTTCCCTGGATGAAAAATTGGGAGAAAAGGGATTATAGTATGACCAGGTTCAATTGAGGGGTGTTTTCTCTCTCTTACTCCTGTATGTGCTCACAGCCTTTGACACAACAAATAAAATACAATAGGGCCAACCTGTGACCAAGAGGTTAAGGCAGCTGCATTTCACAAGGCTGACTGCTTTGTTTGAGTTCCAGACCCCACGGTTTGAAAAATATGCTAGCCACAAGTGTGTGCATACACAAAATCCCAAAAGGAGAGAGAGACTGAGGAGAATGAATAGCAGTCTCGTCGGCGGAGGAGGGGTCCTTTTCTCCCTGGCTCTTTTTAGCAAACACACACATCTTCCAGCAAATAAAACATAAATAAATAAATAGAATATTTTTAAAATTATTGTTCCTGTACATCATTAACAGATTCAATACTATACATTGAGAGTTATGCAATGTTTAAAGAAAACTTTTTAGTGAATATAAAGTTGTAAATATAAGGTTGAATGTTTAACAAATGTTTAATTGAAGATTTTTATAACAAATTAATGTGAAATTTAACACACCTGGTGAATATCCTTGTTTGTTACTTGTTATTTAGATGATTAAAAATGGAAGATTCCATCGCTGGGAATTAACTGCACTTTTAAGAAAATTATGTTCATTTAATATTAGTTATACTAGTTTAAATTTATAGTTGAATTTTTTTTCATGTTTACTCTGATTCAGGATTTTTTTCAATTATGCAAAAGCAATAATTGATTACCTAATTAAACAGATAATACCTATTTTTAAAAAAAATTATTATTATTAATAGGTAATGCCTTTTCACAGACTATTTATTTTCTAAAAATATATTTTCTTTTATTTCATCTTCATTTTACTTGATTTTACAAAAGTGCTTCTCCATAATGTATTTCACTGTAATTTTTAACTGGAAATAATAGTAGTAACACTTTTTTTTAGATTGTTTAGGAAGAGACACATTCTAAAAACTGTCATATAGTGAGTTTACAATGTACTAATACCTTGATTAGTGACATAGTCCAAAGAATTAGCTGACTTGCTTAAAATATTTTCTTGAAGCTCTCAGAGACATGAGCTAAAGCAAATCTGAATTCACAGCTCATAAGACATGCATACACAGAGAAATGAATTAATTAAGTACATGTGACCTCCATTTAAAATTCATTGTGGTTAGAAAGGATATTATAGCTAATATATAACAATGCTATACTTGGGTTCCTAAACCTTCTGTCACAGAAATGCTAATTTTCTTCTCCATTTGAAAAGAATCCAAACCTACATAAGTAAGTTATATCCATGGTATCTGTGCACTACATCAAAATTTACTGAAGGTGGATTCTGAAACTATATTAAATATTGGGTGAATTTCAACCCTTGTACTATGCTGTGACCACATCCTTGATTTATCACACACTGTTCCTACAATACTGTATAGCTCAGCACCTAGTTTGTCTTTTTACTGCAGTTCCACTTTGGTGAAAGATTTAAGAGTTCCACCCTCCTCCTTTTGTAAAACTCTTTAATCTTTCTTTTTCATTATACTTTAGCACTCCAAAGTTTAACAGATAGTACCTCTTATTTTTTTTCTTTTTCTAGATTCTCATTCAGTTTTTATTCATGGTGGACTACATTTGCTAACTCATCCCACAGTGCTCAAGATCTTTCAGTTTTGCTTATCTTGTCTCTTAATATCCTCTAATGCTTGTCATTCTCCAACCTCACCAGTTTTACATTGCATGTCTGTAAAATGCTTTATCAAACATCAATTCTTTTTTTTTTATTTTTTGGGGAAGGTTTTTGCCTTAGTGTGCACTTGCAGGAGAGAGACAAATACAGTGAGAGGGAAAGTAAGAAATCCTCAGCGAGGATGGCCATGGAGCAATCCTTTCTCCTCCATTCTCCTCCTGGGATCTTGGGCACACATGCACACGCACCCAGTGTGATTTTCAAGCCATGAGGTCCTGGATTTGAACCATGGTTGGCCATGTGGGAGTCCAGAAATGTAACTGTTATTCCATCTGCTGGTCTCTAGCATCAATTCTTTAAGAGAATATTTTTGTTGCAATCACTGTTCATCTAATAGAGAGTCTGTAGTGGTGAGTATTTCTGAGGCCAAACTGAACAAATATACTATTATTAATGTATAATATAAAATTAACTTCTCATAAAAACTGTAATAATAGAAATTAGCCTTTAAAATGTAAGATTAAATCAATATTAAATTGGGAGTAAGATAGTGTATTTTAATTAGTCTTTTGTATCTCTGTAAGAAAACGTTATCTTAATAGAATCCTGTAAATCAGAGGTATGCAAACTTTCTGTCAAGGGCTAAATAGCAAGTACTTCAGATCTGGAGAGACAGATGGACTCTGTTGCAACTACTAAACTCTGCCATTGTAGCAGCCATGGACAATACAATAGATGAATGAGCATGGCTGTGATCCAATAAAGCTTTATTTATGAACACTGAAATTTGATTATCATATAACTTTCGTATCACAAAATATTATTCTTTTGAGAACTTCCAGCTATTTCAAAATGTAAAAGCCAGTCAGCTCATGGACCAAAGATAAGCAGGCAGCTGGCCAAATTTGACATTTGAACCATATTTTGCTGATCCTATTGTAAACTATAGTACTAAATTTTATTTTCTTAGTTGTCTTTAATACATACTCTACAGTATACTAACCACAAGGAAAAAGAAATACATTCATGATTTACCGTGAGGAATAAAATTTTACTAGATTTGTTTTATTTTTTGAGAGATTTTTGCTATAGGGTGCATGTGCTTACTAGAAAGACAAAGAGAGATAGAAAGTGAGAAATCATCTCCCCCCAGGGCAGATGGCTACATTGCAGTCTCTTCTCCATTATACTCCTCTCAGGATTTTATGCACACATGTACACTTGCTCAACATGAGTTTCAAGCCACTGGGTCCAGGATTCGAACCGCCGTCAGTCAAATGGGAGTCTAGCACCTTAACCATCATCCCATCTGCTGTCCCCTTACTAGATTTTTTTAAAGTCCAATTTTAATTCACCTAGGCAGTAAATTTCATAATGCAATGCAAAAACTTCTAGTTCGGCTAAATGATTGGGGTTTGGATACAACAGGGCTTTGATTGATTTGCTAATGGGAATGTCCTGTGAGGGTTCCAAGACATATTCATTTCCAGAACATGTGATATAGATAGTTTCTCTGTTGTTAGTTCCAAGGATAAAGTTCTTAAATAATCTTAAGATTCTGATATTTGAAAATTTAAGTAACTGGGAACAACATGGTTATGTTGCTGGACTCCCACACAGGTGACCATGATTTGAGTCCCAGACTCAGTGGCTTAAAATTCACACTAGGCGCAAGTAAGTGTGAACAAAAACTTCTGAGAGGTGACTGGAGGAGAAGGGAATACTGTGTGGCCATCCCACCAGGGGGGTGACTTCTCACTTTCTGTTTCTAGCAACACATGTGCCCTACAGCAAAAATTTCTAAAAAAAAAAGAAAAGAAAAAAGAAAAAAGGAAAGAAAATGTAAGTTTCCATGAGAAAAACAAGATTGATAGACCAAGCAAACCTACAAAAATAGTTCATTTCTTTAACCTTTCTCCAGATAAATCAATAGCAACAACAACCAAAGACACATCAATACCATTTACACATCTTAAATGAGTAATTATTAATTTAGGGTTATTAACTTCAATGTACAATTGATTAATTTTCTTGGACACATTTCAGGATCTTCCAAATCTCCAGTTTTAACCAGATGTTTATAAGAAGGCTTTATTTTGCTGTATACAAATGTTGGTGCATTTCTGATTTTAACTCAGGAATTGATACCTGATTGCTAAAGCACATGTACACCTGGCCTTCTCTTTTCTGTCTTATCCAGTTAAGGATCATTACTTCAATCTTCAGCACTTTCAGCCACTTCTCTTACCTTCCTATCTAACCTTACCATTCATTCTCTTTTTCTAATTTTATTCAGCAGGTTGACCCAATTTGCTTACATTAAAACCAAAATTTTCACTGTTGTCTTCAAGCTATACACAATTAAATTTTCAGTACTCAACTTCTGAATACAGACAATTCATGCTTGGAAAATGATTACTATGTTCTTTAGGTTAAGGATTATAAAATATTTTTTAATAGAACGTTTGAGCGGCTCCAACCCTATGATTTTATAATAAGGCAAATAAGACAGTTTCCTCAATAACCTATTCTGGAGTTCAGATCCGAGGTATTCAGAGGTGACAATCAGGACATCATGAGAAAGGAGAATGACTCATTCTTGGACAAACTCAGCCCTGAGAAACTGAATTGTAGGCTTAGTAAAACTAGCATTAACACCCTAGGAATGACAGCCAGTAGCATTCAGCAGAAACTCTAATTTGATTCAGAATCCAAGAGAGTGAAATTCCTCAGTGCGTTTAGTCATGCAGGCCATTGCAGAAGTCCTGAGCACAGGGCAGAGCTAAGCTGACAGATCTAAGTGCACTAGTTAGGCACTATGGCCTCTCCCTAATGTCTCCTTTTCTCAGCCCTGCACCATGCTCTGGGAGGCTGACCTCTGTACAAGGCACTGCTGTGATTACAATGCCCTGTGGCTTTAATTAAGTTAGTCCAGTGGGAAGAACAAGTAGGTGATCATAATGAGGAAAGAGGTCAGGATAGATACTCCCTAGTGCCCTTCCCATTTGGAATCAGTTTTTGCAGGTGTGTTCTAACTACAGTTCCAAATCCTGCAAAAAAGTCACTTTGCCATGGCCACCACTCTCTTTGCTCCCTTCCACGTATGCTCAACTCTCTTGTGTAACAATTTCCTGTTTTTGCTAGTCCCCGGGTACCTCACCATCTACAGTTCACTGCCATGACAAGGCTTTATCCCACATATTGCCACGCCAACACAATATTACCATAACCTTGCCAAAATCTTTACAAATGGTTCTTTCACTTAACTCTTAAATTTCTTCTTTGAATTTGTTTTCTGCAACCTCCCAATTTCTAAGTAACACAAAGAACAAATATTTAGATCTACCAGTGTTATAACATTTTCAAGACTTAACGCCATTGAGACTCTGATATTATCTAATATTCATGTGATTCATGTTTTCCTTGAATGAGAGAATGAGTTGCTATTAATACAATTCACCAAATTGCTTTACTTCTGGAAAACACTAAATAAATAAAGCAATTCAATTGTATCCATGCATCACTTCAGCTCCCTTTTCCTCAAGAGTCCCAAGTTTACTCCACTAGCAACCAGAATAATTCAAAAAATCCTTGAAAGGCAGAAACTCAAGATGGCCCAAAACTATGAAGAATCCAACTTAATTCACCAAGAGACATTCATTAATTAAGGCTAAAATATTGCAGTGAATTTAATGAAAGGTTATTATCTCCCCAATAGCCCTCCTAAATGGTAAGCCTTATGTTTGCTTTACAATCACTAAATAAAAGCTATAGAACGACAAGGAAATATAAAGCATAATAACATGAGTTGAAAATAATGTTATTGCAAGTATACTTATAATTGTACTTATTACTATTAGCTAGTCCTCATTGAGGGCTTACAATGTGCCAGATTCTATGTTATGTGGATTGACTTAGTAAATCCTCACAGTCATCCTACTATATAGATATTATAGTTATTCCTATTACATTTCAATAGATTTGAATGTGTCCTCCAAATTGTTATGTGCTGACCCATTTTTATGGGGTTAAGAAGGTAAAAACTTGATTCAATTACAGTGTTCAAAGGTGAGATTCGGGGGAAGATATTTTGACCAGGTAGTTAGAGCAGATCCCCAGTGACTTAGTCATGGTGGGCTTACAAGCAGAGGAAAAGAGACAGGTAGGGACCCACGTGGAACACAGACCACCATCTCTCTGCACCTATTCACCATTCTCTGTGCTTCTGTGGGCTATGTTGTGACATGGCCAACCTGATGCTAGCCTCACACCTTTGAACCATCCAGCCATCAAATTTACAAACAAAAGAAATCTCTATTCTGTATACATCACCTCATCTTAGATATTTCTGTTAGAAACTTGATCAAAGACTAAGATGACAGGCAAGAAAATTGACCATAGAGATATTAAATAATTTGCCCAAAGTCATAATCTAAAAGGCAAATAGTATACCTATTTTTCAACTGTTTCTTTATGATAATACCATTCACTTAATGGGCCAGCAAGTGGCAAGAAGGCTAAGGTACACTTGTGAGTTCATGTGCAAGAGAGGAGAATGGAGAAGGGATTTCAATGTGGCCATCCCCCCTTAGGGTGATTTCTCATTCTCTGTCTCTGTCTGGCAGGGCATGTGTCTTATGGCAAAAAACTAAAAAAAAAAAAAAAAAAAAAAAAAAAAAAAAAATCGCTTAAATTTGTATAATTGAAGGCATTTGCCAAAAATAGCCAGACCACTTTTACTGTTACTGAAACCAACAGAACTGGTGCTATAATGAGGGCTCCTTTATGTAGAAGGCAAGAATGAGTAAGAGTCATACTGGGGTACCACAGAGTTAGGACAAGTGATCAAGAGGCAAAGTAAGAAACAATAGAGAGGCCCCATAGAAGAAATCCCACCCATAAGTGCCAAAGAGGAGAGACAGGGAATGCAAAGTAGACTCCAGATAATGAGGTAGAGATCCAATCTGAGGGGAACTGAATCAAGGAAGATAACAAAGGCAAAAAGATAAAATCTATTGTGGAGAAGATCTATCGTGGAGGCCAATGTAATTATTGCATATGGAGTTAGTTGAACCAAAAATCACTTAACAAAAAATCTCCTTTCTTCCTTCTTTCCGCCCTTCCTCTCTCCCTCCCTCCCTCCCTCCTTCTGTCTCTCTCTCTCCTTCTTGTCTTTTTGCTATAGGGCACATGCACTTGCTGAAGAGAGACACAGACGGAGAGGGAAAGTGATAAATCAGCTCCCAGGGGGAGATGTCCATACTGCAATTCCTTCTCGTCCATTCTCTTCTTGGTATTTTGGACACACACACACACACACACACACACACACACACACACACACACGGGGTGTGTTCTTCAAGTCATTGGTCTGGGATTTCTACAGTGCAGTCAGCCATGTGGGATCCAGCACCTTAACCACCAAACCACCAGCTGACCCATAGGAAGCCCAAATTTTTGAATAGTCATATGGATGCCTAAAATATATACTATGATGTACTTCTTCCTTTACTCTTTCCTCTGTCCTTTACTCTCTCCTTATTCCCTTCTGCTGACTGGAATATTGGAATGTAGGTTTAGTAGTTGGAACTTAATCAGTTTCCTTGGATTATAAACTGGGAGGACTGAGCTGAAGATACTAGAGCAGCAAGAGAAATGGAGCCAGTGTCCCAGTAACTTAGTGGTAGCCCTACCAATCTGGAACTTCTCCTCTGTCACGAGAGAGAGCCATACTTACGTCACGTTATTTTGTCTTTGCTGTCACTCATAGTCCCAACTGGTACAAACAAAGCATTTAACACATTGACAGTACACATAAAGTGCCATATTAATGTTAGCTTTACTATTTTGTCATTGTCACAGGTGAGGTAAAAAGCATTCTGTTTTGACAGTGGTGTATGGGAGTTAAAGAATAATAATAAAAAAATTTCAGAATGACAAGGAACTGGTTAGGTTACCTAAATAAACCCAGATTTGGGACTGCAATGCTAATCTTCACTACTCTCCAAATTTCCATGTTTAATTGATTTATCTTGTTCCAAGGGCTGTCAAGAATGCTTGAGACAGTCAAAAACATTTGGGCAGTATATTTAACATACAACATGATCAAAATTTCTCAAACATGAATCTGGAAATTAGCACTATGTTTGAGATAATGAAGTAGACGGATCTACAAACACAGGGTATGTCCAGGCAAGGGGAGAGGAAAGGAGGATTATTCTCCCTCTATGGTTATGATTATGAATAATGTTGTAAAAAAGCAAGGGATGTGTAAAGCTGCTGGATTTTAAATACTCATTTGTTTATTGTCCCATTTTGGTGAAGAATGTAAAAGAACAGGATTTTTAAAAAGTTCCTTTCTCCGAAGCCTCCAGAGAATACTGTCAACATGCCAGACATGTCTGTGAAAGAATAGAATCAAATAATAATTTGATCATTAAATAAATTTAAATGCAAAATTTTCCTTTAATGCTTTTAGTTGTTTAAAAGATAAAACTAGTACCCCTTGTAGAAAAGGATGTCATAAATCTCAGTGCCAAATAGTATATTAAGTTCAATTTCAAGGTGAGAAAAAAGCATAATGCTTTATCTATGATCTAATAGAATAAAAATATTGATTGTGAAATAAGGTTGTAGGGTAAAAAGGCAAAAAAAAAAAAAAAAAAAAAAAAGAAAAGAAAAGAAAAAGAAAAATTCTGCCAAAGAACACTCTTTAAGTTATCTTAGATTCACCTGAAACATTGTATACTTACCTGTAGAGGCAATATCAAACTCTATAGACATTCAATATTTTCTGTAAATGGCTAAGCAAAAAAAGAAAAGAGATAAAAGAAGATAAAGAGATAAAGAAGATAGAGAGATAAAGAGATAAAGAAAGGAAAAAGGGGGGGGAAAGATGATGAATTAGCCACCATAAATAATTGTGTATTTTTCTCCAGACTTTTAGTATATATGTGTATAAACATTTTATGATAATTTTATAAGGTACATGTTTTATAAATGCTTTGTTTCTACTTTTGTATTGTAAACATAATTTTAAATGGTTTTATATTATGCTATTACTATGTTCATACCACAATTTGTTTAAACCTTTTGTTACAAATTAAAGTTGTAATAATTAAAAAAAATATTTTTAAATTTATTCTTGCTCCTCTTTAATGGGATAAACCACAGAAAAAGAATTATGCAGTCAAAGGTAATGTAAAATCCTAAGCATCTGATGGATGTAATCAAATTGCTTGTAGAGTTATTGCATGGTAATCAACCTTACGCCAGTAATAGAGAGGTTTCTATTTTAATTCACTTTCCAAAAACTGAGACATCTATAATAGACTAAATGGTAGACAAAAGACAGAAACATATTAATACACCTTTTCATCAATGTAATTAAAAAAATATCATTTTCGTTCATAATTTTCTTTTAATTTTTGGTCAGTTTAAACAAATAAATATAGTTGTATTAGTCATTTACATTCATTTGTATGGCTCTTGTCCATATCTTTATTTTCTGCTTTTGAAAAATTAAAGGAATAATAGGGGCCAGCAGGTTGCATGATGGTTAAGGCATTGGACTCCCATATGGCTGTTTGTGGTTCAAGTCCTGGACCCAGCAGCTTGAGTATCATGCTGGATGCACATGCATGTGTGCCCAAAATCCCAAGAGGAGAATAGAAGAGAAGTGATTACAGTATGACCAACCTCCTTGGGGAGTGATTTTTCACTTTTCCTTTCTCTGTCTCTCTCCAGCAAACCCACATGCCCTATGGTAAAACATAAATAAATAAATAGCTATTCAATTATTTCAATAATATTCTTTCAATGCCTTATTCTTTTCCCACAGAGAGGAAATACTATTTATCATTTATTAACTGCTGACTTTATATGCTGTTAAATTATTTTTATGTTTATTTCTGCAACCACAGTTGTAATTGTTAGAGCTTTATAATATCTTTAATATCTGACAAAGTAAAAGCCTCATATTAATTTTGTTTTTAAATTAATATTTTCTTTATAAAAATATAATAGTGTTCAAAATTTAGAAAATGAATACAGAAAAAATGAAATAATTTCTACTCAAAAAATAACCACAGTTAAATTCTGAGTATATGTACTTCTCCAGTGATTTCTCAGGGTACAGGTATTTACTCTGTTCTACTCTATTTATTTATTTTTTTATTTATTCTTTTAACTCATTTTAAGGTTTTTGTTTGTTTGTTTGTTTTTTATTTTGCCATAGGGCATGTGTGCTTGCCAGAGAAAGACAGCAGTATGGGGAAAAAAGTGAGAGATCACTCCCTAGGGTAGATGTCCTCCCACAATCTCTTCTCCTCTATTTTCCTCCTGGGATTTTGGGTACACACACACACACACACACACACACACACACTTACCTGGCATTAATTTTTAGCCACCAGGTTCAGAACTTGAACCACAGCTGGCCATGTAGGAGTCCAGCGCCTTAACTACCACACCAAATGTTGGTCCCTACCTTACATATAATAATTTAGGTTTAACATAATCAGTTAGTTGAGGAGTATCATTTGTATTGAGATTGAGGACTAAGATTGCATTGTCTGTGTAGTTTGTTGCTTTGTTGGTCCCAGCTGTGAGACATAATGGTGATAAAGATGAAAGCCCCCCAGGACAAGAAGCCATAGCGTAATGGTTATGTTACTGTACTCCCACATAGTCGACTGAGGTTTGAGTCCTGGACCTGGTGTGTTAAAACTCACACCAGGTGAGTGTGCATGCATGCAAGGAGATCCTGAGAGGAGAGTGGAGGAGAAGGGATTGTTTCATCCCCTCAAGAGGTGGTTTCTTGGGACCAGCAGTTAGCGTAATGGCTATGTCGCTGGACTCCCATGTAGTCGACCGCGGTTCGAGTCATGGACCCGGTGGCTTAAACTCACGCCAGGCGCGTGTGCGTGCATGCCCAAGATCCCGAGAGGAGAATGGAGGAGAAGGGATTGCCGCGTGACCATCCCCCCTGGGGGGTGATTTCTCGCTTTCTGTCTCTATGTCTCTGTCTGGCGAGCGCACGCGCCCTATAGCAAAAAACTCTCCAAAAAAAAATAAATAAAATAAGAGGGGGTTTCTCGTCTCTCTGGTGAGCACACACACCCTACAGAAAAAAACATCTCTCAAATAAATAAATAAATAAATAAACTTTTTACAAACATTAAAACTGATGTTTTAGAAAAAGAGCTGGCACTAAGGTTTAACAAAGGTAGTATCTGCTCAGTCCTTACTTCTTTTCCAGCCAAATACTTAATAGATATTTAAAATTCACTTTTCTTATCAAAACCCTGCAGGAAATATAACTTACAAATAAGAAACTTTTAAAAAATTTTCAATTTATTTCTTTGATAAAAATTTTCTTTTTTTTTCATCACCTGCTCCATCAGAGAAAGAAGTCAAGTCAGTAATGCCATATACCACGTCTTATCAATGGTCCCTGTCTCCCTTCTTGTACAATCTAGAGGAATATTTTTATCAACTATTTTGTAAATTCAAGTTTTTTAGTAGGTCTAGAAACATTTTTAAAAAGGAGAGAATCCCGCCTCACTCCTTTTTTAAGTGTAAATGCTTTTTTTGAGAGGTGAAATCATTTACTGGTTGTTTATTTGTCAGTACAATCAGAAAATAATGGGATATTGACTTACAGGAGGCTTTGACTCTCTTGCGTGTCAGTTTAACATTCCATAGGTGGGAGGCAGGTGGGTAGTTTTTAATATCCTAAATATAAAGCATACTAAACGGCAGTTTGGAGTCACAGTCATGCATTTAATGTGTCTTGAATATTTTGAATTATTTCTATTATGTTTTTTAATAGTACTGTTTCCTAAAGAAAACCACTCTTTGATTGTTGTCTCCCTGTCAGAACTGTGTGCACTCTGTAACATCTTTGGTCATGGTAGTCCAGTTTTCCTAATAATTTTGTTAATGTGCTGTGAAAGAATGGAAATTTGAAGTATGTAGTGTGTATGATACTAAATTGTGATTTGGTGGGACTTACATAACAGCTTTCAACATCTGAAGACAGTAGTTCTTGATATCCTCTTAAGGAAAATTTGCTACAAATTTGAAACTGGAATGTCACTGTAATAACTTAAAAAGAATTACTATACTTGGTTTTTTAAAATTTTGGTATGTATGTTAAGAATTGGGTACAAATTGAAATGTCTGTACTGATTGTCGACACAACAAATAAATCTCAATTACGAAAGAAAAAATAATTTTCTTTTTTTTTTTTTTAAAGAAGTTTTTGCCTTAGGGCATGTGGGCTCCCTGGGAGTGGGGGGAGAGAGACAGAGACAGTAAGAGGGAAAGTGAGAAATCATCTCCGGGGGGATGGCCATGTTGCAATCCCTTCTCTGCTATTTTCTTCCCCGGATCTTGGACACACACACACACATGCCCAGTGTGAGTTTCAAGTCGTGCGGTCCCAGACTAGAACCGTGGTTGGCCATGTGGGAGTCCAGTGATGTAACTGTTGTACTATCTGATAGCCCCAAATTTGTTTTTTATTTCATTTAACAATGCAAAATGTTCTCAGTCCTCTACTTATTCTGTTTATAACAGAACTGGACATTGGAGATATGTATGTAGTGTGTATGTATATGTGTGTGTGTGTATAGTACTATAATTATATCTTACTTTTGTTCCCATGACAATCTAATTTATTAAGTCAATTTGATAAATCTTGACCTTTTAAGATGTTGCTAACTTCTTTTCCTCTTATGAATAAAATTAGAACCAATATACCTAAGCTAAATCTTTACATATATATATTTGATTGCTTCCTTAAGAAAAATAATACAGATCTTTTAAAAAAATAATTATTTATTTAATTTTATTTGTAATTGTTTTTTCATTTGCTACAGGGCACATGAACTCACCAGAGAGAGAGAGGGAAGGTGAGAAAGCAAACTGCCAGATCTGAGACTCAAACCACAGTCACCCATGTGAGAGTCCAGTGCCTTAACTACTATGCCACCTGCTGGCCCCAATAATACAGATTTTTAGTCATTGATTGGGCCAAAAGGTAAGTGAATTCCAGCCTTATATTTCACTAAGCTTACTTATTTATTTTCTTTCATTTCTCCTTTACTAAAATTCATAGCACTTCACATGTATTTATTTCTCCCGCTTTAGTATCATTTTGACATTTTAAACAACTATAAAATAGATATTCTGATTATAATTGTGTCAAATTTACTAATTCCTTGTGAAAATTTAGTTATGTAAATATTGTCTTTTTATCAAGGAAAAAATATCTTACTTCAACAAAAGGCACTATATTCTATTGATATTTTTTAAAACTGACAATTTCTAAGAAAAGTTAAACATAGATCGTAAGTCAGTCTAAATATCTTTTAGTTTGACTGAGAGAGAGAAAGGGAGAGCGAAAAAGAGAGGTCGTGATGATTTTTTGATGTGTCAGATTGGCTAGGCTATAGTTCTATAATTCAGTCAAATACTAATCTAGGCTTTGCTGTGAAGGTATTTTATAGATGCGATTGAAGTCCATAATCAGTTAATTTTTGAGTAAGGGAGATTATTCTAGATAGTCTGGGCATATTGATTCAATCAGCTGAAAGGTCTTAAGAGCAGAATTGAGGATTTCCTGAGGAGAGCTCATTCTTAGGAATGTCAGCTTGTCCTTTCAAGTTCCTAGCCATCTCAAAAACCTGCTAGTTGCTCAGTCAATTCTCTGCAATAAATTTCTTAACCTATTTATTTCCTACTGGTTTTATTTCTCTTGATGTACTGGAAAAAAAGAACAGAGAGATTTGTTTTTTCATAACTGGGAGAATATCCACCATTTAAGAAAATTTAGCCAAGTAAAAATGTCCATTTTTTTCTCCCAGAAGTACCTCAGCCTCTGGTAACCACTATTATATTGTCCTTTTATGAGATCAATATTTTTAGATTTTATGTATGAGTGAGATCATGTGTGGCATTTGTATTTCTGTGTCTGACTTATTCAGTTAACGATGTCCTTCAAGTTAACTCAAACTGTGGCAAGTGATAGAATTCATTAATTTTAAAGGTTAAATAATAAATATGTATATATACTACATTTTTTATCCATCTATTCATGAACAGTTCAACTGAATCTAAATCTTAGCTATTGTAAATAGTGTTACAACGAACATGGGACTGCAGCTATCTTTGTGACCTGTTGATTTCATGACCGTTTGATATAGACGCAGTAGTGGGATTGCTGGATAACATATTAATGCCATTTTTTTTTTTAAATTTTAAGGAATCTCCACACTGTTTTCCATAATTTACATTCCCACCAACCATAAGGATCTATTTTTCTCCACATACTTGTGGAGCAATACTTATCTTTTGTCCTTTTGATAATAACCATTCTATCTGAGTTAAGATCATATCTTGTGATTTTGATTTGCATTTTCTTGATGATTACTGATATAGAATATTTTCTATATATTTATTGACAATTTGTATATCTTCCTTTGATACATTTTTATTCAGGCCTTTTTTGCCCACTTTCTAAACTATGAAGATACTAGACTAAAACATAGAGAACCTGTTTATTACATTGGTTTAGGCAAAAAGTATTTGTATAAAATCTCAAAAGCACAGACAACAAAAGTGAAAATAGACAACTGTGTTATTTTATTTTTTATTTTTGAGAGGTTTTTGCTATAGGGTGCGTGTGCTTGCCAGAAAGACAGAGAGAGACAGAGAAACAGAAAGCGAGAAATCACCCCCCAGGGGGATGGCCACGCCACAATCCCTTCTCCTCCATTCTCCTCTTGGGATCTTGGGCATGCACACACATGTGCCTGGTGTGGGTTTAAGCCACCGGGTCCAGGACTTGAACTGCAGTTGACTACATGGGAGTCCAGCGACACAGCCATTACACTAACTGCTGGTCCCTAGATAACTGTATTACGAAAAGCTAAATAGATTCTGCAGAGTAAAGGAAACAATCAACAGAACAAAGAGACAACCTACAGAATGAGAGAAAATATTTTCAAACTATACCATTTTAAGGGATTAATATCCAAAATATGTAAGTAACTCACACAACCATAACACAAATATTCTCAAGTCTTTGATGAGGTTTATAGCAATTTCAATAAAAAAATATTTTTAAACCTATTAGCCACACTTCCTGGTGTCTACCAGAACTCATGTATTGTTTGGTAAGCAAAACTAGTTATCCTAAGTTTTATCCCTGTACCATTGTATCCTACCTCCTGCCCTTTAAACCTGTGGAGGATTTTTATTCATGGATAAACTGCCTTATGCAAATATTTCTCTTTGGAAAATTCTACTCATGTCTATTGGAAAATAAACAATGTGTTTTTCTCTCCGCTGAATCTTGTATGTCAAGCATCAAATGCGTGTGACACATTTCAGATTTAACAAATAGTTCTTAGTGCATCAGCCTTTGCTGCAGTTATGCAAGTTTCATATTCATCACACATCTCAAAAATACTTCACTGCTTAGTAAAACACTCTGCAGTATAGTACATGAAAAGCACTATATAATCCCCAGCAGAGTGCAGAAAGAACAATCCCTTACTTAAAGATTAATGATTCTTTTAGCTGCACAACTGACTCATGGAACTGTCTGTTTTTTAAAGTATGGAGCTATGGCTGATATGATTATATTAAAAAGAGAGAAAAGGTTAAGCTTCCAGTTTCCCACTCAATAGTTATTTACTTGTACTGTTTAGGGTTTGAAATCATGAATTCTAATAAGAACAAATTCACATCTGCTCAAACCTCAATTATCTGAATGTGGCTTATCCACTCTGCTGAGCTGCTATAGAATCATAAATTTAAACTAGTTTCTTTCTATTATTCTACACACTTCTTAGGTGCCTCTGTCCTACCACCAGCTGTTGTACGTTCAGGAATTTTAAATAATTTTAATGTTAGCATGTCTGTAATATTAATTATCAACTAAGCAACATTCACATGTAATGCATCAAATCCAACTAAAATATTTTTGGACTATCCATAATGACATTTAAATCCATTGTACTAGACCACTGAGGTGTAACCGTATATCTATATTGAATTCTTAACTTCAAACTGAGTCAAATATAAATGTGAGCATAGTAAGATTATTTCCACACATTGAAATGTGTGAAGTGCCCTAGCTCAATCATGAAAAAAGTAACTAGATCCTAAATAAACTCAAGTGTTCTCTAAGTGGTTTAAGAAAGAGATACCACTGTTATAGTTTTTGCTTAATGCAATTCCTGCTCTTCATTTGTTGGTTCCATCTAGTCTTTGATCTCCTTCTCTCTAAATTCATACTCTTCCCTTTCACTTAACAAGAATAAATCAGTGTATCTTCCAATCGAAAACTTAGTTCCCAAGTTTTATGTCCTGTACTAGCACTTCAAAGCAGAGAAATTTGAGTATGTTAAGCGAAATAAATGCTTCTCTAAGTTATTCATGCTCTGATTCCCTGGAAGACATGACAATGTTTTGTTATATGACAAAAGTTAACTTGCACATGCAATAAAGGTTACATGCCCTAAAGCAAGTAGATTATCCTAAATTATCAAGGTGGCCCTTAAGAACAGAGAGCTTTCTCTAAGTAAGAACAGAAATGAGATAAAGTGAAACTCTTCATTTTGGGCTTTCAAGAGAAAACAGACATTAGACAGAAAAGCAAAGAGGCTTTTGACATCTAAAAAAAATTCTGCCCTAGGGACCAGTAGTTAGTGTAATGGCTATGTCACTAGACTCCCATGTAGCCGACCACAGTTCAAGTACCAGACCTGGTGGCTTAAACCCACGCCTGATGTGTGTGCGTGTGTGCCCAATATCCTGAGAGGAGAATGGAGAAGGGATTGTGATGTGGCGATCCCCCCAGGGGGTGATTTCTAGCTCTCTGTCTCTCTGTCTCTCTCTGTCTTCCTGGCAAGCGCATGCACCCTATAGTGAAAACCTCTCAAAAAAAAAAAAAAAAAAAAAAAAAAAATTCTGCCCTGGACTTTATTCTATACTTGCAAGGTTGGTTCAACATATGTAAAACCATAAATGTAATACACCATGCTAACAGAAAGAAAGATAAAAACAATATGATCATATCATTTGATACAGAAAACCATTTGATAACATACAACATCCATTCATGATCAAGACTCTCAGCAAAATTGGCATAGAAGGGTCATTTCTCAACACAATAAAAGCTATCTATAAAAACCCATAGCTAACATCATCCTGAATGGGGAAAAGCTGAAAGCCTTTCCTCTAAAAACTGGTATGAGACAAGGATGTCCACTTTCTTCACTCCTGTTCAATCAGTACTGGAAGTCCTCGCCAACACAATCAGAAAAGAGAATAAAATAAAAGGCATTAAAATAGAAAAAGAAGAGATGAATCTATCTCTATATGCCAGTGACACATAGAAGATCCAATGGTATCCATGAAAAATTTTCTGGAAGTAACTAATGAATATAGTAAAGTTGCAGGATACAAAATCAACATACAGAACTCTATAGCATTTCTATATATGAACAACAAGCAAACTGAGATAGAACCCAAAAAAAAGATTCCATTTACAATAGCCACAAAAAGTATAAGATACCTGGGAAGCAATCTAACCAAACAACTCAAAGACCTCCATAAGAAAAAATATGAGAAGCAAAAAAAAAAAGAAATCGAAAATGACCCAAAAAAGTGGAAGGACATACCATGTTCCTGTATTGGAAGAATTAATATAATCAAAGTGGCAATTCTATCCAAATTAATCTACATATTTAACACAATCCCCATTAAAGTGCCAGAGACATTCTTCATGTATCTGGAAAGGACAATCATACAATTTGTCTGGAATCATAAAATACTATGTATTGCCAAAGCAATCCTGCACAAGAAGAGTAGAGTGGGTGGCATCTCACTCCCTGACCAGAAATTAAATTACAAAGCTATGATAATCAAAACAGCATGGTATTGGCACAGAAACAGACAGGTGGACTAATGGTACAAAATAGAGACCCCAGAAATAAACTCCCAAATACATAGTCAACTGATTTTTGATAAGGATACCAGTCAATCCAGTGGAAAAAGAGGAAAACCTCTTTAGCAAATGGCGCTGGAAAAACTGGATATCCACCTACAGAAAGATGAATCTAAATGCCTACCTCTCACCATTGACAAAAATCAACTCAAAGTAGATCAGAGATCTAAACCTAGGACCTAAAACTATAAAATTACTACTGGAAAGCACTGGGGAAACTCTTAGAGACATTGAGGTAGACAAAGACTTCTTAAGTAAGACCCCCAAAGCACAGTCAATAATTCCAAAAATAAACAAGTGGGATTATATCGGATTAAGAAATTTCTGCACTTCCACGGACACAATAATCAGTGTGAATTGACAGCCCTCAGAATGGGAAAATACTTTTTGTAAAATAAGTGTCAGATAAGGGACTGATAACCAGAATACACAGGGAACTCAAGCAGCTTTTCCAGAAAAAGATGATCAACCCTATTAAAAGATGGAAGAAAGAGTTGCAATAACCACTCTCTATGGAAGATATATGAATAGCCAAAAGCATATGAAAAAATGCTCAACATCCCTCATCATAAGAGAGATGTAGATCAAAACCACAATGAGATAACACCTAACCCCAGTTAGAATAACTAAGATTAAAAAAAAAAAAAGAAAGAAAGAAAAAGATAAGTGCTGGCAGGGGCATGGTGAAAGGGGAACTCTCCTACATTGCTGGTGGGAATGTAAATTGGTCCAGCCACTGTGAAAAACAATATGGAGATTCCTCAAAGATCTACAAATAGAACTACCATATGATCCAGAAATCCCACTCCTTGGTATCTACCTGAAGGACAGAAGAATCCTTAGTTGGAAAACTGCTTACACATCGATGTTTATTCTGGCATTATTCACAATTGCTAAGACATGGAATCAACCTAAATGCCTATGAACAGATGAATGGATTGAAAAACTGTGGCACGTATACTCTATGGAATACTACTCAGCCATAAAAAAAAAAAAAAAACAAAAACAAAAACAACAACAACAAAAAAAAAAAACAGCAAGACCCTGGCTTTTGAAAGAAAGTGAATGACTGTGGAAGATGTACTGCTGAGTGAAGCAAGCCAGGCTATGAAGGAGAAACATTATATGTCTCCACTTAATATATACCGAATGTCCACACTCTATAGCAGAAACTGAATGACTAGAGGATCTAGAAACATAGAAAATGGTTATAAATACTGGATACAGGGACCAGCAGTTGGCGTAATGGCTGTGCCGTTGAACTCCATGTAGTCAACCACGGTTCGAGTCCTGGACCTGATGGCTTAAACTCATGCTGGATGCATGTGCGGGCATGACCAAGATCCCGAGAGGAGAATGGAGGAGAGGGATTGCAGCATGGACATCCCCCTTGAGGGGTGATTTCTTGCTTTCTGTCTCTCTCTCTCTGTCTTTCTCTCTCTCTCTCTTCTCTCTCTCTCTCTCTCTCTCTCTCTCTGTCTTTCTGGCGAGTGCACATACCCTATAGCAAAATATATATATATATATATATATATATATATATATATATATATATATATATAAGTACCAGATACAGTGTGGGAAGAGGGTGGGTGAAGGAGGAGAGACTGAGGAGGGACACTGGGGAGAGAAATGGAGGGGCGGGGCATTTATGGGACAGAGAGATGGGTTATTGTTTATTGAGGATGATGTATATAGTATTTCCAACTGGATTGGTGAGAAATGTATACATATTGGAATATTCATTTTGCAAACTAAGTGACATATGTGATTGAATGTATAAAAGAAATTGAAATAAAACATATTAAAAAAATAAAATTCTGGCAACGAATTGAAAAGCCCGGAAGTGGATTCTCCCTGAAAGTCTCCAGATAAGATACCAGGTGGTAGTACACATCTTGACTTGTCTTATGAGATTCTAAGTGAAAGAATCAGTTAAGTAAAGAGATCTCTGATTTACAGAATTATGAGACCAAAAAAAGTGTTATTGAAAGCTACTAAATTTGCGATAATTTGTTACGGTGGTAATAGAAATTAATATACTTTATTCATTATAATATTGAAGGGTGATGCCTGAAATGTACATGGAAATTATTATGCATGCCCCCGTTTCATGGTCCTTTCCCTATATTTTTCTCCTGAAATGTACATAATTTTATATTAACAAGTCAAGGCTAAATTTCATTCACTATATCTAGAAAGTCTTATGTAAGTGACTACAACAGTTTTTGATTGCCCCTTAACTGGGCATAATTACTTACATAGTTAAATTGTAGAGTACTAATTTGCACTTGCTATTATATCCTACTATAAAAATACTTGTGATTAGTTATGTTTGTAGTTTATCTCCACAGATTGTAATTCTGTGGCTTAAACTTCTTGAAGATAAAAATAGTTTTCTAGGGCCAGCAGATGGTGTACTGGTTATATTGCTGGACTCCCACATGGCTGACCATGGTTTGAGTTCTGGACTCAGTGGCTTCAGACTTATGCTGGGCACATATGCCTGTATGCCCAAGATCCTGGGAGGAGAATGGAGAAGGGGTTGCAGCATGGCCATCCCCTCTGGGGTGTGATTTCTCCCTTTCCTTCTCACTGTCTCTATCACACTACCTCTTTGGTGAGTGCATGTGCCCTAAGGCAAAAACCTCTACCAAAAAAAAAAAAAAAGGGTTTTTTTCTATGTCTCCTGAGTAATATTATAAAATACTTATTTTAAGCCACATAATTTTATGGAAAAAATAAAATGCTTCATATGAACCAGAAGTTTAAAATAAATTTAGCAAGTCTCAAGGCCAGAGGGTAGCCAGAGAAGAATTTGGATGATTCCTAAGACATAACATGGGTCGGATGTTACCTTGGTGATTCTACCATAGAACAGATTCCGGCCCACATCTCTGCAAAACCAAAAACTTGATTTTGTTAGTAGACTGAGTATTCATTTCTTAAGGACTCATCCAATTAAGTTCAGAGAGACTGAAGTAGAAAAGCAGATGCTAATATATTACTTTGCAATAGTATCAACCCCAAGCAGACTATAAATTCCCATGGTCTTGACTAGTTGATGAGCTACATAGAACAGCTGCTTGGTGAGCTCAGATTCAAAACAAGAGGACTTCAGTTTGTCACTGAAATGTGTAATGATGTCAGGCTTTCAGAAAACTGATGCATCTGTCTCTACAACAGAGATGCTTACCTGATGGAAATGCCTACTTGGACAGTTAATAGGTGTGCCACTTTGACTTTCTTTCTCTGTTTCAATTACAATTAGTGCATAATTTCAGTATGTATATTAATATTTTGCTTGAAGGCTACTTCATGTTACATTAATTTCTTATCTTCTTCTATTCATTTTGTCTACATTTTACCATATAACATTCAGTCTAAGATTTTATTTACAATTTCATGGGGAAAGTGATCTCATTCATACTATGTATTTTCTAATAAATTAAAAAAACAAGCAAACATGAAAGCTCTCTCTTTCCAGTACTCCATAGTGCTTCAGGATTCCAAGTATCTCTCTCTTTTAAACATTGCTAGAGGACATGTGTACTCACCAGAAAGTGACAGAGGTGGGGAAGGAGAAAGCACCTCCTAATGGGGCATGGCCACAGGATAATACCCTCTTCTCCATTTCTCCATCCTGTCAGGTTTTATGGCATGTACACATACATGCATGTCATGTTTTTCAAGCTGCTGAAGCTGGAATTGGAACCACATGGTTGGCCATGAGGGATTTGGCTCCCTTAACTACTAGGTTATAGGCTGACCCTCTAAGTATTATCTACCATATAGATTACATATATTTATTATATTTATTTACAGAATGATACATATTTATTGCTGAAAGCGGCCTAAAGGATTATCTTCTAGTCTAAATATCTAAAAGACATTCCCATCAACAGATAATTATCTTGAAAAATTTCAGCAGCATAACAATATAATTTCATTGTTTTCAATACAAATTCATCCACTTGGGGCAATTTTGCAATTTTTTTTTTCAGCCAAGCAAAAGTCTGTCTCTTTGGAACACCCACCTGTTAATCTGGTTTGCCATTCAGAGTTACATGAGCTAATCTACTCCCACTTCCTTTGTATGAGTAGTTTTTAATTAGGTACATCCCATCTCCCTAGTCTCTTCAACTCTAATGAATATGAAATTTCTTTCCCTGCAGTCTTATTTAAATGTGGGGCCCAGAATGGAACATTCTACTGCTGTGACTGAAAAATGTAGATGGTTATAAAAAGAAAAATCTACTCCTACCTCAGGCCTTTTAATATAATCCAGACCACACTTCACTTCTTCACATAGATGTCACACTATTTGCTCATTGCTCATATTAAGCGTGTGCTCAAATCATGACCTTTATGTTTCTCTCTATAAAATACCATGGTTTGTATTTGTCAGCCCGCAGTTCAGGCCCTTTGAAATTATGGAAAGTCTTTGCATGATAGTGCAGGACTGACTATAAAAATGGTTGTCCACAATCAAACTGTGCAAAGTGAAAAGAAAACAATTGTTGTATGACCTTTAAAGCTTTTTGTCAAAATATCAAAAACCCTATTACGTCAGATAGAGATATTACTGTATAAAAAATTAAAAATAATGAAGCCAATAATGACAGTATATTGTAATTAAAATACTGGAAATATTGAGAATGAAAAAGATTTCCTAAAACACTCAACTTGAACAGAGCTTGCCTTCTCATTGTATAATTTACAATACAGAATAGGTATCTCCTGTGTTTTGCAGATTGTCATACTCCTTTCTAAGTTTGTATCAGCTTCCAACATTTTATCTTTTATGCTTTCAAGGTAGTGAAAAATCTCTGAGAACTTCTTTGTAATAAAGCTTTGTCAGTCTGTCTTCCTCTGGAATGGTATCCTTTTGGTTACTTTCCTCAATTATACCAATAATGTCACCTTCACTAAGATCCCATAGTAACATACCTAGAGTCTTTCAAGAGGGGTGGTGTCAATGTTCTCATGGTTATCTGGTCATCTAGTTCCTCTATAACTCCATTAGTTTGATTCGTGTTTCACCTCCAGCATTATCATTCTTCATTTGTTTGGTTCACTTTTGTTTTTGTTGGTTTCCTCATTTGATTATCCATTTTTATAAAATGACAGTGGATTTATCGCTGACAAACAAGAAGGCAACGTGACTCCATGCTTTTGTGTCTGCATGAACTGAGTGATAGATGCAGTGATCAAACACTGACAGCCTTTGAAAGAAGTGATATGATTGGCCACTAAACAAGATGGACATCTGTTATTTACTCTTTGATTTGTAAATTGAAGACTTACTGGCAAAGTTTATACTTTACACAATTACTAACAGTTCATACCTAATGGTAACTGAAATTTGAACTATGTTCAGGGGGAGACTAGTTCTTTTTTTTCTGGAGAGAGAGTTTTTATTTACTTTTTTATATCAGGCATGTGCGCTCACCAGAGAGACAGAGACAAAGACACAGCAACTGAGAAATTGCCCCTTAGAAAGGATGACCATGCTGTGATACCTTCTCCTCCATTCTCCTCTTGGGGAAATCTTGGACATGCACGCACATACACCAGGCATGAGCTCCAAGTCACTTGTCCTGGACTTGAACTGAGGTGGACTACATGGGAGTCCAGTGATGTAACCATTACAACATCAGCTGGTCCCGTGGGGAGACTAGTTCTATTGAACTATACTGTGGTAACTGAAATTTGTGCACATCAGGACCATGCAAAGTAAGAATTGCTATCCAGGGAAGTGTTGTTTCTGTATGGCCACTGTATTCCCATCTAATTTACAGGTAAAAATGCAGAATTTGACATGATCAAGAATGGCATCCTATGGTATATCACAAATCTCCACTTCCTAAATAAAGATCAATGCAACTTTGGTTACAAATGAATAAAAATATATTCCAAATCTTCAGATAGCTGATTACTTAAAATCAAAAGATAAATGCCATTATTTTGTCAACTTTTACTCTTAGTGGAATCATGCATAGTATAGAACCCTCTTTAAAAATTCTTCCATGGGGGGGACCAGCAGTTAGTGTAATGGCTATGTCGCTGGGCTCCCACGTAGTCGACCACGGTTCGAGTCCCAGACCCGGTGGCTTAAACTCATGCTGGGTGCATGTGCGTGCGTGCCCAAGATCCCGAGAGGAGCATGGAGGAGAAGGGATTGCGGCGTGGCCATCCCCCCTGGGGGGTGATTTCTTGCTTTCTATCTCTCTGTCTCTCTCTGTCTGTCTGGCGAGCGCAAACCACTCAAAAAAAAAAAAAAATTCTTCCATGGGGCTTGCAGGTGGAATGGTGGGTAAGGTGCTGGACTTCCACATGGCAAACTGTGGTTCAAGCCCCAGACCTGGCCGCTTGCTTTCTCACTTTCTCTCTCTCTCTTTTTCTGTCTCTCTCTGGTCAAATTAAAAATATTAGGTCATTGGGAAAGTCATGATGTATTTTCTTTGTTCTCCTATGCAAAAATGCATCATGACTTTTCCAATAACCAATAAATAAATAAATTTAAAAATTAAATAATTATTTCAAAACACTTCCATGGCACATACAGAATAATTACTATAATTTTTGAAAATTCACTGATATTAGGCTTACCATTAGGGTTGCAAAAATATACCTTTTGAACATTCTAAACCTTGAGGTCAGCAGATGGTGCAGTGGTTAAGGTGCTGGATTCCTACGTGGTTGACTGCAGGTCAAGTCCTGGAACCGGTGGCCTGAAATTCATTCCTTGTGCGTGTGCAGGTGTGCCCCAAATCCCAAGAGAATGGAGAGAAGGGATTGTGGAATGGCTATCCCCCCTGAGGGGTGATTTCTCACTTTCTCTCTCTCTTTCTCTGGCAAGTGCAACTGTCCTATAGCAAAAAACAAAAATAAAACAAAACAAAACAAAAACTCTCACTCTTAAAAGAAATAGAAAATTCTAAACTATATGATCTTTTCCATTTCCATTCCCTCTGAATACTAAGCCTGTTGGGCCACATACTAACAATGTGACCTTGGAAAATTCCTTGAACTTGTATTGACTTCCCTGAACAGTATTAGGTCATCGAGAAAGCCATGAGTTGTTTTTCTATTCAAAAATGTGTCAGGACTTTCCCGATGACCCAATAGTATAATATGCACACACAGCCACATTAGGTCACTAAAACTATCACCTAAAATTAATTATAAGGACTCACTTTGCAACCACAAAATATTACAGAAAGTGAAGGTGTAATTTTCCTGGTGTGGAATTCATTTAAACCAAGAAAACTTGACCCATTTAAATTCTGAGACAAATTCTGACTTACTCCTCAACTATCAGAAGATGCAGTTATATCTCCATGTGTGATGTGCTTTTTTCAGTGTAAAGGTCAATTTCTTTCATGGAGAAATTGTTCTCTCTGTTAACTTGTTAATTTAAAAAACCTGAAACAGTGAACCTAAAATGTTCTAAACATAGCCTAAAATTTCATTTCTCTCAATTTATTTTGATGTCTTCGGCTTTTTTCTGCCCTTTAATCATCACTCTAATAATAATAGTCCTCTCCTGTTACACGCACACACACGCACACACACACTCACACACCTTCCAAACTTAACTCATCAGAAAACTCCCTTTATTTCAGACTTGATTGTTTCTATTTTAAATAATATTAATTTTTAAAGGTCCTGACCACAAATCAATATAGTTCTTTTTCTGGATCATTTTGGCCATTTTATCATCTAATATCTGAAGGTTACATATTATGTGCATTCCTTGATTTTACATAGTTTGTTCATGAGTAGCTGTATGTATGAATGTACATATGTATTTATTTTTGAAAGATTATAGAGCTATCCAAACTAGAATTGCTATTTTGGATTCCCTGTATGGGTGTATATTTTGATTAAACATTAAATTGATAAGATACAAATTAAGTTGAAAACTCTACACTTGGACAGAGTCCTCAGTGTTCTTCCAGTTTTAACCTCTCCTTCATGAGAACCACTGTGACTCAGCAGATGGGGTCTGAAATTAAACCTACTTGAGCTTCTCCAGATTAAGATATATTGAAGACCCTAAAATCTTGCATTTCACTCTGCATTTAACTTGTCTTTCTTTTTTATCTTAGATTAGAACACTCTTCTCTTATTCTATGAGAAATGTTGCTTTACAGGTTGATCTGTGTAATGAATCAGAACTCTAAAATGTCAGCTAAATGTTATAGGCCCACAGAGTCAAGATGGTCTCATGAGAAACATCTCTAAATTAAAGGCAGAGGCACAGTGGTACCCTGGTTCTCATGAATATATATATATATATATATATATATATATATATATATATATATACACACACACACACACACATATATATACATATATAAATACACACACACACACACACACACACACACACATACATACAATTACAATTTGGGTCTTTATAGATCCATTGAAAGTGAACAGAGAAAACACTCACTTTAAAGCTGAGCTAAATAATTCTTCTCAAGATCATGCTGCTTGTATTGGAAAAGTCAAGTCTGGAACCCACATCTACTACCTTTCATTCCTGTAATTTATTCTCATTACTCTAAATATGGCTTAGAGGCTTATTGACAGTAGCTACTTTGTCTAAATCATTGTTTTGTTTATATATTGTCCCTTTCTTACCTGAAGACATTTTAATTGCTTCCTGCTTTCATTACCTTGGTATATATGACCTCCATCAAAGTACTTAAATATGTAAACCATTGCCTCCAGAAAACCAGAACGAGGGCAGCTGCCTGAGAAATGCTGACTGTGCAAGAGGATGGGGGAGGGGAGGAACCCCAGTCCAGCATCTACTCCCCACAATGGTCACAACCTTTGCAACTGAATTTCTGGACCAGGAAACACACCTTTGAGATGGAAGTTTAGAATACATTTCACAGATAGATGTTCTGAGGCCAAAGAAAGGGAAAGGAGCACTCATGGGTGGAATTCGTACTGGTGGCAGACAAGATAAATTCTAAAGTCAGGTTTACAAAACCAAAAGAAAAACTTTAAATACAGGCTTGATATTTAGTGCCATTTTTGTATATACCTTAACAGTTGTCTAAAATAGAAGGTGTTCTGTTTTTCAGAACAATGTCATTGGACAGTGGGCTAGCATCTACTTGCAGGTCCTAACATAAAACTCCATTTTTCAGATTGTCAGTAGATTCTCCTACCCTAACTTATTCTGTACCCTACCAGGAGCATTCCCTACAGAACAACACAACAGTGAGGCAGAAGAGAGGCTGGAGATGAAGGGGGCTCAGCTAAAACTTAGCTGCTGTAAACAGGGTGGAGAACAGACAAGGGTAACTGAAGTTTGTAAAGACACTAGTCTTTCCCACCTGAATTCCTGATATTTAAGTAATCATCATTCATCTCTGGAAGTACATGTCCATTTCCTCTTTTCTCTTACAGGATTCCTTTAATTAAGAATGGCTAAGTCCTCCTATTGCTTATTACATAACATCCTGTTCCATTTGTAGAACACACAATGTCTTTTGCAGTATCTAACTCTCTTGCATATGTTTCTTATACTCACTCTGGTGAAGCCTTTACATCAGCATTTTGGGGAATGTTCATTTCCCCTTTCCTATTTGATATGTTATTACTAAGACGTAAACAGAGAGCAGCCCTTTCAGTTAAATTTGCAGGATGCTTTCATTGCTTCTTTCTCTGGGTTAAGACAGCAACCTGTACACACAGCTCTGCTATGTTTCCATCGTTCTATAATCACTTCTTGCCCACTAGATGTTCACACTGTCCCCATGGTATTCCGGACACCAGAACACTCACTGTGCACTAGTAAGAAACTATAACTTAATGCAGGTTTGTTGAATTAAAGAGCAAGCACATATGTGACTTTAAAAATTAAAAGGAAAGCTGTTTAAGTCAAACAATTTAAGTATATAATGCCTTAATTGTTTCCGTTTTAGAGTGTTTCATAAAAATTTAAATTTTCCTTTAACTAACACATAGTTATTAAATTCTGCATAGAAGATGATTAAGAAAATCAAGAAACTCAACTATTTTTTCTGCATATTTTAATATGCTTTTAAAGAAGATTAGTTAGACCAAAACCTTTAAATGGAACAGTTAATTCTAAGCAGCACTTGCATATAATTTACTTTTAAGCAAATTACAGCATTTAAGTATTAATATGTAGGAAAAATGACATTGTTGGCATATAATCAGAATCATAATATGATTTTTAATTAGGGACCACTGCATAGGTAATCCTGAATAGTTTGTAATCTTAAATAGTCGTCTAGCTTCTTCTGTCATTTTAGGTATATTTCTTCCAATGGTACAAAATTTTCTGGATAATATATACTTTTAAATGTCATTACTATTCATTATAATTGCTAGAAACACCATATTTCCTAAAAACAAAATTCAACTTTTTTTAAGTTTACTTACTTCTTTCATGAGAGTGAGAGACACAGAGAGGGAGATAAACAAGCACATTTTACACCCCCACCCCGTCTTGACAGCTAATCAGTATCACAGGCATCTGCACCCAACATGGACACAATGACCAAAACCAAACTAAACCGTGGTGTTCCACATGGATCTAGCATTTCTAGAGTAGTGTGATAGAGCTGGGCCATCTAGCCAACCCACAAAGTTTAATTTTCACACTGAATGTACCATGTTTATAGAATTCTCTTTCCCCTAATATTAATTTTTTCAGTTTTATGATTACTGCTAATTTGCATGGGCAATATGGAAAGGATGACAAATTATCCAGTCTTTACCAACATATAGCTACAGAAGCATCTCTAATTCTTGTTACTTGCTGACACATTTAATATCAGTGCACGGAGGGTAGTTAGTGGGTTATATACATATGGCTGCAAAACACTAAAATGTATGTGGTAAATTTCTAAACATAAGTCCTAATTGCTGTTGTGTGTGTGTGTGTGTGTGTGTGTGTGTGTGTATGTGTGTGTTTTGAGAGATTTTTGCTATAGGGCACATGAACTCGCTGGCTAGACAGAAAGCAAGAAATCACCCCACTCGGAGGAGATGGTCATGCCACAGTCGCTTCTCCTCCGTCTCTCAGGATTTTGGGTATGCATGTACACATGTGCAGCATGAGTTTCAAGCCTCTGGGTCTGGGACTTGAACTGCAGTAAACCACTTGGAGGTTCAGCACCTTAACCACTATGTCACCTGCTGGTCCCCATAATTGCTGTTGTTAAGAGCCAGTAAGGTCCCCAACATATTCAACTCTTCAACTGGTAGGCGTTGGCTACCATAACCTCATAGAACCTATTGATCTATTAAGTTTGAAAATACTAGTGCCAAATTAAAGAGAACAGGAACTTATCTTACTAATTGTATTTTAGGGCCATACCACAAAGTGAAATATTCTGGCACATATACATGACTACCAAGTTCAGTTATTTAAGTAACTTTGACTGAAAAAAGAGTTTCCCTGTGTTCTCACCTCCTTAGGCTACCCAGGATAGTCCCATTTATGTCTCATATTCTGGTGTAATCATTAATAGAACTTCTTTACATTCACAAATGCGTCACCATTTGGGTGTGCACATTATGGTCACTGGTTATCCTCCTTGTAAATAGAGCCTCAACTCCAGAAAGCTGTGGTACAGGAGAAAGAGAATATCAGTTTAGTCATTTCTGTCAGATACCTACTTTTGCTTAATGTTATAGATTCCTTCATATTTTGCTCCTAGAAGAAATTTAGACATTATTTATTTGCTTGATTTAAAGTTCCTGCAACACGGTTACCATATCTTTTAGCCTGATGAATATCTTGGAGTAATAATTAATAGACCTGAGTCTTTCAGAGCAGAAGAATTGGGTAAAAGCTTTCAGCTCTTTAACAAACATCCTAAATTGTGCTATACCGAGTAAAAATTTACTTTGTTCTGTTTCAGAAATTCAAGTTATTTCTTGGAATTACTACATTTCATGTAGTGCTCCCCATCACTCCTCACCTTCTTCCTGACTCCCCTGGTACATCATTTCTCCACCAAGTGGTTTCTGAATTGGCCTTAGGATAGTGTTGCTTCTTAGTATGTATCAATTGAGGAAGGGATTTCAGTATTAGTGAATACCAAAGGAAATTGACTTATTCTTTCTCAAAGACTATGTTACATTTTTATTTTCCCATGAACTAGAACTAGTGAATTCAATTAAGAGAAGTCTTTTAGGTCTGGCCGGTGTCTCAGCAGTTAAGTGCAGTGCAATTCAGACCCCATATGGCCAACCACAGTGTTAAACCCCAGCCTCTGTGGCTTGAAAAACATGATGGGATTGTGCACATGTCTGCTCCAAACGCTGACAGGAAGGAGAAATGGAGGAAAAAGGATTGTGGTGTGACTGCTCACCACTGGACAGTGTTTTCTGTGTCATTATCTCTCTCTGTCTTTCTCTCTCTCTCTCTTATGCATGTACTTTCTGGCAATTTTCAGACAAAAGTTGACATGATGTTTTCTCATGGCATTGAGTGTGATTTTTAGCGGTCAGCGAGTTTCAGTTCTAAGTGATTTCTCTTTATTTTACATATGAAGTACATAAATATATATATTCACTATGCATCAGTTAAATTGGCAAATATTGACCTGGGAAGAAATAAGTAAAGTACATTTTCTATCTGTGGCACATGATAATTTGGATAGTTAACCATCAGTTTAATAAACTAGTTGTGGTATGTAACACAAATTCATTATTTTTAGAGAATGTGGTTTCACAATTATTTTCCAGGACATGTTTCAAAGCACAGCATTTCAAAGCAATATTACTATTCAAGTGTTTTTAAACATTGTATATGCAGAGCAGAAATAATGAATGTATGGTTGCATGCCATTAGTTTTGCTCTTGGAAAAGGGGAATGAAAACTATCCGACTACAGGATCAGTTTGGCTGAGAGTGTAAGTCTATTCAAAGGAATCAATTCAGGCTAAAAAACTGAATAGAATACATCTTCATCAAATGTACATAAACTGAAGTTTTCAATTTCCTTTTTTTCTCTCTTTATTAATACCAGAATATTTTCATTAATAAAATATTAGTCAGAAGCCTAAATATTACTTTCACATAAAAGAAGAGATACTCTAGAAATAAAGGGAGAAGAAGGAACTTCAACTCTGGCACCTATCTCCACCTCTTATTCCTAAATGCTGTCCTTTCTCATGTAATGCAGAAGGGAAGGGCAACAAAGAAAGGAACTTGATCCAGCTATAGTTGGTATGGGGAAACAGAAGTCTTTGCTTCCTTTAACAGGCTAGTGTTCCAAAAAGTAAAATTTGTAGCTTCTATATATGGAATCCAAAAGAAACTCTCTGATTAAGAGCATTAACAAAAAGGAAAGTGTTGCCCTAAGTCATCTTTTCTGATTTATATGTTTAAATTCAAATGATTTCAAATTAGACATGAACTGATAGCAAGTTTGTTTGTTTCTAAATATAGTGACTCAACTAATTTTGAGTAGATCTTATATTATCTGAACTAACAGGTGCAGAGAACAGAAAATGAGATGGATCTACTAACACTTTACAAACATCTGGATAGGATATTTAACTTACGTTCCTCACAAAGTGGTCTGATTGCCTTTTATTTTCATTTCCAATTTTTATCATGATCTTTTGGTATAAAAGTAACGTATGTAACAAACCTACTTAAAGCTATGTTGCATATGTAATATTTATAATTGGCAACTTCAGAAATGGTATTCACTGAGTAGATTACATAAATTAAAGAGGGTTTACTGGCAACTCCCAAATATATTTTCAGTGGGAATATTTGCAAGATGAAAATGCCAAGGTTTCTTTACAAGGTCTTTCATGATACTTTATACTTTTTCTATTAATATTACTGATCTATACCAAGAGAACAATCCTAAATAAACAAACATAAAATTTATACACACACACACAGACACACACACACACACACATACATATAGTACAAGGACATATGCACACACACACACACACATGCACAGATATATGTATATGTTTATGTACTACAAGGATTAGTTTGTCTAGACAAATGAAATGTCTAACTGGGGGACATTTAAAATAAGACACTATAATTCTGGAAATAGATGCCTTATAAGCTATGTCTCAATCTACTTAAAGAAACATGGTGACTTTGGCAAATGTCTGAACAGTGTAAAAAAGACAAGATGAGAAAGAGGGCCATTCTAAGTAGGACTGTCTTCTTCTATGATGCATTTGGTGGGTGTTACTAATTTGTCTTAAATATTAGGGTTCTATGTATTATCCTGTAATCTTTTTTTTTTTTTTTTTTTTTTGGAGAGGTTTTTCGCTATAGGGCGCGTGCGCTCGCCAGACAGACAGAGAGAGACATAGAGACAGAAAGCGAGAAATCACCCCCCAGGGGGGATGGTCACGCCGCAATCCCTTCTCCTCCATTCTCCTCTCGGGATCTTGGGCACGCACGCACACGCGCCCGGCGTGAGTTGTAAGCCACCGGGTCCGAGACGCGAACCGCGGTCGACTACGTGGGAGTCCAGCGACATAGCCATTACGCTAACTGCTGGTTCCCTATCCTGTAATCTTTATATTACCTAATTGTGGAGAACTCCACAGATGCCCCACTGTTCTGACCAACATATAAAACAGAAAATTACTTCTTGCCTGTTTTTATGTGTCTGTCTGGAGTTTACACTACAAAGTAAAGGAGGCTGTCAGCATTCTCCAAATGAATTGCTTCTGAATACATAAGAATTGGTGTAGCCAGAAGAATGTTAGGATACTGAAATATATTAGTCATAGTTAACACCTAATGCTTCTGCCAAGAAAATCAAAAATACAGTAATCAGGATAAACACTAGGAAACTCCTCCCACATGTCTTCTATAGCATTAGCTTTTAACGTCAACTAGTAAAGCAAAAAATATGTACTAAAAAAATGGTAAAAAGAACTGAGAAAATGGTTTATTGAACACTAGTTTATAATCAAATTGACCTCCCGAATGTGGTCTACATAAGTTATCAGTGAAATCAGAATTAAACATAGATTTCTAACATGAGAAAAAGTTAAATTAATTATGACCTCAGAAGCAGCCCATTCAGTGAACTAATAAGAGCCCATGTTACTAATAAACCTCTCTCTCTAGGCAATCCCATTCTATGTCTTGGCTCTGCATCCTCTTCGGCCTCCTAGCAGGAGGTGAATTCAGTGTCCAGCCCCGTCCTTTTTCTTTTCTTTTTCTAATTTAATTTTCTTTCTATACTTCATTATTTGGATGCACTCCCATCACGTTCTTTGGTTCTAAGTAGCCTTTCAGAGCCAATAATTCCCATGTTCATGTTTCTGCCCATGTATCATCCCATGGCAAATTCCCTTAGGATGACCCCCAACCACTATACAGTAAATATTATACATTCATATCAACTCTTTTTTCCCTAAAAAGCACTATCTTTCTCTAATATTCTCAAATCTACTGGTGACCCTTTTGGTTAAATATATTGAAATAATCTTGACAGTTCTCTAGTACTTACAAATTTTTCCAATATGAAAAATTATTGAGTCTATCCCTTCACTAGTCCAGTCACCACAACCTCCAAGTCTTTATTAGGGACTCTTTGATTCTGGTTTCTCTTTATGCTAATTAATCCTACTGGAAAAAAACAAGATATTGATCCCATAACTAAATTGTTCCAGAAACTTCAATTGTTTCTCAATGTCTATCATGAGAAGTTCAATATCATCTTACTTTTCCTATGTGTTTCAAAAGTTATATTAATATTATAGTTAATTATTATAGTTAATATTCAATAGTTGTATCTCTTTGTCCCTGGGTCAACTTTAAAAAGAAAAGGTCATTGTGTATAATTGATTTTTGAATCCATATGTAGAATTTTTCTTTATCCTTTTCATCTTGTTGAAGTTGGTCCCATTGTTTCATCCTGTCAGGGTTATTTTGAAACTATACTTAGCTATCTGGGACATTATTATATCCTACTACTTCTATCTTATCTTCAGTACACCAGCAAAACTTACCTCTTCATAAGTTTACAATGAAAACACGAGACCACACAAAATCAAGAAAACAATTCTCAGGTGTAGTTCTAAAGATCTTTGTCCATTCATCAGTCATTCATTAACACAATGAACAAGTTTTATTTTTTTAGAGAGATTTTTGCTATAAGGCACACAGAGAGACAGAAAGTGAGAAATCAAACCCCCAGGAAGATGCCATGCCGTAATCCCTTCTCCCCCATTCTCCTCTTAGGATCTTGGGCATGCATGCACACAAGCCTGGTGTGAGGTTTAAGGTACTGGATCTGGACTCGAACTGTGGTTAACTATGTGGGAGTCCAATTACACCATCGGCTGGTCCCAATGAACAAGTATTAAATCAACCAACTAGGTTCACTTAACTATTGGGTTGTAGGAAAAGTCATGATGTATTTTTCTACGTAAAAACAATCCAATATGTCTATGCAGGATAAACTCACCTTGGAAAATAATCAAATGTTTGTTAAAACTCAAGGAGTGTAGATGTACAAGATCATAATGATCTATAAACCCAGAAACATATCAAATAGGAATGAGTCATTTCCCATGACCCCTTTATGTGGATGTGGGTTTTCTTCATTATCTTCTAGGTGTAAATAAATCAACTACATTAACTATTTCTGTTATGTCTGGAGCTGATAGAACTTTATTGCACATTTTCTAGTGAGAAGTAAAATCATTAAAAATATAATAGGTTGTCAGAAAATCATGATGTATTTTTTTATGCAAACATGAGTCATGACTTTACCGACCACCCAATATATTATGTTTTTAAATATATGTTAATTAAGAAAGATAGAAGGGAGGATAGAAGGTCAGTGCGGTTTCTAGATTAATATTTTAAACCCATTTTTATTGTTTGGCTTTCTTTCCTTAGCTAGAATGTTCATTAAGAGAAACAAAGAATCGGGACCAGCAGTAAGTGTAATGGCTATGTCGCTGGACTCCCATGTAGTCGACCACGGTTCGTGTCCTGGACCCGGTGGCTTAAAACTCACGCCGGGCGCGTGTGCATGCATGCCAAAGATCCCAAGAGGAGAATGGAGGAGAAGGGATTGCGGCGTGGCTATCCCCCCTGGGGGGTAATTTCTCGCTTTCTATCTCTCTGTCTCTCTCTGTCTGGCTGGCGAGCTCATGCACCCTATAGCAAAAACCTCTCCAAAAAAAAAAGAGAGAAACAAAGACTCAGGATAATAACCAATCAATTAAACAAACAAAAATTCCCTGTTTGCTCTTAAAGAATTTGTGGAATGCTATTACATAATATTATCTTCATAAATAAATAAAATAAAACTACAAAATAGTAAATATTTAAGAAATTAAGCCTGTTAATAAATTTCAGTGTATGAATGAAAACAGTAAGTTCATTATAGACCATATTAACTAGAAACATGGGTTTTGGAACTTTATATGAATAGATAGCTTCTGTTTGTCTCTTTTTGATGGGAAATGGCAAAACTGAGGTAAGATTTAAAGTATAAGTCTGATAGATATGGATTTAAATCTTGGCTTTGTCATTTATCAGCAGTATGAACTTATTTAAATCACTTTACTTCTCTATGAGTCAATTATCACATCTGTAAAATAGAGATTATAATACCTACCCTATTACCTTGTTGTAAAGATTAAAACAGATAATATACTGCTAAGGTTTAGATAATAATCTGTTCTCTAAAGTTTATGTTTTAGAACTTGGTTACTATTTTAATGCGGTTGGCAGGGGGTGAGACCTTTAACATGTGAGGCCTAGTTGGTCATGTTTGGATTACAGAGGCCTCGCCTTTATGAATGGATTAATGTCTCACAAAAGGGAATGAGTACTCACTCTCTTGACATGGGGTTAGGTTATAAAAGGAAAATTGCTGTCCCTAGGTCTCTTTCTTTGTCCACCATCCAATAGTACCATGTTGTAGTACCAGATGTCAGCCTAATGCCAGTCCCAGGCCTTTGGACTTTCTAGTCTCCAGAATTGTAAGTCAATCATTCTCTATAAATCACCCATTCTTAGGCATTTCTGTTAGTAACATGATAGCAAACTGAGACATGTACATAAAGTGCTTATCTTACCTATCATTGATAACTATTTGTTGAGTGGTCACTACTTTGTTGTTTAGCTATCTTATTTAATATCCACTCATTCAATTCTCTTTTTTGGTTGTGTTAATTTATTTCTTCCACAGGTGAGAGAAATACACATAGAGAGAAAACGACAAAGGAAGGAAGAAATACAGTGCCTCAACAGTGTCTTGACATCACAAACTACCCAGGTTTAGCCAGCCATGGATCATGGACACATGCATGATTAGTCTATTTGGTGCAAACCCAGAAGACTCTCACATAAGTAACCCTCACACAGCACTATGTCTTACTGCTGTGTCACTAACCACACTCCACATTCTTTTTCTCTTTCCCTCCTTGTGACCCACTTATCATTTCGCTGCCTTGTGTTCTTTTCCCTTAACTCTTATAAATGGGGAAGCAGCTGATGTGCTGTTCATTATTATATATTATTAGCATTATGTTAGCATGAGAGTGTCTATAATGAGATATTTGCATTTTAATACTTTTATTTCTAAAATTAGAATAAGAAGATTCGTCCCTTACTAAAGAAATCCTAGACATCAGAAAACAAGTGAGAAAATATCTTTTGGCCAAAATATATAAAGCCAAGATATCCTGTGAGGTCTTTTGATAAGTGTATTCCTAAAATAACATTTGCTTAGTGTTTTGAAAGAAATTGGCTTAAAGGAGGAAAACAAAATAATCACTGAAAATCTTACCAATTATTGAACAACTATTTTATGCATTGGATATGCTTTACATATTTTTTATTCATTTCTTATGCACTCAAAGATAAAAATTATT
Source organism: Tupaia tana (assembly GCA_026018925.1). Taxonomy (NCBI): domain Eukaryota; kingdom Metazoa; phylum Chordata; class Mammalia; order Scandentia; family Tupaiidae; genus Tupaia; species Tupaia tana. The sequence continues at coordinate 53,083,531 of JAKSZU010000003.1, forward strand.
CTCACTTTACAAATGAGAAAACAAAGGATTAGAAAAATTAGTTATTTCAACTGAGGTCACACACCTGTATGATATGGAGCAGGATTTGGACTCAAGCCTCAGTGACTTTCAAGTTTATGCTATTAACCTGGTATTACATAGTATTCTATCTGTACTTCCCACAGAGCACTTTCTTTCCACTAGGAAAAAAATAGCTCTGTGTCAGAAGTTATGGGGAATAAAGCTACACTTAACACACAGCTCTCTACCCTTATAAATTGACACCATTTTGTTTCCCTGTAGAGTGCTTCTCAGTGGCATGATTTTATTCCTTTGGGGAATTCTCCACTTTATAGGGTACTAGTGAAATGAATCAAAACCCAAGTCAAACTTCAAACTTACAACATCATTGGTGTAAGAAAGGTCACTCTCAAGTCTTCTGTGTGGTAATTACAGCAAAGGTTCTCATGCACTTTTTTAAAAAAATAATAATTTATTTAATTTTATTTATTATTATTATCATCATTATTTTAATTCATGAGAGAGAGAGAGAGAAAGGGAACATGAGAAAGCAAGCCACCGATCCAAGAATCAAAATACTGTCAGCCAAGTTAGAGTGTCCAGAGGAGCTTTAACTACCATGCCACCTGCTGCCTCCACACACCCTCACCCCCCCCTTTTTTTTTTTTTTGCTAATGAAGGGTTCTGAGTGAACAGGCATTCTGTTACATGCAGCATAAGGGAAGCAGAGGCAAGGAAAGCTGAGCAAGAAAGAGGGTGAGAGGGGCAGGATCTATGACACTGTATTAGTCCTAATTCTAGGCAGTCCTAAAGCCAGCCAGAGACTTACAAATTTCTTATTAAATGTTTAATAGTCTAGTTTAAGTTGGGTTTTATTCATAGGTGACTGAAAGAGTTCTAACTAAATCACTTCCTCTTTCTTAAAATTTTTCTCCTCTCTCTTTTCTGACTAAACATCAGTTGTATCTTTTGTTAATGTCCCCATAAACTAAATCAACTTCTCTCATTTCTTCACCTAGAAACTCCAGGACTTACATTTTATATGGTCTTCAGCACATATTGTTATTTTCATTTTTATTAATAACTCATTTTTTATAACCACCCTTACCTGTTATCTTGAAAACTATCTCTAAGGATCCTGCACTATTTATACTTCAGATGATGACATCACAGACAAAGAAATGTTTAGGGGCGCAAAATATACTGCTTTAACACATTTGAATGTTAAACTTTACAGAACATACTTTATTTTAAAAAAGAAAACACTGTTTATTCGACAATGTAGTGTCACCATCACTGTGATCCTGTTTTTATATTGACTTTTTCCATAATATTTATTTATTTATTTATTTATTTATTTATTTATTTATTTGAGAGAGAGGTTTTTGCTATTAGGGCATGTGTGCTTGCTGGAAAGACAGAAAGCAAGAAATCACCTTCCCAGGGAGGATAGCCACATCACAATCCCTTCTCCTCCGTCCTCCTTTCGGAGTTTTGGGCATGCATGCACATGGGCCCAGTATGAGTTTCAAGTTGTCAGATCTGGGACTTGAATCATGGTAAACCACATGACAGTCCAGCACCTTAACCACTATGGCACCTGATGCCCGCCCCCCATAATCCTTATTTAATACGAATGGAATCACAAATATGCTTCAGTCAAACTCCCTTAAGTTTAAATGGTGTTTCCTCTTCAATATTATACTATTCTGCCTTGTATTTATAAATACAAGGACACATTCATTAATCCTTGGTTCTTACAAAGAAAGCCATGAAAAATAAAGGTAAATTTATTCATTTTTACGTAATTGTACTTAAAGTTTATTCTCTTTTGTCAATATATTCATTGATAATGTCAATTGTAGTATTCTAAATCTAATTAACAAACCATGCTTTTAGCGCTCCAGTTAGAAATTTAATACAACTTTCAGGACTACTAAATCTTTCTACATGTATTCTTAATCTCTATTCACACAGCACAGTGGTCTATCATGAACTACAATAATATTTGTTACAACTGACCCTGAAAATGAGCTAGTTTAAGGTTGCTTAGTAGTGACAAGAGGAAATAAGAGTCCATTGTAATGACAGCCATTTTGACAAGAATGCTTTAAATAAGATGATTGCAAAAAATAAATCCCACTGCTTTAGCAGAGTAGGTCACAGAACTATAAAAGAAGCAAAATGACAGAGTAGTAAAAGACCAAAGATAGTATAGCATTGAATGAAAAAATCAGAAAGCACTGATAATGTGAACTTAGTCATAATAATGAAGGGTTTCAGAGCAAAAGAAAAAGGTGTGATATAAAAATCTTGCTGGGTGTCAGCAATGAAATGCTGCACATTTCTTGTAAAGCTGCACTGGGTGAGTTTTATTGCCAAATTAGCTGACAAATGTCTGCCATAATCATGCAATTTACACATTTTTACTCGTTTTAGAATTAGTCTCACAGTTATGTATTTTTGGAGTTCTTTTAGGTTAAAGAAATGTTTAGAACTTGTTTTTTTACAATTTTTTTTTGCCTTTTCCTGGTAATTATTGAAAATAAGAATACTTTCTTTTTTTTTAATTGATAGAGGGCATGTGCACTCACCAGAGAAATGGAGGACAGAGAAAGAGAGGGAACACCCAATGGGACATGGTCACACTACAATCCATTTTCCATTTCTGTATCCTATTGGGATTCTGATCATGCATACGCATGCACTTGGGGTATTATTCGTGCTGCTAGGGCTGGTATTCGAACCACAGGTAGGCATGTGGGATCTGGCTCCCTTAACTACTAGGCTACAGGACCAGCCCAAAGATAGTTGAAGCGGAAGGATTATTCCGCCTTCCCTTTGCAGGTACAATGAATGCTACTGCAACTTATTATGCCACTTTTGCAGTGCATAAGGATGCCACAGCTAAGGAGGCCCCATTTACCTCACATATTTATACATTATTATCTTGATAATTTTCTAATGTTGAGAGTCAAGTGTCTTTAGAAAGAGAAGCCTTTTAAAATTTCTCTTATGAGCACTCTAAGGCTTAGTGTGCGTCCTGTATAGATAGGCTTATTAATCACACTAAGGGTATCTGAAAGCCTGGAGTGCAAGCTTTGGATTCAGACCTGCTGATCTTACTGCTAATTAGCTATCATCATGGTGCTACTTCTATCGATCACTTTCCCCATTTGCAACAATGAAATCAGTAACAGGACCCTGTATCATTGAACTGGAATGCAGATTAAATGAGTTAATGAATGTAATGTTTTCAAAATTTGCTAATAATCACTACTATTAACTAATTTTCACTCACAACAATCATTCACAATGTGCCAGACGATCTGCTAAGTGCTTTCCCTATCTTCAAAATAACCAAAGGTAAAGGAAAGAAGTTCACAGAAGTTAATTAACCAAGACAGAAGGGGACCTGGATACCCTGTTGGATTCAAGTGCTATTCCTGAAATAATTAACTCACTTATTCATTCATTCACTCATTCATTCCAGATATGTTCAAAAAGAAACACGGATGAGGATAATGGGTTAGGTACTAGGTAAGCTGATAAGTGGTAAATTAGCTCTCTTGGAAAGGTGCTATCAAGGAGTACTCAGCATATTGAGTACTGAGGGGGAAGGAGAGAGATAAAAATTTCAAAGAGGAGATAATTCTGGGGGAAGTAAGGTTAGAAGATTTCCAAAAACATAAAGTCCAACATATTCTGGTTCTCTGAACAGTGCTGTTCATAGTCTTCCTCCTCTCAACTCCTCTGTTCAGATATAGCTTAGGCAAATGAGTGTTAAGAGACTGAAGGAGGACCAGCAGTTAGCGTAATGGCTATGTCACTGAACTCCCATGTAGCCGACCATGGTTCGAGTCCCGGACCTGGTGGCTTAAACTCACACCGGGTGCATGTGCATGTGTGCCCAAGATCCCGAGAGGAGAATGGAGGAGAAGGGATTGCGGCATGGCCATCCCTCCTGGGGGGTGATTTCTCTCTCTCTGTCTTTCTGGCGATAGCACATGCCCTATAGAAAAAACCTACTCTCAAAAAACAAAAACAAATAAAACTTTATGTCTGCAATTCTCAACAAAGATAAAATTAAATATAGATAAAACTTGGAAAAATTCAAATTAAGAATATTGATGTGATAAATGATAATATCTTACTGAAATGAGATCAATTGTATTGGCTTTTATAATTGAAAAAATGTATTTATGTAATCTATATTGATAAGTTACTTCTATACATTATTATCATTATTGCTTTCTTTTTACCTTTAGCTTATTTTAATAGTACACTGAAATCCATTGTATCCTTTAGCATAATACCAGAAATAAGATGAAAGGCACATAACAAAATTTTTTTAAATCACAGAATTACTGCCATAAATAGTGCTAAAGCTCAAGATGGCACATACTCAGATGGAATTTAGGCAAGATACCTGTTCTATGTGAGCAACAGACTAATGCTAAAGGCAGGTTCCTTTGTTCCTTCCTACCCCATGGTTACCTCTGGGACCCCTGTGATAACACTGTCTGCCACTCTTCTTAATAGCTTGAATACCTTTGTCCTCATAGAGCCTCGTAACTTCATCTGATTTTTCTTGCAACAATTAAACAGTATATAGGTTATATCTTCATTGGCTATTCTTACTAGCTTAAGACAAGGCAATACAAGGGTCTCTGTTCTAAAGGAAATTCATAAAAGTTAAACCAAAATCTCAAATGATTAAATACAAAATTAAAATCTTAGTCTATTAACATGTCTTTTCATTGAAAATTCTCATTGCAAAAAAAGTGTTTCATAACTGATAAAGTAGTTGATTTAAGGAAAACAAATGATTATTTCTATCACTTTTACTCTAGAAAATTCCAACCTAATTGGCAGTCAGATCTCATAAGCAAACACATTAAAAGTGAATCATAGACTTTTTTGGGGTCTTCCAGGTACCTACTTTATCAAAAGTCTAAATCAGAAGGTAAACTAAAACTATAGTACAATGTTCAGTTTCTAGTTGATATAACAGTCAAAATAAAAAAGAGAAAATAAAAAATAAGCTTTACCTGGGCCTCTCATCAAACACACAGTAATAATGATGACTCAATTTCCCAATTTTACTATAGAACATATTTTGCTCCTAAATTTGTCACCCTCTTTAACCTCATCTGAGACAGTGTCATTTCGCTTCCTCAAGCTTCTTACTTTAACTTAGATGTGTTTTTGGAAGTTAGTGATTATCTCAGATGAAAACCACATGGCTCATCAGCTTATGTAGCAAACTGTATATGAAATTTTCAGACAATCTCTCACTTGCTTTCTATATATCCCCATACTTAAGTAGGAAAAAAAAAATTTTCTTCTTCTTCCAATTATTGCAAAATCCAATTGACAAAACTGAAAATAATCAATGAGTCCTATGTTCCAGTGTTTCAAAGTGCTTTAAAATAATCAATATTAAGAGTAAGTCAAGCAAACAAATACAAAGTATTAGGATATCTGAAGCTGAGCATAATTAGATGCCAAGTACGAAGAAATGTTTGTGACAAATGTTATTAACATCATAATGTAACAGGCATTTTTTGGTATAAGAATTCCTCTGGGAATTGATATGATGACCTGTTTGTGTATTAAATAGCATGTTTGATTAGCCAAGGATTTGCTACTAGGAAAATAAGACACACAGCATAAATATTTTGAGGGTGGATAATATTGGGTGGTAGAGTAGATAAGGATGGATGGCAAAGAGTGGCATAATTTTCTTAAAATATATTTTTGACAAGCCCTATATTTGGAGAAAGAGTCTGTTTACATAGTGTCAGAAAGCCCGCCATCACTATGACATCAGATGATTGTGACCATGGATGCAGTTCTGGGTAAAGTGGCTGAAGGAAAGACTATAAAGGTTTGTCAGCATCATTCTAGGTAGAGTTGAATGAGAGAGTGAGACAATAACAACTATAGAAAGAAAACAATAACAGGAATATGGACCAAGTTATTGAGGTGATATCCCAATATCATTGATATCATTTATATTGTTTTGAAGATGTATTATAAATGGACCCACAGAGGTTTTTCCTTTCCGTTTTGCAGCATTCATATCAAAAGAAGAGATTCTCAAAGACATATAGCCACTTGGTATACATAAACTCATACTTAACCCCACAATGAAATGTCTGTGACACATACATGACAAAGAGTAGAATGATATATGGGACAGAAGAAGAATTGTTTTTAGATAAAATGGTGAAACAGGAGCCACTGTTTCTGCTTTCACCACCTCTTGCTGGCTCCCTGACATCCTCCTTTTCTTCCTCTTCCTGGATCCAAAAACTAGTCTCTACTAAAAGATTTTCTACATGGTTCTATCCTTCACATTATAATTACCAGAGGGACATGAAGATATTAACATGTTTCCATATCTGTATTTTTTCCTATTTTCCTTAAATTCTATGGGTAAAGTGAAAAAAAAATCTGGTTAGATATGCATCTACCTATGTCAAAAACAAAAACAAAACAAAAAAACTTATCTATAATTTTAATCTAGACCCTGTCTCTGACAAGCCAGGAGCTTCTTTCCACATCTCATTTGCCATGATTCTGGCTTGGTTGTGGAGTTAGAGCGTTAAGAAAGGCACGCAAATCTGCAGTGAACCTTCGAAGACTAGCATAGTGTCTCCCACATGGTCAGCCTAATTGCACCTCCTATCATTGCTGAAATAACCCCATGTTTGCCTCTTCTCAGTCTCAGTCAATGTATTCTTTTAGCCCACGGTAGAATTTCTTCTAAATAAATCCTTCCACATGTTCAAACCTAATGATAGCAAATACTACCTCTTTTAGGATACCCTCAGATAGACTGAATTCTCACCTTTTGGATTTCTACAAGTTGTTTGAGTGAATAATTCTAAGAACTCTGGTTACATTCTGTTATATGTTGTTACTTATTTTAATTTTTTTACAGAGGTTGATGATGAAAATAACTGAGTTTTTAAACAAGTTCAGTCTTTGTGTCATTCACATGACATAACGTGTTAACTTGCATGTGTATACACGCAAGGCAGGAGTAATAAACTGAGTAGGAAAAAGAAGGACAATGAGAAGCCTGGAGATGAAAAGCTTGCTTTGGTTCATATTATTTTTTCAGAAGACCTGATGACTCCACGAGGCTTCCTACTACCTTTTCATGTGCCTACTGTTCACAAAATCAATTAGGGTACTTTTGTAAAATATAGACACTTAGACCTAGCATTAGACAGAATAATGGGCCTTAAATAGATCCACATCCTAATCCCAGGAACTTGTGAATATGTTGCCTTACATTGCAGAAGGGACGTTACAATTATGATAAATTGAGGCTCTTCACATGGGAAGATGGTCCTGGATTATCTGGGTGGGGCTAGTATAATCACAAGAGTCCTCACAAGAGAGAGTTATCAGAACATGTGACAGCAGAAGCAGAGGCTGCAGTGTTGTGCTTAACGCACATGGATGAAGGGAACATGAACCAAGGATTGTAGGTGGCCGCTCTAAGCTAAAAAAGGAAAGGAAATGGATTTTTCCCTGGAGCCTCCAAAAGGAACACAGCTTTGCTGACATTGACAGTGGCCTATCTGACCTGTTTTGGACTCTAACCTTTAGAAGAGTAAGATCATAGTTTTGCGTCACTTTAAACCACAAAATATGTGATAATCATTTAATAGTAGCAATAAAAAACTCATATAGAGGAAGGTTAACAACTTAGAGTCTCTGGGTGGAATCCAAGTGGGCCTTTTAAATTAACTACCTAGTTGACTATTATGCTCAACATCTGAGAGCCTCTTATTTAGAATTGCATGATCATTTTTCTCCAATGAAATGGAATAATGTTCCAGTCCCTAAGTCTATTTCAGGTAAAATAGAGACCATATATTTCATAAAATTCCTGGTGTATAAATGCAAGAATGCTTTAGGAAAGCAGTTTTTACTGCCCTCAAGGCTCTCCACTCTGATTTAAAATCTAAAACTATCTTTTAATTATAACATTCTGTTATGGACCAAAGTATTCCTCTCTCTTCTCCATCCCCAATGCAACTAACTATATTTGGAGACAGAACATTTAAAGAGGTAATTTGGGTTATATGAGGTCATAAGGATGGAGCCCAATCCAATGATCAGTGTCCTTATAAAAAGAGTCAAAGACACCATGGAGAAAACAAACAAACAAACAAACAAAAACCATGAAAACACGGTAAGACAACGGCCATTCTTAATATAAGAAGAGATGCCTCAGAAGAAACCAAACCCATTGACAGCTTGATCTTGGACTTCCGGCCTATACAACCACAAGAAAATAAATTTCAGTTCTTTAAGCTACTTAGTGTGTGGTGTTTTGTAATGACAGCCCTTAAAAAAACAAATACCCATTTCTAACCAAAGTTCTAATTGCTTCTAGTTCCCTAAAAGGTTATTCTAAAATTAGGATTTCAGTTACTATCATTTATTTATCATTTTTTAGGTACTACACCCTATATTAAAGTCTCATGTACATTTTTTCCTATAATACTCCCAACTCTACCAAGGTAGTATTAACTCCTCTCTTTTAAAATTAGAAAATTGGGAGACCAGCAGATGGTGTAATGGTTATGTCACTGGACTCCCACATAGCTCACCGCAGTTTGAGTCCCAGACCATGAGGCTTAAAACTTAAGCCAGAGGCATGTGCATGTGTGCCCATGATCCCAAGAAGAGCATAGAGGAGAAGGGTTGCAGCATGGCCATCCCTGCTGGGCAGTGATTTCTCTCGCTTTCTGTTTCTCTGTCTCTGTCTTTCCGATGAGCACAAGCACCCTACAGCAAAAATATCTCTCTATGAAAAAAAAAAAAAAGATTAGAAAATTGGGACCCAGGAAGGTTACACTTGGATACAGAATGTGTACTGATATATGAGGGAGCTAAGACTCCAACCCGAATTGATCCTGCTCTGATAGGCAACTTCCCTATTAACTGCTACCTCCTGAACCCCTGCCATGTGCCAGCTACTGTGAGATAAGTGGGAGGATTATGTTTGGTTGCAGGAATATAACTTATAGCTAAGGAAGGCTGTCAGGAAGCCGGGGGAAAATGTGGTGAGTAGCTAGAGTTCTATACACGAACTGAGTAGATGAAGATACATATTCAGTTCTTCATTATAATTCTAGATCAATAAGCAACAGTCACATTATTACCTGGCTGTAATAGCCATTTCCTCAGTAATAACAGCTTAAATAAATGAACCAAAAAAAATCTAATGTGTAACCTAATGTTTAATCTCAATTATTACATGGAGGCTGCAGTCATTGTGAGCACGGTTCTTATTTACAATTCTTTCAGAAAGTAAATGGAAATGGAGTGCAAATGACAGTGAGTCTAGAATTTCAGTAATGTGTATGAACCTTTAGCAGGGCATGACTTGTTTAAATGGCCCTCTGATAGCATGCTGCTAGAAGCAAGCAGCTTTCTTAAGGCAAACACAACTGATTATCTTTAACTCTCCTGAAACACATCTGGCCTCACCATAGCTCTGGAGGCCATAAAGATTTTGGCTAGGTCTTTGATGGATCATTTGATTTGCCCAAGGTTTTGACTTCTGACTAAGAAAGCCAATCACATTTGCTGGTTTAAAAAATTCTTACTTGTCACTGTGGAGAAATGATGTGGATCCAGACTTTATGCTGAATGTAAGATTCTAAAACTTGGGGAATTATTTTTTTTTTGTCATTGATTAAACTAGGTATTTGCAAGTCACTTAATCTCAGCATACTTATTTCTCAATTCTCTATACTGGGAAATATCAGTTTTTAAAGTACATAGGCTCATCTGCTTTGTTAATAAGACTCAAAAATGTTGTTTAGCTCCTTTGAGAATAATTATTACTGCTTCATGATGCAGTGGTTTAAAAAAATGAGACCTAGAATATAAGAAACCACTTGAAGTCTTAAAATAGGAAAAGAGCAATGAGAAACAGGGTAATTCTAACCATATCATTAATTATGTGAGCATACAAAATTGAAATAGCACAACTATTGAAGGTTTTTTCTTAGAATCTTTGATCTATACTTCAGATTATGAATCATAATCAATATTATAGAATTCTATATCAAATTTAAAGTATATTTTCCAGTTTCTCTTAATACAGCTTTAATCTATTTGGTATATTATTCTCTTACTATGCTAGTGGCCAAATATCAAAGAAATGACATGGTGTTTAACAATAGAAAAAATATGACATTACTTTAAGATATTTTTAATATGTAAACTAATTCTATTAAAATTTTTGGCAATGACAATATTATTAATATGAAATCAATGAATTCAGTTATACCATCAATCCTAATCCTAGTTTGCAGTGCCTTTATCCTTTAACCATTTCTAAATGTTTCTAAGTTTTCCAATAAAAAGCAACTAATAGACATGAATTGCCAAAATTCCTAATTCTTTCAACTGTTTCTAAGTCATTTTTACTTAGGTAGCTCACTATTACCAGAAATCCTCCATCCCTAAAATCACACCTTTCCTTCAGGCCAGGCATTCACTTCTCAAGAGTGATGTACTGCCCTAGATACACTTTCTCAAAAACACGAACTTTTGTAGACCAGCAGATGGTGCAATGGTTACATCGTTGTACTCCTATGCAGTAGACCACAGTTTGAGTCCCGGACCTGACAGCTTAAAACTCATGCTGGGCTCATGGGTGCATGTGCCCAAAATCCTAAGAGGAGAATGGAGGAAAAGATATTGCAGCACGGTCATCCCCACTGGGGGGTGAGTTCTCACTTTCTGTCTATCTTTCCAGTGAGTGCATGTGCCCTAGAGTAAATCTTTCTCTAAAAGAAAACAACAACAACAACTTTAACTTTTGTTTCAACTCTTTCCTTCTACTGGCTTGCATTATCTGCATCAGGTATAACATTTATGAAATAATTAATTTGTTCCAGATACCATCTTAGATACTCAAACTAGAGAGGAAGGGGAATACTTGTTTTTTGCTTACAATGGATTCTTCATATAGTTGACTACTCAGAAAGTTACCGAGTTCCCTTGGTTTTCTCATGAATACCTACTGCAATTTCTGTTGGTCTAAATCCTTATCACCTCAAACATAGATTAATATAACAGCTTTTATATCATGGCCAGATTCACTTTTTACCCTCTCTCTTTCCTCAACCTATTCCCTTTTACTTCTAAAAATAATGGCATACATCATTGCTATGCTTATTTCCCTTTGGGCATTTTTTTTTTTTAACTTTTTTAAGGTTTTGTCATAGGGCACATGTGCTCACTGGAGAGAAAGAGACAGAGAGTGAGAAGGAAAGTGAGAAATCACTCCCCAGCAGGGGTGGCCATGCTGTAATCCCTTTTCCCCCATGCTCCTCTTGGCAGTTTAGGCATACAAGCACACGTGCTCTGTGTAATCCTCAAGCCACCTGTAGCCATGTGGGAGTTCAATACCTTAATCGCCATGCCATCTGCTGACCTCCGAAAGTCAACTATCATTACTGTACCATTTCTTGACTTACTAATCAAGGCAGATTGTCTAAACAAAGTTGTTTTCACAATATCCAAAATGAAACTTCAACTCCAGAATTTTCAATATCCTGCTACCCCTTTAGAGAAAAATGACTTCTCTGTTGGTTTCGTTCACACTTTTGTTTCCCAAATCTGGAAGGGCTGCCACACTCGCTTGACTTCTTTTTCTTTTATTTCTTTAGATGTTTTTGCCTTACAGATCATGAGCTCGCTGGTGAGAGAGGCAGAGACAACGAGAGGGAAAGTGAGAAATCAAGCCCCCCTCCCAGAGAATGACCCCACTGCAATCCCTTCTCCTCCATTCTTCTCCTGGGATCTTGGGCATGCACAAACATGTGCCTTGTGTAATTGTCAAGCCACCAGCCCAGGACTCAAACCCCAGTAGAAGTCCATGTGGGAGTCCAGCAACGTAATAGCTACGCCATCTGCTGGCCCCGACACTGTTCTTTATTTACATACATTCTTAACAACTTTTCCTCTGAGACTCAAGTTTCAATTCTAACAAATTTCAGTTTCACAGAATACTATGACTCAAATATCTAAATAATTTCTTGTAATGCATAATATTTATGTAGTCTTTCTTATGTCACCTATATTACCTTGATGGCAGGACCCAGTGGCCTTTCTTTGCTGGTTATTTACCATACGCAGGTACTGGTTGGGCACAGTAGATACAAAATGTACACTTGCTCATAAACATGACTCCCTGAGTGAGGGCATGTGGTCTAGGTCTCACACATGTTGGTTTTAATTTCAGGCAATATAGGCTAATGAAATTTAACTAGAAATGAACGTTCATGTGGCAAATTTCAATTTTCCTCTCTTATTCCCCACTTCATGTGTCTGTTTGTTGTCTGGATTGCTTGACTGGCCTATGTTTATAGACTAGTGTCTGTTGCAATCTTCCATCTAATTAAAGTTGCATTGTTAAAATATTTAATTTCTTGGGGCCAGCAGATGGTGTACTGTTTATTTCACTGGACTCCCACATGACCTACTGTGGTTCGAGTCTTGAACCTGGCTGCTTGAAAATAACACCGGAGTGTGTGTATGCGTACCCAAGATCACAGGATAATGGAGAAGAAGGGACTGCAGTGTGGCCATCCCCCCAGGCGGTGATTTCTTACTTCCCCTCTCACTGCCTCTGTCTTTCTGTCTGTCTCTCTCTCTCTCTTTCTCTTTCAGGTGAGCACATGCACCCTAAGGCAAAGAACTCTTTAAAAAAAAAGATTTTATTCTCTACTAACATGTAGGTTTGGATCACATTAAACACATAAACATGGGATGTTAAAATTGATTGAGAGAAATTGTTTTTTCATATTTTTTCCACAAGAGAGTGGGTGGGTGTGCAAGAGAGAAAGAGAAGCACAGGGCCTCCACGGGGCTGGGTCATACCACGATCCCCTTTCTTTAGTCCTCCAGCCTGCCAGATTCCTGGGCATGCATGTATGTACCCAGTGCATCCTCAGACTGACTGGGCTGGGGACCCAAACTGCGGCTGACATGAGGCTTTCAGCTCCACAGTCCAGTATACCACTCAGTGTGCCACAGAGGTTGGGCTTTCATACTTTTTTAATGAACCTACCAAATAACCTACATTCTTAAAAATGCATGCCTTGGTCCTGGTTTACTGACTTCGTCTGTTTGTACTGCTATAACAGGATATCTGAACTAGTTAATTCATAATTATATATTATAAGAGAGGAAAATTGAAATTTGCCACATGAAAGTTCATTTCTAGTTAAATTTCATTAGCCTATATTGCCTGAAATTAAAACCAAGATGTGTGAGACCTAGACCACATGCCCTCACTCAGGGAATCGTGATTGTGAGCAAGTGTATATTTTGCATCATATTTTTCACTGTTTTGGAGACTAGGATGTCCAAGGTTAGGCCTATCTTTGAAAAGGACCTTCTTGCTGCATCATCCTAAGGCAAAAGGTGAAAAGGCAAGAGGGTACACTTGAGAACAAGACCAAAAGGAGGCTAAGTTCATCCTCTCATTAGGAACCCATTCTCACAACAAGGGCATTAATCCACTCATGAGGGCAAAGCCTTCATGATCTAATCAACTCTAGGTCCCACCTTTCAACACTGTTGCATTAGTGATAATTTCCAACACATGCTCAATCCAGGAAGCTAACCTAAAGTTGGGCTTATTGAAAACCTGGAATATGCAGAACTCACACATGCATAAAACACCCATGCATGTGTATGCATATTCATGTGTGAGTAATAATAACAACAATAAGTTGTAATAATGTCAACATATGAGCTTAGTCTTAAAAAATGCATAGGCAGAAGATAAATTGAGAGCAGATGAAAGACCTGGAAAATCTATTGTTCACTACCCTGACATCTACCATTAATCTCATCAACTCTAGCTCTTCAGCTTTACTGCCATCCAGCATCCTTTAAAATTTTTTCACTCTACTACTGTTTTGATAATCCCCAGTCATGGTCTGAAATCCACCAGTGAAAAAGCTGGAAAGCTTTTCTGCAATAAACAGGCAGCATATCAGGCGGGGTGCCCGCCTTTCTTGCTCTTCAACAAGTGACACATATCATCTTTCTGACACTACTATTGGCTGCATTTCCATATGCCATGCTTCACATGACATCCAAGGCAATGTCATGTCTTACTCTTTTCATAAAAGCCTTTTGCATTTTTGTTCTGATAACCAAACAAGCAGTAAAAATAAAAGTGTTAAAAAAAAGAGGTTTTAAGTTTTTGTCATTTATTATAACCATCATGGTAAATTGAGTGCAATCAATGCACAAGTTTTTACTCTCTAAATAAAAACATTCATCAAGAGTTTTATAAAGTGTTAAGCACTGTGGTTTTCTTCTGTGTGGTAGGAAATGAGATGCATAAAGTAGATAGATGATATCATATCCACCCACAAGTGCCTTTTATCAGGCTCTAGGAATACAGGCTAGGATAACTGGACAATTCGCCTTTTCAATATTAAGTTATAGGAAAGGACAAAACTATTCAAACATAGTTGTATTGGAATATCTGCTAAGCTGCAAACACATTTAAAAGCTTGTGCTGATGAAATACATATTTCCATAGGTGCACCTGTTCTTTTAAACTTCTGATGACCATGCTCCATTTGATTTGTTGACACGAGTAAGTTCATAGGAAGTACTGTGTGCCAGCCACATAGGAAGTGCTCAGTGTGTGTTCTACCTACCTAAGAGGTAGGTGGCAGGTACTATCACCCCCATTTTATAGATGAAGAAACTGATGATTAGAGATTTAAGCAATGCTCCCAAAAGTCAGTTAGTGCTAAAAAGAGTCAAAACATGGGACCAGCAGTTGGCGTAATGGCTATGTCGCTGGACTCCCACGTAGTCGACTGCAGTTCAAGTCCCGGACCCGGTGGCTTAAACTCACGCCGGGCGCGTGTGCGTGCGTGCCCAAGATCTCAAGAGGAGAATGGAGGAGGGACCAGCAGTTAGCGTAATGGCTATGTCGCTGGACTCCCACGTAGTCAACCGCGGTTCGAGTCCCGGACCCGGCGGCTTAAACTCACGCCGGGCGCGTGTGCGTGCGTGCCCAGGATCCCGAGAGGAGAATGGAGGAGAAGGGATTGCGGTGTGGCCATCCCCCCTGGGGGGTGATTTCCTGCTTTCTATCTCTCTGTCTCTGTCTGTCTGGCGAGCGCACGTGCCCTATAGCAAAAACCTCTCCAAAAAAAAAAAAAAAAAAAAAAAAAAAGAAAAAGAAAAAAAAGAAAAGAGGAGAATGGAGGAGAAGGGATTGTGGCGTGGCCATCTCCCCTGGGGGGTGATTTCCTGCTTTCTGTCTGTCTCTCTCTGTCTGTCTGGTGAGCACACGCGCCCTATAGCAAAAACCTCTCAAAAAAAAAAAAAAAAAAAGTCAAAACATTCATATTTCACCATTTAAAATCTCATAGAACCTCACTTTTAACATATCGACTGATATCTTCCATTTATCCTTCCCATTTGTCTCTGTGAACACTAGGTTCAACAATTTATCTCAGTCAGGAAAATGTGCTACTGCTCCAATTGTGGCTCTGCATTGATATGAAAGCAATTGTCTCATTTTTGGTTTCTATGGAAATACAACTTCTGATTTAATGACTGTATCTGGAAATACTGTTCTAAGGGGTGACAAGGTTCTTTGCAGAAATAGAGGAGCTAACCTGGGTTTAGAATTGGAAGTTGTTGGGACCAACAGTTAGCATAATGGCTATGTCGCTGGACTCCCACATAGTTGACCGTGGTTCGCATCCCGGACCCGGTGGCTTAAAACTCACGCTGGGCGCGTGTGCGTGTGAGCCCAAGATCCCGAGAGGAGAACGGAGAAGAAGAGATTGCAGCGTGGCCATCCCCCTTGGGGGGTGATTTTTCACTCTCTGTCTCTCTGTCTGTCTGGCGAGCGCACGTGCCCTATGGCAAAAACCTCTCCAAAAAAAAAAAAAAAAAAAAAAAGAATTGGGAAGTTGTTGTTTAACATAATTTGGGTTCAAGAAAGGATCTACTGGCATAGCTGCTACAGAGGCCCTGGAAGCCATATACATAACTCTGGGCTCAGATCTCTTGGTCAACTGGAAGATATGCCAGGCGTGTGTGCAGGCACCAGAATCCTGCAGGGCTGGAGGGCTGGAGAAAGGACTGTGATGTGATGATATATTGTTGAGGTTGCTTCTCTCTCTCTCTCTCTCTTTCTCTCTCTCTCATGCACATACATACTCTTATCATTTAAAAAAGGGGGGGGGGGGGGCTGGCTCCATGGTGCAGTGGTTAAGTGGTGTGCATAGAGAGTTGTAAGCTGGATTCCTTATTGTCAACTATAGTTTGCATTTGAATTCCAGCATCTTGAAAAACACACCAGAAGTGTGTGTGTGTGTGTGTATGTGAACAAAATCCTGATGGGATAGAGAATTGTAGGAAAAGGATTGTGGTGCACCTATGCCCCATTTTGGGTTTCTCTCGCACTCTCCCTCTCTATCTTCAGCAAACACACATGCTCTCTGTCCATTAAAAAAAAAAAAAAAAGGGAAGCATCTTTTTCTTCCTACAAAATAGACATTCTGCTTCTTTACAATGCTTGGTCCAATATGAAGAAATATATTTTCTTCATAATTAATTTTTCTGTTGGAAATACACATAAATTATGTTCCTGTCTTTTATTTCACTTTCCTTCCAAACAGACGTACTAAAAAAAAATCTCACATATTCCATAGCTTATTCATTTCTCTGGGTTCCCAGGGAATACCAGAAGATAAATGATGTTCTGTAGAACACAGGAGTCACTAAAATAATGGTCTGCTGATTTGGTCTCGGTGGGGAAATATTATAATGTCATACTTGAACTGAGAAAAAAGAAACCACCTACAACTAAACAAAATGCATTTTAGGCAAGTATCTGCAAAAAGAGCAAATGAATGAGGAGAACACATAGGAAGACCTAATCTATTCCTGCTGTGAAAATCCAGGTTGAAATAGAAAAAAACAGCCAATAAAATGCATGCTGGTTGCACTATCAGTCCTCAGAGAACTAATGCTGGAGTTCACATTGTGTACTTCAAAGAGCCTACAGAGCATCTGGCTTCTGAATTCCTGACACTCCAGAACTAAAATCTCCAGGGATTTTAAATTCTGAATTTATATTTAGGAAATCAGAAGTACATTATGTCTGACACATCCATTTTTCTCTACACAAGACCGATGCTAGAAAAGTAGAAACATTCAATTAATAATTAAGCAATTTGGTCTCAAGACACTAATAACATATCATGTGTTTCAAGCAATGCTTGTGCAAAGCCCTTTTGTGTATAACACAATTCTTTCTAACTCAATTTCCTCATTGCTAAAGCTGGAATAACAATGTCTACTGCATGGAAACATGATAAGGATTCATTAAATTAACACATGTGTGCTATTTCATTATGGCATTGCTGAACAGAAACACCTAAGCTGGAGGTTTATTTGGCTCACAATTCTGGTTGCTGGAAGTCCAAAGGAATGGAGTTAGCATCAGGCTGTTCTCCGGTGCTAAATCACAGCATTGCCAAAAAGAGCAAAGGAGAGGATAGACACATGCAAAGAGGGAGAAAACAGAAGTCCCACATCCTCTCTTTGTCCCTCCCATTAGGTTCTAACTTGTAAAGGTCTCATTACTTCTCGAAACCATGACAAGGACTAAGCTTCTCAAACATGAAACTTTGGGAGACAAACCATGATCCAAATCATAGCAATATGTAAAGAATCATTCTAAATAGTATGTGCCCATGAAGGGGGGAGGGGTCAATAAATGTGGAATTATACTTCACAAGTTGTTTTTTTTAAAACCTAAGCTTTCCCGAGATTTAGCAAGTCCAAAAGAGTCAGGAAATAGAAAAATGATGTATGAAGTAATCTCCATGAAGTAAACGGCATTTACCCCCAAATACACAGTCCAAGCTTAACTTTTTATTTTCCCACAAGGCCCTCCCACTCTTGGATGCTCATGATATATCCTCTAGCCTTTAAAAGAAGAATGCATGGAGCCAGCCAGTGGTGTAGTGGTTGAGGTGGTTGGATTTCACATGGGCAACTGCACAGTTTGAGTAGCAGACCCAGTGGCAAGAAAAATACTCTCTGTACATGTGTATGCATGCCCAAACTCTCAAAGAAATGGAAAAGGGATTGCGGCATGACCATGCACTGTGGGGATGCTTCCTTACTTCATCTCTTTCTCTTGGTAAGTACAAATATTCTCTAGCAAATGGGAGAAGGAGGAGGAGAGGGAGAGGCAGAGGCAGTGGCAATGGCAGTAACAGTATGAGGTGCCCTGTTACCTGGGGTTAAAGCAGCTGGATCCCACACAGCTGACCCTGTGGTTGGAGTCCCAGATCTGACAGGTTGTCGAATATGCCGGGTGCATACTCAAAATCCCAAAAGGAAGGAGAGATGGAGGAGAAGGGATTGCGGCATGACTATTCCCCATGAGGGGAGTTTAGTCCTATCCTTCCTTCTCTCTCCATATCTCTCTGGGATGTACACATACCCACTAGCAAAAAAAGGAGAAGGAGGAGGAGGAGGAGGAGGA
The DNA here is from genome assembly GCA_026018925.1 of Tupaia tana. Classification (NCBI taxonomy): domain Eukaryota; kingdom Metazoa; phylum Chordata; class Mammalia; order Scandentia; family Tupaiidae; genus Tupaia; species Tupaia tana. The sequence continues at coordinate 53,102,126 of JAKSZU010000003.1, forward strand.
GGACGACGACGACTACGCACAGCTCAGCACTGGAGGTGAAGAAAGAAATGTTCAGTCTTCTTTTCTTGGGAACTAATGCTCCTTCTCTTTTAGCCCAAAGAGCACCTGCACTAGTGACACAGGGTATCAGTGCCTCATAGTCCATCTCTTGACAAAGGATAGCAGTGAAACCTTTGATGTTCACCACAGCACTCCGATGAACAATTTAACATGCTAACTGCAAACCACAGATGTCCCCTCCTGGGGATCCTCTCATCCTAAGCAAGGATGCCTCGTAATCCTCTCAGTTATCTTGCTTTTGTTTTCCCTTGCTTTACTTTTTTCCTTCTCACTCTGCCCCTTTCCAGAGGCAAATTGAAAGATCCTCATGAGTCTGGGACACATAGAATCTTGTTCTGGAAGATGGAGCAGGAGTGGCAGGTGAACAAAACATGAAGAAGGAGGGCCAGAGTGGCCTCAGGTACACACAAGTGCAGGGATAAGGATGCAGGTCAGCTCCTGGTGCTCCATCCTGTTACGCCCAGCCCCAGCTAGCATCTTCTGAGCTCTGAGAAGCAGAGCCTGGCTTTAAGGCATTGCGTCCACTGGCATAAGCCTGCAGTCCCTCTCTAATGCCTATAGACAAAGGGTCCTGGAGCCACAACCTTTGTAAACTGAAAGGCAGAATGAGGACTTTCTAGAACAAAGGGGATGACTGACTTGTTCATTTTCCAAGAAAGCATCTCTTTCCTTGGGGAAGAAGACTTGTCAATGACCCACCAAAACCCAGTTCCCACACATTTTGATCAGAAAATAATTTTCAGGATAGCTCCTAGGTACTGCCAAATGGCAAAAAAAAAAAAAAAAAAAAAAAAAAAAAAAAGCAATCAATCCACCTACTGCTGAGCTGGATTTGAGTTAGAGGTGGAGTAGGCAGAGAGTGTACAGTCTTGACTCCTTGGAAGGGCCTGCTCTCTCTGCTATGGTGGCACCTGGTTAGGAAGCTTAGGTTCTCACTGACTGAAAATATCAACCTGATGGCCAATTCCTGTGCTTTACTCTGTTTCTAGAGTGATGTTAACTAGGCTATCTACTATCGCCCCAGACCCTGCCGGGTGGTAGCCACTGGCCTCCACTGGGTGAACTGTCCGATTATTTCCTCTAGAGAGTAAAATTATGTGAATAGTTATATTGCTAAATGGTTCATATTTAGCCATTCTGTGTGCTTCTGCTTCTTCTGTTGCTAACTTCATCTATTTTCTTATTTGAGTTTATTCTGAGTTGACTAGATTTGGATGCCTCCAAGTCCTTCTTTATTGCTCTGTGAATGCCTTTGTCTTGTTTTTTTATCTTCATTAGGAGGTAACCCATACTGACATAGGGGTATATGCCTCATTCAGGGATTCTACAATCCCAGGAAATAAGCAGGTGCTTGAAGGAATTCTAGGCAGCAAATTGGGATTTGGAGTTCCCTAAATTGATTACAAAGACCTGGTTCTCCTAGCCCATTTCCTGGACACTATTCAGGTGTGGTCCTCTTATTTATGAAATTATTTTCTCCCATTGTTTTGGGGAGAGTGTAGAAGGAAGAGCCTTCTTTGCATTCTTTGCCCTCCACTATTTGCTGGGGCATTAGTGCTTCAATCATATTTTTAAAACACTGTAGGTTTTAGAAAGTTCTTTACATGTACTTTATCAGAATATACCCCTGGGCATCTTCCCAATACTGATTCTAGCACTAGTTTCTATCACCAATTCAAACAAGTCTCCTTATGATCTCTTGTGACAGATTTTCAAACATCAGAATGTGATTACCACATGCTACTGCTAATTCTCTTTTGCCAGGCTAAATGGCTCTCTAATAACACAATTATGAATGCATAAACCGTTGCAGTCACCTTCTTTGGTAGAGCTCAGGTTATTAACATATTCATGTACTTAATATGTTTTTTTTTTTTTTTTTTTTTTGGAGAGGTTTTTTGCTATAGGGCACATGCACTCTCTAAAAAGACAGAGAGAGACAGAGAGACAGAAAGTGAGAAACCGCCCCCCCAGGGGGGATGGCCATGCCGCAATCCCTTCTCCTCCATTCTCTTCTCGGGATCTTGGGCACGCACACACACACACACACACACACACATCTGGTGTGAGTTTAAGCCACTGGGTCCAGGACCCAAATCGCAGTTGACTACATGGAAGTCCAGCGACATAGCCATTATGCCAACTGCTGGTCCCAACGTACTCATTATCATTAATCTAATACCCATTTCAGGAACCTAATGAGCTGTGTTTCTTTAGTGGTTCTCTGCTGTGCTTGTATATAGATATACTCAGGTAATGTGGCTGTATTTGCTTACTATTGGATAGTTTCACTAGGAGTGGCCTTGATTTTAGGTTGCTTAAAGAGCTCTGTGTGAAAGGACACTGATTCATATAATGAGTTAGTCCTTTCTATCATTTTCAATTTTTTCCATTATATCAAGAAAAAAGTTTCAATTTTGTGTAATTTTTCTATTACTAGAAAATATCTTTTTAGCCAAGATCTAGAGGGCCTCAGGTTCTGAGTTTTAGATGGAGGCATGTGGCAAAAATGTAGAAACATTGCTTTGTTTTGATTACACTTTTTTCATTGTAAAGTGGGACATAAGATTTCTTTTTAAAATAAATATTTCCAGTTTATCTCCATGGCCTGGTGGTTAAGAGTGCCAAACTCCACATAGCCAACTGTGTGGTTTGAATATGGGCCATGATCTTGAGAAATATGCTTGGCATGTGTGTGTGCCTCAAATCTCAACAAGATGGTGGGACTAGCAGTTAGCATAATGACTATGTCACTGGACTCCCATGTAGTTGACTGCAGTTCACGCCCCAGACCCGGTGGCTTAAAACTCACGCCAGGCTCGTGTGCGTGTGTGCCCAAGATCCCAAGAGGAGAATGGAGGAGAAGGGATTGTGGCGTGGCCATACCCCCTGGGGGTGATTTCTCGCTTTCTGTCTCTCTGTCTCTCTTTGTCTCTCTGGCAAGCACACGCACCCTGTAGCAAAAACCTCTCAAAAAAAAAAAAAAAATCTCAACAGGATGGGTAAACAGAAGGGATTGTAACATGACCATGCTCCACTGGGAGGATACTTTTCCCTGTCCCTTTCACTCTATTTCTGGCAAGCACATGCACGCTCTGGAAAATAAAAAATACATTTTTGAGATATTTTAAAAGTCAGTTACTTAAAGGAAAAATTAATATTTAGAAAGTCTCAAATGAAAAAAAGTGATATTAAAATACCTGAAATTTGAGAAATACTTCTTAAGAGAAAAATCCAGGAATGTTATTATTTTATTATCACTACTAAGCAGTAGAAGAGCTCTAAGTGTTCATACTGCCGGGTAGTTAGTTTACTGATATGAGAAGATCAGGAGGTGAAGTGGTGGTGTGACCAAGAGTGAGCTGGACTTAGGTAGCCAGGTATATGGCAAAAGGATGGCATGAAAGTTAACTGGGGGCCCTGCCACTGTGGAACAGCAGTAATGCAAGGCTAGGACCCACATGCTGAACCTGGGTTCAGATCTGTGTCTGACATGAAGGCATGCTGGGTGTGTCTGTGAATGACAGGATCTTTTTTTTTTTTTTCCCTTTTTTTTTTTTTTTTTGGAGAGGATTTTGCTATAGGGCACGTGCACTCTCCAGAAAGACAGAGAGAGACAGAACACAAGAAATCACCCCACAGGGGGGTTGGCCATGCTGCAATCCCTTCTCCTCTATTTTCCTCTCGGGATCTTGGGCACGCACGCACATGTGCCTGGTGTGAGTTTAAGCTGCCGGGACCGGGACGTGAACCGTGGCCAACGACATGGGAGTCCAGCAATATAGCCATTACGCTAACTCTGGTCCATGAATGCCAGGATCCTAAAGAGCTGAAGAGCTGGGGAAAAGGGATTTCAATGTGCTGAGATCCTACTGATGGTACCGCTCTCTCTCTTTTCTACCTCCATCTTTTATGTATGTGTGCATATTCACTCTACCATTAAAAAAAAAAAAAAAAAAAAGTCAACAGAGAGGGGAGAATGGAGGGAGACAAGTTAGATTACAATCATGATGGAGGCAGATTGCAAGGGCAAACCCAAGGAGCAGCTTCCAACTAAAAGGTGGCTTCTTTTTTTCTTTTTTGTATTCATACACTGGTATAAATTTTCTTTTCCTAATTAAAGTGGTAAACTTATAACTAAAAAACCTTTAAAATATAGAAAAACATTAAACAGAAAATTAAAATATCTCATAACTGCATCATTCCAAAATAACCAATGTTAATATTTTTGTATATACTTTTAGAAGATCTCTTAATGAAGACCATAGTAACATCAATAAATATCTCCTCCCAATAAGTGTATTATAAATTCTCTTCTGATGATTAATTTTTTTTTTTCTTAGACATTTTTTTCTAAAGTAACTCTAAAATTAGAAAACAGTTGGCAGAAATTTATACTTGCTGAATGATTCATTTGTCTCTTTATAAAAGACAACTGTATCAATATATTTAATCACTAAAATGTTCTAAAAGTACTATTTTTCTTCATTTTGATATTTTCATGGAATGTTGACTATGGAATAAATGTTTAATAATACCACCTCCAAGAATGTTTATATGATATTTCAAATCAAGGAGCCATAATTCAATTTTTCATTCTTTTTCATCAATTCAAGTATTTCAGGATGTCAAGCTTGAAATAAATATGTGGAACTATATAGCCTCCTGTATGAGAAGAATATAAAATCAACAGCAACTAAATTCTATCTAATAGTTGTATGGGAAAGTTCAAATTTTGTACTAAATTATGAATTCTTCTTTTAAAAATATGATTGGTAAATCATCCTAAAGGCATTGAAAAAACTCCAATTAAAAATGCTTAAGATGGGGAACAGTAGATAACATAATGTTTATGTCCTTGGATTCCCACATAGTTGACTGTGGTTCAAGTTCCCAAAGCAGTGGCTTAAACCTCATGCTAGGTGTGTGAATGTGCATGGCCCAAATCCCAAGAAGAGAATGGATGAGAAGGGACTGCGGCATGGCCATCGCCCGCACACACACTGGGAGAGGCACTTTCTGTCTCTCTAGCTCTCTATGGCTCTCTGGCCAATGCATGCGCCCTACAGCAAAAATCTCTCTTAAAAAATGCTTAAAATGTATTTAATTTTATTAATCTGAACTGAGCTGGAAGCATCTTCCCCCTTTGAAATGATGATACTGATTTCAAAAAAGAGTTAACTTCCTCGTTGTTATTTATCTTACTAAAATGACCAGTTATGTTTTGTAGCAAAGATGTCTATCTACTTTCTCACATATTTGTAGGAACTGATCACTCAATAAATGTTATTTTTTAGCTCTATCTAGCTAAATTTGATACTTCCAATATAAAAATGTTAATGATTTATTTTCTGCTAATTTTTTATGAAAGGTGCTTATACTTTATTTTATACAATTCATATTAAGTATTCTGCAAGACCATGAGATTACAGGAGGAGAACTGAATGCTGAGTTCCTATCACTAAAATTAAGTTCTTCAGACTAGCAGATGGTGTAATGGTTATGATGATGGACTCCCACATAGTTAACTAGGGTTTGAGTCCTGGACCTGGCAGCTTGAAACTCACGCTGGACCTGTGTGTGTACATGCCCCAAATCCTGAGAGGAGCATGGAGGAGAAGGAACTGAGATGTGGTCATACTCCCGGGGGAGGGAGGGCGATTTCTCGCTTTCTGTCTCTCTGTCTCTCCAATGAGAGTATGCACCCTATAGAAAAAAAAAAAAAAAAACTCTCTTAAAAAAAAAAATTAAGTTCCTGATCTCAAGTACAGTATGACTGTGGATATACTACAGAGACATCCTCAGTATGCTCAACAGCTTTTAACCACTAATCTTTACATAAAGTTATTTTCTAAAATGACTCTAAAGGGAGGCCTAAACTGAAACCCTGACTCAGAAGTGTAACGTAGTTCATTTGTTTGTTTTTTTCCTTTAATTGCTGGTGGGTGCATGTGCTCACCGGAGAGAGAGATAGAAAGGCAGAGAGAGAGAGCGAGAGAGAAAAGGAGAAAGCATTCCCCAGTGGGGCATGGTCATGCCCTAATCCTCTGTCCTCCATCTCTCTATCTTGTCAGGAGCCTGGGCATGCATGCACATGTTCCCAGTGTAATTCTCAAGTCTCCAGGGCCAAAATTCGAACCAGGGAGTCCATGTGAAATCTAGCTCCCCAACCACCTGGCCATGGGGCCAACCCTTGGAGTAGGTTAGTTCAATGCAGAGAATAGTACAAACAAAAATCAGATGAGAATCAGGTACTGTGGAGAGACAGGTCTAAATGTGGCTCCCCTGTGAATTTGTTCAGAAAAACTGCAGTGAAAGGAACATCAGAGGCAGAAAGGAAAAAACTTCTCTCTTATAGGCTTTATCAGGCCTTCATGAGTCCAAAGTCCAAAAAACTTAGGTGTTACCGGAGATCGTGAGGGAACATGGATTAAATCTTGACCTAACAGGACAATTCAAGAAAGCCCCTCAGGATGATTGGAGACAATCAAAAAGATAAATTAAGATGCCTTTGGGGTAGGCAAAGAGGACAAATGGTAAAGTAGCACTTTAATTTCCTTTGTCCTTCTTAAGTAATAGAAATCATGTGTGGCTTCTCATCTAAAAGTAAAGAGAGGGGCTAGGTGGTGGCCCAGTGGGGGTATACTGGTCCCACAGGGAAAGATCTGGAGTTTACATTCTGGGAGCTCCCTAAGCACAATGGCACATGTGCCTGTGAGCTGGGACACTGATACTGGAAGTGGATGGTAGAGTGCGGACCCTTGTTGGGTATGCCATTCTCTCTGTCATCTCTTACTTTTTATGCTTGTTGAAGAAATAAACAAATAAAAACTTTAAAAAACGATAAAGGAATTATATGGAAAAGAATATGCTGAACTGCCAGTGTGTGCAAGAGTATCTAAATACAAGTAAGATACTCGTAACTTGCAAAGCAACACATGGATTCATACATCACTAGAGCACGAAATATCATTTGAAATTCAATTTGAAAGGCAGAATCATAGTTTTTCATTTACTAAAAACATTTTATCTAGTTGACAGTGTTTGTCAAGATTTATGTTTGTCCTATGGTTAATGTTTGTAAAGCACCTTATGCTTTTTGGTAGAAAGGATTTACAAATACAAACTAAATCAATGTCTGAATAAATTACTTTAAAAGTACAAACGTCAATTTTAAGAACTGGTTTGGTTGATGACAAAGTATCTGGGGCATAGCTGTGCAGGTGGTAGGGAGCCACTGCCTGATGCTAGAGCCATGTGGGAAGTCTGGATTTGGATCCTGGGTTGATCTGAACATGTGGGGCATAGCTGTGTATACCCGTGATCTTGACTGGCTGGGAGCTGGAAGGAAGATTACACATGGTGAAACCCTGTCAAAAGATCTCTTTACTCCCACTCTCTTATGAAATAAATAAATATAAATTTTAAAAAGTACTCTTCTTTTAGAGATACATAATTATGTGCTATTTGCCTAAAATTCATTGCCAGCACAAAACATAGAAGTGTTTTCCAAGCCAGGCAGCATTATCTGGTAGTTGGTGGATGAGTATCAACACCTATAGAACACTGGGGAAGTACTTTCAAAATATACAGAATTCTAGGCCCCACCCCAGACATACTGAATTCAGGTTATCTTGGAGATCCTGGAATCTGTTTTGTTTTCTAGTTCTCTAGGTGTTTATATAGAAGAGAAAACTTTAGGACTTCAAGGTAGAGTCCATTCCTAACATTGACACCCAAATCAGCCAGGTTCTACATACATGAAGACGCATTAGCACTTACTGAAGAGAGAACTTTCTATCACTGATTGAGAGGTAAACTGAGTATAAACTTGAGGCATCAATTTCAACCTCAAATTCGCCTGAGAAAAAACAATTATTTGTGTTTTTTATAATATCTAGTAATTATATTATGAACTTATTTATGTGATCATCCCTATTTTATTCATCTCCCTATTTTCAGCATTTAGCACAAACTTGTATAAATACAAACAAGTAAGCATTATTTGGTCATTCATAAAACAAGTATACAATGGTAAACATAAAAATAAGGACCCACCCCTGGTAGTACTTAGATTCTAGTAGGAGAGAACAACAATAAAGTCAGAAACAAATAAATACTTAGAATAATGTTCAAAATGGCAAATACTATCACGAAATCACCAGCATAAGTTGACGGAAAGTGATGAGAGGTGGGACAGACCAGCATTTATGAAAATTAGTAGTCAAGGCAGACTTCTCTAGGAAGAGAGCTTTGGTAAGAAGGCAAGGAAATATCCGGAATGGAGTAGTCCAGACAGAGGCAGAATAAAGGCAAAACCAGTAAGGAATGGGTGTATGCTTGAGAAATACAAAGGTAGGTATTTGGAGTGTGTCTCCTGAGAGAAAGGGTAGTAGAAGATGAAATTTCAAGAGGTAGATAGCAGTAGAGTTGAGAGCTTGACCTAGAATGACTTGCAAAGGTGCCCTGAGACTAAGACTATTTACCTAGTAGCAAAAAGCAGCACTGGTGTGGCTTTAGTAAGATCTGGGCTCCAGTCCAGACTTCATCAATTACTAGGAAAGGGAACTTGGAGACACAGTTTAACTGAACTCTTATTGCCTTCACTGGGAAGATGGAAATATTAATAAAGTAATAATGCTATGACTAACAATGCTTCATAGAATAATGCCTCATAGAACTTTATGAGAATTACATGAGAAAATGGATGTAATGTTCTGAGCCTAGTGGCCGGTATTAGTAAGCACCTTAAAAGTTAGCTATCATTATGAAGGGCAAGGAAGACCTTCTTCCTGTATCAAAGACAGTATTGCATGAATATATGCATATTCTTAGTATATCTACATTCATATTCTTCAATCTAAAAACCGTCTTGGGACCAGCAGTTAGCATGACTATGTTGCTGGACACATGTAGTCAACTGTGGTTCGAGTCCCAGACCCGGTGGCTTAAACTCACGCCAGGTGCGTGTGCATGTATGCCCAAGATGCCAAGAGGAGACTGGAGGAGAAGGGATTGCAGCGTTGCCATCTCCCCTGGGGGTGATTTCTCGCTTTCTGTCTCTCTGTCACTCTTTGTCTTTCTGGCGAGCACATGCGCCCTATAGCAAAAACCTCAAATAAATAAATAAATAAATAAATAAATAAATAAATAAATAAATAAATAAATAAAAACATTCTTAACCAAGGTGGTGAAATAGAAGAATATGGATAGAACAACAAATGAGTAATTACTAATTTGTACTGTAAACAGTGGGCTGGTGAATCCTAATAATGGTGTTGTAGTCATAATTATTGCTTGTACAGTTTCTTGCAAAACAGAACTAACCTAGAAATAGATACTGCTACCCTGATACATTATGCTTATATAATGTATAAGTGCAGATATATTTCTCTGATCATTTTAGCTGGGAATCTGGTTTAGCTCTCAATACTTAGGAGGTTCAGTAACTTCAAGCTCTTGATTTTTTCATGGCTTGTGTGGCATCTCTCTGCTTTGATTCTGTAACATTGCACCCTTTCCCCAATAAAATAGTACCTGGTTCCTCCTGATTCACATGGAATCACTCCACCTGAATTCAAATCCATGACTATTCAAGGAAGAACAACAAGTGGCAAATAGACATGAACTATTGAGTAAAATATGGCTTCAACACATGGTTACTTTACCAGTTCATAGAAAGTAGAATTAAAGTATGAGTTTATTTTGGTGTAAAAAACTTGAATTTCATGTATAATATGCCTTTTCTGTGAATTTTTTGAAGATCTCTCACAAATACTAGTAAAGAAAAACATGAATAGAGCTTTTTTGGCAGTTTCTCATTGGCTAGAAAATATTTCCCTCTCTTTATTTCTTATGTACCTGATAGAGGATTAAGTAAACTAATAGATATATATACTCATAAAATACCCTATACCTTGCAAAACATACTAAGCATCAAAAGCTACATTATACCTTTTATGAGCATAATGATGAAAATGAAAAGTACTCTTCTAAAGTAATTCTTGAATATATAGAGCTATAGGCACTACCTCATTCTCCTAATTGGAATTTCCAGAAGATCCCATAATGTGTATGTGTGTGTGTGTGTGTGTGTGTGTATGTGTGTGTTTTAAAAGTTCTTTAGTTATTCTGAGGTACTTTGCTAAGTCTCTCCTTGCTGACCTATTCCTATTCTTTATGTAAAAGAAAGAAAATACATTTTTTATACTCTTTGGCTTTTTTTGATATAAATGAGAAACTTGAATAAATATAATATTTATAACTTTCATGTAAATATTGTATTTAATTTCCTCTTGTGACTTCTTGTTCATTATTTATAGATTCATTTCTATCTTACACTGGAGGGTTGCATTTTTTTTAACTGCATACACACATGTGAAAGAAAGAGAGAAAACTCCTTCCAATGGGGCGCGGTAATGCTGTAATTCCTTTTCCTCCATTTCACCATTCTGTGTGGGGGAGAGGGGTGAGGGAAGACACAGGACATGACATGCACATGCACCAGAAATTTTCTCAAATTTACAGAACTGGGATTAGAACCATGGTTAGTCAGGTAGGATTTGGTTCACTAAGCATAGTGCTTAATTGCCATGCCATGGGGCCAGTCTGCACCTTTTTTCTAAAAATATTTAATGAGGGACCAGCAGTTAGCGAAATGGTTATGTCGCTGGACTCTCATGTAGTCGACTGTGGTTCGTGTCCCGGACCCAGTGGCTTAAAACTCAGCCGGGCGAGTGCGCGTGCGTGCGCGTGTGTGCTCAAGATCCCGAGAGGAGAAAGGAGGAGAAAGGATTGCGGCGTGGCCATCCCCCCTGGGGGGTGATTTCTCACTTTCTGTCTCTCTGTCTCTCTGTCTCTCTGGCAAGCACACGTGCCCTATAGCAACAAACAAAACCTCTTAAAAAAATTTAATGATGTTTCATTTTCTGAAGAATGCTTGGTTCCAAAGGTCATTTTAAGGAAATTTAATGTTATTTTATATGTGTCATTTAAAGTTACCAGCAACAGTAATACCCATATTCTTTTAGTTGAGAATACTTTCAATAATTTTGATATGATTAAAAATTTTAGATCTCCTGAGTGTAGTAAACTGTACAAATTCTTTATTGTTTGTTGCCTTCAAGAAGTTTCATTTAGCCACACACTCAGCACTCAGTTCATTAACCACCCTCCTGAATCTCAGAGCTCTGGTCAAAGACAAACCTAAATCCTGCACCAAGGGAGCTCACAGTTAATCTTGCACATGTGAGGCAATAATAAAATAGTTTAAAAATAGAGACACAAACTGTGATAACTGCTTTGAAGAAAAATCTACAGAAGTCAGGAAATCATGCAGTGGGGTAGGCAAGGTCTAGTCAGGGAGACAGAAGGAAAGGCTTCTATTCAGTTAGCTTTGAAATGAGATTTAAGCCTAAGTGTTAACGAGGTGAAGAGGAAGGAGAATACATCCAGCTGGAGGAAGGAGGAGACAGATAGGGCCAGGAAAGAGGCTTCCCATGACCTTGTTCTGAGCACAGTAGGAGCACGGAGCACAGTGGAAAACAAGGCAGGGTTTGAAGTAGAAAAGCTGAGTATCAAATTTACATGTGACTTGAATGGAGGACAGGCTGAAAAAGAGAGAAACAAAGACTAATCTAATAGATGGGTTTATGCAAAGCATCAGAATAATGGATAAAGGCTCAGTACTTCTAAGGCCATCTTTCAGTGGCAATGTAGTATATAAAATTCAAATGCTGGCATTTTCCAGGCCATAAGAAAAGAATTAAAAAACAGAAAAGTTAAATTAAAGGAAGACATCCGTAAGAATTATCTATAGTCTATCATCTGAACTAATGACTTTTATCACATTTAAGTCTATTTTCCATATTGCATTCTAATTTCTCTTTGTATATTCATTTTCTGGAATCGTTAATATATATTCTTTCTTTCTTAAGTAAGCAATAGACTTAAAGATGTTTGTTCTCAAATGTTAGGGTTGGCAGATAACATTTCTTCAGTTATCTTTCACCAGGTGAAGGCTAGTTTTAGCTTATCCTAATCAGATAAATTTCTATTTGTACCTTTCAAAGACAATTTCAAAAGTATTCAATGAAATCATTATTGAATATCAGTGTTCCAAAAAGTCTTAAATTCAGCATTTTACAAAAGAGCAAAGAAAACTTAAAATACTAACTTTATTGGATGACATTTACATGTCAAGCATCCTTTTCTTGAGTGTTGAGAAATGCTATTTTATTACAAATTTTATTACATTTGATCTTGTTTTGACTGTCTAGGAAGAATGTCTCTCTGCCATTGCCAATAAAAACACAAATAAATTGGAAGGGCATTACCTCCTAGAATTACTAACAAATGCCAAACCAAGTCACATTATCACCATTACCGGTTTTGAGGAAAAAAAAAAGTAGTTTAATAGCTACATTTCATTTCATTTCTTGTGCCTTCTGAGAAGGAGCGATTTAAATGCCAGACTGTCATCTACATGGAAGAGTTTAAACCGGCAGTAACATTACCTCAAACAGGAAGGGAAACGAGATAGACTACAAACTATTGTCTGGCTACCTCATTCTCGATAAACATTTAGCCTCTTCACACATTCCTGGCTAACATTGCTTTTGCCTTATGGTTTTTCCTGTCATCTGTGCTTGTTTCTCACGTGCTACCTGTCTGGAATAGTCTGCTTCTCTCTTACTCCCTTAAATGCCTTTGCCAAACTAACCTCTGGCGTGAAATCTACCCATTCAGATCCACTTTGTTCCATGGCTTGTGCAATTCCCTTCAGGCTATGTTTTTCTTTTCCTTATGTTTGGTCCACCTGTGGAAAGGATGGGAACTGCGTTGACATTCTATAATATGTTCAGGTCACCATCTGCTTTTGTTGTTACAGGTTTATTAAAATGTTCACAAGGCACATCCCATGACATCAAAATAATAGTGATAATGCCAGCTGGTTGGCAGGCATGGGTCTATGAGGCAGATTTCCTGTTAATGGGCAGAGTGGCGGCTAACTTTGTTCTATGTTTATTTGCAAGAACAGTTTTAATTGAGATGACCAATGTTCTGAAGTCATGAAAAATCAAATGTATATAGTGTTTCATTTATTCATTTATTTGTCCACTCATTTATTTATTCATATGACAAATATTTGTTTGGTTTCCTTTACATTTTAGGACTGTGCTAGATCCTAGAATGCAAACGGTAAGCACATAGAATAAGGTATCTGGCCACCTAGAGTGTGCTCTAAAGGAGAAGGCTGTGACAGATGTCAATGAACCAATCTCACTAATCATAATTAAAAATGGAGTACTTAGAAAGAAAGGAACATCTTGATTCTGTAAGTCCAGGCAACACAAATATTTAAGTAGACTGGATGGGAGGTGGAGAGAGAACAGTCAGAAAGAACATGTTCCCAGGAAATGACAAAGGCAAGATCTAAGAAAAAGTGAGGGAGGAACAAAGATACAAGTATGTTCTAGATATAGAATTTGATATGTGGCAGGGCATATCTCTTTCAATGAATTACAAGTGGCTAATGTCAATGTGATTAAAGTCAGCAGAAAGCGAGACAATGGTGTGAGATAATCTGTAGACAGAAGTAGGTACCAGGCCAAGCCATAAGGCTCTGTGGGCTGTGTTGAAAACACAGTACCTTCATCCTACTGAAACACATTTTAAAAACTCACTAAATGAAAAATTAGGTGAAGAATGATCAAATCAAATTTTTGAAAAGATCATTTGGCATATGCAGATTGGAGGCACCCTGAATGTTAATGCTCAGTATAATTCGTTTAAAATAAGAAGTGGAATGCTGTTTCTGCACATGCCTGAAATCTTTCTTTTCTCCTTCTTTTTTAAAAGAAGTATTTATTTAATTTCGTTTGTTATTGTTATTATTTTTATTATTATTATTATTTTACCAAATAAAGAAAGGGAAAGTGAGAAAGCAAGCCACCAGGTATAGGACCCAAACCACAGTCAGCCATGTGGGAACCCAGCACCTAAACCACCATGCCACTTGCCAGCCATGACATCTTTCAGTATTAGACTATAAGATATTAGTAAGCAGATTGCCCATGTAAGTCTATATTAAATTTTCCTATTTTTAAAACAGTAACTACCAAATTTGCCACATGAAACAGCTCTTCTGTTTTCAGAAATCAAAATGTTTAGAAACTCAGATTCTTATTTTTAAATCATAGTTGCTATAAATATTTACATGCTAAATTGTATTTTATATCTTATAAAACATTAGAATAAGTGTTTCTTAGGTTTTTTTTTTTCTTTTTCTTTTTCTTTATAATTCTCAGAGCATTTAAGCCTAACTGATGGACACATTTACTGGTAAGTATTGAAGTAGATTAACACCTTTAAGTGCCAAAAGGCAAAACCACAGCTTTTTATGTGCCCTGTATGAATAGAGATCCTCTGACTTTTGATGGCTTATCCTCTGTGATCAAAGCCCTAGACACTTTTTAAGTATTCAGTTCACACTACTCGGCTTTTTAAAAACCTCTAGTGAATTAACTAAACTATGCCTTTCTAGGATCCAAAAAGGGGCGAATTTGATTCAATCTGCATTTCCATGTCAAAATAATTTTTTAAAGTCTAAAAGAGCAAAGCTATTTAACACTGCAAACAAATACATTTTAATAACAATAGATTAAAAAAATCAGACCCTTGGCCAACCTGCCAAGAGCCAAGTTCATGAGGTTGGATTTTCACTCTTCCAGCTGACAATATAATTAACACCTACAACTGCCACAGACACATACTCCCTGTAGTGTTTTAATCTTTATTATTATATTCACAGCTTTTTTAAAAAACACAATGCTAAATTATAAACTCATGTCCTGTTTAGCTGTCAGACAGGATTCCAGTTTACTTTTACAAGGCAGAACTGAATATTTACAGAAATATACATATTCAAAGGATAATAATTTCTGATGAAAAGCCATTATAGATTCTCTAAAAATGAGGAGCAACATTAGCAAAGGAGGCAATTACAGTCACATCAAAGACAGATAACAAACTCATTGTTTCCCCAAAAACGGAATGCATGCCCTATGTCTTTGCTTGATAGTTAGACTTACAACAAGCATCTGGGAAAATATCTTCGTGGGAGTAAATCCCAATTTTTTTTTTTGAACTACAATTATTCGATAACATTGAGGTCTCATCAAATATACAATGCCTAGAGGTCACTTTTCAGATATTTTTGTATGCAATCAGCAGAATTCTAAGATGGGCCCAACATTCCCGCCCCTGGATTACAGATCCTGTACAATGCTCACCCCTCGTCCCTTGAATGTGGGACTGTGAATATGATGAGATAGTCACTTCCTAGGAGAAGTTACCCCAGATGGCAAAGGGAAAAGGCACTCCATGATTATGGTACATTGTGTAAGACTCTCACTGCAGCCCACTGAAGAGATTTTCCTCTAGCCTAGAAGAAGATTGTTGGAGAAGACCATTGCCGGGGAACAAGGGGCAACCTCTGGTAGTAGAGAACCTCCTAACAGCCAGTAAGAGATAGGAACCTCTGTCCCACAACCAGAAAAAACAAAATTCTGTAAATAATTAGTGAATTTGGAAGAAAACCCCAATGTTCCTACAAGATCAAAGCCCCAAACAACAGTTTGATTTCAGGCCTGATAAGACCCTGAGCAGAGAAATCACTAACTGATGCCTAGACCCTTGACTCATGAAAGTTCTGAAATACTGGGTTGTTGAAAAAGTCATAACATATTTTTCTATGCGAAAATGCATTATGACTCTTCTAATGACCCAATAATAAATTTATGTTGTTTTAAGCCTCTGTGATAACTTGTGGATAGCTTATTGTATGACAATAGAAACGAATATAGTCAAGGTAAGATTTATGTTATTTTAAATTCTGAAATGTCTCTATTAAAAACAAGCATTGGGACCAGCAGTTAGCATAATGGCTATGTCGCTGGACTCCCATGTAGTTGACCGCGGTTCGCGTCCCAGACCCTGTGGCTTAAAACTCATGCCGGGCACGTGTGCGTGCGTGCCCAAGATCCTGAGAGGAGAATGGAGGAGAAGGGATTGCAGTGTGGCCATCCCCCCTGGGGGGTGATTTCTTGCTTTCTGTCTCTCTGTCCTCTGTCTCTCTCTGTCTGTCTGGTGAGTGCATGTGCCCTATAGCAAAAACCTCTAAAAAAAAAAAAAAAAAAAAAAAAAAACACAAGCAAATAAGGTAGGGGAAAATCCCTTATCCTTAGTAAATGAAAATAGGATAGTTTAGTTTAAAGTTCTCAAAATTTGCATTTTACTCTAAGGAGTCAGCAAACTAATTTTATCATAACCCTAAGAATAGTAGTTTTATGATATTATGTACTAGTACTATAATAGAGCATGCACGGTAAAGAGGAAGGACCACTGAAATCATAGTACATGAGGCCTAGTACCGGCTAGGCCATCAACCACTGTCTGATATTGGGAAGGATATAAGCTTTTCGAGTGTTAGTTTCTTCATCAGTAAAGTTAAGGTATAATATACTACTACTCAGGGGGTCCATGGTTTAACAAGCTTTCCAGATGACTCAAAGGCTTGTTTAAGTTTGAAAAGCTCAATTTTATATATATAAAAGGTTTATTCTTTTTTGTTCTTATTGAATATCTTATCATACATGTGGATCCAGGTTTTATATAATCTTAGCTTATACAATTTGGAGGACCCTTTTAAAGAAAAGTAAATGCAGGGACCAGCATATGGCATAATGGTTACATCATTGGACTCCCACATGGCTGACAACGGTTCAAGTCCCAGACTTGGAGGCTTGAAACTCACGCCAGGTATGTGTGTGTGCATGCTCAAGATCCTGAAGGAGAATGGAGGAAAAGGGATTACAGCATGGTCATCCCTTCTGGGGAGCGATTTCTCATTGTCTGTCTCTGCCTCTCTGGCTAGCATATGTGCCCTATTACAAAAATCTCACTGGAAAAAAAAAAAAAAAAAAAAAAGAAGAAGAAGGAGGAGGAGGAGGAGGAGGAGGAGGAGGAGGAGAAGGAGAAGGATCTTGGGCACGCAACCACACGCACCTGGCTGAGTTTAAGCCACCAGGTCCGGGACTTGAAATGCGGTCGACTACATGGGAGTCCAGAAACATAGCCATTACCCTACTGCTGGTCCCCTTAATTCTAAAACTCTTGAAACAGCCCCCTCCACTCTTTTTCTTTCAGGTTCAATCCCCTCCTCTCCTACTTTTCTATGTGTGCTAAACCAGCCACCTCTTTCTCTCTTCAAACAAGTGTAATCTAAAACAAAACAATAACCAAAAGGTCTAACAAGAGAAATTTCTCCTTCAAATATACATTTCCTTTGATTTTCAGACTTCCTTCTTTCTACTTCTTAATGTAACTTTTTCCAAATATTGTTTAAACTTACTATTTCTTTTTCTCACCTCTGTTTTACTTTTTAATCTATTGTTGAATGGCTAAAATTGCTCTCATAGAAGAAACAAACTCCATCCCTCCTGCTAAATTTATCCTTCTCTTGCTGAATCATTCAGCAGCATTTGACACCCTCCACATACAGTGTTTTTATTTTATTATTTTTTTCCAGGAATAAACTGAAATACAGAGAAAAGTTTAAAGTGTGCAATGACTAGCTACATTTATGCCTACCACCTAGATTCCTCAATAATCCTTAACATCTTGCCATTTGTGTGTGCGTGGGTGTGTATTTTGCTAAATAATTGCAGAGGTAAGTTGTGAATATGTCATGCAGACACCTTCAAATACTACAGCTTGCACTTTCCAAAAATAATGACATTTTCCTACAACATTTAGTGCCATTTCCACAACTAAGAAAATTGACAGTAATTTGCTAGTATTATCTGCCACATAGTACATATGTATTTCTTAATTGTCCCTGACATGTCTTTCAGCTACTTTACTTATAGGTTCATGTTCAAGTATCAAGCAGTACATTTGGTTTTTATGTTCTTTAAACCCTTTTAATTTTCAATAGTCTTTCCATGTTTTCTTTTTCCAAGATGACATGACCCCTTTGAAGAAGTATAGAAAGTTGTCTTTGGAATGGCTCACAATCTAGATATATCTGGTTGTTTCGTTGTGTTTTCATACATTATTCTTTAAATTCCTGTATCTTCTACAACCTGGAGGTTAAGGCTGTTAAACCAAACTACACTGGCCTAAGAAGGCCTCTGTACTCAGATACTCAAGTTCTTATAAAAGACCACAACCTAATCTGGGAGTCTGTTTCCTTAACAAACGGCTGAGTCACTGCAGCCCTGCTTCAGTCAACCACACATAGTCCACTGTTTAAACAATGTTTAAATAGACAAACACCAAGCTGTAACCAATTCATTTGATTCTCTGCTTCACCTCTATTTTCTATAAATCATTTATTTTCCCCTGTCCATGAAAGTTTTTCATCCATGACCAGTGGCAACTTGAAGTTCCTCAGCACTGGTTCTAGCACTGCCCGATTTGCAAATCTTTCCTTGCTCAATTAAACTCTCCTATATAAACAAGGTTATAGGTTTAATAAAACAGAGCTTAAATATATTTTGGAGAAGATTTCTTCATAGGCGATATTGCTTCATAATACATTCCAGCAGGAGATCCCTAATATCAGATGGTCCCACTACTAGTGATGTTAAGTTGATCATTTAGTAGCATTGGTATCTGCCAGATATTTCTTTCTGAAGTTATTTTTCCCCCTTTGTGCTTAGTAACCAAATGTGTGATGATACTTTGGCACATGCAAATAATCTTTCACCTAGTGGTACCCGTATCCATTGCTGAGCCTTTGCTTGAATCACTATTTCACTCCCAACTTCTTGAAACACTTTCCACCCCGGGCATCAGTGGAATCAAAAGATAATATTATTTGACCTTCCCCTTCCATTTGGGTCTCTTGGCAGGGTCCGCTGTCCCTATTCCTCTCTAAATGTTAGTATTCTTCAGAGTTCTTCCTGTCAATCATTTTCACATAGTTATGGTTCATACTCATTAATTTTTTCGAGAAGGGGAAATTCAGAATATTTTATTTATTTATTTTTTGAGAAGTTTCTTTGCGATAGGGCATGTGCACTCACCAGAAAGACAGAGAGA
This sequence comes from Tupaia tana, assembly GCA_026018925.1. Classification (NCBI taxonomy): domain Eukaryota; kingdom Metazoa; phylum Chordata; class Mammalia; order Scandentia; family Tupaiidae; genus Tupaia; species Tupaia tana. The sequence goes on from JAKSZU010000003.1 coordinate 53,121,293, forward strand.
GATAGAGAGATGGAAAGCGAGAAATCACCCCCTGGGGGGATGGCCACACCACAATCCCTTGTCCTCCATTTTCCTCTCAGGATCTTGAGCATGCACATACATGTGCCCAGTGTGAGTTTTAAGCCACCAGGTCCAAGACTTGAACTGCAGTCAACTACATGGGAGTCCAATGACGTAGCCATTATGCCATCTTCTGTACCCAAAACATGTATTTAAATAGAGGGAAATAGAAAAAAAAAAAGTTCGTATTGTGCCTCTTTTAAGTTTTCAGCATCCATGTCAACTGGTCTCCCCAAATCACCAAGAATAGGGTTAATAGTAGAAATATTATGGTTCTAAATATTCATTGGTATAGATTTTTAAGGTTGCTTTGACTAGCATGATGACTTTAAGCAGCATTTAAATTTTATATCAATATGGAATACAGAGAAGGCATATTCTCACTAGCAGAGTAGAAAGCCTCTGTCCTTTCCATGGCCACACCTAGTGCAAGCCCAATTGGCTTTCAATAATACAGAACCCTGAATGCCTTCTTCAAGTTCCCCTAAAAGGGACATTTCATATTTTCTTATTCCTATGTGCTCAAAAAGTAGGTTGCTTATCAAACGATTACAGAGCAGTTTACTGGACTTCAAATTTAATTTTAAAAGAAAATTAAAAGTCAGTAGGTAATCTAATAGCCATATCAATAGCAAAACATGCTTGAGATTGTAGCTGTTTAATTCAATAAAAACTTTGTAGAACTAATTACTTTTTAAAAATTCTTTATCTTGATTTTTAAATTTCCACTTTCAGTGCCCAGAAGCTGCTCCATGAATACTCATCAATTATCTCTTGTATTTTTACTAAATTATACATGTCTGTTCAATTAATGCTCATTTCAAAATTCAATCTCCTTAATTTGGGAGAGTAATAATTAAAATAGAAGCATAGTTTACACAACATTCACACAGTTTAAGGAGATAAGTACTCCAGCCACCTTCAAAATTATTTAAGAATGATAAGTACTTTAATGGTGATTTAAGATATTATAAAGTCTTGGAATCAGCAAGTAGTGTAGTGGTTAAAGTGCTTAACTGCCACATGACCAATTGCGGTTTGAGTCTCGGACCTAGTCACGCTGGGTGCATGTGTGTATGTGCCCAAAATCCCAAGAAGAGAATGTAGGAGAAGGAATTACAGCATGGCCATCCCCCCTTGGGGCAGGGGGGGAGTGATTTCTCATTTTCCCTCTGTCCCTGGTGAACACATGTAAGCAAAACCTCTCTCTAAAAAACAAAACAAAATGGGACCAGCAGTTAGCGTAATGGCTATGTCGCTGGACTCCCACGTAGTTGACCGCGGTTCGCGTCCCAGACCCGGTGGCTTAAAACTCACGCCGGGCATGTGTGCGTGCGTGCCCAAGATCCCGAGAGGAGAATGGAGGAGAAGGGATTGCGGCGTGGCCATCCCCCATGGGGGGGGGGGGGTGATTTCTCGCTTTCTGTCTCTCTGTCTCTCTCTGTCTGTCTGGCGAGCGCACGCGCCCTATAGCGAAAACCTCTCCAAAAAAAAACAAAACAAAACAACAAAAAAACAAAACAAGAGATAATAAAAAGTCTCTATATTCTAAAATCAAAAGTATTGATAGATTATATTTTAAAAAGGTAACAATTAAATGTAGTCTAATGCTTTAAATATTATAATTAAAAATATTCAATTATGTCCAATAGACTGTTTCCTAAACTGGATAAATGGAGGATTTAACGTTCATTGCTATAAACATATACAATTATAGCTAACTATTTAAGAGACCACTTTATTCAATAACCCTTGTCTAAGAAGAATAATCATGAATGTAAAAATATACCACTGAGTTTTTAAAATCTGCACCATTTAAAATATACAGATCCATCAGCTGATCAACTGGGATAAGGGATTAAAGAAAATGTTTTAAACTACTTGACCCTCAATTAAAATAAACTCCCCCCCAAAGAAAAATAAGTGTTACTTAAAATAAAAGTAATACAGAATTCACTCATCCTCTTAGCTGGTGTTTTTTGTTGTTGTTGTTGTTGTTTTTTTTTTTTTTTGGTAAAAGTAAAAATTTTTATTTTGATTGATTTCTCAATGTACAGTAAAATATAATGCCAGTTTTTAATGGCAAAAGTTCACTGAAAGTTCATAATGCTACAGAGAGTTACTACTTTTTCCAAGATGTAGGTAACAGCTGGAAAGAGAAAGCACAACCTTCTACCTGCATGGTAAGAAGACTGCAGACGTAGCCTGCAACTTGTACACCAAAGAACTGAGAAATGAAAAACAAGATGTGAACACAAAAGGTAATGTACATGTACTGTGAAGACAAAGAATGAACCAAATAGAGCTACAAGGATCTTAAAGGATAATTCTAGAAAAGGGAACCAAATATTTTACTCAAATGCTTTTTTGGAGCCTTTCTGTAGAGATGTATACATATATTTATATATATTTATCCAAAACTATGTTTTATACAGATAAACGTTTCTCAACTAAAGAGACCAAAGCTATAGTTAAAACATAAAGCACTGTCTTTCATAAGACTTTTATCCAGTTGAATTTTCAATTTCTTTGAAGTTAGCGCATTAAATGTTTTCCAAATATAATTTTACCTGACAGTCTTTTAGCTGGTGTTCTTAGTAACAGCCTAACACTTATATTGTGTTGGGATTACAAAACATTACCTAAACTTAATTTTATGGGGCATTCACTCACAATACATATCATATACCCACTAAGTTTTATCTTTGTCTTTAAAGAGTAAAATCACTTGACTTATTGTGTACAATTAGAAGGTATATCCATTTTCTATGGCTACCATAAACACACTTGGATGGCTTAGAAAAACAGACACCTATTGTCTCATAGTTCTGGAGGTCTTAAATCTGAAATTAAACCATCAGCAGAGTTAGGGACCTCTGAAGTCTCTAAGGAAGGATATTTTCTGTCTCTCCCATCTCCTACTAGAGCCTTGTCTGGTAGCAGTGTAACTCTAGTCTTCATCTGACAGTCCCTCTAGGTATGTGAGTCATTATGTCAAATTATCTCTCTATTTTTTATTTTTTTTTTGGAGAGGTTTTTTCCTATAGGGCATGTGAGCTTGCAGAAAGACAGAGAGAGACAGAGAGACAGAAAGCGAGAAATCACCCCCCACGGGGGATGGCCATGCCACAATCCCTTCTCCTCCATTCTCCTCTGGGGATCTTAGGCATGCACGTACATGCGCCTGGCATGAGTTTAAGCCACTGGATCCAGGACTTGAACTGCAGTTGACTACATGGGAGTCCAGCTACAAAGCCATTACACAAACTGCTGGTCCCTCATCTCTTTTTACACAGACACCAGGCATATTGGATTAGGGGTCAACCCTACTATAAACTCATCTTAACTAATTTCATCAGTAGTGACCTTATTTTTTAAAAGGAATTATTTTATTTAACTTTATTTATTTATTTTTAATTTGACCAGAGAGGGACAGAGCAAGAGAAAGAAAGAAGGAAAGTGAGAAAGCAAGCCACCAGGTCTGGGACTCGAACTGAAGTCGACCCTGTGGGAGTCTAACGCCCTTAACCACAATGCCACCTGCTGGCCCAGTAGTGACCTTACTTCTAAGGGTCACATTATAAGATATAGGGGTTAGGATTTTAACATAAGAATTTTGAAGGTACCAAATTCAACAAACAAAAAGTACTTGCCAGTTCTGACAAATTTCATTCACAAAAAAAACAAAACAAAACAAACAAACAAACAAAAAAACTGATGCAGCAAGACACTTTAAATCCTTTAAATTCAATGAAATATACAAATAAATGTTAGAAATACATCATTTATAGTCACACGTCTACAGTTAACTTTCCTTTGTGGCTCTTTCAGTAAAAATTTAGAGAAAATAAGTAATTCACCTGTCTTTACTTTATTGACATCTCTTAAAATTAAGCAAGAAAAGACCCAGAGACATTTTCTTTCTTTAACTGGGTACCAAACTGTCACCTAGTTTCACAGATGCCCAAATACCTGATGGCACTTATTGCTTGATTCCAACACATACATCCCAGAGGAATTGGGCTTACTTAGGCTGTTTGAGATGATTCCCCTGTTAAACCTTTGGCAGGTGTGCCCTGTCAGCTCCTCATACTTTATGCAAGCTCAAACATGTGTTTCCTAGAAATCGGAGACCAAGTACAATTTTTTCTTCTAAATTACACAGCAGCTATTTAAGCACCGAAAACTCAATTCTGGTATGAAGTCAATCTCTTTTTTCATTTCTCCTTTGTGGAAGGCAAACATGAAGGCTAAAGGGCAGGGAAGTAAAATGTTTGGATTTAACTGGTACTTATGGACAAATAAAAGATATACAGGTGGGTTATGAAAAATAGAATAATATAAATAGGCAGATATAAACAACGTGAATTATTAAACTATAATAAGTTCACCATTTATTTATTTCAATTTGATCTCTTGGCTTTTATTCGTTTTTAAACATCCTGGAACTGAGCCTGATTTGTTAGCTATAGCCATAGCCTTGAACCCTCAACAGGAGAAACCAGCATCTGACACAAAAATTGCTTCTTAGGATGAATTCAGAGAAAAGATTGGGTAGGTCATTTTTAATTGTGGAGAAGCCTTATATTTGTAAGAATATGATGTCATAATTTTTAGCAACTTGGAGAAACATAAAGTAGATTATAAAATTAGTATTAGAAAGTCTGGTCCAGCTGGGGGAGAATATATGTGAGGCTAGAAGGCCCATGGGAGGCCCAGGTTTGGTTCCCAGGCCAACCTGGATACACTAGGTGTGGCTGCATTAATCTGAGCTAACTGGAAGGCTGGAGTAGGGGGAACACAGGGAAATCCTGTCAAAAATACCTACCTCTGTATCTCTCCATCCCTTCCTCCCCTCTATTTCCTGTTCTCTCTCATAAGAATATCTTTTAACATGTAAACAGTTAATATTAGAAATGAATAATTATCAGAGCAGTTGAGTAAAACATTCTTTATGACAACTTTATTTTCTAATTTCAAAGAATTCAATAAATTTTAATAAAAGTTATTTATTTAACATATTAAAGAATATTTATTCCCAAGCAACAAAAACCATATTTACCAACAAAGCATTAGAGACATTCAAGTTAAAGTCAAGAATTGAAATAAGATGTCATCTATCATCTTTGATAGTTCATATATTTCCAGAAACTCTAGCTAATGCAAAAAGGCAAGAAGCATAAAAGATGTAACTATCAGCAAGGCAGAAAATGAAAGTAGAAAGTAAGTGCCTCAATTGACTTATATGTGAAATGAGATATTAAGGATATCTACCTTTTAAAGTTGGCTCAAAGATGATGATACTGTAAAATGCTTAGGATATAGATGGGCTTACAGAAATCATTAAATAGAACTGATCTCTTATGATTACGATCATTTTTAGACATATTCTATAACTAAGAATAAAGTCAACTAATAAACTATTAGACATTTACTACAAGCTTTAATAATTAATTTTATTACATAAAAATTATGCTACCAAATAGAATATCTATTCATGAAAGCAACAAGAAATAATCTTCCTAATAAATCTATGAAGTCTTTACTGAGAAACATCAAAATAGTACTCAAAGAATGGAAGAGTATACCATGTTCCTTCATGTGAAAAATGTTATTTCCCAAATTAATTTATGATTAGAGTGTCTCTCTTATAAAATTTTTATTTTTCTTTATAAAGGAAGAACTTTGGGGCCAGCAGGTGGTGTGGTGGTAAAAGGCATTCCCACACTGCTGACCACAGTTTGAGACCTAGACCTGGCAACTTGCTTTCTCACTTTTTCATCCTAATTCTGTCTCTCTCTGGTCAAACTAAGAATAAATAATAATAATAACAAATGGAATTAAATAAATAAATAATTCTAAAAAAATAAGAACTTTGTAAATTGAAATGTGACAAAATAATTAAATTAACCTACAAAAAATACATGTGCAAGACTAGCTATAATATATTCAGAGTAATAAGGAAGAGACTTGCCTTATAAAATATTAAAGCACTGAGAAGCTAAAATCATTGAACACTAACTTTATATAAAAATTTACAGTAACAGAAGAGAATTTATGGTTCTTAACATACAGTAGAATATAAAATTCAGTATAAAATAAGGGATTTATCACCATAGATTCAGTAAATCATATTTACAAAGGGTAGATCAGAACCATTAATAAATTCTTAAATCTATTTTGTGGACTATAGTTTTTTTGTTTTTTGTTTTTTCATGAAATGGAGTGGAATGAATAGAAGACAGATATTTTCAAAATAAAATAGTAAATATCAGGATTCTTTACATATTAAGAATAAAAAATTATTTGAGGCACATTCATTTGTTATACATACATGTGAACATGTATATACATATATGTGTGAAATACACATGTGTCATGTATATTTCAAATTATGATGTAAATTATTTTTGCTTCAGGTTGAATAAAAAAAAAAGGTTGACTGCCTCTCCAGTAAATGATCTGAGGTAATTCATTGTAAAAACAGTTTATATCCTCACTTTCTGGGAAACATCATAACAAAATATAAATGTATTACAAAGAATTTTATTAAAACCACTATAATAAATTTAGATGGATTTACATGTGATATCTGGAAAAGAACTTTAGAAACATAAAAGTTAAGAAAGAACTTGCAAAGAAAAGAATTGTATGTTTGAATTCACAAAATTTTACAGTTCAGAAAGTAATCAAAAGTGAGGGGAGGGACCAGCAGTTAGCGTAATGGCTATGTCGCTGGACTCCCATGTAGTCGACTGTGGTTCAAGTCCCAGACCCGGTGGCTTAAACTCACACCAGGCGCATGTGCATGCATGCCCAAGTTTCCGAGAGGAGAATAGAGGAGAAGGGATTATGACGTGGCCATCCCCTATGGGGGGGGGGGGTGATTTCTCTCTGTCTCTCTGTCTGTCTGTGTCTGTCTGGTGAGCACACACGCCCTATAGCAAAAACCTCTCCAAAAAAAAAAAAAAAAAAGTGAGCGGAAAGGGTCAGTAGCTGACATGGTGGTTGTGGTGCTCGACTCCTATATGACCAACAGCAGTTCATGTCCTGGACCTGGTGGCTTTCAAATCACTCCAGGCACCTGAATGTGCATGTCCAAGATCCCAGGAGGAAAATGGAGGATTGTGGGGTGACCATTGTCCCTGGAGGGATAATTCTCACTTTCCCTCTTACTGTCTCTGTTTCCTCTCCAGGGAGCACACACACCCTATGGTAAAAATCAGCAGTTAGCGTAATGGCTATGTCGCTGGACTCCCACGTAGTCGACCGCGGTTCGAGTCCCGGACCCGGCGGCTTAAAACTCACGCCGGGCGCGTGTGCGTGCGTGCCCAAGATCCCGAGAGGAGAATGGAGGAGAAGGGATTGCGGCGTGGCCATCCCCCCGGGGGGTGATTTCCTGCTTTCTATCTCTCTATCTCTCTCTGTCTGTCTGGCGAGCGCACGCGCCCTATAGCAAAAACCTCTCCAAAAAAAAAAAAAAAAAAAGTAAAAATCATAACAACAACAACAAAAAAGTGAAGGGAACATGGCAAACTGGGGAAAATAATTGCAACAAAGTATCTTAATATATAAAGAATGTATTTTCAATGTATAAAGAATAATATTCTTAAGGTACAAAAGGACTTAAAAATCAACTTTTATTTATTTATTTTTAGAGAGATTTTTGCTATAGAGCATTTGCACTCACCAGAGAGACAGAGAAAGACAGAGAGACAGAAAGCAAGAAATCACCATTGGGGGGATGCCCACACTGCAATCCCTCTTCTCCATTCTCCTCTCAGGATTTTGGGCACACACACTCACATCCCCGGCGTGAGTTTTAAGCTGCAGGGTACAGGACTCAAACCACTATTGACTACATGGATGTAACCATTACGCCATGTGTGGGTTCCTAAAAATCAACTTTTAAAAAGCACTTATTCTATTAAGAGTAGATTGTTTCCAAGAAAACGATGTACAACTGAATAAAAAAATTTACTTTCACTTAATAATCAAAGAAGTTTAAAAATTAGACAACATGAAATACTCTTACCAAATTTTGCAAGAGCTATTGAAAAATATAGAAATACTATAAGTTGATACATACTATTTTGAATTAATTTTGGCAAAACATTAAGAATCTAAATGTTACCACTACTTTTTGTGGTTAAGTAATTCCATTTTGTGGAGTTTCTCCCAAAGAAACAGTTGAAATCCACTGTAGTTCGGCTATTCTTATCATTACTGGTAACATTGCTGATGAGGTGCTCTGTGTGCCACATAAGTGGAGCAACCTGCAGTTGGTACATCTTTACATTTGAATATTTTTTTCACAAAATAGAAAGTAAATAATTCTCTAAGTGAGAAAACATAAACCAAAACTTTATAAATGTCTGGAAGAAAAAATTATAAGAAAAATTAAAATAATTATTAGTGGTTTTCTCTGACTTCAGAGAGCATCCGTAATTTTAATTTTCTTTTTATTTCTTTGTCCACATTTCTTAAGTACTTACATATTTATTCTGTAATACTAAACTGCAATTCAGTTTATTTTAAAACAAAACCAATTTCTTGTTGCAGCTGGTCTATGTTGTTTTAGTACTGGTCCTCTAAGGATTCCCTAAATGAGGAGATTAGAATAGTTTCAAAATAACACATCAGTTGTCCTTATCTAAATCAGTTCTTTGAAAAATGAACAACGCCGGAAGGTGTTGTAAAATGTTCTTTTAAGAACAATTAAGCATTCCCCAGTCACTTTGTCTTTTGTTTTTCAGTGTTTTATTCTTAATGTAAACTTTAGTTATATTTAGTATTTACTTTAATATTTTCATCAACCATCTGTCTCACCTGTTAAGAACTAGAACTTGAAGGAACCTAACACAGACCGGCTATTGTAATAGCTTCATATTGGACTGAACTAATGAATCGCTACTGTAAAAGATAACAAACCTTTACTCAGTTCAAGTAAACATCTCTTCCATTTTGGCATAAGGCACTTGGATGACTTTACACTTTATATGAATGTAGTGGACATTGTGATATCTCTCTCAAATACCATTTTAAGGAAAGACTTGGCTCAGCAGGGATCGCCCAACCTGCCTAATCCGAAGGTCATGTCCCTTCCTAGAAGTGGTCCACATCTACCAACTGACCCAGGTGGGAGGATAAAGTCTCACTCTCTCAGCCTGACTTAGGAGAATTCTGAAGGGCCATCTATTAGGTCCTCGGAAAAGTCATGATATACTTCTCTATGTTTTTTCTAGGCAAAAATGCATTGTGACTCTCCTGATGACCGTAGGTCCACAGCATCCTGTGGAATTGGGCTTGAACTGTAGTTTAACATTTTCTTTGCCCAATCTTTCTTCCCATTCATCCACAAGGGTTGACCTCAAGGGCATATCTTAATAAACCTTCTCCAAGGTAAACTTTATCTCAAAATCAAACCCTAATATGGAACAATGAATTACTACACCGGTTACAGGAGGGCTAATAGTCCCTAGACAATTTGGGGTTTTACCACCTCATAAAAAATATTAATGGGGCCAGCATTAAGACGCTAGACTCCCACATGGCCAACTGCAGTTTGAGTCCCAGACACAGGTGCCTGAAAAATCATATTGGGCATGTGTGTATGCATGCCCAAAATCCAGAGAGGAGAATAGAGGAAAAGGAATTGTGGTGTGGCCATACCCCCTGCGGGGGAGGGTGATTTCTCCCTTCTCCTCTATCTCTCTCTGGTGAGTGCATGTACCCTATGACAAAACAAAAACAAAAACAAAAACAAAAAACAACTAAAAAACAAAAAAATTCATGAATAAAAAGTAAAGAATTAGAGATATAGCTATTTTAATGGGATTGTCCCTAAAATGAAATTCCTTAAATTATTATAGAGTTTGTCTCACTACACTATTCATTAATGGTTATCAGTTTAGAATTTTATAAAATATAATAATCTATATTTATAAGAACCTGACAATTTATTTTGTAATACTTTAGTAAGATAATATTTTTATTTTTAATAAAATAAGTATTTTTATCATAAAATAATTCATAAACAAAAATCTAGTATTTTATTAAAAACCCATCACTATTAATATCATGCTTTGGAACAGTTTGAACAAAATGACTGACCTTGTGTACTGATTTGCTTGTGTACTGATTTGCTACCTTTCCTTGCCTGCAGTTAAGCTGGTTCTGGGGGACCAGCAGTTGGCATAATAGCTATGTCGCTGGACTTCCATGTAGTCAACCGTGGTTTGAGTCTCAGAACCAGTGGCTTAAACTCACTCCGGGCGCATGTGCACCCAAGATCCTGAGAGGAAAATGGAGGAGAAGAGATTGTGGCATGACCATCACCCCTAGGGGGTGATTTCTTGCTTTCTTTCTGTCTGTCTCTGTTTTTTCTGGCGAGCGCACGCGCCCTATAGCAAAAATCTTTCCAAAAGAAGAAGCTGGTTCTAATCCATGTGTTCTTCCGGCTCTCTTCCATGTATGGCAAGCAACAATCATGTAAGTTTAGCAAACCGAACCTTGACTATGACACGTTTCACGGTACTTCAAATGATACTGAATCAGAAAGCAGCTCTAAAATTTTGCTATCAAACCTGCTAGTCTTTGAACTAAAGCTCTTTGCTGCCCTCTGTAGATAACTAGAAGTAAAAACGACACTGTTCTTAATTATTGAACACTGACAGTTAACGCTATTTAGTTCAGTAGACTTTATAGAATAACGGGCTAAACAGAGGATATTTTAATTAAAGGAGAATTAATAAACTTTTCCCCTACAATTGCTTTTGTACTATATCATTAAATTTCTGTAATTTTCCTTTTTCGCAGTTCTTTTATAAGGAAACAATTGCTGTTTCAATCATTTCATTCCAATAATAATTCCACTGACAATTGCCCATATACTCAGCAAAAAGTCATCGAGGTGCTGTGTAGGGAATATAAAAATGATGATGATGATAACAGCAAACAAATGATGCTTACGCCACACAAGACACGAAGCACATTCTTTACATATGCTACTCATTTCATCTTTTATATTACAAGGTCTCTAATTCACAGAACTTACAATTTTGTTGAGAACAGCATTAAAGTTCCATCATTTCTTTATTATGATAAGTTCCCTTTCTTAAGATATGAAAAAGGTCTGCTATATTTTGCAATGCCTGTTATTTTACAGTGAGTATGAGTTCTCCTGTGCAGGTCATCTGCACTTTAGGCTTATCTATGACTTCATGCCTTTAAGACAGTGTGCTTAAAATAGTCCCAAGACATAATCAACTGCAGAATGTAGCATCTCTAAATAGAAGCAAGCTTTTTATCACTTCTATCACTTTTTTTTTTTCCCACACAAGAGGAAAAGGAGGGGCTGGCAGGTGGGGTGGTGGTTGAGGGTGGTGGACTCCAACATGGCCGATGGCAGTTCAAGTCCTGGACCTGGGGGTTTGCTTTCTCACTCCCCTCCTGCCCCGCAACACATACATATAATCTGTTCCTCTCTGGTCGTATTAAATAAATAAACTAAATAAAGTTAAATAAAATCATTCTTTAAAAAAAGAGAGAGAGAGAGAAAGGAAAGTTTATTGAGAGAAAGAGCATCCAGGGGTCTGAGCCAAAGGTACTTCAGCCCACCCTACAGAGGAGACCAAGTAGAGGTGATGTGATATGATGGATTTATATGGGAGGAGTGGAGGGGTAGGGTCACAAGGAGGCATGTACTTTGATTAGCTTATTTGCAAATGTGACCTTATCAACCCATCTATGGATGTCAGTTGCCAGTAAGAAAGGGATCTGGTCAGAGAATTCTGGCCAAAGGTGGCTGCAACCATTTCCTTTTTTTTCTGACAGGGAAATTACCTAAGGGCCATTCGGGTAACATCTAACATTTCTAGTCTTTATCTTTTATTAAAACATATAAGATGAGTGTGGGACAAGGGATTATGTGTGACGGTCAGTCTTCTATCACTTCCTCATATCTTTATAAACATAAGACCTTTAAGTCCTATCCTGTTGACCTCCATTATTTTTAGTCAGTCTCTCTCTTATTACTATACTTACATTTTCTCTGTACTAGTTACAAGAAAATATCCTTGCCTTCATCTTTATGGGCTGAAATTATATTTACATTATATACATAATTACAAGAGAATCATGAGCAATTTGAGAAAAGAGCAGGTATTTTCTTTTTCTTTTTTTATTTTTCTTTTTATTTTTTCACATTATTTATTATTATTATTATTATTATTATTATTATTTTGTATATACTTTCCATCATATTGTTTGGCTTACAATGAGACCATTTCGATATGTGAACATTTCTCCCCAGACCCGTTGATCGAAATATCTTCAACAGATAGCACCACACCTCCCCATCCCGTCAATGCTCTACCTCTGTATCCCTTCTCCAAATGTCTTTCGTTAGGCCCCACTCCTCCACATACACCTCATCTGACATTCACACCCATCTCTTGTGTTTGTTCAACTGTTACTACTCAGCCATAAAAACCAACAGAGCCCTGGCTTTTGACAGAAAGTGGAAGAATCTGGAAGATTTACTGTTGAGTGAGGCAAGCCAGGCTATGAAGGAGAGACATTGTATGTCCCCACTTAACATATACCGTTTGTCTGCATTCTATGTCTGAAACTGATTGACTAACAGTTGAACAAACAGCACGTATTTTCTAACACTGATGAAATGGGAATAGGGTCCTCAAAATTTAGGTATAACTGAATGAAAAGTCACATACGTATTAAGGATATTCAGAGGATGTATATTCAGATGAAAGACTACAAAATGTTTATATAAATATGAAAATAGTAAGGATCACCTTTATAAAGCAATGTTAATATACTTATGAAATCTTTCAAAAAAGAAAGAAAGAATAGCATAATGAACCACCATGCACTTACAACCCACATTTAACAGCTATGAAGAATAGTTACTAGTATTGTTCCATCTATATTATCAGTCACTGTACCTTTTCTGTATTTGGAGCTTGTGGAGGGTGATTACTGAATCAGTCATTTTTGTAGCCAAAGACATGTCTATTGCATAGAAAGTTTTCAGTGTTTCTTTGCTAAATGAATCAGTTAATCAATGAATGAATCAATCTTCATTTAGTCAATTCATTCCACTTCCCAGAAAATGAGTCTGTCCTTAACAAAGGATGAATATTATATATGATGAATGTGATAATAAGCAAATATATGCAAAAAAATTCTTTGAAACATGTTCAAAAACAAGCATTTCAGAGTTAATTTAGGCTAACATTACGAATTCCTCTTTAATGAGAGAATCTTGCTGGTAGAAGCCTTCTTAAGCCAGTAAAGACTGAGAAACACTGTTGGAAGCGCACCAACGACAGAATTAAAACAATCAGGCCTAAATTCATAGTGACAACTTGCAATTGAGACATCAGCCTGTACCTTAAAACAATGTCCTTAAAGTAACTTTAAAATATGCCTTTTTGTAGAAATAGTAGGTTTAAACTGATGTAATTTTACTTCTTTCTGATGGTAGAGTGTATGTCTTAAAAGTCAATGCTGGAGCCAGCAAGGGCATAGTAGTTAAGGCAGCTAAATTCCTCATGGCTCACTATGCTCTTTGAGTTCCAGACAGGTAGCGCAGAAAACACACTGGGTATGTGTGTATGCATGTGCATGCCCAGACTACGGGAAAAGAATAGAGGTGAGGAACTGCACCCCCAGAAGGTACTTTCTCACCTTCTTTCCCCTCTCTGTCTCACGAAGATATACATCCTATAGCAAATTTAAAAAAAAAAAAAAAGCCAGTGCTAGTAAGTGTGCACACATAGAGAAGTGTATAGACATGCAAAGTCAAACAAACACAAATAATGACATCATTTTGGCATTTGTTTTTAAATGACTTAAAAGCCAGCTCTTATTTATCTGGGACCATATAGATTACCTCCCGATATAGCTGTTATAAAATGTGAATATATGCTACCAGAATCTCTAAAATGTCAACTGAAATGTGATTAAATGAATCATCTAGATATTTAGTTTATACTACACTCGACATGTAAAATATTTTGAAATATGATGTCTTAAGGACGGTATTGACGTTATTAAAAATGATTGATACTCTATTTGCTTTAAGAAGCAGTAATTTCTACCAATACAAATGCTAATATTTGGAAGTCATTACAATTAGAATGAAGTTTAAATATTCTGAGGAAACTCACGCATCTACTTGTGGTAAATTGGTGGCATAAATGAGAATAAAATTTGGGACATCCATGACGGAGGTATTTTAAAAGAGTTCATCTGCCTTTTGTTATTTTCAACATAATGAATAAAACATTGTAATGACTTTAAAATTTATATAATTTAGTTATGAAATTTTAATATAGGCAGTAGTAGTATTCTAACTCTAATAACATAATTAAATTTAAAATTCAGATTCTATTTCAATAAAGTGAAAGTTGTAAAACTTATATTTCCTTAAAAAGTAATCTGTTGATAATGATGTCTATGGTGAAGCTAGCTAGTGCACAACTATTAATAAATTAGACTACTCTGTACAAGAGCTGCAAATTTTACTATCCATTTTTAACCTGGTCTTTCTCCCCAGTCCATCTACAATTAATTTTAAATTATGAATGTCCGAGGAACTGCACCATTTGCTGTTGTATATAGACTTATGTAAATAGACCTGAAATGTATTTTTACTTGAGTGAAAATGGAAAACATCTCAATTTCACTAACAATTTTGAAGTTATTGAAAATAATCATTGAAATTATCACGCAAAATTCGTAGGAATAACAAGATAATTGTGCAAGTGGATTTGCATAGTTATGTTTCATGAATATACATATACATATGTCAGTATGTGTATATATACATATGTATGTATATATGTGTGTGTATGTATGTATATGCATGTGTGTGTGTGTGTGCATATGTATATATAGTTATTTTATTTATTCCTGAAAAGAATTATTTGGAGACTGCCATTGTGCCATGGAAAAAATTAAGGATTGAGATTCAGAAGATCTGATTCGTATAAAACAAAATAGTAGTTCAGAGATCTGTATGTTTTTGTTGCATGAATATACACACAGAAAAACACACATACTGTTTCAGAAAGAGCTTCCCCTGAAAGGACTATTTGGGGATTACCAATGTGCAGTGAAAGAGAATTACGAATTAAAGTTCACAAAACATCAGTTGTCCCAGACCTGCCTATAATTCAATTTGGGGGATGCCACGTAACTACTGTGCACTTAACCACTTTAGGCATCCAATTCCTAATCTGTTAAATTATGGGGATATGTATAACAATGTCTGAGTCCCTTTCTGATATAAAAAGTGCTAATATTGAAAGTAGTTAGAATCATCACCTTTCTTTCATAAGGATTTTATGTATCTTAAAATTTATAAGAACAACGTATTAACAGTGGATTAAGAATGGCAACAAAATACAAACATAAATGAAAAAAATAAAGGTCACAGTTATTCTATTATCCAGTCATAGCCATTACTGATATGAAGTCCTCCAGACTTTTCCTTAAGTGCATTATTTAAAACAGTAACAAGGATTTCTAATTTACTTTTATTTCTAAATGCCACCTTGCCATGTTAATTATATGCTTACAGAATTAAAAATATTTTTATATATACATAAAATATATTTAACCCGCTCCTCTTTGGGGACTTTTAGATTATTACTAATTTTGTTTTTATAAACGAACTGGTAAACAACATTGTACATATAATTTTGCTAACTTCTCTTTTTCCCTTATAGAAATGTACAGATGTGGGATCATTAGGTCAAAGCCTGTTTCTTTCTACCTTATGAGACAACTATTTCCCAAAATGTTTTTATTTCTGCCTCTAGGCATTCATTTTTTTTTTTTTTTTTTAGAGGTTTTTGCTGTAGGGCCACATGTGTTGGCCAGAAAGACAGAGAGAGACAGAGAGACAGAAATCAAGAAATCACTCCCCAGGGGGATGGCCACTCCGCAATCCCTTTTCCTCCATTCTCCTCTAGGGATCTTAGGCATGCATGCACATGCACCTGGCGTGAGTTTAAGCCACCGGGTCCAAGACTTGAACCACGGTCGACTACATGGGAGTCCAGTGACATAGCCATTACGTTAACTGCTGGTCTTAGCCGCTAGGCATTCTTTAAAGTGAAGACTCTTATTTGATTAATTTATAGTCACTACACATTGCCTAGCACATACACAATGTCCAAGGACATTGTTGGACAATGTTAAATACACATTAGTTGCGTGAATGAACGGACCATATACATACAGAATCCAGTCGTTCTAGGGTTCCCAGCCCTGATGCAGGTCATCTTTAGGTCCTGTTGAGCCATTATCAAGACTTCCTAAGGATATGTTTCTGTTCTGAATTTCACCAGAGAGGTATGTGTCAAGACAGCCTGGTTGCAACACATGTACATTTTGTATGCCAAAATATTTCTTTGTGATGGTGACTATATGATGGCCAGAAAACAATCAACCCAATCAACATATGAAGGCAAACCACAGTACAATCAGAAGACCTAGGCCTTTATTTAGACAATTCTAAGATGTCAATTATGGGTAGCCATAAGGCAGTCTTTTATCTTAATCCACTAAGTGATTCAACTGTTTATCCTAAAGAATTACCACATTATACCTATTACTTCTGTTACTCCTGTCTCCACTACTCCCATCACTACTAACCCCTGTACCATTTATTTATATCAATAATAGAAACTATTAATTGACTGTTTATGATGTGCCAGCCACAAACATCCTCTATCATATAATCCTTACAACAGCCAGGCATGATTATCTCTAAGTAAGGAATTTCAGAAGTTCAAATAACTTACCCAACATTCTAAAGCCAGTAAGTGTGAAATACAGTACGAGGATGTTATCCCAGACCTGCGCCATCTATCATGTCAATAAAGTCTATCATTCTATGGCCCTTGCAAATCTTATTTATTCCAAAGCTAGAGAAAGAGGCAATATTCTTAGTTCCTTAGCTTTAATGTTCTGCCACTTCTTCTAGGAAGGCAATAAAACTGCTATACTTGCTCTCTCCTGTCAATAGTGTGCCCACCTTTAATATAATAAATCAGACATTTAGTGCCTCTTATCCATAGTCTAACATGTTACCAAATCTCATAATATGTACTGAAACAGAAAGAGACAAATATTGAATTCTAAAGCAGTACTGTCTGATATTTTATTAAGGCTTATAATTTAAAGTCTCTAGAACATAAACAAATGTAAACACGGGCAATATCAACAAAGCATAGACAAAATGTCTCTAAGGCTTGGTATGAAAAAGAAAAGTACAGAACACTGGTGTTTCCAGTGAATATTAGAGTTCATATACCACATTTTTCTATGCTGAGTGGTAATTTCAATTAAAAATAACAATAAGCATAAGGCATTTATCAATAGGTTGGGAGTATGATGTCATTAAAGTCTGACTTTACTGACTAATTTTAACCTTTGATTAATTGCTTTTGAACTCTTCAGTTTATGTTCTTTCTGAGTACTAACCTGGGCATTTCTGTCTTTCAAATAAATGCGCTTATATAGCTGTCAGAAGCTTAAAACACCTCAAAAAAAGGTGCTACGAGAATACTTTCCAACACCTTATGGAAACATCTTCCCCACATCACCTAATTCACTAGGCAAGTGAGAGAAAATACATATAAGCAGTGAAGTCCTGGAGAAGTACCAGGTGAGGGTTCCTGGTAGGACCAGAGCTAGATTCCCAGACATGAAGTTCCATAGGTTCCCCAAGCACAGAAAGACCACAGCCTTAGTTTAACACTGATACAGTCAGCTAGAATCTTAATAATTTCTCTCTGAACTTGTGCTGCACAATTGAAATCAGTTGAGACAGTGAAACATAGGCATGAGCCCAGGAGATATGTGCAATGTGCATGTTTGTCACTCTTTCTTTGCTGTCCTGTTCACATGTAGTAATCCTCATGAGCACAGAATTCTGGTGGTTCCACGATGTAGGAGAATTCTGAAATATTCCACATAAGTATAAGGTAAATGCATGATGCCTATGGCTGAGTAAGTAGGGATGTTGATAGACCAAGAAGGCCACACTTTCCAAGTGAACTAGAACTTGCTTTGAATACGGAAAGAAGGCAATGATTTTCTAAGAGCCAAATGACCAAAGAACCTTATCATAGCCTTTGTTAGTTGCATTACTTCTCTTCAGCAGTCAATCACTTTTGCTGAAATGATGACATAAAAGGAAAAGGAGGCTACCAATACACTGTGCCTGAGACCACATGGTCGGCATGAGTTTAGTTCCCATTCCAACCTAGGCCGGCTGTGCATGGTGAGCACAATTGTAATCCTCTTTAACTAGAAGGCTGAGATGAGAGAACTATGACATGATGAGATCTTGTCAAAATTGCCAGTCTCTCTCTCTTAAAAGATGAAAAGAAAGCGAAGCAAAGAAAATAGAAACAGAGGGCAATCTATAGTTCCTTTTCCTTTCAGTTTTTACTTTAAAAAAATGCATATGCATATACACACCACAGAATGAATTGTGTAACTTCTACACACAAGTTAAATGGTCTTATATATGTATTTAAAACTGTCATTGTACAATGTAAAGACAAATGTAAAATCATACTGATTATTTAAAATATTTTTACTTATAATGCTATTTAACATCAAATAATAGGGGGAAAAAAAGCTAGCTCAAGTCCAGTAGGAACTACAGAAAAAAGGGTTATATTTTAGTACCTTTAATGCAACATTTCCCCCCTATATTTGTATTTTTCAGTAGACCATAATTATGTAGCTGGCCATGGGTAATGATTGCTATATTAGGGGATTCATGTGTGTAGATTATATTATTTTCATAGAGAAATAAAATGGTTATTTTTTTAGTGTTTTCACCACAAAGGACAGAGTCATTGCAAATAGACTCTTGTTTCTTTCTAGGCATGCTAGGTATTGAGAGGAAATGGGAGGAGCCATTCAAAATAAATCTCAATTGGTCACATGGAAATCTTTTTGTTTTTTTTAATTTCCTTCAGGAACTAGTACTCTACTTAGCATACATATCCTGGAAAAGGTCATTTCTTAAGTAGCACGCAGATGACTAGGAAATTGAAATGATCTCCTACAAATGAGTAATTTATCCTATTCCTACTGACAAGATAGACCTCAAATGCATTAATCACCTCCTTATTTCTGAAAAAAATGTTGCATATCATAATGTATACTGTTTTCTGGAGAAATCTGGTTTTACCATTTCATTGAAGATTTAGAAAAGCTAAAAAATAAAAGCTGTTATATCTTCCTTACATTCTATTAAAGAACTATCAAATGAGATAAAAAATACTTTTTTCTTTCCTTTTTAAAAGTCTTTCTTGAAAAGACTCATATTCTACTAGTAAATGTCAATTTTGTTATTTTCTAAGTTGTAGAGAAAAGTTTTTTTATTTAGTGATTATTCTCATAAGCAATCATAAATGTAACAACTATTTTTGAACAAGAATGGTCATTTATTCTAATGTATATCCAGGGTGTTTTAAAAGATGAAGAGCTAATTCCAAAAGGAGTAGACTGAATTATTTATGTGAGTTGTATTGATTACTTCTGGAATCAGAATTTTTTTCTTCTTCTCCAGTAGTTAAATTCCTTTACCACATCTAATACTTTAAATTTTTTCCACAATTTCTTCTTAAGTCCCATACACTTAATATTACCATTCACAATAAAAATGTAGACATTATAAAAAGAAAGTTAACATCTACCTTTTCGGTAAACGAATGCAATTATTCCTCAGCAATAGGGAGTGGTAATGAATTGTGTTTCTTTTATGTCTTCTGTGTGATGACTACCTTGGAAAAGAAAAAAAAAAATCCTATACACTATGGGCAACTGTTTGCTCTGGTAAATATTATGAGAATTAATGGAGGGAATCAAATTACTTTTAATGGGACATCAATGAGAAACATCATATTAAGTCATCAATTCATGCTATTAACAAAAATGAAAATGTTATAATGTTATAAGTAGGACATGTCCAAAGCTCATTTAGGAGACCCTCATGGGCAATAAGTAATATTGAAGCAAATATGAGAAGGCCAGGCAATAAGTAATACTGAATCAAATATGAGAAGGCCAGGCAATAAGTAATATTGAATTAAATAGGAGAAGGCCAATAGACCTAATACCCTCTTCTGATCCTTTCTAATTTTTTCATTTTGTAATTTAGTTACAACTTTCCCTGAAAAGATAAAATTAACAACAACTGGGAATCTGCCTTACTGTCATTGCTCTTGGAGGACACGAGAGATGTGGTCACTTACCATCAAAAACAATGTGGCCAGATGTTCCACATCAACTAACTGCCACCACATTTAAGCAGCTATCACCAACTAATGTGGTGGTAATGAGAGTAGCTCTTACAAATGAAAATCAGATGTGCACATCCCCTGACATCTGTGATGTTCATTTTATCAACTGAGCTTTTAACGACAATTAACTGCAGTTTTCACACATTGGATACTGCTCCCTTGTCACAAGGTATTTGACTATATTGTGAGAAAGCTAGAAAATGTAGGGGAAAGAAAGCATATTAAAACCTTACAATTAAAGCATTCAGGTAAAAGTGGGGTTAAAAAGTAAATGCATTTATTTCTCAGAGTTAAAGCAAACAATTAATTATGCCTATTTTAAAAATGGAAAAGTGATTCATTTAGCAACTTAAACTCCAATAGAACCAGACCTTCTCTCTCTCTTTACATCTCTCTCTCTCTTTCTCTCTTCTCTTCCTGGTTCTTAGTCTGGTTGTTAGAGCTGGAATGGAGAACCCGTTGCCTTTCTGTTGTGAAGCAATGGATAGTCACATTCTAATTCTTAAAGCTACTTGAACTGGGCATTCTCAGTTCAGCTTAATTCTGTTGCCTTTCTGTGTATTTCTCCCGACAAAAAGCATATTCAGCAAATACCTATCCTCCCAACTGGCACCAATATATTACCAAGTTTTTTTTTTTAAGTTAGATTATGCAATAACATGCATGATCTTGGAGAAAATTACGTTAATTTAAAAATTCAGGCACAGGAAGAAAAATGCATCAAGATCTCACTTATCCCTGAAACATAAAAAAGTTGACTTCATAGAAGTGAAGAATAGAAAGTGGTTACCGCTACTGGTATGTTTGGGGATGTGCTGCAAACAGTATTTGCAAATTTAGTTAGTTAGGAGGAATAAAAAGATCTATTATAAAGTGTGGTCATTATGATAAACAATATAGTTTGAGTATCCCTTATACAAAATGCCTGAGAGCAGAAGTGTTTTGTATTTTGTATCCTTTGAATTTGAGAAGTGTTTTGTAATTTGTATCTTTGCATATACATAATAAGATATATTAGGGATAGGATCCAAGTCTGAACACTAAAGTTTCATATGTACCTTATATACTTAGCCTGAAGGTACTTTCATACTACATTTTTTGTATTGCAGCACCTTGACTGAGAACCATTACAGTAAGTCAGGTGTAAAATTTTCCATTTGTTATGTCACAATGACTCTTAGAAAGTTTTGGATTTTGGAGTATTTCCTATTTTGAATTTTTTTTTTTTCTTTTTTTGGAGAGGTTTTTGCTATAGGGCGCGTGCGCTCGCCAGACAGACAGAGAGAGACAGAGAGACAGAAAGCAGGAAATCACCCCCCAGGGGGGATGGCCACGCCGCAATCCCTTCTCCTCCATTCTCCTCTCGGGATCCTGGGTACGCACGCACATGCGCCCGGCGTGAGTTTAAGCCACCGGGTCCGGGACTTGAACCGCGGTCGACTACGTGGGAGTCCAGCGACATAGCCATTACACTAACTGCTGGTCCCCTATTTTGAATTTTTTGATTAGCAGTGTTCAACCTGTATTCTTAAACAATGCTAAACTGGGACCAGCAGTTGGTGTAATGGCTATCTCGCTGGACTCCCACATAGTAGACCACGGTTCAAGTCCTGAACCCAGTAGCTTAAACGCAAGCTAGGCATGTCTGTGTGTGTGCCCAAGATCCTGAGAGGAGAATAGAGGAGAAGAAGTTGTAACATGGGCATCACCCTGGGGGGTGTTTTCTCTCTTTCTCTCTCTCCGTCTCTCTCTGTTTTTCTGGTAAGTGCACACGCTCAATAGCAAAAACCTCTCCAAAAAAAAAAAAAAAAAAAAAGCTAAACCACTAGCTACATTAACTAAGAAAAATAGAAGATTCAGATCCATAAAATCAGAAATTAAAAAAGGGACATTACCACGGATATCACATAAATACAGAAGATCATAAGTGATTATATGCTAATAATTGAAAAACCTAGAAGAGATGGATGATGATTTTCTGGCACATATCGTGTACCTAGGTTGAACAAGATATAGAAAGCTTGAATAGTAACAAATTGAATCAGTAATAGATAGGATATCAGCCCCCACCCAAAAAAAAAAAAAAAAAAAAAAAAAGAAAAAAACCAAACCAACAAAAAACCCAGGTCCAGATAACTTTAGTACAGAATTCTACAAATTCCTAAGAAAATTAACATTGATTCTTCTCAAATTATTTCAAAAGATCCAAATGGAGGGAACCCGCCAAACTCATTCTATGAAACCATTACCATCTTGATTCCAAAAGCATACAAAATCAAAATGAAATAGGGAACCAGCAGTTAGCGTAATGGCTATGTCGCTGGACTCCCACGTAGTCAACCGTGGTTCACGTCCCGGACCCGGTGGCGTAAAATTCACGCCGGGTGCATGTGCGTGCGTGCCCAAGATCCTGAGAGGAGAATGGAGGAGAAGGGGTTGCGGTGTGACCATCCCCCCTGGGGGGTGATTTCTCGCTTTCTGTCTCTATGCTCTGTCTGTCTGGTGAGTGCACACACCCTATAGCGAAAACCTCTCCCCAACCAAAAAAAATTTTTTTTAAAAAATCAAAATGAAATAAAAATCCACAGACCAGTATCTCTAATAAATACAGATGCAAAAATCTTCAACAAAATACTGCCAAACCAAATCCAATAACACATTAAAAAAATAATACATCATGACCAAGTAGGATTTATCCCAAGGATGCAAGGATAGTTTGACATATGTAAAAAATAAATGTAATGCTTCATATTAACAGAGGGAAAGACAAAAATCATAACATATCATATCAAGTGAAAAAGATAAAGCATTTGAGGTCCAGCAGGTGACATGGTGGTTAAGGTGCTAGACCCCCACATGGGTGACCACAGTTCTAGTCCCAGACTTGGAGGTTTGAAAATCACTCCAGCTGTGTGTGCGTGTGCACAGTATCTCAAGAAGAGAGTGGAGGAGGAGGGATTGCAGCATGGCCACCCTCCCCAGGGGGTGATTTCTCACAGTTCCTCTCTCTCTTTCTCTCCAGTAAGCTGACACACCCTATGATAGGAAAGGGAAAAAGAAAAGAAGGAAAGAGAAGGGAAAGGAAGGGAAGGGAAGGGAAGAGAAGGGAAGGGAAGGGAAGGGAAGGGAAGGGAAGGGAAGGGAAGGGAAGGGAAGTTTGAATCATGGACATGAGCATGTGTACATGGCATGCATAGGGAGGCTCCTGGTACAAAACTGCACTTTCCCATAAGGTGACCTACATTACCACCGTACCCCATCAATAATTATTTTTCAGTTTGCTATAGGGTGCATATATTTTCTCTTGCCAGAGAGAATTGTGGCCACGCCACAATTCCTTCTCCATCATTCTCCTCTTGGGATTTTGGGCACACACATGCATACCCAATGTGATTTCAAGTAGCCAGGTCTGGGACTCCAACCATACAGTTGGCCATGTGGGATCCGGCAACCTTAACCATCACACCACCAGCTGGAACCAATATTTTTTTAAATTATGCCAGAGGACATGTGTATGAGAAGGATGGAGGAGGAGAGAGAGGAAGAGAGAAAAGCAAATGGAAGAGAGAGAAAGCCCCCCCCAATGGTGTATCAACTGGCTCCATCAATATTTGTTTTTTAAATTATATCAAAGGGCACATACCTGAAAGAGAGATAAAGCAACTTCAACAATGCCTTTCCATGCCACAATCCTTTTTTACTCCAATTCTCTATTCCATAAGGATCCTGAACACACATACGTGCATGCTAGGTGTGTAAGTTTCCTCGGCCAGGACCCAAGCATGGTTGGCCATGTGGGATCTGGCTTGTTCCACATAGCACTTAATCACTGAAGTATGGGCCTGTCATAGGATGGGAGAGTACTGAACTGTGTTGTGTAAAATCCTTGATTCTTTGGGTCCAGATCACTAAAATTAGAGACCTGACTCTAGGCAAAAATAAAGCCACGATCACAATAAAAGTAGGAAGAAAAGAAAATTTAATAGGAAAGAAAGATTTTAGAAAAGAAGTATACCCAAAAGACTTTTGGGCGGGCAGGTTGTTAGGTAGCAACTGCTTTTTGAACTGGTTTAAGTGTCATTTTTATCACTAGAGGTGATAATGAATATTTAACAGTCTATATTTAACAGATAGTCTATCATACTATCTATGTTCTTTGTTTGAATTTTCAGGCTTTCTCCAACTTGGGTATCTCTCTCACAGGTGAAGAATTTGAGGAATTTGATTGCCTAACTGTGCATGCCCAGTGTGAGCCATATGATAGGAGCATCCTAATTAGGGTGAACGGCCCAATTAGTTTATTGTCCCAGTGGAGATTAGGATGTTGACCAAAAGGTCTGGTTGGGTCTTTTTGTATTTATGATGAATAATAAGAGGGAAATTTACAATCAACCCTATGAATTTTCCTCAGGTACCAAGGAAGAAAAATGGGTTTTGCCTCGCCTTCCTGTTGCTAGAATCTGGATGGGAAAAAAGCATTTTCATGGAAGGTTTGATTGTAACTCCTGATAAGTTGTGATTCGTATGGCATGTGTCCTTTTGCTATTTTCAAAGGCTGCCCACTCATTACTAGCTACCTGCCTATCACAGGCCCCATTCAATAATATTCTAATCCTGGCATTTTTTTTTTTATCCTTAGCCATAATCTAATGCCTTTCTCTTATGCAAACTGACCTTCTGGCCTTCTTTATATCATTCTATATACTTAGTTATTATGCCTACTTCCCTTCTCCATGTGTTCTTGGTATAATGGAATCATTTAAAAGTAATAATCAATATTTATATAATTTTAACTGCTAATTTAGTATTTCACCCAGTACTGTGCTACTAATATATTCCTTTTCTTATAAACCTGTGGCCCACTTTTTTCCTCCTCCTTTGCTGAGTTTTCTATATTCCAATCCTTAATTTTTTCAAGAAGTTACATCAGGTATGGCACGCTCCTATCCAAACCTTATTTTTTTATACCAAAAGCTCTCTCATATATAAAAACTTATTTCTTATTTTTCCTGGAATTTTATCTTCCTATTACAATTCCAGCAGGTACTTGTTACCCGTCAGGCTGGTCATCCTTTCACCTTCTTCAAATTCATTTTGCTGCCTGCCAGAAAAGTGATTTCTGATTGACTCAACAATTAAGTGAGTTTGGTATTAATGTCAGATCTGACTATGCCTGAAATAAGAAATCAGTGAAATGAGACTATAAAGACTATAAGCTTAAGAAAGTAGGCCAAAGTGATTTCTCATAATAAAACAGAAGATATTTATTCACTCAATCACCAAATACAAAACCTTACATTCTGCTCATAGGAAAATCGCAATCAGTGCTTGCATCAGTCTAGTTCTGCTCAGCAATGCACATTCTTTGAGTCGATTTAACTAACTTGGTCTCTTTCTAAATGGACATGTTGGCACAGAACTGACTATTTTGACTGCATTTAAGGTCAGTTCTGCAGCCTAAAACAGAATTTCAGAGTGAGGGCTGTCTTATTCCATTTGTGCTACCATAACAAAATACCTTTAAATGGAGAATTTATAAATAATAGAAATTTGCTCCCTACAGTTCTGTAGGATGGGAAGTCCAAGATTAAGGCGTCAGCAGACTCAGTGTCTGGTAAAGGCGCTATGCTTCATAGAAGGTGCCTTGTTGCAGCATCTTCATGTGGAAGAAGGGTCAAAAAGGGATGAACCTCCTTTAGCCCTTTTATAAAAGCACTCATCCCATTCAAGAGGGCAGAGCCCTTTGTGACTTAATCACTGCTCCAAGGCCCTTGCCTCTTAATACTCTTATATTGAGGATTAAGTTTCAACATGCATCTTCAAGGGACACAAACATTCAAACCACAAGGGTCCTGAAGGATACATGAGTTCATTGCTACCATCTGCACTCTCTCCTGTCCTTTTTGGTGGTCACTCAGTTGCATCTCTGTTAGTAATTTGCACATAAGCATGAAATGATAAAATAATAACATGCTCTTCAACAGGCATTGCTATTCCCACTAGACTTATCATTTGCTTATTACCCTAGCAATGTGACAGGGAACCTGTCTCTTTATTAGGATATTGACTCTATGGCATAGGCAAAAAGATTTAAAACAATTTTTTTTTATGCCAGACAGTGTGTATACCTGGACCAGAGGAGAGAGGAAGAAAAACAGAAAGCACTCCAGAGAGGTCTGGTCATGCCAAAATTATTTAATCCCTTTTTCTACCACTTCTATACCCGATTAGGATGTATAGGTGCATGCCTGGGTGTTTTCCAAGTCACCAGGGCTGGGACTTGAGCCATGGTCGACCATGTGGATCCAGCTTCCTCTATGCAGTGCTTAACCACTTGCAACAGGATAAGCCCTGAAAAATTTTAATCACACTCACTTTCTTTGGTTAATATCTATTGCATGAAAATAAACAAAATAGATGAAGAAACACTTCACCCTTCAGGAAGTAGAGGTATAGCGTCTACCAGTTTTTCAGGGACTTACTTTTCTAGGAAATATTAAAAAACTGAAAAGAAGCTAAAGTTTATTGTCTTTAAAATATAGAACTAATAAATTCAAATTAATAAATGATTAAGTATCCAAAAACTAAAACCTTACCAAATTTGATGAATTATTTAATAAATTATTAAATTTAAATACAAATTTCATTACATTTAATATGTTTTTAAAATGTTGTCATTTTTCACTTCCTAGGAATTTACAAGTACACATAATGATTCCAACAACACTAATAATATTAATAGCAACTGCATTTGGGGTGAAGAAGGGGCTTTTGAAGTTTTTGTTTTGAAACATGTCAAACATAAGAAGAATTGGAAGAATAATTCAATGAATATCTGTATACCTTTTACTAAGATTATATAATTGCTAACATTTCAATATTTTTACAAAGCTCTTTATAAGCTTGGTCATTCTTTACAATGACTCTAAATTAGTCCTTTGAACATCCCTAATATGTGGTTGAGGCATATGAAAAACAGAGGAATTGTGCAACTTTTCTTAGACATAGGGCTGGTAAACAGTTTGCCAGGAATTCAAATCCAGAGATTGTCTAAGAGCCCATTTTTATTATCCTACATGCATGAAATCATTACTATAAATCATAGAGACCAATCCTTCATACAGTACTTTACATCGAAATTATATTTAAAGTGAGATATAGGTATATTTGATATGGTGAGGGGTGAAATCTCTGAATAATGTTTTTTATTTTTTATTTTTTTTTTTTTTGGAGAGGTTTTTGCTATAGGGCGCATGCGCTCGCCAGACAGACAGAGAGAGACATAGAGACAGAAAGCGAGAAATCACCCCCCAGGGGGGATGGTCACGCTGCAATCCCTTCTCCTCCATTCTCCTCTCGGGATCTTGGGCACGCACACACACGCGCCCAGCGTGAGTTTTAAGCCACCGGGTCCGGGACGCGAACCGCGGTCAACTACGTGGGAGTCCAGCGACATAGCCATTACGGTAACTGCTGGTTCCCTGAATAATGTTTTAATAAATAAAATAATTTTTTAAAGGCTTTGGGTAAATAGACAATAAGGCAGAAGCAAATGTCCTTTGTAGTACAAGATATGCATAGATTTTACACTCATTCCTGAATCTGTTGGGAGAGGAAGTTTATCTTTTTTCTAGGATAACTAAGTACTTTTCAACAAGCTTTCTATGCTCCACACTCTACTTTTCTATAAGACTATTAAACTAAAATAGCATTAATTCTTAGACTATAGAATCACAATTCTTCTTTGACTAAGAGACAAGGATAACTGATATTTCTGACCAACCTCTGAATACAGCCTCTCTCTTTTGTGGTTATAAATTCTACCACTGCTGAAAACACTCTAGCAATATACTGGCATAGTAGGAAAATCTCTGGTCCAGATTTATGCAAGTGGGTTCCAGTTCTGACTCTATTCTGGATTAACCCTGCTTAAATTTTGGGAGTCATGAGTATCCTCTGTTATTTTTAGTGAACTTCTGGGTCAAATTTCAGTTCTAATATTTTATAATTTATTTTTTGAAGATAAACTAAATGGTCCATCTCAAAGTTTTAATT
This sequence comes from Tupaia tana, assembly GCA_026018925.1. Lineage (NCBI taxonomy): Eukaryota > Metazoa > Chordata > Mammalia > Scandentia > Tupaiidae > Tupaia > Tupaia tana. The sequence goes on from JAKSZU010000003.1 coordinate 53,149,765, forward strand.
ACCAAGCCTAATTTCCTTATATAACAATATAAAATTCCTGAAAAAATACCATGTTGCCTTTCAGCTGTTCAAAACACTTTCATGACTATTGGTATATCTCATTTTACAACTTCCACTATCTCATGAATGGTTTTTCCTCACTGCTGGGTTGAAAAGTGAGGAAAATGGGGGTATATCAAGTGTTAAAAACCCAACTGGTAACAGATATGAAACTAAACCTAAGGATCTGACTCCTGGCCCTCTCCCTTCCAACAAGAAGAGCTACTTCCATACCTTCATTTACCTCCACTCTTCCTGAGAAATTATATTTTCCAGGATTGGTGCTGACATCAGACAAAATAGAAAATGACCAATGAAATATAAGTTTACATGGGGACCCTTGCCCAAGACTAACACTGATTTTTTTTTTTTTTTTTTTTTTTTTTAAGGTCTAAAATGCCACAAGTATACACGTTTGTTAAGGCCTAAGACTGAGCTTTCAGTCTACAAGACAGTGCAATCAAAGTACTCCCATAGGTGTGTGTATACCTTGAACAGAGATTGGCTTTTAGTCAGAGAGAGGAATGGGAGACTTGTATGATTGGCCATGTTTAAATGACCTCTGAGAAAGGGTTTTGGAAAAGGACCCAAAGAGGTGAAGAGGGATGACAACCTGAGTAAATTGACAGTAGCAGAAAGAAACTTTTATGGTACTTAAGAGCATACAGCCGAAAATAGACTTTGCTTACTTCACCATTCTGCCTGAGGCCAGTTTTGATTTCTTCCTTTAAGATAGCACTTGCTTTTCTCAACCATGAAAGTTTATGAAGGTTTTATGTGAATATAAGAAACGCAAAAGTTGATTACTTTCAAAGTCACAAACAAGTGTCTCTAATTTTATTGGGGTGAGTGCCTCTATCCTCCTTCAATCTCATTCCTTCTTTGGGAAAGCATTCTCTAAGTACGTCCCACTAGTAATGGTACTAAAGGAAGTGGGAGAAGAAAAATACTGGGATCTGTAGTTGTAAAATTTGGGGGAATGCTGGTTAACACATTTAACCCTTAGAGATTAACAGTGCATGGATGCATAGTACGAGGTCTGAGAAGTTTGGGTTTGTTTAACCTACCATTTGCCAAGTTTATTAGCCAACAAGATCTCTTTTTTATACAAATATTAGTATTTTATGAAATTTTTTGGGAAATGAATGCTTTAGTAAACTACCTACATAATAAAAGTAGGTAGTTAAGAATGTTTGTCCAAGTTTAGCTGACATCTAATGGTTCAAATTGTGCTTAAGACTTTTATGAATTTTTTTGTTTAAGTGAAATTCAGTTTTTGTTTTAATTAATGGTTTTATCTAAGGATTCATACCATAGTTTTTACTATGAGGTCATTTTCTATGTAAAAACGCATCATGACGTTCCCGATGACCCAATAATTGCCAAACTAAGTGCAAAAATGGTCAGTTTTCTGTTTACTTCAAATATTTTTATCTACTCTAGTATCAAAAACAATGAGTTAAATTCGCTTTTGGTGATATGTTCACATTAGTGGCATTATACAGAAAATACATTTTAGTTCTCAGCATTTTTACCCCACGTTCCAGATTAAAGAAAAATTATTAAGCGGCAAAATGGGTAGTAGAGAATGCTGGTAACATGAAAAACATTAGTCTAGAAATGATAATAATGCCATTATTTTCAGTGGGCAAGGTGAATATAAACTAGCGTGCTTCCTTTTCCTCATGAAAGCAATTTTAGTCATCTACCTAACCGGACATGTGTTTTTGGTAGGAACAGTCACACTCTGATACAGAATTTAAAGTGTGGTGGAAAGTCACTGCAGTGGGAATGAAGAGACCTGCATTTAATGTCTTGCTTTTCACTAAATACTTGTGTTAATTTGGCTATATAACTTCTCATCTGGGATTTGATTTTTATTCATCATTTTACAGCTTAACATAAGGCAGACAGCTAAGACAGTTTGGAAGTGTTTAGTAGTTTGGATTACTAACTGGTATTACCTGAGACTCATTTAATTAAAATTATTACATAAATACGCTATATTGTTCTGTATTCCATACATTACTTAATGCAAACACACACACACACACACACACACACACACACAGGCTAGATACAAATGGAGAAGGAAATTACCTAGGAAAATACAAGTCATTGCTAGAAAACCTTAGAAAATTATAATAACAGGGCCAGGAGATAGTGTAATGGTTATGTCGCTGGACTCCACATAGTCTATTGCAGTTCAAGTTCTGGACTCAGTGACTTAAAACACAAGTCAGGCATGTGGTCATGTGTGCCCAAGATCCTGAGGAGAGAGTGGAGGAGAAGGGATTGCAGCGTGGCCATTCACCCTGGGGGTGATTTCTTGCTTTCTGTCTCTCTGTCTCTGTCTCTCTGGCAAGCACATCCACCCTACAGCAAAAATCTCTCAAAAAAAGAAGGGAAAATGATAATATCAATTTCCTCCTATAAAGTTGGGTTCAGGTATAATACGCATTACTCTTATCCTCCTTCCTGTTATAAACAATTTTTCTCAGAAACAGAATATTTACATTCTCTTCTGTAATTTCATCAAGATCAAATTCTTAAAATGTACAAGCTGGTTATTGCCAACACGTACTTCCAGTTCCGAGTACTCCCTGAGCTATAGAATCATGCAACCAATCATATACTTTACATCTTCACTTGTCTCTAATCAGCATTTAAAACTTATCATGTCTAAAATAGAAATCCTGGTTTTCCACACAACCATAGCCACCAAACATTTTACCCAAAATCTTTACATAGCACATAAAACTTTACAAACCTGGAAAGCACCCTTATTTGCTTGCATTTCTTCTTCTCACTGATGAAAATCATCAACAAATCTAACCTTCTCTATTTTCCATCTCTAGCGGCACCACTCTAGCTCACACCACCATCATTTTTCTCTTGGGCGTGGCTGGCTATAGGTCACTAACTGCTAGTTATCCTTGCTACTTCCTTTTCTTAATAATCTTCCACATAACAATAGAGTGATCTTTTAAAAACATAAAATAGATCATTTTACTGTTTCACTTCAAACTCTCCAATGGCTTCCCATATGACTCAAGAACAAAGTCAAATTCCTTTCCATAGATATGTGTATCATCTAGTCCCTGACTACACTTTCAACCTTACTTTTTAATTCTCTCTCCTCTCTGTATTGTAAAATGCCAACAAATACGTCAGTTCTGTAATAGATTCATTAGAGACTAGAGCATTGGAAAATTAAAAATTTCCTGTCATTTGTTTTGTTTTCAATTGCCAGAGGATACACTTGTGCTCACCAGAGACAGGAAAAGGGAGAAAGCAACCCTTAATGGGGCATGATCACACTGCAGTTCCCTCTCCTATATTTCCCTTCCCTGTAGGAAGTTGGGGCACCTATGACACAACAGGCATGTTTGTCAAGCCCTAGGTCTAGGATTCAAATCACATGACTGGCCATATGTGTTTGGCTCTCTTCAGGGCCGGCCCACTATTAGATTCTAATATGGTATGTACCAACAGTGACTGTAGAACCCACCATGCAAAGATACCTCTTGACAGTGAGGCATTCACTCCTGGAAAAAAAAAAAAATCTTAAGAACATTCCTCTGTACCACATTTATGCATTTTGACTTCTTCAGTTACAACATAAAACAACAGAAGAAAAAAAAAAAGAAATAAAACCAATGTATCAATTAACAGGCATTTTAAAAATATTTAAGGTTGCACCAACATAAAATGCACACACACACACACACACACACACACTATCTTCTAAACCTATCGCCAGCATCTAAAAATAACTTTCTTAATATACTGAAAACAATGAAAGCAATCAAAAAACATTTTTTAGAAAGCTACTGTAAGGTAATATATATAGTATAAAAGTATTTGAGAAAAAATTCAATGACAAATGATCAAAATATTTATCTTTTTATCTAGGTTACAAGAATGCCACTTACTCTATCTTATCACTTTTCACCTTACCCTTTACAATTTGGCGATATCAAAATGCTTGTGGTCCTATAGGAGCACCACCACATTCCACAACTGTACACCTTTGTGTTTATTATTTCCTCTGCCCCAGTAGCTCATCTAAGCTAGGCTATTATTAAGGATTATTACACCCTAAGTACTCTGTTCCCCAGCGCCCTCACATTCTCTTCCTAGACAATAAATCCCTCTCTCCTTCACAGTACTCTGAGCACAATTCCATGTAATATGTTTCTAAGAAAGTACATCTAAGCTCAGGATATCACAAATCTGCATTATGAATCCCCCCCAACTCACTCACTCCCTTTGTATGTAGACATTTATACTCATACTGAAAAGTAATATTTAATATTTATCTCCTTTGTAAGACTGTCAGTTTCTTGACTTTACAAACTATGCTTGATTCATCCTTTCACAGTTTATGCAAATGTCTCACAGCAGAACTAAATGTTGCTTTATTTTTATTTATCGAATAGCCACCTATATAACTTAAATTTTCCTATGCTAAAGCCTTGTAAGCATAATTGATAACAAAGTGAAAGACAAATGAAAATCTGAACCATATAAATACCAATTAGCTAGTTTTCATACTTGGAATACAAATCTAATTTGCACATTTATTTCTATTTTGATTTTAAGTCTTGTTAAGTGCACTGACGGCTAAAATCTCCTCTTGGCATAGAATGCCTAACTGCTCCTTAAAATAAATACTTAAAAAAAGAAGATGGATAAGTATGCTAGAAGCAAATTATTTCAGATTTTTTAGGCATGCTGGACATTCACCACACAAATAGTGGACATGTTATGTCATTTAATTCTCAGTACAAGATAAGGCTTCTATAAATGTTGATATAAGGTCTCTTCTTTCTAAGGATCTGGAGTCTTAAGTCATCCTTGATTTGTTAGGATCCCCACTTTAGGCCTGTCCTTCCAACATAATTACTCATGTCTATAAGTCTCCCTTTAAAAAACATAAATGTGTAGTTCTTACAATAAAAACAATTGGATAAATGTTTTAAAGTTAAAATCTAAGTGACAAATAATAGTTTAATCTGATCATTTACGTGTTAGGGAGAGTATCTAACCATAATGGAATGCCTATCCTATGAGTGACTATCAGGCATCAGTTGGAGTAGGTATTTTTGCAAGATGTTCCAGCGCTAAAAAATGTCATTGAACTTTACAAAATATACTTGGTCACATTTCATTCTACATCAGTCCATGCCTTTTTTTTCTCTATACTTTTAAATGGCCCACTTTGGGAGGCACCTCTCATTTTCAATAAAACTATATAGAAAACTAGCATTAAATAGTCTCTCTTCATCTCCCAATCTTAAATAATAGATGTAGCACTTTTCCTTCAATAGTCACATCTAACGAACACCAGCCATCCTCCACTATCTGCTGTGGAATATATCTGTGCTCACATACAAAGAGTTCGCTCTAGTTGAAAACTGTTCACTAACTAACCAACCAAACAAGTAACTATAAGACGTTCACATCAGGATCATATATGAAATTGAAAAAATTGAAAAATAACCCAAATATTTTACAATGGGGAATCTGGTAAATCATGTGTGAGATATAATGTGGAAGAATACTGGTCGACCAATTCATGATATATTGTTAAATGGTTGAGAGGAAATGGGATAAAATATAGGTATGTGGTATGTGAACGTATGTCCATATCCATTTATCTATTCATCTATCCATCCATCCATTACCCATCTATATGTCTTTACAATACTTACTAACTTTTAATAACAGCTTTTCTAAATAGTAGGATTATGGTCAATTTATGTTTTCTCATCGTTCATGTGTTTTATTTTCTCCTAAGATCTGTAAAGTTAGAATTCTTTTTTGTTTTGTCTTTGATATTTGAATCAAGAAAGATGATTTTGAAAAAATGACTCAAGTTTTAACACTGAGTTCATAGAGGAATAATGGGACTATTGTCCAATTTAGGTAACAGAAGGACAACTGCTGTATTAGAGATAGGACAAGTTAACTTTTGAACACATTGAACCTGAGCTAGTCAGAGGTTGTGTTTGGCCAGGTTTAGTGAGCACATGCAAATAAATAATATTTGTGCATAACAAAACTGTCAAATAGAACAAAAATGTAAGAATGGGAAACAAAAGTTTTTCCTCTATCCCTGCCTCAAATCCTTGGACTTTTTTCTTTTCTTTTTTTTTTTTTTTTTTGAGAGGTTTTTCGCTATAGGGCGCGTGCGCTCGCCAGACAGACAAGAGAGAGACAGAGAGACAGAAAGCGAGAAATCACCCCCCAGGGGGGATGGTCACGCCGCAATCCCTTCTCCTCCATTCTCCTCTCGGGATCTTGGGCACGCACGCACACGCGCCTGGCGTGAGTTTTAAGCCACCGGGTCCGGCACGCGAACCGCGGTCGACTACGTGGGAGTCCAGCGACATAGCCATTACGCTAACTGCTGGTTCCCCAAGAAGCACCCTCCAAAGGGTTTTATTTTATTTTTATTTGTTTGTTTGGGAGAGGTTTTTGCTATAGGGTGTGCGTGCTCACCAGAAAGAGAGAGAGAGACAGAAAGTGAGAAATCACCCTCCGGGGGGTGGGGGGTGGTCACACCATAATCCCTTCTCCTCCATTCTCCTCTCGGGATCTTGGGCACACATGCCTATGTGCCTAGTGTGAGTTTAAGCCATCAGGTCCGGGACTTGAACCGCGGTCAACTATGTGGGAGTCCAGCGACACAGCTATTACGCTAACTGCTGGTCCCAGACTTTTTTCTTAATAGTAACATATTTTCTTAAGAGTTATTTAAAAACTCATATGTATGTATATACTTTTACTTATCACAAAACACATAATAATCTGCACTCTTTTTTACTTAATACTATTTCCTGGAAAAATTCTCACATCAGAATATAAAGATACCTTGTTATCTTTAGTTGCTGCAGAATATTCCATTAACTGTATATTACTGTTTTATTTCCTCTTTGAGAATGATTGGAGTTGTTTTAGTATTTGCTGTTGCATGTAATTTTGCTGAAGAATTTGTACTTCTTGCCAGTACAACTGCAGGTAACATTCCTAAGAGTAAAATTTCTGAGTCATAGACTATGTGCATTTTAAACTTTGATAGATATCACAAACTAATTTCTCCCCAAATTTGTAACAATTTCTCTTCCCATCAACAGGGTACAAGAGTTAAGTTTCTCCAAAGCCTTGCCAATACTGGCTAGTACAAAACTTCTGAATCACTGCCAATCTGATAGGAAAAAGATAAGTAATTTAGGTTTTTGGCCACAGACTCTTCAGTTTGATGTAAGAGTAACACTACAACTGGGATTCTTTGTGTCTCTTCTCCTAAGTCCATCTGCTCTTTTAGAGGAGCTTGTCTAATTTATTTTCTGTTTTCTCTTCTATTCTACTAAATCTCTACTAATTGCAGGAAATAATTTCCTCTTGGTGATTATGTTCATTTTACCTTCCCTTTCCAGCTCACCACTAAGCTGGAAACAAAACAAAACAAAAAGCTGACTCTAGTAGTTCTTCTGGCTTTGATAAATTGCTGAGATGATGAGAGGTTTTGAGCCATTCTCTCTCTTGAGGAGCTTTCTGTTTTCTCTAGGGATGGGAGGCCTCCTCATTATATAAGTTGATTTCAAGTCATGGGTGGGAGGTGGTTGTAGTTGCTATTGTGAGGATTTTGCCCCGCCCTGTATTCCTTTGACAGGGGTGGGGAGTGAACATGTGGGGTGAGGGAACAGTAGACACCACACAGTGGTTTCCGTAATCCTCTCTCTCCCTGACTACACTGTTCAAAGATTATGACTTGAGGTTTTGCCATTTCCCTAGCTTTATTGCTGAGAATGTAATTTTGCTGTCTTAAATTTGCATTTTGGTTTATTTTGTTAAGTTTTGGAAAAAGCAATTCAATTAAACAACTTTCCTCTAATATATCACCCTAGAAATTTCAGCATGTTTCCCTCAAGTTTAAAATAAGTAAATATATGTGTAAAAATGTTTATATTCTATTCTCTGAAACAGAACATCTCTAATGTGACTCCACTACAGACACTTCTCGCAATATTGCTACCACACACTGAGAACTGGCCCTTTTATCTTTTTTTAGCAGTCAGGAGTTCATGGAGGACTAGTCTCTGTATCCTCTATGTTAATCCTTTTCTGGATTTTATCCACTAGAAAATACCAAGTATTACTTCTATGCAGTTTATTTAGCTTCCTCCAGAACATTTTCCTCATTCTGACAAAGACTATCACAGAAAATTAATAAGGGTGACAAAACTTATATGGTTCACCAAAATGAAAAAAGGAAACATGGGAATTTAAACTGACTTTTACAATGACACCGGACTTTTGTATGCAAAACAGTACAATTAAAGCTAGTCTTGCAGTTCTAACTCTTAAGATCCAAACTATAATGTAAATGTTTTATGAAGAAATTTAATACACTTTAAATACATTCTCTGGGCAGATATCCATAGAATATTTCATGGTAATAAGTTACCCCAAACTCCATTTTATTGTTCTTTCAATAATGTTGTTTCTGGTTCGATACTTTCTCCTTTCATTACATGATGAGTCTTTTGATGGGCAGTTTCATTGCCATTTTAAATAGTTTTACTTGGTTACTGTAGCAACTAAGCCAGAGACATGACTTTTTTGCATTATGCTCTACTCTCTTTCTCTCTCTCTCTTGCTCACACACACAAAAGTTTGTGAAAATACAGAAAATATGAGTTTATTTTGGTGTAAAAAGTTTTGAAGACCCCTTGTATATAAGGGTCTCCAAAAATTTTATGGAAAATGTATATTATGAACCAACTATGCATAGATTTCAAAATCTGTTTTGAATCAAAATATACTCCTGCTGGGGACCAGCAGTTAGCGTAATGGCTATGTCACTGAACTCCCATGTAGTCGACCGTGGTTCGAGTCCCGGACCCGGTGGCTTAAATTCATACCGGGCGTGTGTGGGGCCAATTTGTATTAGGTAACTTGGGATTAATTTTTTCCAATGAATTGAAATTTTAACTTGAAAATAGAAAACATTTTAGAAATTAAGTTTAGTATTTTGACTTTAAATGTGGAGTTTAGGTCTCATTTATGGTCATTCTTAAATTTAGAAAGAAGTAAAATCAGAATTATTATAATTTCAAGTAAGATAAATTCTGTTAAAGGATGAAAAGGTAAAATATTCTCTTTATATAATTAAGAATCCGTAAGATAAACTGCATTCTTTAAAACTTTATCAACCTCAGTAAATGTAGCCACATTAGTCAATGTGCTAATTTAACAAAGGAAAAAATGCTATAAATTCTGTTTTAATCTTTTTTTCTTACAAAACAGACTAATAATAACAATGTTAGTAATCACAATAATAATGACCATCATTTTTTTGCATATTTTCTCTGTGGTAGGCATTATTATGAAAGCTTTCTGTGTAATTTGTATTTCAATCCTTATACTCGACTCTTTGGAGAAGGCATTACTATAATTCCCGTTGTACTGATGAAGAAATTGAGGAACAGAAAAGTTAAGTGTCTTATAATGGTTATAATGCAAAAAAGCAAGGGAAGTAGAATGCAAACCAGACAAAGCAGTCCCAGACCCTAAACTCTCAATCATTAGAATTGCACGTGATTAAATGTGAAAAAAAAAAAAAGAATAGTACAGTGTTTGAGGGATCATCTACTCTCTCTCTCTCTCTCTCTCTTATTTTTTGACAGGTTTTTGCTATAGGGCACATGCGCTTGCCAGAAAGGCAGAGAGAAACAGAGAGACAAAAAATGAGAAATCACCCCCCCAGGGGGATGGCCATGCTTCAGTCTCTTCTCTTCCACTCTCCCCTTGGGATCCTGGGCACACATGCACATGCAACCAGTGTGAATTTTAAGCCACCAGGTCCGGGACTTGAACCATGATCGACTACATGAGAATCCAGCAACATAACCATTACGCCAACTGCTGGTCCCTTGAGAGGTCATCTAGACCTCTGTTTGAAGCAGGCTTCATTTTCTTTTTTATTTATTTATTTTTACATCAATGACTGTGTATCATTACAGCATACCAAATTAATTTCCCCGTCATGAAAATACTGTAAAATGGTTCAATCAAAGCCATCACCATACACATTATAATCAACAGATTTTTTTCTTTTTAAGTTTCTCCATTTATTTGTTCCATAATCAATTGAGAGAGACACAGGGAGAAAGAGACAAGCACCTCCAGCAAAGTCTTGATGCTGTGATTTATCCTCAGCTTTAGCCAGCTCTGGATCATGGGAGAGAGGTCTCGGGACACAAACCCAGAACCTTCTCATGTGGGGCAGGCTAGTAGAGCATCTCATTTTTACCACCATTCCACCATCTGGCTCTGAACCAGGCTCTGTTTTAATGAGTTATGCTATCTTGAGCAAATTACCCACTCTCGGTCTCCATTTTTTCTCTCAAGTGGGAATAATAATGTCCATTTTACCTGGTATACTGAGAATTAACTTAAATTTTGGATATAAAGCATGCAGAACAGTGTTTGGCACATGATAAACAGTCAATAAATGGTAGTTATCATTATTTATTATTGTGGCTATTCTGTTTGTTAATATAATAAATTTTCTTCTGTGAAATGACATTGTAATTATGGTTGTCAGAAGTTTGCTATAAACAACATACATGAATATTAGAATTCTGATGAAATAAAATATTCTCTTATTTTTGTCTCAGCCCTGAAAGGGTTCATAACTTGGCAGACCCTAGAACGAGGATCTGCAACCAAAATAAGGAAAAGAAAGCAGTCCTAATATGCAGGGGTGGGGAGGCCATACTATAGAATACCCCCAAGTTATTCCTTATGTTTGAATACACACCCTGAGCCTGACATTTGTCTGGGAGCCCATGATACTTGGTATTACATGACCTTTTTATGGAAAAATCCCCATGGTGACATCTTTAACTACTTTATTCCTAGCAGTAGGCATATCACCTAACCAGAGAAAGGACTCAACAAACATTTGATCATATCACATAATATTGTAAATAAGTCTGCAGGCTTTAGGAACAGGTGTTTTCAGTTTGGAAAGTAACTTCCACTCCCTAGCTCTGTAACCTTCATCAGTTATGTAATCTAAAGCTCTATTTCTTTCTCTGTATATGTGAACAGTAAAAAGACCTTTGGAAGATTATTGTAAGAATAATGAAAGTGATGCATATAAAACGGTTGGTGTATTTTACACATAGGAAGTGCTCTACAATATGTATGTTCTTTTTTGCCAATTATACTAAACATACACGAGTAGAAAAAGTATCTGCTGTATTGCAAGATGGTACCCTGTAAAATACTTGGATGCAAAATGCTCAGTTCACTGAATACTCTTGTTTTGCATGCTGCCTGTCAATATAAGGCCTATCTGATACAACATTTTTATATACAAGTGTTAATATTTATATATGGATGAGACTGGCAGTACGTGCTGTTAAATTAAGCACTGTGTATGCACAATGTGTGATGGTCTAAACCTATGCTCTTCCATTTCACACATGTAAGGTATAAAAGTTACATAAATAATCATTCTTTTGAGATATTTTCCCTATATTACTAAATACCTTTGGTAAAGGAGAATGAGGTCTGTGTTTACGCAGAACTGTTAGGCAGAGCACCTTTGCCAGTGTCCTTACATTAGGTGGTCGGAAAAGTCATGATGCATTTTTGCATAGAAAAACATAAAAAAACAAACTGTCATGACTTTTCTGGCAATTCAGTATTTGTTTGACAGTTTCCTTAATAAAGAATACCACTAATAACATTTTTTGAAATACTAATTCCAGCACTGACAACAAATGGTGTATTAAATGAGGTTATATTTGCATAATACTTAGAAGTGTCTCATATACTGCAAGCATTCAGATTTATCATTATTATTCCTACCAAAAGCAATGATTCCAGTTAAAAAACATAGATGGCTAATGTTTATACACAGATTAAATTATTTTGTTATAAAAAAGACCACAAGTGAAGCCAAATATAGGTGTGCTCTTTCTTACAGAAAACAAATGATTGAGGGAATATAAAACAATCCATTTAATGGAAGAGCTACCGGCTCTGCCAGGAGCTCATTTAAATGATCCCATTCATTCCTGAAAACATTATATTTGGCACTCAGCTTTCCTCTACTACAAAGAATTTAGACTTTAAAAATAGAATATGAAATCACTTTCAATTAATACTCCAAACTGTAATAAAGTGGCCTGTATGTCCCTGATTGATTGTGCTCTATATTTTGGCAGTATTCCTTTTTCACTGCAAATTTTGAATTTAGTTATAAAAAGTAAAGACATGTGTTTACCTTTAAAGATGCCTCGGGGAAAAAGAATGACAAATGAATGAGACACAGATTGAAGCTGTTTGTGCTCATTTTTAGAATGTCTTATATTTCAGTGCCTTCACATTTGTGAAACCCAATTCAAGATATTTTTACATTTTTCCCTGTGCTCACCATTTGAACATCTCAATACTGCCATCTGCATAGGCTATTCAGATACTACAAATTTGGGGATTTTTAACTGCAGAGATTCTCCCTCTAAAAACAGTTGACCCCTAACTTAATAATTTTTAATCTCTCTGCTTTCCTACAGTATGTAAAGCTGATGAGATTAATAGAGAGTTAGGATTAAAAAAAATAACACATACACATCTCTTTCTTTGGACCTTATGTTGACAGCATTCACAAGGAGTACCTGTATTCCAAAAGTTCCTCCTTTGATCTGCTTCTGCATTCGCTCTTTGGGCTTCCCAATGCTAATGGCAGAAAGGTGATGCTCCTTTTGCGGGAAATTAAATCCAAAGGCTAAACCAGAATATTCACAGCACCCCTCTGGAACTCACATTTGTGACCTCTTCCACCCCACCTCCTACATGGTGGTGATGTGGTGGGCAGAGAACAGGGAGGTGGGCTCATGTCTTTCATAAAGTACTACCTCATCAAGTGGGGCACAGCTCATCTGACAAGAGGGACAGGCTTAGGCAATGGGTATAAGACAACATTGCACAGGAGGGAGTAAAGCTGACAACTGGACAGAAAATAAAGACAATGTTTCATTTTAAAAAATCATTTGAGGTCAGCTCTTCACTTAGCGTTATTTAAATTTCTAATGGCTCAAACACACACAATTTGTCTTCTGTCCTACACACACATACACACATACACACACACACACACACACACACACACACACATTCATGCTGCTCCCATGGTAACTGCTGTAGAATAAAATAGGCTTTAGAGAACTGCTTTGGTGACAATTTGAAGAAGGGGAGAAGCTAAGGACTGAGAAATAACAAAAGAACTGAAGCCAGAGCTGCCTAACTGGGTCCAGATGATCCCAAAATAACTTCTACTATGCTGCCCAGAGGAGTCACCTCACATGATCGTACTATTGAACTACTGAACAATTTAATAAGGTGAAATGACAGTGTGTTAACAAGGACTCTCTCGTTAAAATATCTAAAAAGTCCTGGTCATAATGAGGAAATAGAACATTCCTGTGCATGGAAGTACAAATTATTTCATTCCAGTTACTGCTTTCCTTTATTTATTTATTTATTTATTTATTTATTTATTTATTTACTTACTTACTGATTTATATGAGGTTTCCTATGCTTGCTGGAGAGAGACAGAGAGAGACAGTAAGAAATCACCCCTCAGGAGGGATAAGCCACACCACAATCCCTTCTCCTCGAGATTTGGAGCATGCATGAACACACTCCTGATGTGATTTTTCAAGTCACCAGGTCTGGGAATTGAACTGTGGTTGGCCATGTGTAATGGTTACATTGCTGGACTCTTACATACTCGACTACGGTTTGAGTCCTGGACCCAATGGCTTAAATCTCATATCAGGTGCATATGCATATATGCCCAAAATCCTGAGAAGATAATGGAGGAGAAGGGATTGTGGCCTGGCCATCCTCTCCACTGGGGGCAGTGTGATTCTTCTCTTTTGTCTCTGTCTCTATGGCAAATACATTCATCCTATAGCAAAAAAAAAAAAAAAAAAAAAAAAAAAAGGCACCTGAGAAAGAAGACTCCCTTGAAGCTATCTCAATTTTGACTGGATGGAAAGGAATGAGAACTTGTGCTTATTCTGAAGCTAAAAGTTCACCACTGAATGGGGAGGTCTGGTAAATGGTATGTGCTGTGAGGAACCTGAAGGAAGAGAAGCGTCAAGTGCATTTGCATGTAGAAGCATCTTTTCATAACCTGGAAGATTCAACCAGAATTACTTTTCTGATTTTAAGATGACAAAGAAAAATATTAGATTTGCAACATATAACTTAACATCAAAGAATCTGTACTTTTTAAATAACTCAGACTTTAGAAGTTTGGATTTGGGACATTCACTTAGTATTTCAAAAGATTATGGAGCTAAGAGGGCAACATAAATGAAAACAAAACCATCAAAACTTTTTGATCTTCTTAAACATCTACATTACATGTTCTCTTAGCTATTAACTACTTTCTAATAAAAATTAGTAATTTTTTTCTTTCTTTCTTGTTTGCAATTTTTCTGGGCGGGTGTGCTTGACAGAAAGATTGAGAGAGAGAAAATGAGAAAGCATCCCCTATGGCAGGTGATTACACACCTTATTCTCTTCTCCATTCCTCCCTCTGTTCAGGATTCTGGGCAGGTGCACACAGGTGCCCAGCATGTTTCTCAAGCACCCAGGTCTGGGACTTGAACCATGCCATCAGCCACGTGAGATTCAGCTGTCCCAACCACCATACCACTGTATGGCCCCAAAATTAGTAATTTTGGATGACTGTTCATATTTCAATAGATATAAATTCCAAAATAAAGAAATCAATTTTACAAATCTTATTTGGCTTATAGATTTTTTTTCTTGGTGATGATGGCCTGAAGTGAAAAAAAGTGAATTGTTTTCCCACTTTATGTTTATTGGCTTAAGCACTAAAAATATAGACAGTGGGGTCAGCAGATGGCATAGTGGTTATGTTACTGGATTTCCACATGACTTCCTGTTGTTTGAGTCCCATACCACGTGGCTTGAAACTCATGCTGGGAGCATGGACGTGCATGTACAAGATCCTAAGAGGATAATGGATTGCAGTTTAGTCATCCCCCTTGGAGGTGATTTCTCACTTTCCCTCTCACTGTCTGTGTGTGTCTCTCTCTCTATGGCGAGCACATGTGCCTTAAGGCAAAAACTTATAAAAAAAAAAGCTATATATATAAAAAACTACTATTATTTTTAAGTTAGAAAATCATTTCTATGCATTAACCTTTATAGGAAATGTGAACTGTTTTTCTGTTGACATAATAATTATACATATCTGTGAAGTACAATGTGACTTTTATGTTCAAGAATACAATGTGCATTGATCAAATTGGGGCAATTTGTAGATTTATCTTCTCAGCTATTTGTTGGGAACATTTGGAATCCTCTTTTTAGTTACTCTGAATTATACAGTAAATTGTTGTTAATTATATTAACCCTATTGTATTTTATAACATTAGAAATTGTTCCTCTTCTGTATCTTCAATTCTTTCTGTTAATTGACTTCCCTCTATCCCTTGTCCTCTAACCCTCTAACCCTTGCCCCCCATACATCTCAGCCTAGAGTATCTGTCTTTAACTTCTGTGAGGTCGAGACACGTGAATTGTTAGTCCATGTTCTACACCTACTCCAGGGAGGGCTGACATTTATGAAGCACCTGTCATCTGCTAACACCCATGCTATGTTGTTTCACTAACACAGTCACCTCTGGGACAGCAGGGAACAAGGGACAAGGAGGGGTTTGTGGTGGACAATGCACAGCTGTACATTTTGTGCTGTCATCTTACATCAAGGACCACTTGAAGCAGGAACTAAATCACTTACATCATTTTTACAGTTTATTGAGTGGAACTGATAATTGATTACAATGAATCCTTTTGATAATGAAGACCATATTGATAGAGTAAAGTAAAAAAAAAAATAAAAGAAGAAGAAAAGATTTTCATACCGTGCCTTCTTTTCGTTTATTTATATTTTTAGAGAGCGATTTTTGCTATAGGGTATGTGTGCTCACCGGAGAGATAGAAAGAGAGAAATAGCCCCCGGAGGGATGGCAACGCCGCACTCCCTTCTTCTCCAAGCTCTCCTCTAGGGGCCTTGGGCATGCACACACACACACACACTCCCGGCTTGGGTTTCAAGCCTCTGGGTCCGGGACTTAAACTGCACTTCGCTATGTGGGAGTCCAGTGATGTAACCATCACGCCATCTGCTTGCTCCCATACTGCAGCTTTCATCATAGATTCTTTATATAAACAATTTTTAAAATGTAATACCCACTCACTACAGTGCAGTAAATGGTAGGAGAAGAGGAGGAAGCCAGTAACCAAAGAGGGGAAAGGAGCAAGAACAATGCAAGAGATGAAGAAAAGTACTTTTATAATCCTTTGAGGTTAAGCAAGTTAGTTAAAAAACATTATTTCAAACTTAAATACTGGTTCTCAATAGAAGATACATAACAACTCATGGAGTTTAATTCTCCCGAAACTCATGTTTATATTAATTAAAGTATATACTCTTCCTAAATGAAGCCTGCAGATCTATGACCGCACAGACACGTGCACACACAGCACACAATATGAACTTAATCGTACATATCTGAACAGTTCACGCCTTCGTTTACTTCCTTCTCACGCTGTGTCATTAATGTGCTGGATTAAATACATGCCATTAGTAAGAAATGCTGTGAGGAATAAATGAAGTCATGTCACCCTTCATTTCCTCCTTGTAGAATTTCTCATGAATGTGCTTTGAAAGAAAAGACAAATGGAAACTGTATGTTTAGGCCTGATGTCGTATTTCCAACTTCCAGAAGGACAATGACTCAAACAGCTGTCCTTCTGTCCCTTTTAAGGATTGTTACTTTCTTAAACAGGCAAGGTGTGAGGTAGATTTCAGCTGTATGCCAAGTTCCATGGTAATACAGACTTCGAGAGCTAAGGTGATGACATGATTAAAGTTTACCTACAGCAAGTTTTATGGCACGCCCCTATTGTAATAAATTAACTTAGGAAATTATGCATTGGGTTTCATGCCTGTATATTCAAATGCCATGGCAAATATGACCACAAAGAGCAATCTAGGAAACCATTGATAATATAAAATAAAATTCAAATCTAAAATTTAAGTGAGTACAAAATAAAACCGGGTTATATAACATCAGTAAGGTTATATTTGGGGCAGAAAGCACACCGTCTCAAGATTTGTTAACAATGAAGACAATTCAAGGAAAAAACACTGAGTTGGATTTTAAAAATTCAAGTTCTGTGTGTGTGTGTGTGTGTGTGTGTGTGTGTCTGCATGTGTGTGTGTGCTTTGCTAAATCTTTAAAAGAGGGGCAGTCACAGTCCATTCCTCGGTTCCTTTATAAGCATAGCTCTCCTGTTGTCTCTCTGACAGGTGGGCAACAAACACTGCAGAACATCAAAACAATATGGTTAAGTGTTCGTAAAGAAGGGTTTATGGAGCAAAACGTAGTTGAGCTGCTTTCTGCATCACAGGCACAAATTTACAGGTAGACTATGAAGACACAAAAACAAGCTGCTAGGGGTGTAGGTGGCATGGAAGGAGTTGAAGGTTGGTACTGATAGTAGGTTGTATAGGTGAGCAAAATCATGCTGTGGAAGGCTCAAATGATAGGTTCATCAGATTGTCTTTGCTTTTATTTATTTTTCTTTAGGAATAAGGATAAATGATTGAAAAATAATGCACAGTGGTTTATATAATAAATAGATTTTTTAAAAGGTTTTTACTATCGAGTTCATGTGCTCACCAGAGAGAAAGAGAGACAGTGAGAGGAAAAGTGAGAAATCATCCCTCAGGGAGGATAGTCACACTGCAATCCCTTCTCCTCTATTCTCTCAGAATTTAGGGCACAGGAACAGCATGTGGTGTGGTGGTTAAGGGACCTGGACTCCCACATGGCTGACCATGGTGCAAGTCCCAGACCTGGTGGCTTGTTCTCTCAATTTCTCTCTTTCTCTCTCTTGCTCTGTCCCTCTCTGCTCAAATTAAAATAAATAAATAAATAAACAAATAAACAAACACACAAACAATTATTTAATAATAATAATAAAAGAATTTAGGGTACATACACTCACAGCTGCCCAGTGTGATTTTCAAGCTGCCAGGTCTGGGATTTGAGCCATGGTCAACCATGTGGGAGTCCAGCACCTTAACCACCATGTCACCTGCTGGCCCCTAAATAGGAGTTTCTTGAAGGTTCATTCTATAACCCTTTTAGAATGCATCACAATGGGCAAGTCAAGAGTTAGATTCTATTACACACTTGAAATGGTGAAGATCTGGATCAAGATATCAGTAGTGAATGTACAAGAGATAAAATAATAAAGACTTACTTCAAAGGAAAATAAATTGAGCAGTATGTGAGAAATGAATCACTAATGATTCTATACCAAGTACATTTATGATGCTCAAAATTAAAAAGTTTTTATGCTAAAGTTTTACTAATAAGAATAAGGACAGCTATTCTATTTAAAACAACTCACCTGCTCTAAGAATGTAATATGATCCAATGAATGATCAAAACCATCAAGTGCTACATGCAAAACACATGCAGTCATGCTTTTAAAATAGTTCACTTGGGAATATGCGTACTAGTATGTTCTTATCTATAGGAAAGTAGTTTATTTAACCTCAGATTGAACAGCAAAGTACATAATGACATAAAGTAAATTATGTATTAAAAAATGAATGGGAGTTCCATTAACTCTTCAGTCATCTAAAAATTACTTTGGTAGCCAAAGTGTCAACATTACTTCAAATTTAGACTTTATCAGGAAATATAAAAGCAATAAAATACTTAAAATGTCAAAATAGTTTTCAAATGAAGCAAAGTTAAAGTATTTATAAATTCTAAAGAAGTATCATTATATAATCATACAGTTGGAAGGGACAAGAATGATAGATTATATTACAGGAGATTATATTAGTTTATATTAGCCTCTTCTTCCAATGAAATAATTTATTTTAAATCATTCCTGACAGATGGTTACAGAGATTCTCCATAACAAAAACCATTTTTTTTTTTTTCAGAAAACAATAGTAACAACTTGCCCTCTTTTATCTTTCTCCTTGAACTGTCTCCCTCAATATCTATTTAATGGCTCAGTCAGGCCTTAGGAGAAGCAGAAAACAAGGTTATCCTCTCTAATAAGTGGAAGTCCTTCCAATATTCCAAACTTGTCTTTACTAAAGATTTTATTTGCCAGGGTAAACATGTCAGACCTATTATTAATTATAATAGAAAACAGTTTATTATATATTTTTTTCATTAGAAAGAAAAAATATTAAAAAGAGGAATGTATGAGGACCAGTAGGTGACATAGTGGTTAAGGCACTGGACTCCCATATGGCTGACCATGGTTTGAGTCCCAGACCCAGAAGCTTGAAAATCATGCCAGGTGCTTGTGTGTTCACATGCCCAAATCCCAAGTGGGGGCTGAAGAAGGGTTTGCTGCATGGCCATTCCCCCTGGGGGTGGGGGTGGGGTGGATCACACTTTCCCTCTCTTTCTCTGCCTCTCTCCAGCATGTGTATGAGATCTATTGCAAAAACCTAAAACAAATTAAAAAAAAAAAAAGAGGCACACATATCTGTATTATACATGGTTCATAGGAGAGTACTTCAAAAAGTGCATGGAAATTAAAGTATGAATTTATTTTGTATAGAAAAACACTTTTTATCTATATGTACTTTTTCATAATGCAGTTTCCATGAACTTTTTGAAGACCCTTTCATATGTAATCTTATTTAATACTCATTAAAAACATGAAGGAAGGGACCAGCAGTTGATGTGATGGCCATGTCACTGGACTCCCATGTGGTCGACCGCAGTTTGAGTCCCGGACCCGGTGGCTGGACACGTGTGTGTGTCCAGAGAGGACAATGGAAGATAGGGGGTTGCGGCTCCCTTGGGGGGGGGGGTGATTTCTCACTTTCTGTCTCTCTGTCTCTCTGTCTTTCTGGAGAGTGCACATGCCCTATAGCAAAGACTTCTCCAAAAATAAAAGAAAAAGAAAAATCAAGATAAAAGCTCTCATTTATGATGTTTTTAAAATGGATTTTTATAAAAGTCTTGCTGTATGGAGCCAGCAGGTGGCATGGTGATTAAGGTGCTGGACAATCCCACATCTCCAACCATGGTTCGAGTCTTGGACCTGGTGGCTTGCCTTCTCACTTTCCCTCTCTCTCTGTGTCTCTTTCTCTGATCAAATTAATAAATGAATGAATAAATAAAATTAACTACATAATTCTTTAAAAATTTTTTTAGAAAGTCTTGCTGTAAATTCAATTTTGAAACTTGCTTGAATGCTTGAATTTTTCTTTGATTTTTAATTTTCCAACTTAGTTTTTAATTTAACAAGTAAAATTCCATCGTGTATATCCAGAGAATGGTGTGAGGAAACTTGAGCGAGGGAAAAATTGCTGAAGAACATTCCAATAATATTGCTTCTTCACTCGTCCTAATATTCCTGTGAGTAGATTCTATAATCTCCATCTTATAGAGAAGGAATTTGAGTTAACAGAGTTTAAGCAATTTATCATAGATTATCATAACAATATGATTATGACAGTATTAAATTGATTACTGTAGTAATAAGTAGTAGGCTTCATATACACTACTCCAAATCTCTACTCTTTCCATTATGGCAAATGCAAATGACAAAGGCACTTATCTCATAGGACTGTCAGTAAGACTGAAGGCACGTCAGGCCATGCCAGTGCTTGGCAGCCTTAAGAAAGCATCTGCTCAGTTCTTCAAAGTGAACTGTTTTCTTTCCAGTGAAATCTATTATACGTAACTCAGACCATGATCCTAGGAGATGGGCTTTTTAATTCTGGAAATGTTCATGGTAAGCATGGTAAGAATAATCATACATTATTCTTGGATGGTGACATTGTAAGTCTTGAAGATGGTTTACACTCTATTTTCTAATAGGAAACTACCAGGAAAAGCTACCATTACAGAATCCTGTATTAACAATAGAATCTCTAGTCATTATTCCTGTTTCCAGTCTCACATCTATCCCAGGGTCCTCTCGAACCAGTTCAATTCCACACCTTGATGTCTCATGAAATGGAAACATGACCATATAACTTCACTGCATCAAACACTCTCCTATTGCTTCAGGAATACAACAAAAGTTTTTTTAGCATGATTAAGGAAGTATTGAGCAATCTGTTCTTCCCCATCCTTATGTTCTCCCTTTCTCTAACCCATTTGTGCTACAGTTAGCAAATTGTGAGTAGCTCACGCTGTTTCACACTGTCCCACACATCCCAGCACATCAAAATATTCCACATGACTCAGTAATTCCACCTCTAGATATCCGGTTGTTGGGATGTGTCATGACTTTTCCGACAACCCAGTATTTACCCAAGAGAAATGAAAACAACATATATACACATGAAAACCTGCACATACACACTTATAACCATTATATTCATAATGTCTAAAACTTGAAAGTAACCCTAAAGTTCATCCAGGGAATAAATAAATAAGCAGAGTATATCCATAAAATGAAATACTGTACTACTCAGCAACAGAAAGGAATGAACTACTGACATGGGTAATAACATGATGACTCTCAAATGCATTATGCTAAGTGAGAGAAGACAGACTAAAAGACAACATATTGTATTATTTCACGTATCAGATATTCAGGAAATGGCAAAATGATAGGGACAGAAAACATATCACTGGTACCAGGGACTGAGGTAAGGGAGGGGACTGACTACAAAGGGGCACAAGGAAGTATTCTGGGAGCTGAAGGAAGTGGTCTATATTTTTATTGGGGGGGGTTGTATGACTATATGCATTTATTTAATTTCAAAGAACTGAACAACTGAAAGGAAGGGATTTTACTGTCTGTCAGTTATATCTTAATAAGTTTGACATTAAGAAATCACATATCTTCTTTTCACTTCTGTCCAATTATTTACTTACTTCTTTAATAATCTGCTACATTTTTAGATAACTCTTGCCCATCGTTTAGACCTCAGCATTAAGTATCAATCTCCTTTAACAAATATGCCTCAATATCCACACTGGGCTAAGGGTTACTCTTCTGGACTTTTCTATCTTATGATACATCATAATTAATACAGTATCAGTGCCTGACACTGCACCATAAGCTCCTCAAGGAAAAATACAAGGTATTATTCACTTTACATCCCCAAGGACTCAATGGAATATAAAAATTCAACAAATACTTTTTAATTTTTTTGGAGAGGTTTTTGCTATAGGGCACGTGCACTCACCAGAAAGACAGAGAGAGACAGAGAGATAGAAAGTGAGAAATCACCTCCCAAAAGGGATGGCCACGCCACAATCTCTTCTTCCTCTATTCTCCTCTTGGGATCTTGGGCACACACGCACATGTGCCTGGCATGAGTTTAAGTCACCAGGTCCGGGACTCCAACCATGGTCGACTACATGGGAGTTCAGTGACATAGCCATTACACTAACTGCTGGTCCCCAACAAATGCTTGTTATGTGGATGTAAACTAAGTTTAGAACTTTGCTGTGTTCAGAAATAGATGTGGAAATTACAGAATGTACTTGGTTAAACACAAGTCCACCTGATTATTGGATAAAGTTTGTTTTTCTATTAAAAATAGTACAATGAAGTTACTATCACTAATTTAATTATAATTTTTAAAAACATTTACACGGAATAATTGGGTGGTTCTAGTCTAATTTAATTGTCATTTTTTTGCTGGCAAAATATTTGTGAGATATATGCTACATACATTAGAATTAAACCTCTTAAAAGATATAAAAATATATTATTTGTAGCAGTTAACATTTTAATAGTTCTTTTGCCTTTATTACATTTGAGCAACTTTTTAATCTCAATTTATGCAAATGTGTGCATATAAAATTATAAAGCTCTCTGGACTAAGGCAACCAAGAATGCTCATTGGTCAATGAGACATTTAGGGTTTGAGGATAATCCATGCAAATTAAACTGCTCAACTGAGCCTGTTTTGTAATATTTCAAATTGCTTACTCAATCTTCTTTCCTGAGACACAAAAACACATTTTATGGCCTGATTGTGATGCAGTGCTGTTGGGAAAACAGTTATTATGAGCTGATTATATCCCAGTAGAATTCGAGGCACTTGGCTGCTCTTTGTATAGAATGTCACCTGAGGGGTGAGCTTTCCATTTTGTTTTTATTCTAGGAGAGCTGTTATTCTGATTCAGAGCTGGTTCCATTTTCAGACATTAGGCTACTGAAATGATGTTTATTAATCAAAAGGAAAGTTAGGACAAAAATGGAAATTCATGTTGGGCTAAGATTATGAGTTTAATATCTATACCTCACATTCATTCTCAGATGAAGAATAAAAAAATATATTTGTGTCAAAGAGCAGAATTTACAGAACAAATGAGAAGGAAGACAAATTTTATAGTGATTATACATCATGATAGCTTCAATCTTCAACCACAGCATCATTATCCTTCTTTTATAGAGTGGTGGGTGGGACATGAGCTACAAAAGTTATTGAAACAGAATGTTTAGCTACGCCAACCCCCATCACATATAGTTGTAACAGTTATAAAATTCCATTTCCCAGAATATATACTCCACCCTATTTATACTAATTGCTGATAAATTATAAGACCCATAAAAAATAGTATGATAGTATGAAATTACTAAGAGATCTAAAGCTTTGGAATGAAAAAAAATAAACATCATAAAGAAACAGGTTTAGCTATCTAATCATTTAATTTCCTTCCTTTATCTTCCCTTTCCTCTTCACTTCCATTTTTTTCTTTGTCTCTTCCTCCTTTTCTATTTCTGTGATAAAGAATCAATCAATAAAGCCTAAAACAGGATTTTTCCATCCCAGCTAATGGTATTACAGTGAAATTCCATCACAGTTTTAAAATATAGTATCACATACCTTTGAAAGGTTACTGAATATCATTCTATGCCATACTTAGCATATACGATAATCCTGCCTTGGAATCTAATTAAAGAATTAATAATTAGCAAATATTTACTTGATAAGCAACCAGTGGCTGATTCTTTCATAATGGTTTTTTTTTGTTTGTTTGTTTTTAAGTCTCTTACCCAATACTGAGAATGTTTTTAGTCTCTAACATAGCAGTGAAAGAATAAAATTCTATTGAAGTAAACATTTCAAGAAGCATTTATTTTTGCACTTAAATGGTCAATATTTAATCAGTAGGTTAAGTATCCAATTTCAGGGTTCAAAAGCAAGCTGGCTACTACCAAAAATGTTAGTAATAAATAGTATGAGTTCTCTTTCATGCAGCTGTACATTACTGTCTATCATCACTAAGCCATTGTGGACAAAACCTCACAAAAGCTGAATTGGTCATAAACTAAAAAAATGGATGTATGCAAAGTGGTCAGTCTGCAGGACTCATTTGGGGATAAAGGATAATAGACCCACTGTAATACGACTTCTCCCCATGTAGTTTGTTGTCCTACTGTCAATGCATTTCATAGCAGGGACATTTAGTGCTGCAATAAAAATGAAAACATCTAATTCTGCCATACACTCAATGGCAATAAATTATACCACACACTAAGCAGGGCTAGGCAAGCAATTTGCTTTATAGTTAGCAACATTCAAAATTTTTGTTATACTGTATTCTTTATTCCCTTTCATCTATTAATCCTTATAGGCCCTTTTTAGTACATAACACTTTTGTTCCAGTGATGAAAGATACAAATATAATACAATGTCACTTCTTTCTCTGATATATATGTCTATTTTTATTTTTGTTTAAAATAAACAGCTAATTGTACACTTAATCCGAACTACAGCTTTGAACTACTAAGTTCTAGATCACAAGTAAATTAGAAAACAAATCTTTATCACATTTTACCTTTGATAGAAAAAAACAAACATCAAATTGTTTACAATTTTTTTTTTTTTAATTGCAACAGTGCACATGGGCTTGCCAGAGAAAGAAAGTACCCCATGCGGGTTGTGGTTCCATCTCAATACTTTTCTTCAACTTCTCCATCCCATCAGGATTTGGGGCATGCATGCACATGCACAAACACACGGCATGTTATTCAAGCCACCATGTTATTGGATTTGAATCACAGTCAGCCATGTGGGGACTGGTTTCCTACATGCAGGGCTTAACCACTGTGTTATGGGGTTGGCCCTGTTTATTTTCTTTTTAACTCAAGATTCTACAGACTGAAAAATAATTTTCCTGTTGGCTTCTCACTCCTCTTCTATCTTTCCTTTTCTAATATTCTAGGTCCTGTGACAAAATGTTGTTTCATTCTCTATGATACAACTATCGCATATTTAAAAGAATTGGCACCACTGAAATGAACAGGAATCTGTTAATGTGGCCAGATAAAGGTACAACAGTTGTGTTTTCTTTGTAAAGACAAAAAAATAAAAAATAAAAAAGAAAGAAAGATACTGTTCAGATTATCTTATCTTGGAAATAAGAACACATACCAAGTATGCTTATGCACTGTGAGTACCATTTTAAGAACACAAAGGTTACCCTTCACTCACCAATAATTACTAACTATAAAGTGTGCAAATGGGTACTTAATTTGTTATATTAAGATAGATAATAACAAATGTGCTCCTGGTACTTAGAGCCAGGACTTTGTCTATTTTGCCCACTGTGGTATTTCCACATCAGACACATAGTTGGTACTAGATAGTTGTTAAAAGAATAGAATGTGGGGAACCAGCAGTTAGCGTAATGGCTATGTCACTGGACTCCCACGTAGCCGACCGTGGTTCGCGTCCCGGGCCCGGTGGCTTAAAACTGACGCCGGGCACGTGTGCATGCATGCCCAAGATCCCGAAAGGAGAATGGAGGAGAAGGGATTGCGGCGTGACCATCCCCCCGAGGGGGTGATTTCTCGCTTTCTGTCTGTATGTCTCTCTCTGTCTGTCTGGCGAGCGCACGCGCCCTATAGTGAAAACCTCTCCAAAAAAAAGAATAGAATGTATGCACTTCCATATACTTCAGGAAATGAAAAGGTCCAGTTTCATCTTCAAAGTCTATGCAGAAGACTCTAGGTTTGCTCGCATTTGGCCATATAAATTACATAGTGACTGTATTAGAAAAAGGTTAGCTTTGTACGTAGAAAGTCACTGAGAATGAATAAATAAAAAAATACACATATAGGGATCAGGAGATGTTACATTGGTTACATTGCTCAACTCCCATGTAGTCGACTGTGGTTTGAGTCTCAGATCCAGGGGCTTAAAACTCATGCTGTGCAGATGTGCATGTGTGGCCAAAAATCCCAAGAAGAAAATTAAGGAAAAGGGACTGTGGCATGGCCATCACCCTCCGAGGGGTGATTTCTCACTTTTTGTCTCTGTCTCTCTCTGTTTGTCCAGTGAGCACATGAGCCCTAGAACAAAAATCTCCTGGGGCCTGCAGGTGGTATGGTAGTTAAGGTGATAGACTCCCACATGGTCTACTATGGTTCGAGTACTGGACCTGGTAGCCTACTTTCTCACTTTCCCTTTCTCTCTCTCTCTCATCAAATTAAAAATAATAATAAATAAAATTAAATAAATAATTATTTTGCAAAAAGCTCTCTAAGAATGAATACACACACACACACACACACACATACACTTACTAAAAAATTAATTTTCTTATTCTTTTATTTGAAACTTCTGCCATCAACAATGATCTTAAATACTAACCTAACTGTATTAAGACAGTATAATATGAGAGAATTAACATTTTAATGGGATAATAAACTATTGATGATTAGTTTATTTCCTGGACAATAGTCAGGTGGGGGGAAGACAGATTAGAATGGGGCTCTGTCAAAGTCTAAAGGGAAATCACAATAAAGCACTCAATGGCCAGGGTGAGGGACTGGAACTGAAAACAATCTTTACCCACTTGACAATTGTGTGCAATGCCAGTTTTATGACAGATGAGTCAAGCACAATAAAATACTCATGCAGTTTGGGAAGAGAAGTAGTGCTAAGTGATGCATCAGGAGTTGAGAAACAGGACCAGCAGTCTTGATTCTTTGAAAAAGTCAGATAACCTCAGGAAGAAATTTAGTATCTTTGAATTTCACACCCTAAAGTCTGTAAAATAAAAGTATCAAGATAAATGGACTCTAAGATCTGATTTAGCAATAAAATTCTATGATCTCTTCTCCTTTGTCTGACTTGTCATAGAACATTTTAATAACATTGATTTTTATGAGCATAAAATTTTAAATACATAAAATGTATTGCTATCACACTAAGCAAACAATGACCATTTTAACTACATGTGTGAAATGCACTTAAAACTCGAATAGACTACTTTGACTAATATGAGAATGTAGATCAGAATTAAGGACTTTGCAGTAATAATAATAATAATATATGAAAATGGGTCTTAAAACACTAAAAATATTTTCTGATCGGAAAATTTACATATGCTCAAGGTAAAACATTTATACGCACAAACACACACACAATTACACACGTACGCAAACACAAACATGTATATTTTAAATGTAGATGGGCCAGCCCTGTAGTGCAGCAGTTAAGGGCCATGCACAGAAAGCCAGGTCCCACATGACCAATTGCAATTCAGATCCTGGTCTGGCAGTTTGAACAACAAACCAGAAGCAAATGTATGTATGCCCAAATCCTGAGGGAAGGAGAAATGGAGAAAAAATTATTGTGGCGTGGCTACACCTCGCTGAGGGTGTATGCTCTCTTCTGCAAGTGTATACACCGACTGGTAAATTTTAAAAACTTTAAAAAGATATGTAGGAAAAAAATCTGTAAACTACTAATATTACCCATACACCATGAACATTTTAATCTTAATCTCTTTATCTCTCTTTGCTTTCTTCTTTTCTCCTTCCCCACTGCCTACTCCCCATCCCTATACCTACACTCATGGTTAGGCCTCTCCATTTTTTTATATTAGTATATCCTACCTTCTTAACATGGGCAATTTAAGACAACACTAAATATTTTGTATAACATGATTTTTGATTGCTTTATTGATAAGCTGTCCTTGAATATGTCACAATGTATTAAGGATTTCTCTGCTGTTGGACTTTCGGCATTTTTAAATTTTTCATAATTATATCATGTAAAATAGCTCTGTATACATGTATTCTATTGAATTTCTTATTATTTCCTTAGGATAGACTTTTGAAGAATACAGAAAAGGAAAGTGTGTTTATAAACCTAAATCTCTGTCACAATCCTGATATCTAATACCAGCATAATTTTATTAATAAATTAAAATGCATGCATTTCTAGGTATATTTAAACTGGTAGGTTTTATTCAAAATAGGATTTCTATTAGTATTTTATAAAAAGGATTACAAATCTAAGCATTTGGTTATATTAAGCTGGTAAGGATATTGGCTTAATACACTAAAATTTCCTTCCTTCTTTCCTTCCTTCCTTTCTTAAGAGAGACACAAAAAAAGAGAGGAAAAGAGAACACACCCCAATAGGGTCTCAATGCCACAATCCATCAGTCAGCCCCAAATTGTGGACATGCAAATGCCCAGAATACTCAGGCAGGTCTTTGAATGAGAACCCAAAACCTCTCCATGTGACTCAGCCTCCAAAGCATTGAATTCTACTGCCGTGCCATCATAATTTTCATTTTAAAATGTTTGTTTCTGATTACTATCTTTCCTTTCATTTCTCTTAAAAAATCTGTTATCACACCTCTTGGGTTTATCCTCATGTTCTTGCTATTTTGTTACTCTTCTTTTATATATTTCCATAATTTTTTCTGTTCTATCTTATTGCCTTTGTGAGATATATCATTCTCTTGAATCTCTAATTTTCTTAGTACCAGAATTCATACTTCTCATGCATTCCTATTCCTAATTTTTAGGATTATTTTATTTAACTTTACCTATTTATTTTTACTTTGACCACAGAGAGAGAGAAAGTGAGAAAGCACGCCACCAGGTCCGGGACTTGAACCAGGACAGTCATGTGGGAGTCCAGTGCCCTTAACCACCACGCCACCTGCTGGCCCCCCTATTCCTATTTTTAATCTTCCAATATATTGTTCTTTCTTTCCTGGGATCTTTTGATTTGACCCTCTGTGTTTTCTTATTTTCTTCTTCTCTCAAAGCCATGTTCATACACTAATATCATGGTAGCATATATATGCCAGAAAATTAAAAGGAAGAATAAATCATATCCTCTAGATAAAACCTTTCACCAAAACTTTTATCTCAACTCAGAATTCCATTGAAATGGTTCTGGTCAAACGTTCACTGATGGTTGTTGGTGGTCTTGTTTATTCCATGAGAGAAAAAGACAGAGAAAAAAAGAAGGGAGGCCCCCCAACAGGTCTCACACCATGACTGAACTCTAGCCTCAGCCAGCCAGAATAACAGGCACATACCATGTGTGCTCAGGGAGGTCCTGGGACCTGAACCTGAGACCTTCCTACGTGGGTCTCTTTATATTATCACTGCACCATTACCTGGCCCCCACTGGCAGTTTTAAGGAACTGCAGTCAGTACACATGAAACATCTCTCATCATTAAAACTAGCTAGTGAGTAGCCGCAAAATCTCTCTTACATGTTATTTGGGAGGACTTATCTGCTTTGGAGAACTCTGGAATAAGCCCTACCCTAAAGGGGGCACTCAGCCTGCTAGACAGGTCCAGAATCCAAACTGGCCTGTCATGTTGCCCAGTCTTATGCAGCTCTGCCCCATTGCTTGCACCACCACGGCCAGGCCTAAACACACTTTTAAATGGCAGGTCTGATACATGAAAGTAGAACTGATGACAGAATGTGAGCACCTGGCATAGGCTCAAGAAGGAAAAAAATGAATGATGTTTCAGGACATGAACAGTCACCAGGAAATAATGTCCTAAGTGGGGAGATACACACCTAACAAAGACAGGATGGCTGTGCACTTGCACGCTGTGTTTTTCTTCGTGTTGCTTTTGCACTTCACACTGGCAAAATAGTATTATGGGTAGTGAGTCTACTGGTCATTAGTCTTTTCCCCATGGAATATGAGCAAAAGTGACTAATGCACTGGGCAAAATTATAACCATGTAATTAAGTTCTAAGTTCATCCTTATTTACTTTCCATATCTTCTGTTTTTCTAAGACCCAACACCATGGTTCTCTAACATTTCCCTTGTAAATAGATATTTTAAAAATTTTCTCGGTCTTGTGATTAATGGTTTTTAAATGAAGAATGGAAGGGAGGGTGCCCTATCACACAAGTCATTGATCGATGGTTTCAACAACTTTTCTTCTCATTCATTTATCAGATCTTTACTGAATAGAAGATGCTATGTCCTGGCTTGCTTAAAATACAATGTTAATGAGTGATGTAAAAGAGGCATTCAAACAGTTTTGGAAGAACAGAATGTGTAAGTTCTGAGAAAGGAAAACAACAAAAAACAACCAGCTCCTGACATCCAGAAATGGACAGAAACTCCCTGGCAAGCCTTGTTATTCTCCTATTAAACATAAACAATCTCACAGAATATCAAGCTCAGACAAGTTCAGCCTAAGATCATGTTAAAGTGAAATAAAACAAGGGTGCTTCATAATTTTGTCTGAGCCCAGACTACCCACAAAAATGACAAACTTCCTTTTCTCTCAACTAAATGATAACTTCTGCTTTTTCCCCAGCTATGGCTTTATCCTCATTCTAGTCTGCCCTCCCCATAGGCAAGATTTATTGAGATACCCATTTTTAGACTTCTAGTGCTTTCTAACAATGTCTAATTTATAGAAAATGCCTGCCTTTTCTTATCTTCACCCCAAACTCAAATCCTTTAAGAGGTTCTTTCAAAAACACTCTTACTAATGTGTCCCACAGTTTTCTATAGTGAATGTCACCCCTTGCTGCAAGGAGTAGTAAATCCAACCTGTCCATTTACAGATGTGCTTCTGGTGGTCTATGACCTGAGGCACAATACTTCTCTGGATAGAGAGAAAAAAGGTGAAAACCTTATAGAGAAGAATGACAGAGAGTGGGGTCTTGAAGAATGAGCACAGACGAAAATGGGTTTAACAAGGAATTGCCTTGTAGGCAGAGGGAACAGGGCTTGCAAAGGAGCAGAAGACAACAAAGTGAGAGTTTGGCGTGTTTGTAGTAAAAGGCACATGGGAGAAAGTGGTGGTTTGTGAAAGTGGAAAGGAAACAGATTGAATGAAAATTGGGGGCTTTATATCATCTTCTATTAAGTGACAATTTATTATTGATTTATACAAGCTTTGAAACTCATAATAGATATGGGTGTGACATACATGTAAATGTGGAAGGCAAGGATGTGATGATCAAGGGATTGTGTGTGTCATTTCCCCAAGAACACAGAGGTTGTTCCAGCAATCTATGGGGGCCCATGGGCACCTTGGAAGTCCACCAGGTCAAGTAATGGTTTACCAGTAGATTGAAATAAACTGGGTGGAGAAGTCAACCTTATATATCTATCTGTATCAAAAGCAAAATTTGACTCATTTGTTCTCATATGCCATCAGTATCCCTCCCTTTTGCTACCTTTTCACCAACATAAGCACATACTTCAAGGCTCAGATAGAGTTACTTATTTTCTGTAGGTCATATCAATTTCTTCTGCTCAAAATTATTTGAATTCCCATGGAACTCAATGTTTATGATACTAAAGTAGTAGCTAACACTTACATAGCCTTTGCCGTTTGTCAAGCGTTATTCTAATTCCGTTTGCCTAACCCATAATCCTCAGAGATAGATATTAATTAGTGGCAGAGCTGAGATTTGAAGGAATTCTGGCTCTTTAGTCTGACACTTTACCTCGATGGTTCATTGACATTTTACCATCTCTCTAATTTGGTAATTTATCATAAAGTGCACTGTGGCATATGTTAGACTCTGGCAATATTATGTAACTTTCATCTGTGAGTTACTATCTCAGATTATATGCTTCTTGAAGGTGAACATTGTAAGTAACCCTCTGTGTATTCCTTATAGAAGCTAGCAAGCAACATAAATTATATTAAATGTATATCAATCAAGTAAATGAATTAATCACATCAGTCACATAAATGAAGCAACAAATGGATCCACTAGAGCAGTGGTTCTTAAATTTTAGCCTGTCTTAAATTTGCCTGGAAAGCTTATGAAACACAGATGACTGGACTGTGCTTGCAAAGGGCTGGGTTGGGCCCTAAATTTACACACCTAACAAGTTCCCAGGTAATATTGATGATCCTGGCTGAAGGACCACTGTTTCACAACTATTGCTTGAGATAATTTCATGTAACAAATTTATGAGTATTTCAGTGAAACAAAATTCTATGTATTCTTATAAGCAAGATGGAAGTACACATGCCCAGATTGTAGAAATACAAGCAGCTGAATGGTCTGGGGGGGGGGGGGGTATTAATTTCATGATCAATTTGAGAGTAGAATTATAACTAATTAAAAATAATTGTTGAACTTATAAACAAATTTGAATAAAATATCTCATGTTCAAGTGTGACCACAGAGCAGATCACCTTTAATATGGTGACAGTGCATTCAAGAGACTATTGTTGACATAAATGTCTCCTTTGGACTATATTATCAATGACAAAAACCTGCATTTAATTACTTTGAGTATGAGGTGCATTGCAAAAAAAATACGAATTGTTTTTCTGTATCTGTCAGAAAAAGTAAGTCTAGTTATAACACTATCTTTGTAATAATTAAACAACAGATATAATTTAGCAAACTGACTGGTAAAGAAACTTCCTATGTCAGGGTGATTACCAAAGATAATTCCTGCTAGAAATAATTTATTTCTATAGTAAATTACTTATAAAGACCAGTTTCATTATTTAAGTGGTCACTGCAAAGACACTGTTTACAAGCCACAAGTTAAAATGAGGTATTAATAATACATTAAAGCACCACAACAACATCTCATGTATCAAAACCACAAGCAACTGATCCCAATGGACTGAGAAACTCATTACTACTTTATATCAAGAATGTGCTTTTGCCAGATGTGTCATCCTTCCCATATGCCACCAAGGCAACAGGCTTTCATTTCATCAGTGGCAACTGTCCAAACCTGGGTCACTTTAGCTTTTCTGCCACCAGAATGAGAGCAGAATGAAGCTGCTGAGACTGAGCCAATGCATTCCTTCCATTCCAGGATTTGTTCCAAGGGCTTTGGCTTCAGTGGTTTGTCTTGGCCTTTCTTTCGTATGTACTGGTTAAGAACTGTTTGCCTGAGTTTTGACCACTATTATTGTTCTACTCACTCAAGTCATCCTGATGTCTATGAGCTATAAACTACTGTTCTCTCTTCCCTTTGTCCCTTGTTCTTTGCTTTCTTCTTTCCTTCCTTTCAGTCTACTGTTGTCTTGATGTTGGCCTTCCTGTACTCTCTAGTGTCCAGGCCTTGTGTCACTTCCCCTGACATATCACACACTTTGGACACTAAATCTATTTTGAGAAATTTTATACCTTTTATTTTAACCATGTGAAGGTACTTAATGAAGTAGGTGAGTATGCAATTTGACAAATATTGGAAAAAATACTACTCTGAATTAATTTCATCTGCCTTATCTTGAAGGTTTTTGTTGTCTAATAAGCACATTTTTGGATGTTATCAACCCATGAGACAACAGAGTACAATGGGCTGTTATACCATCGTATCCTACTTCTACCACTCACCATTCAGTGTTTCCTATATGTCAAACACCACACATCCACTACTCACTTGTCCTCACAATGACAATTTGGTATGCTGCCAATTTTGCATATGAGTGCACTAAAGATGATAGGCATTAGGACCAATGATATTCAGGTAGACAGTGGTGAAATTAGGATTCAAATCTAGGGATATCTGATCTTGTAACCCATGCTCTTTATTACTATAATTTATTACCTTTCATTTTAGTTTTTTTTTCCTAAGAAAGAATCTTGCTGTGTCATAATCCTACTACCTCAGCTCCTCACATCACAGGGATTACAGTGATACATCAACTTGCCAGGCTTTTAGGGTGGGTAAGGAATTGAACCTGGGCCTCCCATGTGGTCCCAACCTATGGAGCGCAGTGTCATAGCAGCATGCATTACTATGATGGGCCATCATATTAACTAATTTTAATTCTTCTAGAAAGAGAAGAATAAATTATGAGTAAAAAAAATATTTCATACGGGTGACCTTACTTTTATAAACAAAATTTCACACAAGCATACACTACTAGGTGCTTTAGTCCTTGGGACACGCTCCAGGATGTTCTTTTCCTGCTGTCTTTGTCTCTTTTCTTTGATTTAAATATGTTAAATTATCATTTTTGATCCCTTCCAATTTATCATTTCAAGAAAGATTAGGAAGGGCATTATCATTAAATTGCCTTGTGCTTTCTCTTCTATAATTGCATTCTCTGACTTTTTCCTCACAACTCTTTTTCCAATCTTTATTCATGTCTATTATCTTCAGAACTCTCAGTGAATTTGCTGTATCTCTTCTCATTTATGTACTCACAGACTAGATTAGCCTAGTGAGCTGATAATGGCCTGGCATATTTTACCGGTACCATTTAGTATTCCTTTATGGCCCCTTTAAAAAAGTAAACTACAGCCAGTTCCCTGGTTATTCACTATTCAGGTGAGGCTGGATCCATATGGAAGATTGCAGATTTGGTTCCACGGTCAACTTTAGGGTGAGTCAGTGGTGGTGAAGGCAGCTGGATCCCAAATAGCTGACTACATGGTTCAAGTACCATGTACCATGTGGATTGTAAAACAAACCAGGCTCGTGTGTGTGTGTGTGCCCAAAATTCTGAAAGGAGACATGGAGAAATGGGACTTCATTGTGGCTATTTCCCATTGGCAGTACTTTCTCAGTTTCCCTCCCTCTCTCTGTTTCTTTCCAGGCAGCACATGAATCCTCTAGCAAATATCTTTTTTTTTTTTTTAAGTAAAAGTAAATTAATAGGCTGTCTAGTACACTTGGAATTATAAAAGTATATTTTTGATTTTGGAAAAATTACAAAAAAGTCATATCAATCTTCATAACTTGGAATTGCTTCAGTTTGTTTTTATTTTGGAGAATTATGCTTAGTTATTGATGACTTCATTGCTTGTCCTTTCATTGCTATTCCAAATTAAGTGCTGTGTAAGTACAAGGATAAAGGGAACAGGAGAGGAAATTTCTTGTTCTAATAGCGTCTAAGAACATTGCTACTAAGAGCCAAACAAAACACAACAAACTGCCCAATAGAATCAGGAGTCATCACTCTCTCCAATTTGAATTTACTTACTTTTTATAAAGTCTTATTAGATATGATCCTGAAAATTATATTCTGTTAGTCAAAGTATACAAATTTTCAGTTAGTTAAGGAGTAAGTTTAAGAGTTCTAGTATACATCTTGGTGACTGTGATTAGTAACAATATATGAAAGGACTTTGCAAGGTTTGTGGAAAAATGGAATTAAAGTATAAATTTATTTTAATACAAAAAATTTTGAAATCTATGTACATATTTTTCATAATATGCATTTTTCATGAACTTTATGAAGACCCTTTGTATAGCACAATTAAAAATTGTTAAAGGGCTGGCTCTGTGGCATGGGAGTGATGAACTTCTCAAGAGAATCAGGATCCTACAAGGGGACATGGTTCCAATCCCCAGCCCACTTTTGGAACATATGTTCATATGTCCGTGCCTGAAACCCGATGGTCTAGAGTATTAGAGAAGGGGGATCATGGCGTGACCAGACTCCACAGAAGGTGCTCCTCTTTCTTTTTCTTTTTCTCGCTCTTACCTGCATGCATATGTGCTCTATCTGGAACAAGAGGAAAAAAGTACTAAGATGATAGATTTTAAGTGATCCCAAAACAACAAAAAAAGGTAAGTATGCGAGGGAGTATGTATGTTAATTATCTTGATTTAGCAATTCTGCAATGAAAACATATATCAAAACATCATGTTGTCTATCATGAATATATAATTTTAATTCATCAATTAAATACAACAAAGGAATTGTAATTTTAGGGCCAGTAGGTGGTGTGGTGGTTAAGGCGCTGGACTTCCAAAGGGCCAACTACAGTTCGAATCCCAAACCTGGAGGACAGCTTCCTCATTTTCTCTCTCTCTTGCTCTCTCTCTTTCTCTCTCTCTGGTGAGTGCATTTTCCCAATAGCAAATTTTTAAAAATAATAATAAGTAAAACTAAATAAATTAATTAAAAAGAATAAATTTGTAATTTCATTGAAACCATACTTCTTTGGTTGTTTTCAGGAGTAACCTATTTAATGTATTAGTGAGAATAGTAAACATCACCTCATTTTCAGCTCCTATAATAATTACTATAATTATTTTAACTAATGTAACTGTAAATACTACTTTAGGGTTTCTACTACTAATTGCTTTATCTGTGGATAAATGCTTTTAGTAATATAAGCACATTTTTATGGTACATGAATATGAGAGTAAGAATAAATTAGTCTAATCTAGCGCTTTAGTCTTTATTTTTATTATCCATACATTAGTCATGGTTTCAGTTTTGTTGAATTGTCCTCTTTTTGTAGTTAATATGCCTACTCTTTCTTTCTTTTGGAAATTAAGAGGATATAGCACTGCAGCTGCATTAAGTTCTAATTATTTTCATCTTTTAGTACATTCACTTCAGAAAAATGTTTCTTTTAGGATTAATAAGAATATTTTACACTAAGTTCTAGATATTCATAACTGCTTCCCAGTCTGCATCATATTCCCTGAAGCACAACTCTAATAAATAAACATACACCTTGACTAAATTTTATTTAAGAAGACCAGTACAAAGATAATAAAATATTCTGAGAAGTCCCACCCAAGGTCAGCTCACACACATACACAGACACATGCACTTTACCAGCGGAGGAATGCTCTAAATATGAGAAGCAAGAAACCATTTTACCTTAAAGGTACTCAGATTCTCAATGGGCCTTTCTAAAGTGAAGATTGCTTAAGCCCAAGTTTTAACTTTTTAAAATTTTAATATCTGATCTAAACTAGCTGTCTTATAGATGTTTTTCAAAGCAGCATAGCTGGAAGCACCAGAGATAGGAGAGTATGACTGTATCTTAAGGGCCAAGAGTGAAGAGTCAAACCTGAGAAAAATGGACTGATGGTGAAATCACAGAGAACAAATTCAGGAGTACATGGGTTAAAAAAATAGTTTTCAGGGAAACTGAGATTAAAATGTCTAGAGTGCTAGAGAGTCATTTTATATCTGAGAAAAAGGATTTCCATTCATCCAATTTTGGGCTATTTGGGGGATGAGTGGTAAATGGTTTTTGACTTACTGCTGCTGGTTTTGAAGCATTTTACCTTTATTTTCTTTACCTATGACTTTAAGGTACATAATTTAAAACAGTATCTTCTAAAATTTTTGTGATTTCCTAAATATATATGTTAGAGGCTGAGAGGAAGGGAATCAAGAGGGGAAAAAAGAAGCAAGACTTTTTTTTTTTTTTTTCCTTTTGAGAGAAACTTTTGCACTGGCCAGAGAAACAGAGAGGCAGATAGCAAGAAATCACCCTCCAGGGGTAGGGGTGGTGGCCACGCCACAATCTCTTCTCCTCCATTCTCCTCACAAGATTTTGGGCACAAATGCACATGTACCAGGCATGAGTTTTAAGTCACAGAATCTGGAACTTGAACCACGTTTGACTATGTGGGAGTCCAGTGACATAAACATTATGCTGTCTGCTGGTCCCAGAAGCAAAACATTTAAGGGACACAAAAATGAAAAATTATCTGTTGATGATAAGATTTATGATAGTATTAACTGGACTAATATGCAGTGTATTCATGCTGGGAAATTTCATTTTGCAAGCTGTAATGATATTCAGTGACTGGATATATTTAAAAAAATACAAAAAAGAAATACTGCCTCCCCCAAATTAATGAATGCTCCCCCAAAAAAGATAAACTTTTTTAAGTTTATTTATTCATTTCTTCTATGAGAGAGAGAGAGGGAGAGGCAACACTGCCCTACAGGATTTTGATGCTGTGATTTACCCCTAAGTTCAGCCAGCCTCAGATCACAGGCACACATAACCAGAACATTCAAGGAGGTCTCCAGATACAAACCCAAACCTTCCTATATGGATCAGCCTCAGAGAATGTCATGTTCTATCAATTACACCACCATTTGGTCCTCCAGAAATACATTTTATGTTAGATAACAAAAAAGAATCAGCTAATAGTTAGGATTTTAATTTTCCTAATTTATTTCCTGAATCTATGGTTCCTAAAACACATGCGAAAGAGATAGAGATTTTTTTCCTTTATATTTGTCATAGTTCCTCAGGCTATATTATGCGTATATACACTCTGTAGCCCTTAGTCAGCCATAGGTAGAAGAAATAGAAGTAAAAATGCAAGCAATGAGCCTGTCTATCTCATGCTTTTTCTGACCAGGAGGTCACTGTGAACCTTTAAAATGTTTTCCTCTTTGTTTTTACCTTAGGGCATGTGCACTCGCCAGAGAGAGAAAAACACACACACACAAAAACAGTGAGAGGAAAAATGAGAAACCACTCCCCCCCCTCCCAAGGGGGATGGCCACATCACAGTCCGTTCTCCTCCTGGGATCTGGGGCATGCATGCACACATGCCCAACATGAGTTTTGAGCCACTGGTCCCAGACTCACACCACAATCAGCCATATGGG
The DNA here is from genome assembly GCA_026018925.1 of Tupaia tana. Classification (NCBI taxonomy): domain Eukaryota; kingdom Metazoa; phylum Chordata; class Mammalia; order Scandentia; family Tupaiidae; genus Tupaia; species Tupaia tana. The sequence continues at coordinate 53,188,511 of JAKSZU010000003.1, forward strand.
AGTCCAGAGACATAACTGTTACACCATCTGCTGCCCCCATATTTTCCTTTATTGAAAGAAAATCTCATCATAAAAACATATCATTTTGACTATTTGATACTATGAAACAAAGTTTTACTTTTTTTTTAAAAAAAGAAAGGTTTTGTCATAGGACATGTGTGCATTCCAGAGACAGACAGAAAGACGGAAAGTGAGAAATCACCCCTGAGAGGATGGCTATGCCACAATCCCTTCTCCTCCGTTCTCCTCCTGGGATTTTGGGAATGTGTGCACATGCACTTGGTGTGATTTTTAAGCTGCCGGGTCCAAGACTCGAACCATCATCGGCCATGTAGGAATCTAGCACCTTAAGCACCACGCCACCAACTGGCCCATACACTCTTAAGAGGTTTGTAAATTGGAGGATTTTCAATGACCAAGCAACAACCAAACCAAAAATACAGTTACAGGTACTGTGGCAGTTTCTACACTGACTTGGTAAAGCGTATTTATAGGAAATCAACCTTCTGAATGAAGAGCTCAGGATTTGAAGATATGATACTGTTTGTCATGCCACTATTAAAATAATCAATATAGCCAAAAGCATTTTGAATGTGAAGAAATTCAGAAAATCAAATCACTAAATTCTGCATGATAAAATATAGGTTATTAATTTCGTTTTCTCTTATACAGAGGGATTCTTTAGGGTATTGGGATAGTTAAGTGAAGTATACAATTTGCACAAACTCCAGAAACTGACATTTTTGTTACATGAATTTGTATTGGTTTCCAAAAGACCATATTAAATGCCTTTAACTACTACTTTCAAGTTAGGACAGAAGATAAACTGCAATATGCTTTTAAAATGCATTTTAACATCATCATTCTTTCTACAACTCCTTAAAAAAGGTACTTTAGGACGTTTTATTTATTGTTAAATTTCAAAACAATTTAAAACTGTTAATATTTATCCAATCAGGGTAAAAAATTTAAGACAGAAATAGAAAATTATATGGAGTAAATGATTTAAAAGCCCTCTTTACCTCCCTTTCTTTCCCAGAGACAAACTATACTATAAACAATTCTTCATGTGTGTTTCAAACTTACTCTATAAGTTGTAAAAGTAAATAAAATATTAATTTAAGAACCCCAAATCATTTACACATATAGTCTAGCTATTGCTAAATTCCTCACCCAAAGTCTGCCATTAACACTCTATGTTAATACGTTTCTTTTCCAAAACTGAGTTCTCTTAAACATTTTAAATTTTTGCCAGTGTTACTAATAAAAGTATTTTAGTATTACTCTATATGATTAAGGCTGAGAAAACTGTCAAATGTTTATACTTTGCTCTTTTTGTGAACTGTCCATGTCCTTTAACCACTCTTCTCTTGGGTAGTTCATCTCTTGTTATTAGGATATCTTTTTATTAAAAAAAAATATGTATCACATCTTTACACATATCTTGTTCATTGTGTTGTTTTCTGACGTGTTTGTGGCATTTCCAACTGCACAGAGGATTTAATTTGTATATAAAATACACATGTAACCATGTTTTCCTTTATAGTCTCTGAATTTATTGAGATACTTACAAAGGTCATCTTACTGAACTATTTTTCAAAAGTTTTATTGTCATTATTCCCTTTTCTTCTCTCCTCTTCTCGTTTTATGTTTAAAACTTTAGCTTAAGTGGACTTTAATTTGATGTAAAGTATAAGAATACAGCTTTATGCTTTGCCCATTCTAGTGAATAAGAAAACAATCACCTTAATCTCATCTTAAATTTCTCTAAATCTTTGCCTAGGATTCATTTCCATCAATCCAGTTCTTACTTTAATGGTCACATGTGTATTGCCAAGTGTTTTAATATTTAGTGTGTCTGGACTCTCTATAACCTAAAGCATTCAGTAAATACAATGGAGCTTGAAAGGATAGTAGAGAGCACATAGTTCAGCTTCCTCACTTTACAGATGAAGAACTAAAGGCAAGGGGATTCCACGATTTACTCAATATTCTATAGCAGCTCATGGGAGAGTCAGGCATAAGAACAAGGATTGCCGGGGCCAGCAGATGACGTAGTGGTTATGTAACTGGATTCCCACATAGTCAGCCATGGTTCAAGTACCAGACCCAGGGGTTGAAAATCACACCAGGCACGTTTGTGTGTGTGCCCAAGATCCTACGAGGAGCCTAGAGAGGGGACTGCAGCATGGCTATCCCCTGTGGGGAGGTGATTTCTCACTTTCCCTCCCACTGTGTCTGTCTCTCTCTCTACAGTGAGCACACATGCCTTACGGCAAAAACCTCTTAAAAAAAAATCCAAAGATTGTTTAGCTAGTATACTAGTACTCATATCCCTGAGCCTTGCAGAAACTATACACAAATGCATTCCAATAGACTTCACTAGTTCTCAAATTATTCCTGTTCTAAGTTTCTCTGATCTATATGTTTACGTTCTTGTAGTGTAAACCCTTGAACTTCACTCACCTTGTGAGATGTTCATTATTATGGTTAACACTATATATATATATATATATCCCATGAAAAAGAGTAGGAGACAAAACAAACCTATATTCCAGTATCTTTTGTTATGGTTTTATTATGTTTTGGTTTATTTATATTATTATGTTTTGGTTTATTTATATTATTATGTTTTGGTTTATTTAGTTTATTCCTTAGAATTTTGAGTGGGATTATTCTAACCTTAAAAAAAATCCCCCAAAATGTACAATTGAACAGTAAAACTTCCAGTGACTGGCTGGGCAGTTGACTGCTAGAGGCAGTCATGAGCTTGTGAACGGGACCTACGGCTGCATGAAATGGAAGGTACTGCAAGTACAACTGCGTCAGTGAGCATAATACAAATTTAGCTTCTATTTAATTTGAAAAATAAAAAACAGCTATGTAAATAAATATAAAAATATGTGATGGTGTTTCATACAATGATGCAGAAGTAAAAAATTAGCTTTTTTTACAATAAGAAAAAGATAAATTTTAAAAAATTGAGAATATAGTACAAGAGTAAGTCAAGATAATAGTCAGAAACTCTGGATCTACCAGGGAACAAGACATGGAAATTAAAGAACATTAAAGTCTACTAACTCACTGCTCAAGGTGACTTATTAAGAAGCTGGATTACAGAAACAGGAATCCATATTCTCATGCCAACTACAAAGGTTATCATTTTAGACAATTATGATATCACCTAAAAACCTTTAACTGCATTAAGTTATTGTATGAGGTTTGTCCAAATCCCTATATTAAAATAAAGGATCTGGATGTTTTCCAGCAGAGTGGGATTAGCAACATGACATTAATGGAAGAAAGCGTCATTTCCTCAGAGTTGAAAGGTCTAAACCACCCCCATACAGGCAGGATGGGATGAGAATTTAAACTATTGGGTTTAAATTCATGACGCATTTTTGTATAGAAAAACATAGGAAAAAATACATCATGACTTTTCTGACAACCCAATAACATGCAGCATAACTTCTTATTTAGGAAGCTCAATGTAAAATAGCAGAATATTGAATGGGTATATAAATTCAGAACTAGAAAGAATCATTTGAATTGATAACTTCCATCCAAAGACAGAAATATAATTGATGCATCCCATTTATACTACTCTCAGGGAAGTTAATTCAGATGTATCTCAGGGCTGCAAATGACCACTTCTAACACAAACAGTTTTTATGACATTTTATTTTCCTTTCATGATGGGTTGATATGTGAAATTCTTCCTATGAATTGTTACTTTAAGAAACCCAGCTTCCATCATGAATATATTATATATATTATTTATATTATATATAAAAGGTTATTTTATATTTTATATATAATGTTTACTTATATGTAATATATATAATATGTTATTAATATTAATATATAAAAGGTTATATATATCATATATATGTGATACATTATATGTGTTTGTGTATATATATTTTATATATATATATTATATATATATATATTAATATATATATAATATATATATATATAAAGGTTTATTGCCATAGGGTGTGGTCACTAACTGGAGAGAGAGAGAGAGAGAGAAAGTGAGAAATCACCCCCTGGGGGGATAGCCACAACATAATTCCTTCTCCCTAATTCTCCTCTCAGGATTTTGGGCATTAGGCACACCTACCCAGCATAACTGTTGAGCCACTGGGTCTAAGACTTGAACTGCCATCACCCATGTGCCTTAACCACCATGCCACCTGCTGGCCCCAATAAATGAAGTTTTAAAAAATCCTATATCAAAACAAAAACAATTCAAGGGTGGCAAAAAAAAAAGGTGTTTTTTTGTTTATCAAATCTATGCTTTAGAGTTTCTTTCAAATTCTGTTTAGGATTTAGAGAAAACGGAAAGTGCATTATATATGCCTATTAAATCTAAATATCCTCAATTCACCAGGTTAATTTAATAGCGTGAATGATTTTCTGTCAACCTCAAGAGTTCCACTTTAGAGAAAATGTGCAAATCATCACAGCTGTATTTACAACAAATATGATTTCACCACTTTAGTGGTTGAGGTTACAGAGTAATATCCATAGTCACTAATACAGTGGGCATCTTTTCAAAAAAAATATAGGTACAGCAACGTGAAAGAATTTGGGGACCACCCTGAAGCAAATTAAGATTTCTAGATCATCAAGAGGTAGTATGTAAAATACATATTATTATTTATTCAATAGTGCCTATGGCATGTGCTCTCCACAGGGTGAAAGGGAGAATGAGAGAAATGAGGGTTTTTTTTTGTTTTGTTTTGTTTTTGAGGTTTTTGCTATAGGGTATGTGTGCTCACCAGACAGACAGAGAGAGACAGAGAGACAGAAAGCAAGAAATCACCCCGAGGGGGGATGGCCATGCCGCAATCCCTTCTCCTCCATTCTCCTCTTGGGATCTTGGGCACACACTCACACGCACGTACCTGGTGTGAGTTTTAAGCCACTGGGTCCGGGACTCGAACCGTGGTCGACTACAAGGAAGTCCAGCGACATAGCCATTACACTAACTGGTGGTCCCTGAGACGTCAGTTTTGATATATCTATTATTTGTTATATGCAGCAATGTTTAACCCAATACAGGTTCTGTGAGGAATAATATTCCTTTCTGAAACTTGATTCATGGTTGCTCACTGGCAAGATATGAATGACCTCCTCAATCATAAATATTGCCTCACCTCACCCACCCCCTCCTTTTATTTCACTTCACAATTATGTGAGACCTTATCTCTAAATGTCTTTGAACATCAAGGATAACCATCAGTTGATTTTGCTCATGTTGATTTTAAAGCCAGACATAATACAACAGGGACTATATGTCAAGGGTGGAAGAGATACAGATTAACATAACATCTACCCTTTCCTCAAAGATCTCCTCATAACAGAAGAGATAATACTTGATCGACTAGAGAAATGTAAGAAATATGTGTAATATATTGTAGAATTTCTTTTTCCACAGAGTCATTCCTGGAGTCTAGAAAAACATTAAATGCTTAGTTCCTCTGGGATAGTCACTGCGCATCTAACTAATCAATAGGGGAAAAAAACTTGAATTATAGAGTCACTTTATCTCTCCTAGTCTTTTAATCCAAATTCAACACCTTTCTTCAACCAAACTCTTCTCCACAATATCCTTCTTCATAACTTGCTAAGTCCTCCATCTTTCCTGAGGGAGCCTTTTCCTCTTCACTTCCAACTAACTTATTGAAATATTACCCTGGCTTGTACAATTTTAAGCGTTTTGTCTATATCAACACATTTTACTATCAAGGCAACTCTAAAAAGTAATTACGTTTTTAATTACCATTTGACAGATGAGAAAACTGTGGCATAAAAATCGTAATTGCTCATACAGTAACAGAATAATTTCAAATTGGGACAGTCTAGCTCCAGAGCCCACACTCTTAACCACTGTGTAGTATTTGCACACTTTCACTTACTGTTCCAACTTAAACAGCTCTGTGATGACTGCCACAAAGCAACCACAGCGTCCCTAGATTCTATCACTCACTTTCCAGATACCTTACATCTCTGAAAAGATCACCAGATAGGGCCATGGATCAAATTTTAGATTTCTTACAATGCCTACAGACCAAATGGTACTCAACAAATGTGAAGGATGTTCAAAACGTTTAGGGAAAAAAAATGCATATTTGAAAAAAATTATGTACCAGTTTCAAAGTTTTTGCACCAAAATAGATTGATACTTTAATTCAATTTTTCTACAAACTCCTTGAAGTACCATGATATTATGGGATAAATACTTAATCATGTTTAAATTATAATTATTATTAAATATAGTAAGATAGTAACTTCCTAAAGTTGTTTCTTCAAAATGGCAAGAAGTTAGTGCCTAATATAGTTCTTTTATTGTTCAAAAATTTTAAAATCAATGGCACCTCACAGTTCTCAGGGACAATCAGCCATAAATCACCAAGGACCATCTCGATTTGTTATGTCAAGATTGGATTTATTTTGGGACCAGCAGTGAGTGTAGTGGCTATGTTGCCAGACTCCGCTGTAGTCTACCGCGGTTTGAGTCCCGGATCCAGTAGCTTAAACTCACGCCGGGCGCATGTGCGTGCGTGCCCAAGATCCCGAGAGGAGAATGGAGGAGAAGGGATTGCGTTGTGGTCATCCCCCCTGGGGCGTGATTTCTCACTTTTTGTCTCTCTCTCTCTGTCTTTCTGGCGAGCGCATGTGCCCTATAGCAAAAAAAAAAAAAAAAAAAAAAAAAAAAAAAAAAAAAAAACAACTCTCCAAAAAAAAAAAAAAAACAAGATTGGATTTATTTTATAAACTAATTTTGTACCTATCATATGGATATGCTATGTTGAATGTTGAATAGCATACCTGTTACTATAAGCAGTAAAGCTTTCTTGAACCAAAGTTTAAGAAATAACTTGTCTGTATATTTAAACAAACAAAAAAACCTGGTTCAGCCAGTTATCTGGTGGTTAAGGCATCAGGATCCCACATGGTCAACCACATAATTTGAATCCTAGACTCAGTGGCTTGATAAAAATGCAAACCGAATTTGTGTGCATGCCCAAAATTCTGAAAGGAGAAACAAATAGATAAGGAACTGCAGCATGACATGCCCATTGGGGGGTGCATTCTTACTTCCTCTCTCTGGTGATTGCACACGCCCTGTGGCAAAATAACATACAAAACACAAAAGAACTAACTTCAGACCTCCACTTCTCTCTAGCTGATTTCTAGCAACATGACTAAGTTGTTTATTTTTTATCCAAATATAAAATACAGGAAATCATGAGCTGAAGTTTTCAGTTTGATCAAGGTCTTTTCTCTAACAAGTAATAAATATGAAAAGAAAAACAATTCATGTTGTAACTCTGTAATTAGGTTATTTTTATTTTGCTATAGAATCCATAAGAACTAAAATTGTGTGTTTGCATATGTGTCTTTGTTAAATATTTAGGACCTCATAATCAAGGTAACACTATAAGTTTTCAATTTGGATAAGATGCTAAGAACTTGCTAATATTTTTCATTAGAGAACTGACATTTTTTTTAATCAATTTTGGATATAATGTTCAAGACTTTCCTAAAAACTGAAATGGTACTTTAATACTTACTCTTTGGTGGGCAAGTGCTTTATTGAGTGGTATATATTCTGTTTGACATAAAATAGTGAGAAGATAGTACTTAATATATATATGTGTGTGTGTGTGTGTGTGTGTGTGTATTTGAAATATATATATATATATATAAATATATATATATATATATATGTCTATATATATATGTATTTCAAAAAGCATTAAGTCTGCAATATGTAGGTCAAATTAGAATTGGAAAACTGACAATAAATAGGTGAAATAATAATGAGAATTTAAAAGAACTTGAGTAATGAGCATTAAAATGGGTGTTTATGAACCGTTACTTAAAATATGGTCATGTTTCACCATAGGACTTTAAAAATCATAGAGATTAACGAATTATTAAAGGAAGCCCAAGAACCTGACTGAATGGGAAGAATTGATTCTCAATAGCTTTTAGATTTCCTCACTTCTCTTACGTCCCTCCTCACTGACTTTGGCTCAGATTCACTGGCCCTTGATGTTGTTCCAATATTCTAGTTTGTTGCTACTCTAGAATCTTGGCACTGCCAATTTCAACTGCCTGCAAAGCTCTCCCAATATGTTGACTGAATCAGTTTTATTGCAAAAACAATACCAAAATCTCTGCTTATACCCCATTGGCTAATATAAGTCACATAACCAAGCCTGAAGTCAACTCCAGCCAGAGACCTATAGGAGGGAGTTTTACAACTTTACTTCCTTCAAGTTGTTCAAATGTCATCTCAGTGAGGTCCACTTTCTAAACACCTTATGTAGCATTTCTAAACACGTACACACACACACACACACACACACACACACTCATACACACAAAATCCCTATTCTCCTCCATTGTGGAATCTCTATCTTTAGTATCAAACTTTCTAGCTACTGGGTCAATGAACCAATGAGTATCTTCAGAATTAAAGCTGAAACCTTTAAAAACAAAAGTTACTACATTTATATACATATTATTAGATTCGTTGTAAGAACCAGATTATCTGTACCATTTATTATTTACATCGTACCTTTATTATTTCACTGTCATCATCAACATGATTTTACTATTCTGGGAAACTATTATTCCACAAAGTAAAAGTTACAAATAACTATGTTTTTCTTTTTAAAAATTTCCTAAAAATCTGTTAAAATGAAATAAGATGACTTACATAGTATAAAATGACTGTTTACTCCATAAAACTTAAGAAATTATCTCCTAGTTTACCAGTGATAAACTATTCTATTATTAACTATACCTCATCCTTAGTACCCTCTTCCTTGAAAGACTTGCCTTTAAGCTAGATCTTCACATCTTTAAATATCCCTTCTTTGCTTTCCCACTGCCAAGATGCTACTGTGAGTGCTGAGGTGGTGATTTCTCATACAACGGGACACAATAAACCTAGCTTTGTTTTATTTAATTTACTTGGTGACATTCTAGGGTATCTAGCATTTAGTGTATTTCCTGTGAACCAACAAAGGTGAAACACTTGAATTTCAAAGTTTAGGATAAACCATAGTTCTTGTCTTTGAACCTGTGTTTTTTGTTTTCTTTTGTTTTGTTTTTAATGTTTTTTTCCCCCACAAGGCATGTGTGTTCATCAGAGAGACAGTGGGAGATAAAGTGAGAAATCTTCTCCCAAGGAGGATGGCCATGCTGCAATCCTTCTCTTCCATTTTCCTCCCAGCATTTTGGTCACACATGCACACATGCCTGGTGTGATTTCCAAGCCTCCAGGTCTGGGACCACGGTCAGCCCTATGAGAGTCTAGCGCCTTAACCATCATGCCAACTGCTATCCCCAAATTTGTGTTTTAAATATGCATAACTAAAAAGTCTATAGAGTGTTTCAAAACTTCTCCTTGTCTGTGTGCTCATCTCATTAGGAAAGCCAAAGAAGGGAAACTTAAAGGGCTGCGTTTTGGGGATCTTTTACTCCTGTAAGTGGACTGTTTGAACAAATTTATCTATAAGAACAGTTGAACATTTGCTTAGGAATGTGGTTAAAATCACATAAATAAAACAAAAGTGTAAGAAGATATTAAAGAGGGTTTTTTTTTTTTTTTTTAACCTGCCCCTTTATTGGTTGAAGCAAAACGATAGATGAAAAGTATCTCCATTTTACAAAGTGAGATGCTAGACCTGGATAAGATATGTAAAGGATGGGACTAATCCCTCTGAGTGACCCATATGACAGGGTTTTGGGTAAAACAAACAGTATTAGATTAGAAAATATACACAGCCTTGTGAAGATAGCATATTAATAACCTCAAGTAAACTTTAAAAAAACTTTAAAACCAAAGAATCATAGTAATATGCTAATATGTTTTTTAAGGTTTGAGAGGTAAATTTTCAAAAAATAAAGTATATATTAAGTTTTTCCCTATGTTTATCAAGTAATAAATATTTTTGTGATCCCAACATATAACTAACATAGCATGTTGAAGGAATTCCCAAGTGTCACTGCACTTTGCTTACATATTATCATTATTTGGTCATTTCCAACCTTGTTCAAAAGTAGACAGACAAGTGATTTGGGTAGCACTGAGGAATATACTCATTCACATACAAACAGTGACAACAAAATACCCACACAACCTATGCATGCCAATCCCGGGTGAATCTGCCCCTGAAATAACAGTGCCTGTCTTAGAAGGTTTTTGTGAGAATGAGGATTACAGGATAAAATAAAAGAAACACCTGGTTTATTAGGTTTATGAAGGACTATCTATGCTAAGGCACTGTGCCAAAAGCTTGACATTTATCTTATTATCCCTCTATACACATTTGAAAGTATTACTAAAATTCAAACACAGTAACTTCCTACCCCCAAATGCAAACATTCCTTAGGAAAAATTCTAGATGTGACATTATTTCTATATACTTTTTATGCTAAAATGAGACTTTTAGGTAGAGTATATGTAAGTACTGAAACTTGGAACAGTAATTTCTCTCAAATATAAAGTGAAAAATGTATTGAACTCTTGAATGGAGCACCAGAGAAAATATCTATACTTCTTCTTTATTCACTGAAACCATGGGACTATATTAAAAAGCTACTATTACATTTGAATAAAAATTAATTATATAGTAGCTATATAAGATATATAAAATTACATTGACTTACTGATTTAGTTTAGAAACACATAACTACAAAAGAAACAGCAAGAAAAAACATGTTTAAGAGAGTTTTCAGAATTGGGACCTGGGTCTTCAATCCTATTTTTAATTTAAAGACTATGTCAGAAATATACTGAGAGCCATAGATGTAATAGAAAATTAGTAGCCACATTTGAAAAAAGTAAAAAGAAACCACTTCTATGTCATCAATCTATAAGATATTGAGATGAAACTAATATATATTTTTCATACTTAGTCTTTTTTTTTTGAAGAGGTTTTTGCCATAGGGCACATGTGCTCTCCAGACAGACAGGGAGAGACAGAGAGACAGAAAGCAAGAAATCATCCCCAGGGTGGATGGCCACACCACAATCCCTTCTCCTCCATTCTCCTCTCGGGATCTTGGGCATGCATGCACACGCGCCCAGTGTGAGTTTTAAGCTGCCACGTCGGGGATTTGAAATGCAGTCAACTATGTGGAAATTCAACGACATAACCATTTCACCCTCTGCTGGTCCCCACTGTGTGCATTTTATACCCACAGCACATCTGGATGCACACCACCCACATATCAAATGCTTATTAGCTACATGTGGTTAGTACCTGCTATTTGGATAGTATAGGTCCACATTTCATGAATTCTCTACCACAGTTTTTAAGGAACATAATGCTTGTTTGGAGAACTATGCAATCTGGGATTGTCAATTCATTAAGTTAACAATCAACTCAGAGTAGCTTTATAGGTAGGAAAAAGTTACTTTGTGAAGATTGTAGGAATTGTGACAAAGGTGAATTTCTGCAAGGGTATTTCATTTATTTTAAATTAGTATTTATTTTCTAACAATTTTTAAAATTTTTTTTACATTTTTGTTTTTATTCAAGAGTTCACTCACAGGTAGTACTTTAAAATCAGGCTTTTAGGGACCAGCAGTTGGCGTAATAGCTATGTTGCTGGACTCTCATGTAGTCGACCGCAGTTTGAGTTCCGGACCCAGTAGCTTAAACTCACGCCAAGCACGTGTGCGTAAGTGCCCAAGATCCCAAGAGGAGAATGGAAGAGAAGGGAATGCTGTGTAGCCATCCCCCCAGGGGGTGATTTCTCACTTTCTGTCTCTCCATCTCTTTTTGTCTTTCTGGTGAGCACACGCACACTATAGCAAAAAAAAAAAAAAAAAAAAAAAAAAAAAAAAAAAAAAAAAAAAAAAAAAAAAAAAAAAAAAAAAAAAAAAAAAAAACAGGCCTTTAAAATTAAAGGCCAAAACTAAAAAAAAACTTGCATAAAAGATACTGCTAAAATAATGATCATCTTCATAATATAAACCCAAAAACATCCATCCTGGGAAGTTAATGTCTGTCTACACACAAGTCGCATAACACCAATATCATTGAAAATAAACAACCAAAACCACAGATGGTGGATAGATTTGTCAATAATGATAAACATCAGTTTCAGCCTTCCCGAGAATGAAAACCAGCAATTAAACCTATGACAGAATATAAATTATGCTTCAGAATTTTGACTTTAAAGTCTCTTTCTCCAGCAGCAAATCAGCATATCTATGCTGAAATTCCTTTTCTCTTTCCTGTTGTTGCTAAATAAAAATTTTCTTTTAGACACTCTAGCCTCTGGGGAATAGCAGATTCTTCATGCTTCTTGAGTTCTTCAAAAGTGGGTAACTCCAGGTGAGCCTGCTTAATCTGGTCCCGTAAGCCATTCAACTTTCATGAGCCCCATAGCACGAGACTGGTAACCCCCAAGCAAAATTTTCCTTTTCTTTTCCATTTTTGCAGCTCTTTTAACCTCTGTTGTCATGTGACCCCTGTTTATCTCAAGCCTCTTTTCAAGTGATTGGATTCTGTCCTTTTTGTTAGGTAGACTGGACTGCGCGTGTAGCGGCTCTGTCCAGGAAGAAATAAAACTTGACTGTAACATTCTTCCCATACCTGATTATAAGCTTCACTTGAAAGTTCTCTGTGGCTCATTCTTTGTTTTATCACTTCCATCTCCTACATCAGAATGTCCTGGGCCTTTTTCAGCTCTTCGTTGGAGAATTTTTCTTCATAAGGGTTATGTTCCAGATAAGCACTGTGTTCATCATCCTTTTTTATTCCCAGATGGTTCATAAGGATGGAGTAGAAGGTCATAATGAAGCATTGTGATCATTTTTGATTAGTTCTTCACTTTCTGTAAATATGTTAGAGGTGGTTCTACATTTAAAGGTCTTAGAAAAGTTTCATTTACTTCTCATGGTCGTGGCAGATCCTCCGGACAGCTTTGTGAATTCGTTTCCTTTCCTTTGCATGTTCTGCTTCTCATATGGCCTGCTTTCGCGCATCTTCATCAGCAGCATCCTCAATATAAGTGTGGTATACTTCACAGTCTTCTAGCTCCTTCTCAGCATTTTATGGTAGAATGATTTAAAAATCATTCTTAGGGCAGGAAGGTCCAACAACCCTAAGCAGAGATGTTCATAAGATTACCTTTCCATCTGCCTCACATAAAAAGGATCACTGTAGTCTGCCATTCCATCCTTGGAATTACTGCATAACTTATCTTAAAGAGGAATTCTACCCAGGGGTAGAGTTGACAACTGGCTTGGGAGTTGTTCCACTCTGGGGAGACAGCCCTTCAGCTCCATTCGGAGTCCTGAACAGGGTAGGGAGAACTGTATTTGGAGTCTATACAACCTGCTGCTGTGGAGTCACATCTAAGAAACCACTCTTGTGCATTGGGGTATTAAGTCCACCTTATTAAGTCCACCTTTTACTGGTGGATCCACATTGGTCAAAGCCATGACGTTCTGGGCTTCCTGCAGAATTCTGTCCGGGAAGCTGGCGTTTGTGGTGTGTTCTAAGGACAATGCTATTGTTGGTGATGTTGTACTCAGACAAAAGAGTGCTAGAAACAGAGTTTGTTATGCCAGATTCCTCAGCAGTCTGACATGCGATTTCACTTGCTTGGCCTACTTTCACAACTTCTTGAAGTCCTGCATCTGAAATCTGAGGGGCAGGAAGTACTAGTTTGCTTTTCATTTTAGTAAATTTGGAGACACCAGTAGGTTGAAGAATAGCTGATGGTAAATCCAATTCTTTTTTCCTTTTCAAATGTTGTTTGTCTTTTTTTTTTCCATCTCATCCTTCTTTTTCAGATTTTAGCTACCCATCAAGATCCTGTTGTTTTAATTTCCTGAAATCTGCATCAAGAGTGTGGTAGTTTTCCTCAGAAGTATTATAAAAACCAAGAGCAGGCTTTTTCTTTTCAAATAGGATTACAGCATTATAATCAACTCCTCTCTTCTTTTTTTTTTTTTTTTTTTTTCTGAATTTCTATGCCAGCTGCTTGAAGTTCTCTTCTTTTTTGGAATGCAGCGAGATGGCTTGTTTCTTCCAACTGTTTCACTTTCTTTCCTCATGGCCTTCTTTCCCTGAGTATTAGTCAAGGGAGCTCTAACTTCAGAAAGTATCTCACATTCATCCTCATCCATATCAATTGGATCAGGCCGTGCTGGTTTTGTTTCTGGATTTGGATATATTTCTCCAGGTTTAAGTTTCTGTGGATCATCTGTTGTTCCTCTTCATTGTCTCTTTGGGCCACTTTATCTGGAAGAAATCCATAGTGTTCCAACACAGAGTTGCTATTCTTCCAATGATTGAAGCAATGGTCCTCCACTATGTTGGTATCAACTCTTGCCAAGTGCAAGAGTTCTTCCTCTTCTTCTCTTGACCATTCTGTTTTTTTAATGCTTGGATCTAGCCACTGCTAGAGCACTGCTTTGCTCATTTTCTATGTAGCAGTGAGGCAATCCTAGACCACTGATTTTTCCCGTATTTCATTACTACTGCTTTCAGAATTTCATCCTTGGTATTCTTCCACATGCCTCCCCCCCCCCACACACACACACCTTGATCATAATTTGAGGTATCTTGGCAGCAGGGTGTCACAGCATCCGGCTGAGAGGAGCTTCGGAGAAGTAGTAATGGCACTTCAGTCACGGGACCTGAAGCCTCCACGTCCTCCAAGTGTGACCTTTTGCTTTGAAGAGCCTTATTTTCTAACTATTAAGCAAGCATATAACTAGTAGTGCTGCCTAGTAAGTATAACTTCACTATGAATATATTATGTAGAGATTTTATAACCCTTGCTTTAATAAATCTTCTAACATCTCTTGGGGATAAGCATGAAACTATTTTACTTACATATAAAGAGATATTTCAGAACAAAGAGAGAATAAGTTACTTACCCAAACTTCCACAAGTAATCTCATGCTCTAAACCAGTGCTTCTCAAAGTCTGATTTCAGGCTTAGCAGCATTTTTTAATGTAATGGAACTTTTTAACAAGTTTCTATCATTTGAGAAATTCTCATCCTCATGCCACTTATACTAAACCAGAGACTAGGAAGAGGAAGAAGAGGTGGTGAGCCCTGAGTCCAACCATCAGCATTTTAACAAGCCCTCCAGATGATTCTAATGCACACTGAAGTTTAAGAATAAAAGCCCTAGGGAACTAGCAGTTAGCGTAATGGCTATGTCGCTGGACTCCCACGTAGTCGACCGCGGTTCGCGTCTCAGACCCGGTGGCTTACAACTCACGCCGGGCGCGTGTGCGTGCGTGCCCAAGATCCCAAGAGGAGAATGGAGGAGAAGGGATTGCGGCGTGACCATCCCCCCTGGGGGGTGATTTCTCGCTTTCTGTCTCTATGTCTCTCTCTGTCTGTCTGGCGAGCGCACGCGCCCTATAGCAAAAACCTCTCCAAAAAAAAAAAAAAAAAAAAAAAAAAAAAAGAATAAAAGCCCTAAACTACTACTGGGTCATTAGGAAAGTCATGATGCATTCCAGCACAGAAAAATACTCATGACTTTCCTGATGACCTAATATATTACAGTTTCTTCCAAATAAATACTCACTGTAGGACATACAGAAAATATTCACACAAGGATATAAAACCCATCTACAATTATTCAAAGCAAATACCTGTCAATATGTGGTATACTGGATTTCTTTACTGTGCTTGTCTTTTTTCTTTCCTTCTCTCATTTTAGTAGTTGTGTGTATAAGTGTCCATATATAAGTACACTTACAATGTAAATACCTTTTTACATTATATGAGTGGTCTTTAACAAATTCATGGAAAGTGAATATTATGAAGACAATATGTATGGACTTTAATTATTGGCATCAAAACAAACTCAGACTTCAATTCCATTTTCCACAAACTTTTTGAAATACCCTTGCACAGTGTATGTACATATTTATTTTCATACATGTAGTCTGATAAGAATACAAGATTATAGTCTTGTATAGACTTACAAGACTTGCTGCTTTTAAAATACTTAATGTTATTTTATGCTACAGATAAGTTTTTGAATTAGATTCTTAAAAATTGAAGTTCTGCCTGGGGAGGTGGGTCATTGGCCACAGAGTGATGGAGGAGGGCAGGAACTAAAAGAGACATTATTGAACACAGAGAATTTAACTCATGCTAACCTGGCATCTCTTCACAACTATGTTTGCCTTTCTTAATGTCACTCGTGTTTGATTTTAAACTGTGTTTATTTCTTATTTTGTAAGCTGATTCAGATATTTTATGGCAATTTTACTTATTAATGACCCTAAAGAGAATTTAATTAACTGGAAAATTAAAGATAATGATTTTTACGATGTATTTACAATGTATTTATCCATTAACACAAAAACATTGAACTCCCTCCTACTGCAGGCTTCTATGCAGAAGCAAAATAATGCCTCTCTAGAGTTGGGGGACTGGTTGATATGAATAAATGCTGTGGGTGTGTAGACTGCTCCAGGAGGCAGGATCCAAACTCCAGAGGGTGCCCAGTGGGACATAGCCTCAGTGACTCAACCATTACATCCCTCCCTGCCCATCCCCTCCTCCTTTCTGATCACTTTGTCAGAAAATCTTTACGTACTTATAAGTGTGACTTCTTGTTCACCTCAGACACTGCAGGAACTAAATTTATCACAAGCTAAAGATACCTTGATTTTCTCAACCATGACAGCATCATTTCTTCCCAAATTACTTTATAACCAACTTCTGATTACCCAGAGAAGATCATCTGATTACTGAGCAGTTAAATGAGAGCATGTCCCTATTCTCCATAGCTAATTTCCCCTCTAAGGAGTAGCAGGAGGTTGGATTCAAATAGCTAAAACGGCCTGCTGCCTAAGTGATGTAATTGGAGATGACTGGGGGATGTCTTCTCCCTGGCTTAATTCATTGCCCATCATCATTAGAAAAGCCTTCTACATGATAGTGAAATAATTTTCTTTATGGTCTTCAAGAACGCCTTTTAAATTGTAACTCTTCTATATTGGGGAGGCTCTTTAAATACTGTTCTATATTTGGGAGATTCTAAATACAATTAGGGTTACTGAAGCCTATGGAGGCCTTTAGGAAAATGGAGGAGGCCTTCAGGAAAATGGCTTTCTCAGAGTATGTATATTAGGAAAAGGTGCCTCTTCTCCCACAAGTGCCTTTCTGCAGAACGTAAATTCTCCCCAAAACCTAAGTAACTAATACTAGAAAGAGAGGTAAGAGGAATAGTGCACCAGCCCTGAGTTGCCCTATCTAGTTAGCCAAGAAAGCTTGTAACAGCGCTTGGCTAGGTTTCCAGGGGTTTAGTTTATAACACAGTTTAGCTATCTGAGCTGAGGTGCTAGTCTTTCATCTATACATATAATCAAATTGCCTATATCTGAAAACGTATAGAGGAAAAAATGAAGGAAAACAATAGTAACAACTATGGTTGTTACACTAGGCAGTGCCTTAAACACAATACATAACATTAACACAGATAACTTAATATTCTTTTGTTTTCAAGGGCCAAGGGCATTGGGAATGTTACGAATATTCATACTTTTGGCCCTGCTGCAATAGCCAGTAAGGCTCTGTAAGAGTGGAGGCCATACAGAAGACTGGGGTCTGGTTTCCTGGTCAACTCTGGATTGACTGTGTGCACATGCTCCTGATCTTGGCTGGCTGGGAAAGCTGGTGGGGGCTGCAGTGTGAGACTATGTTGAAAGGGCTTCTCTCTCTCTCTCTCTCTCTCTCTCTCTCTCTCTCTCTCTTTCATATGTAAAGAAACAATAAACTTCAATTAAAAAAATCTTCACATTTTTTCTTAGCTGGCTTTTATAAAGCCAGATTATTCATGACAATAATCCCATCATCACAGAGAATATGCCACTGAACGTTTTTTAAACTGGGGAATTCTCATTGGGTTGTCAAAAAAGTCATGACACATTTTTGCACAGAAAACAGAAAAATATGTTATGAATTTTCTGACAACCCAATCGTTTTCAATAGAAACCCCAGAACAGGGATATAGTAGAGACACTTTAGCTTCTCTGTGTTTCCCTTAAATCTCAGATTAGCTCAGTATATGTTGCTTGTTTGGGCCTCTGAATTTCTGTATGGCATGTACCTGAGGTTGGTAGAAGATTCTACCCTGTGAACACTAACAGAGAGAAGAAATAACAATTTCACTGGGGGTCACTGCACAGACCTCAGCTTCAATTCTGTGACCCAGGAAACAGAGGTTAGATGATGAATGTGGAAGGTCTTCATATCCTCTGTCAACTCACAGAAAGTTTCAACATACATGAAATAATACCTTGTTTAAAAAGCACTTAGACATGGGGGACCAGCAGTTAGCATAATGGCTATGTCGCTGGACTCCCACGTAGTCGACTGCGGTTCGAGTCCCGGACCCGGCGGCTTAAACTCACGCCGGGCGCGTGTGCGTGCGTGCCCAAGATCCCGAGAGGAGAATGGAGGAGAAGGGATTGCGGCGAGGCCATCCCCCCTGGGGGGTGATTTCCTGCTTTCTATCTCTCTGTCTCTCTCTGTCTGTCTGGCGAGCGCACGCGCCCTATAGCAAAAACCTCTCCAAAAAAAAAAAAAAAAAAAAGCACTTAGACATGGTATACATTGTTTTCAAAATGCTCTACCTGCATCATTCCTGCAATCAAGGGAAATGGAATTGATGGAGAGAGGGGAATGAAAGTAGATTTCTAAAACATTTTATTGGAAGTTGAATCCCCAGCTGGGAATGAATTTACAATACAAGAAAGCAGAAGGTAAATATACCAAAGAAGTGAGGCATTGTCGTCAGTTCCCTACACTTTTCCAGAATAGCTTAATTGAAGTCCTACCAAGATAGAAATGATCACTTAGCAAACCACATTTTAAAGGCATTTAATGGAACAACTCAATTCCTAGTGGAACTAACTTTTTAAAATAAAAGAGCAATAACTAAGAATTATTATGGTTGGATAACAAAATTGGATTCTCATATAGCTGCTTATTTCTCACATTTTCATGAAATATAGACTACTTGGAATTTCACGGTAGAAGACTGCAATGTCTATTTCAGTTGCTAGGTTAAGAATTCCTCAGGGGCAGGTTCTTGGTTTACTCTTGTCAGGGACATTCCCCCAAGCTTGCGAACACATTAACACACACAGTAAGTGAGCAATGTTTGGAAAGTAATAAAAATAAATAACAAAATGCAAAATGTATTTCAGGCTTATCACCCTTTCAGAACAAAAATCAACTGGAGAGGCATACAAAACTGATGTTTAACACATACACATGAAAACACATCTAGTGCTGTGTCTACTAATGATAATGTATAGATCTTGTGCAATTAATATTCCAACTGACGGAAGTCATTCCAGAGAAAGGTACCACTGACAGAGATTGACGAAATCTGTGATCATTAATTATGACTATGACTTTCTCAACCTTTCAGTATTTCAGTACATACTGATTACCCGCTTTCCTTTAAGCACCAGAGAGAGACAAAGATGAATAAGACAGAATCTTTTAGTGGAAATGTTCAGATTATTGCAAGTATTATATGCAAGTATTATATACATCACACACACACACACACACACACACATATATTCCTCTTTACTTGACACTTGTCTGTGACATATGTTATATGTTCTGGGGGGAATCATATTGTCAAGGCTTATTCTTTTTTTTAAAAAAAATTGTTTTGCTTTTTGAAAAGAATAAATAACATCACAGCCTCCTTAAGCCTTAAGCCATTTTATTCTGTAACTTCCTACCCTGTGGCTTTCTTTCCTTCATCCTCTGTCCTTCACAGCATTTCCAGGTACCTTTGACATCACTGACATGCTCTCTTTCTTGAAATTGCTCCTCCTTGGTTTGTTTTCACATTATGGTCCTGGTGTTTGTTTTATCCATCATTTTAAAATGATTCCTCTGTTTTCTTTATTCTTTCCTCTTTGTCTTCATAGATCTCATACCTGGCTATCTTCCATTAAGATCTCCGGACATTTTCCTTTAAAATGCTAATCGGTCTAACCTAACTCCTCCACTCTAATAATCATTTTTATTTTTTCCCTAGGTCTCCCTTGATTAAACTAGCTTTTACTGCTTCCAACACCTCGGAAATCCAGACAGTACATGTGGATGATTTTGAACACTAAAACTTATTATATAGTATCTTATGCCATTACAAGTGCATCTCCCTGCATGGACTGTCAGCTTCTTGAGGTGAGAGACTATGCTTTAAATCACCATTTTACATTGAGTGCTTGGTCAATGAGACCATGGAACTCCATTAGTAAATCGTTCGTTGAGTAATGGACTTAAGCCTCTGAGGCTATAAATCTGGCACCTCTCACAACTAGTAAATAATTGGAATCAGCCTGCCTTGAGGTCTGCCTTTATAAAGCCTTGGATGGTAAACTTTCAACAATGTAGTTAAGGTTTCAGAAAAACAGGTTAGTTTACATAACCCTGTAAAAGCATTTTAATATTTTTTCATAACTTAAGCATTTATTTAATAGGTGATTTATTTTTCTTTGCCAAGGATTATAAAGAAAAACAAATACTCCAAAGAGTGGAGCCTATGGTGTGAGTGATTTTTCTGTGAAGATGGTTGAGATTATTGAGTAACAGAAGCAAGAGATTTTTTAAAGGCCGGCTTGTCACTCCCCAGCCTCCCATTTTCATTGATAAAAAACCAGACTTTTAAATTACGTTGTTAGCTTCAAAAAGTGATTCACAACCATGGCTACATGTTAAAATTATCTAAGGATTACTTCCAAACCATAGGGATGGCTGGCCCCTCAATTTTTTGCTCAACATTTCCCAGAAAGCCCTCAATGATTTCTGACTTAATTGATCTGGAGTGGGGTTATGGCATTGATTTTTTTTTTTTTTTTAGAGTTTGTTTGTTTGTTTTGCTATATGGTACACGTGCCCGCTAGAGAGATAGAGAAAAACAGACACAGAAAGCGAGAAATCTCCCCCCAGGAGGGATGACCACTCTCTTCTCCTCCATTCTTCTCTCAGGATTTTGGGCACACACATGAAGCTCCTGGGTTCAGGACTCAAACTCCCAATACCTGGGAGTTCAGTCACATAACCATTATGTCATCTGCTAGTCTCAACATATAATTTTTTTTTGATTAAAAAAAGCTTTCCAGAACATTTTAATGAGAACCCATATCTAGGTTTGCCTCCTGGTGATTTAAAAAAAAAAAAAAATCAAGTGGTAGTATAAAACTACATGTGTAGGGTCAGCAGATGCATGTAGGTTAAGGTGTCTGGATCCCACATGGCTGACGGTGTGATTCAAGTCCTCAAGTCCTTGACTGGTAGCTTGAAACTCATGCTGGCAGCATGTGCCCAAGTGCCCAGAATTCTGAGAGGAGAATGGAGGTGAACAAATTGCCATTCCCCCAGGTGGTTTCTCTCTCTATATATATATCTCTTTCTAGATAGCACATGTGCTCTATACCAAACTAAAAAACAAAAACAAACACACAAATAAACTGCACGTGTAAAAATCAATTTAGGAATCATAATTTCTGGCTTTTAAAGTTAGCAAGAGTATTATTTAATATCAGTTTCTTAAAATAATTGAAATATATGTACTAAAGCTTAAGTATAATTTCAACACCAAGGAATAACACTCATGCAGTCACTTTATAACACTCATTATTTCTGTTAAAATTTCTGGAGTACTTTTATTAAACAGCTTTTGGAGTTCAACTCTTTTACCAATAGGTGGCAGTAGTAATTTCTGTATTAAACTACATGGTGACTAAATTGTATATCCTTTAATGGAATATATTTTATGTATATCTCTATTAAGATGCCATTACAAGCTTCAGCTTGTGAAATTCTTTTTTAATTTATCTGCATGTGTTTCATTTAAGTGCTCTTTAATTACTAGAACACTTAGCATAATGAATTCTGAAACTATGGATTGATTTAATGCCACAATAAAGATTTTCTGCTTTAATCCTTAATTAGTTCACTGAACTTGCATCCATTTAATATCAGTGACTAGAATGTTATTAATGATAATATTGTTTTTAAAGCAGAAACAATGCAATCCACTGAATTCTCTTTAACAAGATCAAAGTAAGGTTATGATTTGTGAGAAATAAGCTTAATATTAAATTAAAATACTCTCTATGCTCATGAGTAATTTTTAGGTTTCCTATAAAGTTAAGTAAAATCTATGTCAATCTGATACCTAAGTACATTATTACTTAAACAAAATGGCGAGTTTGGGCTGAGACAAATGATCTACTAATGAAAAGTTATATTCTCTTGCTTCTCCACCTTGTGTTTTTCTCTCCCAAACCACTTGAATTCAAGAGTAGTAACAACACATACCAGAAGGTATCCATACATATCCATACAGCAAGAAAGATACTAAGTAACACCAACACTGGCCTAGGTTTATTCTAGGGTGCTAATTTCTACTCGAAGGTGTTTTTTTCCAAACTGTCTGAAGGTTTTCTGGCTGATAAACTACTAGGTAATAGCTCTTGCTATGATACTTTACCCAGGCGAACAATATGCTTTGGGTTGAATTGGTCAGCAAATTGAAAAATTTGTTCCCTAAAATAATTAAAGTCATATCAAGATAATAGAGTCATTATAGGGATGCTTTGTTTTATTGTTTTGTTCTTAAGTTAGTCTTGAAATGGTATGTTAAAAGGAAATTTTAAATTCTGAAATATCTCTTTCAGAGACATTTAATCGATTGCCCACAGACAATTATTATTGAATCTCTAATTCAGATTGTGGATCTATTCTTATTATATTAGTATGAGGTTCCCTGTTGGTTTGGAGAAACAATTTTCTTACCCTTGAAACATATTTTCTTTTCATAAGAAAATTTGAGAGGGAATAAGTAAGATACAAATGTATAGCATTTCTCTAGCGCTTGGTGATTTTGTACAACTTATTTCAAGAAGGATTAAAAATTGAGTGGTAGCAAAGTAAAAAGTGAAGTTCAAGTCAGTTTTCATTTGTCAACCTAAACCAAGCATTTTGTTGTTACAGTTGTTTCTAAAACATTTTTTCCTCCAGAATAAATAAACGCAATATAGATGAAGTTTTGTGATAGGAAAAAAAATTGTTATAGTATAACTCACTTTCTTTCTTTGCCCAATGCTTGCTCTCCCAGTATTCCCCAATCACACATGCCATCACTGTCCCATGCAAAACTCCTTTAAGCAATTTGAAACTCCCATTCCTCTTAGGAAATACTCTCAGTCATTTGTTAATTACTAACTGCTATTGAGATAATAGTGGTGCTATTAAAAGATTGCTTTTCTTTTTTAAAAAAAAAATTCCCAGGTTTGATCTATTAAACATAAGAGTAAACATGGCTCAACAAAGCCACAATTTACAGAAACATTGGTTCTCAATCTTGAGTGCACATGAATCTCACCTGAAGACAGGATTACCAGATTTAGTAAATAAAAAACACAAGTGACTCAGTCAAATCTGAATGTCAGCTAAACAATGAATAACTTTTAAAATCTAAGCATCTCACATGAAGTATACACACACACATATATACACACACACACACACACACATATATATATATATATATATATATATATATGTTTTTGCCATAGGGCACACACACTCGCTAGATAGAGAGAAAGAGAGAGAGAGAGTGAGAAATCACCCCCCAGTGGGAATAGACATGCTGCAATCCCTTCTCCTCCAACATCCTCTTGGGATTTTGGGCACCCATGCACACACACCCAGTTTCAGTTTCAAACCACAAGGTCCAGAACTTGAACTGCAGTCAGCCATGTGGGAATTCAGCATCTTAATCACCATGCCACTTGCCACCCCCATACTTACATATATTTTTAACTTGACATTCAAATTTTACTGAACATCCTCTATTTTATCTGGCAACCCTACAAGGAGGTCTTGACAAAACACAGATTACTGGTCCACCTTAAGAGTTTCTGATTCAGTAGGGTGTGACTCAAGGATTTTCTAACAGGTTCTCAAGTTATGCCAATGCTAATACCATACTTTTTTTTCTTTTTTTTTTTTTTTCCGGAGAGGTTTTTTCCGCTATAGGGCGCGTGCGCTCGCCAGATAGACAGAGAGAGACATAGAGACAGAAAGTGAGAAATCACCCCCCAGGGGGGATGGTCACGCCGCAATCCCTTCCACTCTATTCTCCTCTCGGGATCTTGGGCACACACGCACACGCACGTACCTGGTGTGAGTTTTAAGCCACTGGGTCCGGGATGCGAACCGCGGTCGACTACGTGGGAGTCCAGCGACATAGCCATTACGCTAACTGCTGGTTCCCAGTACCATACTTTTTTTTTTTTTTTTTGCCATAGGGCGGGCGCCACCACGCCCGGCCCAGTACCATACTTTTTAAAACCAGCACATATTGTTTAAAAGCTTAAGTTCATAAGGTAGACTGGAGTTTGTACTTCAAGTAAGCTGTGTTATACTGACTAAACTGAATCTTCACTGGAGCAATGTAAGCCTTGATATTCCCACAGACAAAAGTCAAATATTAGTACTGTTAATAATGACACATAAAAATGTAGAGTGCTCGGCTTCATGCAAAGTAAATACTCACTAAAAGTTGTTACAGTTTCTTTAATATGGAGCAAAGACTTTTAACTGCGTACTATATGTCTCAAACTGTGTTATTTAGAAAAATAGAGCCGTAGAGGGACAGTGATTTCTTTCTCTTTTTTTGGTTTTGTTTTTGTTTGTTGTTGTTGTTGTTGTTGTTGCCATAGGGTGCATGTATTTGCTAGAGAAAGAGAGAAAGGGAAAGTGAGAAATCACACACCAGAAGGATGGCCACACCACAATCCTTTCTCTTCCATTTTCCCTTGACCTTTTGGGCACACATGGCAATGTGCCTGGCATGTTTTTCAAGCTGCTGAGTCCAAGTTTTGAATCTCAGAGCTAACTATGTGGGATCCGGCACCTGAGTCACCATGCCACCTGCTGGTCTGAGAGACAAAGATCTTTTTTATTTTTTACATGAGCAACAGTAGGAAAAGACAAACTTACTAACACACACACACCCCATAAAAACCCAAATAATAATAGTAACAATAATAAAGCAGCACTTTTTAATCTTTACAAAGTTAATACTATATTTCTTACTGTAGAACTTTACCAAGTTTTGAAAAAGCAAATAAAGAAAGTGAAACTCTGAGAGAGATTTCCTAGCATATTTCAAACTCATCTGACCATAGAACAACATCCCATCCCCTATGGAGAAGCAATTTAAACACAGTTTTCTGTGAGCCAATTTAGAAAGTACTCTGATGGTTCACAGGACATCTCAGGGCAAAATGACCTAATTACTAGGAGAGATCCCTTTTCCTTTCTCACACACACACACACACACACACACACACACACACACTCCTTTAAATATTTTGCTGGCATGCTAAAGAATTTGGCTTAACTAAATACAATCAATTCATTTCATCTGTTCAATTTATTTGTTGAGCTGATAAAATGTATACACAGAGCTATGTGCTATAATGATACAAGGAAGAATTACATTGAAATATCCTTAATTGTCTCATTGTCTGGTCCTCAAAATATTTAATAATGGATACAGATCAAGACTATTGCCCTCAGTTTACCTAAACTTTAGACAGGTTTCTTCCTGACTTAAGGCCTCTGATCATGCTGTTAAGCATTTACTTTAGGAAACTTGCAACTATAACTTCTTTCTCTGCCTCTTTGAAGTGTAAATCTTTGTGTCTCAGGAATGTCTTTCTCAAGGACCGAGGAGTTATCCCTTCCAAATATAAAGAGGGGAGCCTAAGTTTAAGAAATGACAATTAGCAAACTCAGATGGCTTAATCACATTGACCAATCACCCACCATTAATGTCTTCCACTACTTCAACATTAGCTCACTTTATTGTTTAAAAATCCTCTCACCTTTTGTTCCAGCAGAATCGAGTTCACTGTATTCCTTACTGTAGTATTGTCTCTCTTTTGCAATAGTCTTGGATAGTTTCCTTGATGCTTTCAACGGATCTGGTGCAGTTTTTCTTTTACATTGTTTATTATGCATAACCTTGTATGTTAGTTTTATCTAGTCCAGCATATTGTTAATGAATCTGAATAACAGCAAACAAGGTTAACTGTGGTACCTAGTGCTAAATATTTTGAATGCCACCCCTGCCTATAGGGGCTTACAGAAAGAACTTGCTGTTTCAGGGTCTTGAATCTCAGGCCTATCATCTACTTCTTAAGAAGTCTTGGGGAAAATATCTAATTTTTCTGAAAGTTTTATCTGTAAAATTAAAATCAAGATAAAAAACTATTTTCCATATACTCTAGACAAAAATAAACAAGAGTAGAGAGAAATGAGCTAGTTTATAATGAACAAATAATTTAGC
Source organism: Tupaia tana (assembly GCA_026018925.1). Taxonomy (NCBI): domain Eukaryota; kingdom Metazoa; phylum Chordata; class Mammalia; order Scandentia; family Tupaiidae; genus Tupaia; species Tupaia tana. The sequence continues at coordinate 53,214,933 of JAKSZU010000003.1, forward strand.
CGGCACTCAGAAGAGCTGAGTCAAGCTAATAGCAGGGACCTAACTAGGGCCCACAACATCTTTTGCTGAATTCCTTAAGATTCCTTTAGGACACTCTTTACTCAATCTAAAGGAATTAGCCTTCTGAAGTTCTAGTTCTTTTAGTGTTCTACTACTACCTTTCCCACTCTTTTTGAGAACTGCTTTCTTGGTTTCTCTTGTGTTTCCACATGCTTTCGCCTTACATAAATGCCCCTTACTGACTTCTATATTCTTGGCAATTGGTCATATTCTGCTTTGATTATCTTCCTCATACTAGACCATTTGGGTCTGGTTAGTTCCTCTGACAAGATGCTCCTTTCTGAAGGAACCCGTATCTAATACCTTTTGACTTCCACGCATTGCCCAAAATGATGATCACACTCCATGTTACCATTACTGAGCGAGAGAAACACATGCATGTGCAACCTGTGCAGAGCCCCAGAGGGAATGTGGGGAATGCTGTGTATCACTGCAAACCTAGACACCCTTCCTGTGAAAGGGCAGCATTGTTTGTTGAAAGTGGATTATTTGAAACATTATTATGATCCACTAGGGCATCTGCTTTTCTCACTGTGTAAATCGATAGCCTTCTCGAGCCAAAAGACACATTTGATTCAACCTCTTCAGTTTGTATTACATGACACTGACATTTATTATAAGTCAAAATTTACAGTGTTTGGGGCTTAATTTAATTAGTCTCAACATTAAATTTTATTGCGAATATCTTAGAAGGCAGTGATTTAAGCTTTAGTAAAGAGCAACAGACATATACCAATGGTTATCAAATAACTACGACTAGTACACAATGAAAATGGTGATATCAAATTAGTGTATTCTGGTTTGTAATATGGAATATAAAGGAAACTAGGGGGAAATCATATTTTTTTAAGCATTGCTAAATTAATCAAACAGTATAGAGCAATTTTGAAAAACTTTAGTTCATGGCTACATGATGTAGGATGTTCAAAACACATAAGTCTTGGTCTCTGCATTCAAAGGAGATTTAAGACGATACATATATACACATAAACATTGAAATACTGACCAGGAAAAATGTCTAGGAGAAGACTTCCTAAGAGCACTGGGGATTTATCTAGTGTTTGTGGAGATATGAGCAGATACTTGTAAAGGAGAAGGGAAAGACGAAGCAAAGATACCAGTGAGACAAGAGTTGGGTTCATTAGAATAAATTGAAATCAGAGTGTTGCATGGTTGAGATCACCTTTTGAAGAGTACTACAGGACATATAAAAATGCCTACCTCTGACCAATGTAATGTAGGTTGTAAGAGGCATCGAAAAGTCCTTGTAAAAGAAAATAACAGGTCAGAGGCATGTTTGAGAAAGCTTTTCCATATAGAATGAGTTGGAGTAAGGGGTTAAGGGAGTAGGATCATTTGTTGGGAAGCTATTGCAACAACACAATATCTTTTTAATACAATAAATGGTGCCAAAAAGTGACTCAAGAGGAAACAATAAAGAACAAAATATGATTTAGCTGCAGAATGAGATTCCAAGGGAATATACCCTCCATGATGTTTCTCAAATAGGAGTCATGTCTGTTTAGAAATGTACACTTTGGAATTGTCTACATAGAGATGACAAAGGAAGAAGTCAAATGAATGAGCTAGGGCCAGAAGGTGGTGTGGTGGTTAAGGTGCTGGATTGCACGTGGCAGACTACACCGTTCCAGTCCTAGACCCAATGACTTAAAATCACGCTGGGCCTAATATGTATACATGCTCAAATCCTGAGAGGAGAATGGAGGAGACCTTCGCAGATCTCTCTCACTCTCTCTGTCTCTCTCTGGAGAGTACAAGTTCCCTACAGTAAACTATGAAAAAAATAAAAATTTTTAAAAAGCTGAAAAAAGTCAGTGTGTGCAGACTATGATAAAGATAATAGTCAAGCACTAGAGATGGATAACGGTTCAGACAGTTAAATGATCAGACACTATACATATGTTCTAGAATACTGGTTCTAAAACTTTGGTGTACATGAGAACCACCGGAGGGCTGCACATTTATGACACAGAATCACTAGCTCTAGGGTTCAAGCTAGAAATCTGAATATTGCCCCTGATGATGTTGCTACAGGCAAATCTGAACCCATACTTGGGAAACACACTGAAAAAGACTTGTGAAATCAAAAAGAAAAGAAAAGAGAAAGAGAAAAACTGGGCTTTGATGAACAACCTTAGATTGCTTCAATATTTGAAAAGTGAACTTCATATTTTTTCTATAATCTACTTAATACTGGTTGCATACATTAAGAGCCAAAACCAAACAAAACCAAAAACACTATTTTTTTTACAAAAGGGCAAAATTCTGCAGTCCACTTTACTCCCACTATATCCTCCAAAAAATAAAGCATGAGGATAATTGCTGAGTCATCACTGCAGCCTGAAAGGACCATTTTTCTATAGACAGCTTTCAAAGGTATCCTGGGTAAAATGAACTTTCAGAAAAAGCAGTTTTGCCTTTATTGCTACACTGTATCAGAATGTTTGATATGTTCCAAATATAGTTATCTTCAATAGATCCAGACCGAATTATTTAAGCTACTCACATTCTTGGCAAATTTTATATGCTGTATAACTTCTTCACTAGATAATACGAAACAGAATTAGAGAGTTGTCTATTTAAATCTTAAATGAATATTTAAAAGTTAATCAGTTTCCCACTTTCAATCAAAAATTCTACTATATATATAAATTTTATTATTCCTGTGATATGCCTTTTTTTCTGCTTCCTTCCAATTATTTCACTACCAATCATTTCATGGAAGCATTTAATCATTGTAGAAATCAGGAATGTATGTGGAAAAAATGGGACCAGTGAAGAAATCTCTTTCCTTTGTATTAAAATGACTAATATCAGTTCTAGATATATTTAATGCAATTAATTCCTCAGAAAATTTTATGTGATCATTTCCAAGTTTAATAGCGTAAGTCTCATCAAGCAACCTGAATTTTATTAGGAATATACAGCCCCCTGCAAGGTTTTGTAAACTCTTACAACTCCAGTTAGTTCCCTCTGGTGGCAGAATTTTCAAAGGAGACTGTAAGCAACTCCAGAGAGGGTTTCAGGTATGCTTGCATTTATAGCCTCCAGAGGAGAAAAAATACACAGGGTTAGTTCTGAAAGGTTGTAATGGTTTTGGAAGTAACTTTTACCTGCATCTTCAGAGCAACTAACTACTGCTGAGAATGAAGAAGAAAGGATGATTTCATAATTTTTTTTCTAACATAGAAAAAAATCAAGTTGAACAGTTCCTTTAAGGCCTGACTATGGTGGTATATGCTGCTAAGAAGCTGTGTTCAGCAGGGTAGATTGCATGGGAAGCCAGGGTTTGATCTCTGGTGCAAAATAAAGGCCAGACTCAGTGGTATGCACTTCTCAGGGACTGGGAAGGCTGAGGCAGGAGAATATCCAGCTCGAGACCAGCCTAGGAACATAGTAAGACTCTGTCTAAAAAAGGACCAGGCATGGTAACATGTGCTAATGGTCCCAGGTGGAAGGTTGAGGCAGGAGGATCACAATGACAAGATTCTGTTTTAAGAAGAGTTGTCATGTTTTGAATTAATGTATCTATTATATTTAATAGTACAAGACATAGAAAAAGGCAGAGAAAAAAATAAAGAAGAAAATTGAAAAGAAAAACATAGAGGAGAACCTCTGCTCTAATCATTGGAAGACTCTCTTAAGGACAAAGCAATCACTGGGCATGGTGCCTTACAGACCAAGGGCATTTAGAAAGATGAGCTTACATACATAAAAGTTTTACTTAAGTTATTTAAAAACCAGATCTATTTCCGGTAAATTGAGGCAATTGGGTTTCTAAAGCTCCAAGTGAATTACAGAAGGTTAGCAGCTAATTAACAGAATGTGGATTCAACTCCAAACTTCTGACTATAAATTATTTTTTTGTTATATTATACCTCATAGATTCAGGATTTGAGGCTGGGTAAGACAAAAAAGGAATCATGGGTTACTTAAAAAGAATTCCAGATATGATCAAATGGCTAAACATGCTCTACCTTCTGTAGCATGAAGCTTAAATAAACCACTTTTTTGTAATCCTAGTGAAATGCAGCCATTTAAATATAGTCGTGTGTGTGTTTAAAGAGAGATTTTTACTATAGGGTGCATGCATTTCCAGAGAGCCAGAGAGAGACAAAAAGCAAGAAATCACTCCCAGGGAGGGATGGCCACACTGCAATCCCTTCTCCATTCCCCTCTCAGGACTTTGGGCACACATGTAAATGTGCCCGGTATAAGTATTAAGCTACCAGGTCTGGGACTCCCACTGTGGTCAACTACGTGGGAGTCCAGTGACATAACCATTACACTATCTGCTGGTATCAAAAACAAAACATCATTATGGTTTTTGTTTTTGAATCATTTAGTCCAGAAATCTGTAGGGTTGTATAACCTCAGAGTTCAGACACTTTAATAATCCAATAGGATAGGTCTTACTTTATAGGCTTTCTAACCCACAGATTTAAAAGTCATTTGGAGGTGTAAATGTTAAAAGTATATAAATGCATCAAACATTGAAGTTATTCTTTAAATGATAAATCCTCAAATTTCAATTTCTCAATCAACAATAAAGCAGAAACCTTCCTTAGAGTGTCCAAGAGGGACTATGATTTATTTGTTTGTATATCATTCATTGCTATTCAACAAGGTAACAGTCATTATGTTCTTTCTACTCCTTCATCTTTACTGTTAATGGAATCTAGATTTTGTTTACCAACCTCTAAGGGACCTATCCTTCAGGGAAGAGAGGCCTCTGCACCAGTCATGATTTGTCAAATTCAATCATGGTCTAATTCCTTTTACTAGTGATTGTCTCAAATAGAAAATGTGATGGCATTAGGGTTGATAAGATAAGATAGGATGTTTGTTTGCTATCAGGCTCTAGGAAAGTTTCTATGCTCTTAAAGAGATATATAAAGAAAGGATTTGATTTCTTAATTGAACCACCTAATTCTAGATTTCTTGTTCCATATTAATAAATATCCTATTTATATAATCTGTAGTTGACTTTTCTGTTACTTGCAGACAATAGTAAGCTAACTGATAACATTTGCGTCTGAGCTTTTACATTTTATGATTAGATCAGCACAGGGAAAATACTACGTTGAAGTAGACTAGTTAGTTTTTCTTTTTCCTCCATGTTAAGGGGATCTCTCATAGTACAACTTATTCCCAGCTACTGAACATCTACAAATGGAAATCCAATTGTAAAGAACCATGAAGCAAAGCCTCTGCCCTTTTAGGTAGCTTCTACCATGGGACCTCGGATGGTCAGGCATGTCCCTAAGAACCTCGAACAATCACATACTTTTAATTGTAGATTCATACTCTGACCTTTCCTAATTTCTCACCTCCCTATTCATAGCTTATTTCCTTAGGTCTCTCTCTTTCTTTCTCTATTTCTATCTTTCTCTCCTAATAGAAAAAGGATGATAGATGCAATGAATGACAAGATTAAATAACAATTAAAATATTATGCCTATTGAAATAATTAAAATTATTTGATTTGAGGAGGCTACCTTTTGGAAGTTAGTTCTGATTTAAGAAGCTCAGTAGTTTCAATTATTGTTCAGTTATATTCTGTGGCATTTGCCCAGGTAATAATCTACATCATATACCTGAATCACTTTAATACGTATAAATATAAATATGTGTTTCCTCCATCAGCATGGCCCCTGATTTTTTAATTAAAAGTAAATAAGCATCCTGAAAGATAAATAGTTCTATTCATGGGCAGGAGAGAAATTTTTTTTTTTTTTTTTTTTGGAGAGGTTTTTGCTATAGGGCACTTTCGCTCGCCAGACAGAGAGAGACAGAGAGACAGAAAGCGAGAAATCACCCCCCAGTGGGGATGGCCACACCGCAATCCCTTCTCCTCCATTCTCCTCTCGGGATCCTGGGGACGCACGCACACACGCCCGGTGTGAGTTTAAGCCACCGGGTCTGGGACTTGAACTGCGGCGGACTACGTGGGAGTCCAGCGACATAGCCTTTACGCTAACTACTGGTCCTGAGAAAATTGTCTTAATCTGCACTTGGGTCCTAAATCTTGTTAGATCATTTTTATATAAATATTTATATGGGCTGAATTTTTAAAAGTTATATTCAAATATCACATGTATTTTTAAGTAATAACAACATAAGATATAACCAGGAATTGGAATGGTAGAAAAAAGCTAGGAAAGAAGTCCTTTCTGGCAAGCATTAACAATAGCACTTTTCTGGCATATTGGCCATGGAGTCTAACAGGATATGTAAAATATGAACAGAATAACAAATACACCCTTACCCCCTAATTAATGAAGTTGTATTTTATTAAGCCTAAAAATATGCCACAATACAAATTTTAATAAAATATTTATTCACATTAACATCTATGTGATTAAAAAGTAAAAAGAATCAGAGTAAATTCAACTCCAAATTTTTTGACTTTCATAGGTTTAATCTACCTTTATTTTTTTCAATTCCCATTACAAGAAGAAAAAATTAAGATAAAGTAGCAAAAGTATATAAAGTGAAGTGTTCCATAAGCCAGTAATAAGAATACTACTCTTATAAAAACAAAATCTCTACAACCTTTAACTCACACAATGAAGAATAAACTATTTTTAAATGCATCCCATTACTTAATTATCAAACTTCAGTGATTTTTAACAATGTACTCATTCAATGCACACAATGACGTTATTTCATGTTTAAAAGGCTCCTCTTTTCAGGACCTAATATTTTTAATTGCCTAATTTATAATATTGAGAATATTTTGTCATACAAAGAACATGAAAATATAATTATGAACACACTATGAAAGTAGATAAAGAATAACTTGGTAAAATGAATTCTATACATCTGAGAATTTATTCTATCTTTAAAATATTCATATGCTGAGTTACTCTTGATTTGAATCCTGACCTTCAAAAACACACCAGGCATATGTACCTGTGTGCCACAAATCCTTACTGGATGGAAAAAAGAGGGAAAAGGATTGCAGTATGACCACACCCCACTGGGAGGTTCTTTCTCTGTCTCTGTTTCTCTCAATCTCTGGTGTGCACACATGCCCTCTGGCAATAAAAAACTTTGCTTAAATATTCATTATTCAAATCATAGCACTTTTAACTTTTTGTACTAATAAAAAATGTCTGATTTAAAATATGGCAGCCAAAGACTTTTTTTTCATCTTTTTTTCCTTTCAAGTTTTCAAATTTGACTTGCTTGCTCAGGAGAGTGTTCATACCTATTATGATTTCTGCTATTACACACATCCAATTTTTAAAGACTCTTTATCAAGACTCCAGTGTGCCAGGGAGAAAAGGTACCCAGTTCACAGTCTGATGTTTATCTCTGATTTAAAACAGTCTTCAAACACCTTGTCAGAATCTGCCAGTGTATTGCTTTAGGCAACAAGTTTCTAAGAATGCCCCACAGGGCTACAGGAGAAAGCTCTTTGCTCTCTATCAAATACCTCAGCTCCCCTTTTTCTTATCTTCAGACAAGTAGAGCACTAAAACCTTGATTCCATGGCTTAATATGGATAACATGACATTTTACTGATAGTGAATGGTATAATCACAAATTGGCTTCCGTAATTTTATAATTGAGGGACGAAACAACATTATAGAGAATATTCTGAGAAACACTTTATTCCAACGAGAGAGGTTATCTTATCTTTTGTGAGGTATTTTTGAACTTGTAACTATAGTGGGTTTTTGTTATTGTTTGTTTTTTAGGTTTTTGCCATAAGGTATGTGTACTCTATGGAGAAAGAGAGAGACAAAGAGAGGGAAAATGAGAAATCATCCCCCCCAGGGGGGATGGCCACACTGCAGTCCCCTCTCCTCCATTCTCTTCTGAGGATTTTGGGCATACATACACATGTGCCAGCATGATTTTCAAGCCACTGGGTCGAGGACTTGAACCACAGTCAGCTAGGTGGAAGTCCAGCGCTTTAACTACCATACTATGTGCTCATCCCTCTAACTAGTTTCATAAACACAGGAGTTACTATAATAACCATGGAATGGGATTAGGCTAATTAGTGTATATATATATATATATATATATATATATATATATATATATATATATATTCAATCAATCCAGAAATATTTAATTAACACTTGCTATATGTCAGGCAGTGGGAATTAAAAAATGACTGGGGTCTTCTGACCTAAGGGGATCTAATGGTCAATAAAGCAAAGACTACAGGGGTGATCTGGAACCATGTTAGCAACAACTAATTTGACTGGGATAAGGGAAAAAGGAGTAAGAAATGCCTTCTAAATGGAAATGATATTTAATCCAAGGACCTAGAAGAAGCAAAAAAAGGGAATGTTCCAAGTTTTTTCAGAAGTGGAGATACCACTGGGTATCTTTTTGTGTAAGAGCATTAAAAGAGAGAAAATAAAACTAGAATACATGAAGTATTTAGTAGGTGCCAGGAATTTTACATTCATTAGCTCATTTAATCTTCACACCCAACCCTCAAGGAGTCAGACAGTAATCCTCATTTAACAGAAGGGGGGAACTACGTTCAGAGAGTCTAGATCAAAAAGTCCAAGTTTATCCAGTTGGTAAACAGCAGACCCAGTGGTTTAACATGGTTAAATCACACTCCTAGACCCTTGCTCTCTTCATTAAGCACAATTCCTGCTGTTCCAAAAAGAAATAATGAATGGAGAGAAGATAGAAATAATTCAATTAATGATATAAATCAACAGCAAAATTTCTCAGTTCATAATATTTGTGTGGCAGGAATACATTTTTATATTCATGTTTATAAATTGTACTATATGATTGTACCTGGCTATAAAGTTAGTATTTTTAATCTTAGACTACACAAGTACGGTCATTTTTCCTTAGCTGAATATTTGTAAGGCTGAAAAAGAAATACACTGAGCCATTACTGACTGCTTGAAAAAAAAAAAAAAAGTGTTTGGGTTACATATTCTGTTGCTATTCTGTCCTGTTACATGTTATGTTCTATTTCCTTCACCTGTGATGCAAATCAGTCCAGGGCTCCTTCTCCCAATTATCCCTGACCCTCCTCACTCCCATCAGCTTCTCAGACCGATGTTTCAAACCAAGCAAGCCCTGTAAGGTTACTGATTCCTATTTTGAGACTACTCAGGAAGTAATATGGCAATTCCTTAAATATGGCTGGCATCAAGAAATAGTGAAGCACTTTCCATTCTGTGTTTTTTAGAACCTTGTCCTCAAAGGGTGGTTCTTAAAAAAAAAATTTATTTAATTTTATTAATTATTATTATTTAATTTGATGAGAAAGAGACAGAGGGCGAAAGAGAGAGAAAGTGAGAAAGCAAACTGCCAGGTCCGAGACTTGAATTGTGGTTGCCCATGCAGTAGTCCAGCACCTCAACCACCAAGCCACCTGCCAGCCCCCAAATGGTGGTTCTTGACCTAGTAGCATCAGTATCACCTGATAGATTACTAAATATATAAAGTTTTTGGATCCCTCTTCCCCCCAATCTACTGAGTTAGAATCTATGTTTTTAACAGAATTCCCACATAATCTTTAAGCACTATCAATTTTGAGATGCACTGGTTTAGAGCAGAAATTCTGCTCTATGCTAATAAATGTAAGTTTCCTTCTGCAGACTTTCTATGTATATATCACCTTAGAGAACCTTCTCCTAACACCACATAAATTTTTCAGAAATGGGAAGCAAATTATAGAACTATTAACTTGAAAAATCAATTTTGGAAAAGGTGAAATATTAGAGTAAGGGTTTCACAGCTGAATAAATTTGAATTAGAAGATCAACAGTCCCTTTCAGTTTATGTGTGGCCTTGGTCGTGGTACACAATCTCTCTGACCCTTGGGATCTCATTCGTAAGGTGGAGATGATAATATCTGTTTTGCAGGAGTTTTGTGAACATCAAGACGTTCAGCACAAATAAGCACTCAGTAAATACTGACTTCAGCTTCGTTTATCTGATCTAGGATAAGGTAGATAAAGTATACCAGAGGATTACTACACAAAATAGCTAATAAGTTAGCAGAAATTTATTTATATGACAACTTGCTGTTAGTCTGTATCACATATTAAGATTTAAACAAGGGACCAGCAGTTAGAGTAATGGCTATGTCGCTGGACTCCCACATAGTCGACCGCGAATCAAGTCCCGGACCTGGTGGCTTAAACTCACGCCGGGCCGTGTGCGTGCATGCCCAAGATCCCGAGAGGAGAATGGAGGAGAAGGGATTGCGGCGTGGCCATCCCCTCTGGGGGGTGATTTCTCGCTTTCTATCTCTCTGTCTCTCTCTGTCTGGCGAGCGCATGCGCCCTATAGCAAAAACCTCTCCAAAAAAAAAAAAAAAAGATTTAAACAAAAATAGAAATAATATAGTGCCAATTTTTTTCTGATTATATAAATGTATATAAATGATATTTTGAAAATGTCAAGAAATTATAAAGATTAAATATCACTTAATTTCTATGACTCAGAGATTCAGAATTGTTAGCATTTTAGGGTCTATCTCACCTATATTGATCAATGCATACATATATGTGTTCATATATGCAAAGTAGTACACAGCATAAGCTGGTTTCTAAGTCACTATGTTCACCTAATGAAGCAGTTTAGTATATCACCAGAAGCAGATATTAAAACTATTCTGTTTTGTTCAAGTTCTGGCTCTGTCTCTGTGAAGCTATGTGATCTTGACTAAAACAACTTCACTATGCTTCAACTTCTTCATCTATAGAATGGGAACAATAATAGTATCAACTTTGCAAGGCTGTTGTAGGATTAAATGAGATAGTCTCTAAAAACAGAACATTATTCGGTATATACAAATTTTTAGGTAATCATCTACTGTGATTTTAATTCTGTAATATAAATATCTATTATGTTACAAAATACTCTGCTACAAACATTTGCCTACTATCACACTGTATGTAACACAGTTTAAGGGTTTTTTTTAATGCATTTAATTGTAAGGTCTTTCATTTTTTCTGCCTTTGATAAATAATCCTTTTACATACGGATTTCTGTACACCCATGGCAATGTTCCTTTTGGATGTATTTCTAGAATGAGAATTTCATAGTTAAAATATTATTATTTTATAAACTGTTAAGTATCAATAAAATTTAGTGTGGGGACCAGGCATAATTCAGATCTCCTGGATCTTGGGTAAATAGAAGGATTTGACTTCCTAAGGGAGTATGTCCAAAACTAGGAGGAAAATGGGATAGACTACATAGCAACTTTATCTACTTCAAAAAAAGATGGCTACACTCCCACTATGACTCACAGAGAAGGATGATGCTTTTGTGCTATAGCCAGGCATAAAAATAGGCATATAGTGAATGATTTTTAAAATACTAGGGTTTTTTATTTTTCTTTTTGAAGTTGGTGTAGTTTGGATACCACATGAGTACTTAGATATAGGCTTCTCTCTGGCACAGAGTTCTTTACCAAACTTCAAAACCGGGCTTTTGGAGCCCGCTGAAATTGGAATCAAATTTAAAGAACGTTGGCAAATCAAACAGCCCATGTACTGTTTCTAAGCTGTCCAAGCCCATGTGTTCATACAGCCTTCTGCTCCTCTGCAGAGCTGATGTTTGCACAGGCACCTGCACATCCATTTGAAGCAGTCTCAGCTTTTGGGCACCTCCTTCCTATTTCCAAGCATGGCTCTGCCCAGAAAAGAGATGGACTTCTTACTAAGCTCTGCTTCGCTCCTGATCTCACTCTCTCACAACTACTAAATGTGAAATAATATCCCAACTGAAAATCACATGGGAGGGCAGCAATTATTCCAATCTTTGATTTTTACAGAAGTATGAAATTTGCTATATTGAAAAATCATGTCTCAGTAGAATGGGTATTTAGTATTTGCTAACACGTTTGGGACAAGATCATGAGATTTCAAATGAATCTTGTATTATTGAGATAGTGAAATCAATTAGTTAACAGATCATACAGTCATACAGTCCTCTCTGATGAACTATTATTGATGATGGTAATATAAGAAATAGCAGTTATCCCTAAATATAGATTGCTTTGTTTTATGAGGCCCAGATGCAAAGACACTATCATGGATAGTAAAAGGAAAATAAGAATATAGATAAATCTTTTGAACTCAGTCCACCACTGGACTAAGACCAGGAAATTTTCCAGTTCTCAAGATAATCTCCCTTGAGAGCTGATTTCATTATCCGACATCACATAGAGTAGAGCATGTAATAGTCATTTTTGCAATGTCTTTTTTAGAACCCTAAGACATTATACTAGTTCATAATTTAATTTTCCATTTCTGCCTTTGCATGAAGTAATTCTGTCTTAAGAGTTTAGACAACAAAATATTAAGATATATTAATAGAAATAAATGAAGTAAATCTGGGTTATGGTTTCTCTGTATTTAATCATTCCTTAAATGGGGCTGGATTCTAACTCTGTATTTTTTTTCTAACTGATCAATTCTTCCTCAAGTTTTATATTACCTGTTATATTGATAATACAAAATATTTATCTCCAGCCCCAACTCATTTTACAGTTTTAAATCATATATTAACTACCTACTGCATACTTGAAACTGGTTTTACTATGCTTAATGACTTCTAGATACATTCCTACTTATGCTATTACTGGTTACAATGGTAAGTAAAACACAAATACTTTCTCTAATTATGAAACTCATATTCTAGTACACCTAAAGACCTCAAAAGTATGTATCCAATGCAAAACTCACCACTATCCTTTGAGAAAGCTTCATTTTTGTTATGTTAATATTGTCAATGCAATCAAGTAACTCATCTTCAAAATATTATTTTGTTTTTTTAATAGTCAAATCATAAAGATCTTTGTCTTCTTTTTTGATATAAGAGGATTTTTTCCAATGATAATGAGAACTCTATGTATAACCCATATATGCCAAATATTTAACATCTCTCCATGTACACCCCAAAGTTGCTTTCCCTCATAATTTTTCTAGCTTAATCAATGACATCATCATCTAGTTAGTTAAATTCACTCTTCATTCTTTCAAATATCTTTTCATATACTAATTCCTCAAACATTTAATATAAAATAATCTGTCCAAGATATGGTTCTAGAGGCCGAGGGGACATAGATCAATAAAATACTTTAAACTCCTACATTCAAACAACTATTAAATTCTCAGCAGTAACCAACAAAGCCAATATAAAATTTTAGAAACTATCTTTCAAATATGTTACCTCTACCTTTTTTAAAAACAATAATTCTATTGAGATATAATACACAAATCATGAAATCATCTCCTTTAAAGTATACTATTCAGTGAGATTTTATTTAGTTACTTTTCACCATAATTCATTATAAAAGATTTTCATCACCCTAGAAAGAAAACTTAGCCCATGGACAGTCATTCCCCATGCCCCTTTTTCCCCGTCTCTGGCAAATACTAACCTACTTTCGATCTGTATGAATTTATTTATCTTGAACATTTCATATAACTGGTATCACACAATATGTGGCCTATTGTGTCTGTCTTTTGTTGTTTTTTCTCACTTAGTGTAATGTTTTCAAGTTCATCTATGTTGTAGCCTGATCAATATGTCACTGCTTTTGTGGATGAGTAATATTTTACTGTATGTATAAACCATAATTTGTTTATTCGTTTATCCATTGATGGGTCATAATGATAACTATATGTTTAAAATTTTCTGAAGTGGGGCCAGCAGGTGGTGTAGTAGTTAAAACACTGGACTCCCACGTGGTCGGCTGCATGTGTGTACATGCCCCAAATCCCAAGAGGAGAATGAAGGTGAAAGGATTGTGGTGTGAGGTTCTTTCTGCATTTTTTAAAATAACAATTCTCTTGAGATATAATACACAATTCATATAATACAGAAATCACCCTTGGAGGTGGTTTTCTCTCTCTCTCTCTCTCTTTTGGAGGTGGTTTCTCTCTCTCTCTCTCTCTCTCTCTCTGTCTCTGCAGTTAGTGCAAGCACCCTATAACAAAAAAATCTCTCAAAAAATATTATTTCCCTGAAGAAACATTGTTTTCCAAAATGGCTCTATCATTTCATAAGTCCATTATCAATATATTGAGTTTCCAGCTTTTCCACATTCTCACCAACACATAATTTTCATTTTCTTGATTATAGCTATCCAAATGAATGGTTTTCATTTGCATTTCTGTAATGACTAATGATGTGGAGCAACTTTTCATTTGCTGACTGGCCATTCATATGCTGTCCTTGGAGAAATGTCTACTCAAATCCTTTACACCTTTTTAATTGGTTTGTCATTTACTGTTGGATTGTAAGAGTTCTTAATAGGACAATTTTCGTAGGGAAATAGAATTAAAGTGTGAGTTTATTTTGGTACAAAAAATTATAATTCATGAGTTTTTTATAGCACAACTTTTCTAAGACCTTTTTGAAGACCACCACCCCTCATATATTCTGAATATAAGTTCATTATCACATATATTATTTGCAAATATTTGCATCCATTCTGTGGGATCTCATTTCATTTCCTGATAGTGTGCTTTGAAATAAACTTTAAATACCTTAATGAAGTTCAGTTTATATTTTCTTTTGGCATTTATGCTTTGGTGTCATATCTAAGAAACTATTATCTAATCCAAACTCATAAAGATTCAATCTTATGTTTTCCTTTTAGAGTTTTATAGTTTTAGCTCTTATATTTTGGCCTATTGCCAGTTTTAGTTAATTCTTGTACATGCTGTGAGGTAGGGGCTCAATTTTATTCTTTTATATATATAAAGGTAATTATTTCAGAGTTATTTGCTAAATAGACTAACCTTTCTTTGAACTTGGTTTTCTTGTCAAATATTAATTTACTATAAATGTAAGCTTATTTCTTGACTCTGTATGTTTATCCTTTTGCCAGCATTACACTATTTTGAATACCATAGCTTTGTAGTAAGTTTTAAAATAAAAAAGTGTCCTCTATCATCATCTTTTTTTTAAAGATTGTGTGTTTGTATTTGTCCCTTACTTTTCCCCATATGAATTTTAGATCATTTTTCAATTTTCTTAAAATAGGCAGGTAGCTGGCATTTTGATAGGGCCTCCTGAGTGACTAAGTAGATTTTTGTTCAAGGTCCTAGGTACTATGCTTTGAACAAAATGATCAATGACTTTCGAGTTATACACTTTGCTACTAATAAAGAAAATGTATGGTAAAGTTACTTGGTAGACAGTCTTGGATATCACCTTGAGAAATAAATTCTTATGTCTTTGAATATAGTAGGTGACACCAGACTTGATCAAGTCATCATATAATTTATTGCCCTATATGTCAATATATACAATAAGATCAGATTATGATAATTGTTTTAGTGGATAAAATTAACAAATCTTTCTAGAGAACAAGACCTCTTTTATAAGGAGTTTTTATTTTGCTATTTTGAAAAAAAGAAAACCAGAGAAGTCAAATATTCCTAAATAACTTCACATTCAAGAGTCCAACTTTGCTAATCACATTTTTTAACTCACAGTTGTTGATATCCATGTATTGTTTTTTTTTTTTCAGTACATTGTCATTTGTGCCATCAGAGCACTGAAAATGTGGCATTTCAATAAGAGTGCTCCATTCTTGTCCCTGTGGCTTTTCCTCCAAGTTATTCCCACCCATTCTGTAACTTCGCTGCTAGTGGTTCTTCAATCTCAGTAGAAGGCTCAACAAAAAGTTATCAGACTACAATATTCAAGATCGTACCCCTTCCTCAAGTAGTCCTTAAGTATTTGCATAGAAAAATATGTCATAGGGACCAGCAGTTAGCTATATATATATATATATATATATACATATATATATATATATATATAAAATGGCTATGTTGCTGGACTCCCATGTAGTCGACCGCGGTTCACATCCCGGACCCGGTGGCTTAAAAAAGTCACGCCAGGTGCGTGTGCATGTGTGCCCAAGATCCCTAGAGGAGAATGGAGGAGAAGGGATTGCGGCGTGGCCATTCCCCCTGGGGGGTGATTTCTTGCTTTCTGTCTCTCTGTCTCTCTCTGTCTGCCTGGCGAGCGCACGCATCCTATAGCAAAAACCTCTCCAAAAAAAAAAGAAAGAAAAATATGTCATGATTTTTCTGATGATGACCCAATAATTCATTAATTGAATTTGCAAAAGAATGAAGTTCTTCAGTCATTCCAGTAGGGGTAGCGATCAAGTTTGCCTGTATGCAGACAATGACATGTACATACATCACAACCGCTACTTAGCCAGCAGGGTTTACATTTTTCCATCAATTGGAAGATGCATTCCAATTTTAGAAATGTTACAATGTGAAAAATGTGATTTTTTTTTTTTCTTTTTTTGGAGAGGTTTTTGCTATAGGGCGCGTGCGCTCGCCAGACAGACAGAGACAGAGAGATAGAAAGCAGGAAATCACCCCCCAGGGGGGATGGCCACGCCGCAATCCCTTCTCCTCCATTCTCCTCTCGGGATCTTGGGCACGCACGCACACGCGCCCGGCGTGAGTTTAAGCCGCCGGGTCCGGGACTCGAACCACGGTCGACTACGTGGGAGTCCAGCGACATAGCCATTACGCTAACTGCTGGTCCCTTTTTTTTTTTTTTTTTTTTTTTGAAAAATGTGATTTTTTTTATATTGATGAAATACGATACTATACTAACAGAGCTGCCAGAGAAAAAGACAGGCAAGAAAGATGAGGATGGCATATTTCATAAGAAATTAAATAGATCAAGCATTTAGCTCACTGCTTTCTCCTTGAGTTCCCTCCCTAGAAAAAGAGGCTACAGGATTCATATAATTGTTTATGAAGGGTCTTCAAAAATGGAAAATATATATTATGGAAAATAATTTATGGATAGATTCCTAAAATTTTAGGCATGAAAGTAAACTCATACTTCAATTCCATTTTCCACAAACTGTTTGACGTTCCCTTGTATATGCTTTTTCTCATGTGAGAACTATCGCTGGAAAGACTGTTGGCCAAGAGCCTCCAGTAAATTTTAATTTAGTCTACTAAATTAAATACTATTCATTCAATTTGTTAATATTTATAAATAACCTTCCATATCCCCTAAGCTTTTCCATTTGATGGGGAAAAAATCATAAATCAAAGTCCAAAGAGCTTACCTCTAATAGGAAAAGCCCATACTGTAAGTGAAAATTAATTGAACAGGATGAATACAGAATAGTAAGTTTTAGAATGTTATTGAAAGAGAGTAATTTGGTTTGGTGAGTGCTTTTAGCTAGGTGGTCAGGGAAGGCCTCTCTGAGGTGTGATATTTATTGACTAAGGTATGATATTTAGCCACAAATGAGTATGTGGATGAATGAGTGGAAAGAACACTTCACTTTTATTGTGTGAGGATAAACTAGTTTATTTCTGCAAAAGAAATCTCAGCCACATTCCAACTCCAAATTTAAAGAAAATGTAATCCAAATCCAAATTTAAAGAAAATGTAACTATTATTTCCCATTAGGAAAGCTGCCAATAACTCTCTTTGTGAGCTGATTAAATCTTAAAAGCTACACAGTCCAGGGGATGGGCCTGTGATAGGCTTACGGTCAAAACTGAGGTAGAATATGTTCGGCAGGGGGGCTGTGCACATATATGCATACATGTTTGAATTTTAATGTTTTTATTCTAGGGATTTCAAACAATATGATTAGTTTTTAATCTATTATTTTTAAATCGATATCTAATAATTGTACATATTTGTGGGGTTCAAGGTGATTTTTCGGTATGAGAATCCAATGGAATGATCAGATGAGGGTGGTTAGCATATCCATAATCTCAACCATTTGTCATTTTGTTAGAAAAACTCAAAATTCTATTTTTTTCAGCAATGCTGAGATATGCAGTAAACTGTTGAAAACTATGGTTACCTGACTATACTCTATCACACTAGAGCTTGTTCCCATCTATTCATAATTTTGTAACATTAACCAACATTCTCTACCTCATCCCTTCTCCACCTCTCCTAGTCTTACTCTCTGTTTCTATGAGGTTATCTTTTTTAGTTTCCACATGCAATTTAGAACATTCAGTATTTCTTTCTGTGCCTGGGTTATTTCAAGTTATGGTTTTTTACATCTAGCATATCAGCATTTTATCAGAGAGCCATGAATACTGTCGTTATTTTAAAACTATTTGCTGTATATAATTATCTTTGATTAATTAGGCTTTAATTTTTTGTTTTAATAAGTGCAGAATGTAGAACTGTCAAAATTAGGAGTCTTTGAGAGCTTTCAAGAGAGATTCACCAAATTCAATCCTAGCAAAAACTGCAACTGCAGAACCTGGAGACAGTTTCAATTATGTGTCACTTGGTGGCAGCATAACAAAAATGCTATGAAAGTTCCTAGCTTCAGGGAACTAAGTTCTTTAAGGAACTAGCTGGTAAAAACAGTATATTATGACTATTTTGTAACATATGGAAACATGCTTTTTTTATTATTATTGAGAAAAGTATTTTTTAAATAACATGTTAAATTATAGTAATTATACCTTCATAAATACAATATTCCTTCACAGATATTTCCTATTTCTATTCTATGGCAGGAATTGAGTTAAGAATTTGGGCTAAAAAGATAAATTAACATGAGCTGAATTTTGTCTTCTCAAATTCACATGTTGAAGTCCTAACCCTTAGTACCTCAAAAAGTGACTGTATATAGAGATAAGATTATAAGAGAGATAGAATGAAGTCATAAAGTGGGCCCCAATCCCTGATGACTGGTGTAATAAGATGAGATGTGGACAGAAACATACACGGAGAGAAAACTGTGTGAAAGATGGAAGAGTAGTGATCTATAAGCTCAGGAAGAAGCCTTGGTATAAGCCAACTTTGTCACCTCATCAGACTTCAGTCTCTAGAATTGTAAGAAAATTAATTGCTTTGATGAAAACCACCCAGTGGTGTTTTGTTATGGCAGCCCTTGCAAACTAATACAATTTATAGGCTTCTGGGGTAGCATTCTAATAAAAAAGAAAGAAAACACAGAAACAAGTAATTATAAGACAATGTGATGGGTTTTGTAATAGGTGTGCATTAGGAATATGAGATCTTGGTAGAAAATGAAATGCATTTTTTCAGATGATTGGTAGGAAATTTCATGTAAGATTTGATATGGGCCTTTAGGAATGAATAGGGATGTTCCAGGAACAGGAATGAGAATGAGAAGGAATGACATTTTGGGTAAAGATGTAATAAGATGGTAGGCATGGAATACTGTAAAAACTTAAAAATTGTTCTGAGTTGCTTGAGTCAGGAGACACCCCAGAAAGATAAATTTGAAATAGATTTTGAAGAGCCTGTTGTTCAAACCATTTCTTTCTTTAAAAGTTTAAGATGGCTTGCAACCAAAGATTTATCTTTGTTATAGTGAGTACTTGTTAGAAAATATGGGAAGATATACTAGTAGACATTTAGCCAATTCTATTTTGATTAGACATGAATAGTATGGTTAAACATTAATGAATTTATAGATATTTCTAATATTTCTTCAGAGTCCATTAAGCCCAAAACTTAGTTTAAGAAAGTCTCACAGAGGAATAATTTGTGATTGCCATTTGTAATTATCTCTTTAACTGTTTTATACATCAGTTTTCTTTAGGTACCTTTCCTTTAGAAAATATACATTTGATAATATTTAAATATTATTTTTAAACACTTTAGTACTTTTAGATAAAGCATTAGGTTAAAATAGTGATGCCTCTTACTTATGATTTAGCTCTAAACTCATTTCAAAGCACATACTTGTAAGACATAAATAAATTTTAGTAGATGGTAAAATATGTCTTAAAACTCAAAATAGTAGTGATGTTCAGAAGAATTTAAAGGCAGTTTGTCTGAATTGGTATGGTGATTTTGTGATCAGATTATTTAAATGGGTAAAAATCTATAATTGAACATTGTCAATGTTTACATATCACTTAATCTTTGTGTAAAATATTTGCTCTGAGTCACTACCACTGGCTGATAGGTTATATCATGAATTGATAGCCCAGAGACAAGACTTTATGCTGTTTGTAGATAAATATAATTAGGAATAACGTTAAGGTCAGCTTGTCTCGCCTTACACCTAAAATATCTCAGAAACACGTGGTTAATGTATTGATTTATCATATTTCCTGCAGCATTAGAGAATACACCCACACATGCATATTCACATATGTATGTATATCATATGTATCTGATAGCATACAAAGTTGGGTATGACGATTGGCCTTCTTGGTAGATAAGGAAGATGGGAGTAGCTCAGAATCTCCACATATGCCCTTTTATTGTCATCCCTAATTCTCACCAAAGGAAATTCTGATAAAATTACAGAGTGCAAGATCTTTAACAATAATTGACAGGCATGTAAATTTCTAACGTACCACTTTTCATCCAGTGTGTGTGTAACTGTGTAAAAACTCCTAGAGGTTTTGCAGGTATCTGTAGTAGTATTTCACATTAAATTAATCAATGCAACATCCAAACCACCCAATCATATGTAAGTTGGGAGTTGGGAGGGCCTGGCAAAAATATTGTGTTTTTAGTTGATAATCATGGCATTTGTGAGCATCAATACTCTCCTCTCTATTTCTCAGCCAATTTTGTAAAACAGAGGGAAAGTTCAAATCTACTGGACTAAAAATGTCATAAAAGATAACTTACTGGTATTTTGGGGTAAAATGCTATCAATAAATAGTATTACACTTCATTCTAGTGTTCTCAACCCTAGACAAGAATGGTATAGATAGTTGAAAATCCCATGGTTTAATCTGAATTTAGCTCTTTCTTTCTGGTTTTTAGAGGGAAAAAATAATCCCTAGATTGGGACCAGCAGTTAGTGTAATGGCTATGTCGCTGAACTCTCATGTAATAGACTGTGGTTTGAGCCCCAGACCCGGTGGCTTAAATTCATGCTGGGCGCGTGTGCCTGCATGCCCAAGATCCCAAGAGGAGAATGGAGGAGAAGGGATTGTGGCATGGCCACCCCCCCACCCCCAGGGGGTGATTTCTCGCTTTCTGTCTCTCTTTCTGGTGGTGAGCACACGTGCCCTATAGCAAACACCTCTCAAAAAAAAAAAAAAAAAAAAAAAAAAAAAAACAATCCCTAGATTTACAGTGACTAGATACTGCTTAGAGCACTGAGAGTCACGTGGGGAAGACCATAAAGCACCAGGACTAATTGCCTTTCCATTTTCTCAATCCCTGTGGCCATGCTGTAACAGGGAAAACACCTCAGAGCCAATGCAAACCCTTAAATAGTTTCAAAATCCTGGAGTCCATATGACATTAAGGAGAAATGTATTGAATAGCCAGCCTCTCTCCTTCTGTTCACCTGAGTTGGAGGTGGGGTGAGAGGGGAGGGAGGTGGTCAGGGAATATTTAGTGGTGTCATTCAGGAAAGGCCAGAGGGCTCATGTATCTGGGTAATAGAGAAGTCTACTGCATGATCAGGCTCTAAGCAGCAAGTGATCCTTAACTCCAGAGTATTTAAAAATTACTCTCCTGGGACCAGCAGGTGATGTGGTCGTTAAGGTGCTGGACTCCCACTGGCCGGCCACCGTTCAAGTTTGGACTTGGTGGTTAGCATTCTCTTTCTCTGATGAGTGCATGAGCCCTATAGCAAATTAAAAAAATAATAATAAACAGACTTAAATAATTCTTTAAAAAAATGACTCTCCCATCACTATGAAATGCTGATGCAGATTTTGGAAGGAAAACATAGTTGAGGAAATATCAACAGAGAAAATGCAGACATGGTGTTCCTAATTAGAGATGCTATTATCCTGCAATAGCATTTTCTTGCCATTGGTTCAGAGCTGTCAGTTCTGAAGAAAGAATTTGGAGACTGATGTCAGCATGTAGAGTATAATCTTCAACATAATTTTACTTAAATTTGTATAATACATTTTATAAGTGTGTGTGTGTATGTGTGTATCAGCCCATGGGCTCAGTTACTTCAACAAATACCATGAAGACTTAGATTAAATAACCTATTCTCTGGATTCTGTTGAGTTCCTAAACACATTAAATGGAGTAAATAATTATGACTGTAACATTTGAAGTGACATTTGACTAATGAAGATTCCAGTAGAGGGATACTAATGCATTCATACCTCATCCCTCCACGACTGCCATTCGTACTTCTCTCTTTGATGTGAACTCCTATATTGTCCTGTGAACTAATGTGACCGTGAAACTATTCATCACCTCATTTTGATTTTCAACCATTTTATATATCTTGGCTTACCCTCTAAAATAATTATTTTAAAAGGAATCTAATACTCATTTGATGAGTCATATGAAAGGCTTTAGAAAACGAACTAAATATTCCTGTAGTATCATTTTCTCATTTGACATGAAACCAAAGCTTTATATTTTTACTTTCAAATTCTTTCTGTAGTATTTGCATAGATGGGTACTAGGCTTTAAATGTGCCAATTTGAATTAGTGTCTGCTAAACTTTACCTTATTATGATACAGTAATTTTTCCACAGTGTTCTGAATTAGAAGTTTTTAATATTCAATTTAAATGTAAACAGGTAATCATGACACTTCAGGGATATTCTAAGTATTTAGCTTGCATATGTACTCTGAAACGTTATGACGTATTCAAAGCTCTTATAAGAATTGAATCTACATGTAATTCTTTGAACCTTATTCTTTGATTTATGAAGTGAAATTTTGAGTTTAATCCTCTATGCTTGAATTTTGAGGCTGCCAGAATGGATTTATCCTGAAAACTCCTTGTGAGAATATCTCACAAAAACATAAGGACTTATACTGAGCAGCAGAAGTGTTAGGAAATTTACAATCTGCCGTAGAACAAAATGGAAAGCTACCGAGGAGTTGGTGAGGAGTGTGGTACCTTGGGATGCTTACTCAAGGCAATTTTAAAACAGATTCATTATCAAACATTGCCCTTAAAATAGCAGTGTAAAATCATAGTTACAACTAGTGGACCCAGATGGAAATAGTTTTAAGATCCGTTCTAGTAAGAGGCATGGAATAACTGAATTTCTTAGTTGCTGACCAGATCTAGAAGTTATTTTGCATTAGTGCTATTTCAGAGTCTAGATGAAAAGCTGAGCTCTAGACTTAGTGAGAGGCTTCACCAGCAACTTTCTCTGGAAATGGGAACTGTCATGCTGTGGCATAATTGCTCTGTGGCAGTTTTAGATTTTCTCCACCTCCATGTGCATCATCTGTGGCAAAGTGGTTTTCTTTATGACCACCTTTATCTGTGGAAATGGCATAAGTAATTGGATTTCTTTACATTCATTACCAGCAAAATAAATAAATAAATAAATAAATAAATAAATAAATATAAAAACCTATAATATAAGCACTGGAGATAAGGATTCTGGGATGAAAGTTTTAAAATAGTTCTCAGAATCCTAGATTTTTAACAGACATAGCTCTTTGGTTAAAAGAGTGGATTGTTACATTACATGAGCTTCAAAGGCCAAAGTCACCTTTGGAATTCTCTTAAAGGATCTAACTATCAATACATTCGATACCAAGTAAATATTAATAATTAACTTTTTGAAACAACTTTTAAATATTCCTATTTTAAATTAAGAATTGCAAGTTGACTTACTCTAAAATATAAAACCAAATATGACTTTAATATCAGTCCTATATTTTTCTCTTCAATTTTCCCTTCAAATTTCTGAATTTAATCTCACATTTCGACAAAAAAAAAAAAAGACTAACTAATTAGTTATGCATGTTATCTTTGGGGAGCTGAGGTAGGAAACTAGTTATGTGTTAAACTTTTAGAATAAAACTGATCTGCTATGGGATGACATGTGAAATAAAATCGTATTATAGTATTGATATGTGAAAATAGAATGTTTAGCATTATAATGTGATATTGAAATTATTTTAATAGGACATAGACAAAATAATTATATTTCAAATAGACATTGTCATGGAAATGTTGAAGTTGACAACACATGTAGCTAAATTTTCCCACTGTTCTTATAAAATAGATTCTGCTTTCTCTCTGAACAACATGTGTTCTCAGTATAGAGACAAGTCACTCAAAACACAAGGTGCATAGATTCTCTTGGACTGCTTCCCAGAACAGTGGCCTCCAGTGCAATCTCTGGCTGTAGAAGCATGAGCCAGTTCAGTAGTGCAATAAACATTCTTCCCTTCCTCCACATTAGTACCCCAAATAGCAATTTGTCCAAGAAATTGCCTGCTGGTACTATAATCTCAAATCCCACTTCAACTGGCAGAAAGGTATTCATGCCCACAAACAAATAAAAGATCAAAGACATATCTATTGAGACACTGAATGCTAAGCCACTAATTGCTTAAAGTAATCTGGGAATATATTTTAGAAATCATAATACAAAGAAGAACATGACTTAAAGAAATTACTAAGTAAATAAGAGCAATTTGAATTATTTCTACCTGGGCCTCATTTCTTGAGCCTTTCTAGTGGATTCCCATGCAAAGTTTATGTAGCATTCTCTCAGAGGTTAAGAAAGCCAGCTAGAAAGTGATAATAATTTATTTCCTTAAGAAAATAAAGGTTACAGGGGCCAGCAGGTGGTGTGCTGGTTAAGGTGCTATATCCCACATGGCTGACACTGCAGTTTGAGGCCCTGACCCGGCATCCTGAAAAACATACCAGGTGCATGTATGTGCATGTATGCATACATGCCTGAAATTCCAAGAGGAGAATGGAGGAGACGTGAACGTGATGTCACCCTAGGAGGTGACTTCTAATTTTTCCCTCACTCTGTCTCTGTCTGGCAAGCACACATGCCCCATGACAAACAAAAAAACAAAAAAACAAAAAAACAATCTAATAGAAAAAAATCGAATAGAAAAGAAGGGTTAGATTAAGTACATTTAGTACTAACAGGACTGAAAGAATAAAATTTGACCCAGGCATCTAAAGGAATTGCCTAGAATACTAATTACTTCAGAATTAATTCAGAGTTAAACTTTTTAAAAATTTTGTCCTAATTAAAAACAAAATTATTCACTGACCAAAATAAAAACCAAAAAAAAGCCTCAGTTTAAATTCATTTTGACTTATCTTCCTTATTGCCTCTTCTACATCATTCTGCTCTTAGATATAGTCAAAGTTATGAACTCAAGTATGTATATTATTTGTTATACAATTTTCTTATGACAGTTGTCTCCATTTTGCAGATATTTGTCTAAGTCTTGTCTTGCTTTTTTCTATTCTAATGGATTTTTTTTGTTACTGACATTTTCAATATGTGTATATAAAGAAAAATCTGATTATTTTGAAGATTATAATATGGAGGGTGGAAGAAGAATAAAAAGCAACATATGTAAATAAGCATTTTAAGATGTGTGTTGGAGGAAGAAAGTAGTTTAAATTTTTTGTTTTTGTTTTGACTGCATTTTCCTTAAATTCCCTATAGTGATATTTTTAAGATACATATGTTATTAATATATCTGGTTTGTTTTCAAATTAAAACTTTCCTGTTAGTAAACATTTGTTCAGGACTCAGCATATGTAGTAGAATTTATTTTATTGGAGAACTCCAGTGTTCTAAACTAATTTTGCTAAAGACAGTGTGTAATCTGCTAATGACATGATTAAAATGGGACATAAAAGTTAACTTCTCAAGTACTTCCTAGGTGATGTTGTTTATATATTGATAGTATTTTTAAAATCCCTTAATTATACTTGGTTCATAACATACTGGGTCATTGGAAAAGTCATGGCTCATTTTTGCATAGAAAAACAGAAAAATACTTCATGACTTTTCCAAAGACCCAATAATTTAAATTTTTTTCTTCAGTCCCAGAATTTGATCAGGAAAGAATACGATTAGAAAAATACTGCATCAGTGTTAAATATTCAGGTGTATTCATGTGTGCAAAATCCATTACTAAATACAGATGAAAGTGTTTTGAAGATACAGCAATTCATGGGGGAGGGAACAAAAGAAGGTAAGGCATTTATTATTGAAACAACTAAAAGAAAGGGTAGTGTTACCCTGAAATTGTATCAGAATACTCAGAAAATCTTGCTAAAAAATGAAAATTTCTATGCTAAATGTACCCAGAGATATTTCAGTAGGTCTGGACAGGGATCTGCATTTAAAATACTCCAAGAAATACTAATGCATTTAATTTTGAGATCATACTTTGAGTCTAACAAGGGTAAGAAACTTATTATTGAGTAAATATTAAAGACGTTGGGGAATCAGAGTACAAACAAGAAGTGAGTCATTTGAAAATAAAGCTGATGATATTTGTTCCTGTTTCACTGGGAAAAGAGAAGTAACCAGAAAAAATTTCCAAAAGGTCTCCAAAACAATCAACCATTCAATTGTACCTATGACACTATATTAAGCAAAATGTATTACTATAAGTATACTGTGTCCTGAACTGAGACCAATCGTTCTGCTTGACCATGGATCCCATACTTTTTATCTATGAATGATTCCAGAAAATGTTGTATTTCAACTGGACTATTATGTTTATCTCTGTTGTGTTCTTTGATTATTCAGAGCTTGAAGTATTAAGTCGTCTGTTTTTCTATGCAAAAATGTGTCATGACTTTCCTGAGAATCCAATGTTTTCACATTTCTCCCACTTTATTAAAAAAAAAAAAAAAAAAAAAAAAAAAAAAAAAAAAAAAAAAAAAAAAAAAAAAAAAAAAAAAACACATACAAGCTATTTATTCTACTCCCTTCAGCTACTGTTTAATTTGATTTCTTTTTTTTTTTTTTGGAGAGGTTTTTTGCTATAGGGTGCATGCGCTCGCCAGACAGACAGGAGAGACAGAGAGACAGAAAGTGAGAAATCACCCCCCAGGGGGATGGCCACACTGCAATCCCTTCTCCTCCAGTCTCCTCTTGGGATCTTGGGCACGCACGCACATGCGCCCAGCGTGAGTTTTAAGCCACTGGGTCCAGGACTCGAACCACTGTCAACTACAAGGGGTCCAGCGACATAGCCATTACGTTAACTGCTGGTCCCAATTTTATTTCTTCTTGTAATAATACTACCCTCCCATGGCCTCTGATCATTGTTTCCAATTTCCCTAAATCCGTATTTTGATTTCACCATCAAAACTGCTTATAAAAAGATGGTCAGTGACCCCTATGTTGCTAAAACCAATGATCAATTCTCAATCTTCATCTCACATGGTCCAATACTGGCTTTTGACCCAAGTCATATCTCTAAATTCTTTACCCTCTTCTTGGCATCTATTATATCAGAACAGACATTCTTTGTCAGGTTATTTTGCTTCTTATCATTCTGCTCCTTTTCCTTCCTTCCTACCACCATTTTGTCCTTATCCTCCTTCATAGTTTTATTAAATATGTTATCAATTATCATATTTTCATAGTGTGCATACAGATGACTTCCAAATATAATTTCCATCCCAGACTATGTCCCATGAACTCCATACTCATAATTCCCATAATTCCTTCTGAATTTTCAATAGACAATTCAAATTTAATACTTCTAGAAATAACTCCTAATCATTTGCACTCCTGTCTCCTAATCTTTCCTTCTATAGCTTTTTCTAACTCAGTAAATGGCAACTCTATATCTCCATTTTCTCAAAAACAAAAAATCTTTAACTCATTCTTGCCTTCTCTTTTTGTCATGTCCTATATCAGGTCCAGTAGCAAATCCTTTGGCTCTACTTTTTTTTTTTTTTTTTTTTTTTGGAGAGATTTTTGCTATAGGGCATGTGCGCTTGCCAGACAGATGGAGAGAGAC
Organism: Tupaia tana; assembly: GCA_026018925.1. NCBI lineage: Eukaryota > Metazoa > Chordata > Mammalia > Scandentia > Tupaiidae > Tupaia > Tupaia tana. Next base: position 53,242,692 of record JAKSZU010000003.1, read on the forward strand.
ATTAGAGACAGAAAGCGAGAAATCAGCCCCCATGGGGGATGGTCACGCCGCAATCCCTTCTCCTCCATTCCCCTCTCAGGATCTTGGGCACGCATGCCCGGCGTGAGTTTTAAGCCACCAGGTCTGGGACGCGAACCGCGGTCGACTACGTGGGAATCCAGTGACATAGCCATTACGCTAACTGCTGGTTCCCCTTTGGCTCTACTTTTAAAATACATTAGGAATACCACTTTTTACCCCTCTACTGCTAACATTCTAGTCTAATCCTTTTATATTTTCCTCTCACAAGGCAGTAAAAGTAGTTTTATTTAACTGAAGTTCAGATCATACCACTCTTTCATTCAAAACCCTAAATTCCTCATTTTATTTAGAATAAAAGTCAAACCCTATTAATGATCTTTACTAGAAAAATTAAGTCAAGTAAATTCAAGTCAATCTATGTCAATTGAAGTCAAGGCATGTCAATCAATCCAAGTTGAGACAATTCTAATCATGTCAAATTAGGATAAAACAAGTCAAGAGAGTCATTTCAAGTCCTAAATTATCTCTATATCCACCTTTTACTTTTAACCTCATCACTTCCTCCTCGTCATCTCACTAGGGTCCAACCGCATTGGCCTCCTTGCTATTCCAAAGCTCCCTAATAGTGATCTTTACTGGACTTGTTCTATCTGAAATGCTTCCCTGGGAAGCAATATTGATTTCTCACTCAATTATTTGTTTTCTATCTTTACTCAAATATTACTTTTTTAGTCAACCTTGCTTTTCTATACTATCCAATGCTGCAACCTTCGTTCACCAACACATTTTAGCTTACCTCTAATTTTTGGGGTTTGGGGTCAAAAATAGTAACAGTATTTTTTTAAATGTATCTGTTTATTGTCTGTCATTCTTCTACCTACTTCAAAATACATGCTTCCTAAGTACAGGGTTTTTGTCCCACCTCTTAACTGCTATGCTCTAGAGTAGTACCTGACACAAATAAGCACTCAAAAACTAGTTCTTGAAAGATTAATGTATAAAGATTATTATACACAGTCAAATATGGTTATTGGAATCTCCTTGAATCTGTATTAAACATCTTAGCTAATTAATATCAAAACATGTAGCGGCACCTGAAGATGAAGTAACACTCAAGATACAATAGCACTTTGCAAGGCACCTTCTCCAACCTCCAGGTGCTACCTTCTTACCTGAGATGTTATACAGCATTATCTGATATCTCTCTCTCTCTCTCTCTCTCTCTCTCTCTCTCTCTCTCTCTCTCTTTTAAATTTTTGCTATAGCGTACATGCACTCACCAGAGAAAGAGAGATAGAAAGAAAGTTAGGGAAAGAGAAAGTGAGGGAATGGCTACACTGCAATCCCTTGTTTTCTATTTTCCTCTTGAGATCTTGGACACGTACACACATGCACCTGGCATGATTTTTCAAGTTGCCAGGTCTAGGACTTGAACCACAGAGTCAGCCATGTGAAAGTCAATGCCTTAACCTCCATACCACTTGCTGGCCCTATCTGGTCCCTTTTAAAGGAACATTTTTAAATACCCCAAGACAGTTTTGATGAGATAAATATATTTTTATCAAATGAAATATTTTCTAAATAATACATTTTAAACACATATGAGAAAACTCAATTATAGACTTCCTCTTCTCACCCCCTACCTTAGATTGCCTTAACTAAATATTTATGGATCATGGACTATATTGAGGGCTCATCAGGACACAAGCATGCTACTGCTTAAATTTTCTTGTAACCCTTTGTGACATAAGAGTGGGAAGCTTAATATGGCAGTGAAAAAATACACAAGAATAAGGTAACATTCCCTTTCTGAAACATCAAGTCCAGTTGTAATTAGATTTCTAAAATTTATTTTTACATAGTTAGGGCTTGACCTTTACCTGTAAGCTCTGTCTTCTTCACAGCTGTATCTCCAGAACCTAGCATGGAGTAATACAATTCTTCCTTTCTCTCTTTCTGCCTCCCTCTCTCTTTCAGAGAATTAATCAAAAATTAAATGATTAATCTGAAACTACATGTGGTACAAATAAGTCTATGTTGGCACTGCTGCTTAAAGAGTATCATTGAGGCTAACTCAAATAGAATGGGAAAGATCACACAATCTGGAGAAAGATAATCAGAGTCAATTCTATTTGTTTATACAAAGCCTTGTTACATAAGACATCTGTTAGGTCACCTTTTCTTTTTGAAGTTCTTCAAATCAACCTACTAATCTTAATACCTACTTTGTTCAGACACTATGTTAGATGATTTGCATGTATTAGTTACCTTACTCTAAAGAGCAGTCCTATGACCTAGATGTCTCTCTGACCTATAAAACCAAAACTGCTCATCAGAACTCTATACGTTTTACATATATTAAGACCTATGGAGTCTATAATATCATCCCAAAAAGGGATTTCAGTGAATTTTCATTATTTTTGTTCTTAATAAATCACCCATTACTCTTCCCTGCTAAATACAGTCTAATTTTCCTCTTTAGGATCAATTTTTCTCACAGTCTTTGTTCTTGGTTTTCTCGTACCATACTTCAAAGCCAAGTAATACGGCTCATTCTCCTGGGTCCAATGACTGGTTTACAGATGTACATGTGACCAAGTCAAAGCACAATTGACCTAAGTCACTGAAATTTTTATTGGGACGAATGAAAAGAACTTGTTCTTCCTATTCCCTTTTGCACTTAAACAAGACATGCTTGAGCCCTGGGTCCTGTTGGCAGCATTTGGAGACCATGAAGAGAAACTGTACTAGCAGAAGGTATATCACAGAATACTTGGGTAGGGCTGAATTGAGAAGGTTTATGTGTGACTAGTGTGCTGGGCGTTTGCTTTTCAACAATTTGAGTAGTTGATATGTAAATATTTTCTCAAAAATATTTAAAACCATACTGTTTCTATTGTTATAGAGTCACAAACAAAATTATACAAAATTATAAGGAATATTTTGAACATTGTCTTTAAAATTCAGAATTTTGAAAGTTGTTAACTGTCAAGAACTATGGAGTATGAGTTAAAATTTTTTGATATGTAAAGTAAATGTTTGTGGAAAAGTGTAAAAATAAATAAATAAATAAAAAGAAAGAAATTGCACTAAGATGAAACCCATATAAAGAAATAAAATGTACATTAAAAAAATAATAACTGGGCTTTGTTTATATCACTGGAGCTTTGGACTAAGACTCCCCAATCATCAAAACATTGTCTTAGGCAACATAATAAATTTCTTGTACTGTTTAAGCTGGTTTGAGTTGGATTTTCTATCACGTGCAACACAAAGTTTTCTGAACAATAGAGATTGCATATATGCACCTGTAAGCATATTGTTTCTTTCTTTTTTTAAAGGACTATTTAATTTATTATTATTTTTTTTCATTTGAACAGAGAGAGAAAAAAAGGAAAAGTGATAAAAAAAAAAAGCTGCCATGTCTGGGATTTGATCCAGGGTTGGTCATGTGGGAGTCCAGCACTTTAACTACCATGCCACCTGCCCTAAGTATATAATTTTAAAAATACA